>JANRMT010062856.1:107839184-107862465 GCA_026402145.1 Polypterus bichir lapradei
ATAGATAGATAGATAGATAGATAGATAGATAGATAGATAGATAGATAGATAGATAGATAGATAGATACTTAATGGTGGCCTAAAGCTAAGCTTTTATTAAAAAGAAATATGGTATATGCTTTCATTTAATCTTTGATTGGCATGCTTGATTTGCCTTTATTTCTATGCTAAAGTTAATTTCTAATATATTCTTCTATATTTATTGCTAATGCCTGAATATTCTAATGTTTCGTTCATGCATTACATCAGTGTGACCTTGCTTACAGCAAAAGCCTTTTGTTTCCTTTCTGATGATTCATCAACCCAGCTGGTTTTGTTACGTGCCTACCAGAGCCATCTTCTGTCTGAAGTATCGTTTCCTTAGCTTCCCAGGCTTGGACACAGGTGTTCTCATACTCTTATCCTGTTCTAAGCTGGTTTCTGTACGTCAATTCTGTTCTTTTCTCACACTAGAAATTCTGCTGTAAGCTTAAAGAATAATGCAATATGACTGATTTTTTAGTTAACTATTTCCTTGACCTATCTTATTTTCTTAACATTCTAATTTATGCTTAATCTAATGTTTTAGAAGCTTTTAATTACTTTGTATGGCTCTTTATATTAATTTGCTATTTTTTATGCTAAAACAAAAATTTTTCCTTGTACAAGACAAATCCATGACAAGGCACACCCACAGTTTAGAGTCAGCGCTCAGAAAATACTAACCTGCTAAAGAAGGTAAAATGAAAAATATCTTGCTCAGCAAACTTTGGTTTGTTCACCTATGTCAATACTAAACTCAAAAGGAGAGTGCTGGTAAAACTATTTTTTGAATCTCTTTATTTAACTCTGCAATTTCAGGTCATTCTTATATTGTAGATGTTTTCCTTTCTAAGGATATTGTCCAAATGATTTGAGAATTAAAATGGATGCGTAAATTTCAGACTTTGTTTCTCTTCATTGTCCTTCTAGGTATTTTATTAAACCAAATAGTGCATTATGGATACACACAGGTGCAAATGGAAATGGAGAACTGCTGGCTCTTTTGTCATTTGCATCCTTTTGCTATCATGAAGCAATTAAAATGTGAATGTAGCTATTTAAGCCTAAAATAATCAATTAAAAGTTCAAACTAAGCGAGATAACAGAAAATGTCACTTGAGCAATGAGTGCTTCAACAGCAATAATTGAATTCTCACTGAGAAACTGAGTTAGAAAAAAAAAACCTACCGTCGCTGCAACCCCTTAGAGCCTCCGCTGCTCACCACTTTTCTAGACAATAGTGAACAATATAAAATGGTTATAAAAAATCCTTACAGTTTAAGTCATCCAGTTGCATGCTCAGAATGTTAAAAACATTACCAGTTTTTCCTAAAGGTTGTTAATTTTTGGTAATAATTGTTAAAACATTGGGATATACTGTGGTTAACATTAGTGAATTTTTTTAATTAATTGAACATTTGCAAAGTAAATCTGAATCCATCCATTTTCTAATCATGTTTGGTCATGGTTATAGCCATATGGAGGTGCAGTTTAGCCCAGTGACGTTAGGCCTGAGTCAACAAAAGGCACCAAGACCAACACATTTAATGACTCCACTCTGATCTTACTGAAGACACAATAACAATTATTATAGATAACTTTATAAGTCAATACTTTTTCTTTAACATGTGTCAATGGGAAAAGATTCAGAAAATGTTGTATTAATTTTCAAGCAGATCCTAAATGCAGCATTACTATTTTAAAACATGATGTGGTTACAGACTTGACAATTTATCTATCAACAGATGAAATCATCTAAGGCAACAAATTATACATAATTAGAAATTTCAGTAAATACTGAAGTTAATGAAGCAAATGTGATAATAGATGGCTATGGCTGGAAGAAATATTCTGTATACCCGGCACTTCAAATTTAAAGACTAATGAATCGTTCTTAATTGCACAAGTAACCACAGAAATGAAAGTACTTTTACAAAGGAGAATTTCAAAAACTACCTAAACATACGTCTCTACTGCAGCTTAGAGAGAGAGAGACTCCTGTAGACTATGTTTCTTTGTAGATCAAATAAGGAGACATTTTAATAAGTAAATGTCTATATACTTATGAAGACTTTCCCACAGCACAAGGGGCTCTGTGTTTATGTTTTCCATTAAAGCTTGCAAAGGCATACTGTAATGCTACGGTGTTTATGTTGTTTAATAACACAACATTGACAGTATATAATGACTATGTTACATTTGCACAGACAAAACAATCTATTTTAAAACTTTACTATTTAATTTGACACACTGAGAAACACATTCTTTGTTTTACACAATTTTACGTGAAAAAAATGTTAAGTGAAAGCAAAATATGTAATTTCTACAAAATGATAGAGTAAAAGTGAAATGCTGTACAATATATAAGAATAGAGTTTGTTTTAGTGTATATTTTTTATGGATACTTACTTTGTTAGGAGAAATGAGAGACGTTTTAGAAATCACACCCTTGCAGCTACTGAAAAATGAGTCTTAAGCGATAGAAGCTTGGAATGGTAAAAAGCAAATGGGTAGGATAGGGTGGTATACAGGGGGTAATGTTTGAGAGATATCTAAATGTGCTTTGAATGCATTCACCCATGCAGCATCCTTAGTTATCTGCTAATGTGGCAGAGAATGACCAGTAAACATTTGTGATGGGTTGAAACAAGAATCACAGCTAAGAAAGGGTTTTAACTGGAGACGTTAAATTCTGAACCAAGCAAAATTTTATTTATTTGATAAAAGAAGAGAGACCGAAGAAGTTACAACAGCCTCTTGCTCTTAAGTAACAGCACATCCAATACATCACCAAACTGATGCATGTGCTCCAGCTTGCTTCTCTCCAGGGAGGTGTAAACTTATGTGATGCAAATATTGGATGAGATTGTAAGAGACATGACAAAAACACTGAAAAATAAAAATACAGAAATAAAAAAGAAACATGATGAAAAATACCCCAAACACTTCACAACTAATCAAAAATTGCAAGATCATGACAATTAACTGCATGGGATTGTTTGAACTTTTCTGGGCATTGCTACCAAACAAAGCAGTAATGCCCTAATTAGGCAAATGGATATAATAAAAAATCCATTTTAGGATCATGGCAAACAGTGCTTGTCTAGTATTAAGAGCTTGTCCGTCACACGGCACATTCACATACTGATTAAGTCAGGACTGCCAGTTTATCTAACACGCAATTAGGAAAGCCCACACCAGCACAGAAAGAATGTGGAAACATGTAGGAAGTGTCCTTGCCTTAAACACTGCACCACCATGCTATCATTTTATTATAATGTCACATACCATAACATTCCCAAATCTGCTTAGTTCAATTTAGGAGCATGACACTATAATATAATATAATATAATATAATATAATATAATATAATATAATATAATATAATATAAAAGCAATAGGCAAAAAACAAAAAAATAGGTGAGCTTGGGTTTTTAATCGACAAATATGCCTTCTCTGCATATCTAGTTGTGAATGTGCTACAGTAACTCCTTTGGGTGTGTGACTGAACTCCTCTGACTGGCAAAGCTCTGTCATTTTTCTCCATTTTGACAAGACTCTTACACTTTTTCCACTGTCTCATTTGCTCTTCTTCATTATCATATTGGCTTCACTATCTGAGCTTTACAGTAGATTTCGAAGATGATGGGCCAGGAGTTCCATCTTCACTCATTTCAATAGACCATTATTTTGTTTATTTTGTTTAATATTTGGTTTATTCCTTATGCTTGTGTTTTGTGGGTGTTTCCCAAAGAAAAACTAATTGCCTATCACTGCACTTATTTTCCCTTAGCCCTATAAAGGTGGTGGCATCCCTCAGACACTAGAGGTTCATTCGAATGTGCTTGAGAGTTGTGAATTCTTGTGCTTTGGGTATTAGTGGATTTTTGACATCTGCGTTCTGTATTTAAACAGTTCTTTGGATTTGTGATTTGGACTTATTAGTCTTGGATTTATCTTTGCATTTTCAGACAATTCCTTTTTCCTTTTATGCTCCACTGAGATTCTTGTTGTTATAGAGCAATTTTCTGAAGAATACATCTTTTTATTTATACAGATTCTTTGTTTGCCCTTGTCACAAGCCGGGTTTGACAGTTTTCCCTACTGATGGGCATTTTTGGAAATTTTTGTGACTTTGTGCTTTAGGAACTCTCAGGTTCATAACAATATAAAAATCTCTAAAATTGGAGTATGTTAAAACATGCATTAAAACTCTGCAAATGTTGTCCTCTGTTGTTCAATATCATTAATGACTTGATGATTACTCTTCACATTCTCTCCTGGCATTCTGAAAATACATTTCCACAGCCACAGCGTCTTCCTGGGTAAACTGATGCTAGTGATATTGCAATATTTGCATATATTACAGAGGATGCAGTAAAAAAGGAATTCCAGGTATACGTTAAAACATAATCATTACATGTAAATTTCATTGAATCTTGTGGTTATGTTAGACTAGTCAGTTTAGTTTAAAGGCTGACATTTAATTTATGAGCCTATTATTTATGGGGATGCATAGTAAAATTATAGATGTCACCATCATCTTAAACTACCTTGTAGGCTAACGGGTTAAATAGTCTGCCATCCTTCCATCTCTTTGATTATACTATCATTTAATGACAACATATTTTCACTTGTGACATAGGTTTAATATTTTTAAAGAATGAAAAGTAGAAAAACAAGAAGCGTGATGTCAGCTTGTAGTTGGTATTCATGTTTGTTTATTAGGTCACACCCATTTAATGAATTGTTTTTAAATAATTTTGTAGATTCAGGATTGATTTCAGTAGAGAGTCATATATCAAATTTAAATTACTGGCAAAAATTATTTAAACAGTAAAACAAAAAAATTGTATAAAAGCCAAAAAGCAAAACTGAGACACTTTTAATTGCAGTCTCAATGTAGCCTCAATAGTCTGTAGCAACATATAGAGTCAAAACATAGTTGGTATGGGATTCTTAACTCATTTTTACCTTTATGACTACCTCTGGCATTGCTCAAGGGTTACCCCAACCCACACAGATGGCACCTATATGCATATGTAAAACACAGGAAATGCCAAGTCCATGCCAATACCACGGACTGATTCATGTGGTCTTGAAAATGCGCATGCAGCGTTTTCATTTTCAGAAGCTCACACTGTGGTGAGGCATTGCAAAATACGTTATGTGAAATTTAAAACTTTTAAAATGTAACTATTTCTAACAATCTTTAAAAGTAGTATATAAACAAGGCAATAGATATTTATGTAATTATTATGGTTCACATTTAAGTTTTTTATCATTATTATATAGTAATAATGACAAAAAAAAGTTACAAGTAAGAGCCACCTGCAAAGATTGCCTTGTCACCTCACCGCCTGCGCTCTGGTTGTAACATCTTCAAGTAAAGATGGTGGTAGTCCTCTTGTTGCAGTCTGCAAAGGAAAACAAATGGTTAACTGTAACAGCAGTGATGTTCAGCTATTTGTGGTTGTCTTTTCCTCCAGTGATGATGGTCTTCTGTCAGGAAGTTTGCTCTTTGCTGGACCATGTTGCTGACTAATTGTGGTGTACATTTCACAGATCTTCCTTAAGTTCATTAGTTTTCTTAAGGTCATTTAACACTGCAATATCAAACTTTTCACCAGCAGCATCCCATTATGCAACACTTCTTTTTCACACCCAAGATAATGACCTGAGTTCCTAATGGAATCTGGTGCCGCTTCTGGATTTACTCTTTTAATGTTCCCTTTTGCTGCTCTACAATTTAAATATCTCAGGATATTTAACAAAAGTGGCTTATACACCATGAGCAGTATATAGTATAAAAGTACAATCTGTAGATTTGTTTATTTATTTTGATTTATGCATGCATTATTTTTAACTGTGTACTTAGTGCTCATCCTCCTGCCCACCTTTCCTTTCCTTGCCAAATAACTCAGCTTTCTCACCTCCCAATTTTCCCTTTGTTGTGACCTTGGTTACCCTTTATTATCAACTTCCTGCCAGTGAGCTTTCCAGATGTGACCCTGACTTTATATTCTAGTGGACTGGAGATTTCCTTACATAGAGTGCATAATTAAGCATCTCTGACACCTGCTAAGGTACATAATCAACCTTCCAACATATTGGAGGAACATTACATGTTCACTACGAGGTCATTACTCTCTCTCTTCTGTGCTGGTGTCCATAGTTGTTGTCCTTCTAGAGCACCAAGTGTAACAGAGTGAACTAGACATAACAGCCCTTTCTTTCGTATACTAACCTCTGTATCAACTCTTCTTTTGCTGATGAAATTCTCTCTCTCTCTCTCTCGCTGTCTCTTTTCTGGAGGACTATACTATGGCACCATGGTAATGGCCTTAACCCTGGTAACGTCATTTCAGCTGTACTAGGAAAAATAAAGGGTGCAACCCTGTCATTAACGAGGGTTGCACCCTTTATTTTTCCTAGCACTAAGTTCAGGTTCTCAAATTTAATGTGTGATATTCTGTCTATGGCAATTAACATCAACTGGCTTCAGCTTCTAGGTACTTGTTTACCATGAAAAAACATAGCAACAGTAATCAGCATTTGAACAGCATGTTTCTGATGCTTTTTTGATTTGCATGATTTGGATCATAATTTAGGCACCAACTAAATAATATACAGTAAATGTCCCAAATGTTAGATCTTTGGAATTTAAATGGATCCTCAGAATTACCAAAGAGAGGCCAGTGGCCCTGGGTTGGCTATGGGTAATAATTCGGGCAAACTGCTCAATCATAGTACAGTATAAACTTTAGAATCCATGAACCTGGCAGGTTATGAAAAAATGAAGACTTTGGAGCAGGTTATGCAAATGTGATTGAAGTCGTAAAGGAAAAAAAATATATATATTTACCCTAAATAATTATTTTGCTCCTTTGGAGTTGACAACAAGAAGATCTATCTTCAATCAGATGAAATTACAGTAAAATATGAGCACTGTTATTGGGTAAATATGCCTATTATATATAATATGTTGAGGTTCTAACCATTTAAAGCAGTGATGTTATATTTCAGACACTCTTCAGCATTATATACACCAGAAGAATAAGGACAGATGCAGAAAGAGAGAGAGAGACATCATGACAACTTACCAAGGTCTGAGCCCTTATGCCTACTGATGTTAAGTCCCAAGACAATTATGACTAGAGCAGCATCTTTGGAATTTTGCTTTGGTCTTTTTAAAAGGGTGTTACCTATTCTAAAATGAGGAAATGGAAAAGTAACACAGTTAATACACTGTGAAAGAGTGTTTAGCGTCAACTCTGCTGTTAAACAAGAAAAACTAGAGCATGAAGTCAAGTGATGAGGAGGAAAGTATAACACAAGAAGCCCCCAGGGTGCAATGCTCAACAAGATGTTAAAAATACAAGTTATTCACCTTCCAGTACATTCATGTTTTCAGAACAAACAAAAGCATTGTACCTATAAAAAAGTAAATTATAAATAGAATGTCTGGAGAATGTGTCAAATGACAGTTGACCTGCTGACAGAGACTTTCAATCAGATGAGCACAGAAGAAATTCAAAGTGCACCTGGAACTTCTTAATGCAAGTAATGGGAAAGTTGATCTGGATTTAATTTACAGTTTCGATATTATAAAATAGTCTAAGCCAGCAGAAGTAATATTTTGGCTGACTGTTAGAACCATTGATGGCCCGTGTGTTTTCATAACTCAGTTACAGTTGATAGATCTCTTAATCAGTAACAGTAACAGTCATTACCCCTACAGAGAGAAGATGGAAGTTATGCCTCAGTTTGCAATAAAAAGGAAAGAATATATGTAAGGTTTTAAAAAAGGAAGTGACAACAGCATTGAGAGACAAATGGCAGAAATCCTGGAACATTTTCATGCTGACCTATATTATCAGGAAAAAGTATTTAAGAAAAATAAAGAGTAAACAACTGCAACTGTGGCTAATTCATTTTATGCTATGGGTACAGTGTACTGTACTGAGAAATACAAAGTAGACATTGCTTTTACTTCTGGTGAGTTTTGATCATGCTTAATAGTAAGAAATACAATATATTATCAAAAGTCTAACTATGCCAATTTGTCATGTAAGAATCTGAGAATGTAACCAAGAAGATTTGCTATTGGAAAGCTGCCACAATATGTAGCAGTGGTAATAATGGATAATGAGGCATTTTCTTGTTCCAAAGAAACATGTTAAACTTCAAACAAAAAGACATTGAGATACTGGTATTGTATTTGGCTGGGGTACAGGTTCCAACAAAGCCAAAATTTGTTAATGTGAAAAAAATAGAATCTGCTAATATGAAACGGGCAAGTGAATTTTGTAACCTGGCATTGGCCTTATGAAAATATTTAAAAAAGCAAACTCTCTATTTTTCCCAAGGCCATGCGTGTTTTACTTTTGACCTGCCAATCGATCAGAAATGTAGATATTATTTATTTTCTTGCAAAAATGTGAAATATTAGTAATGTGAGAATTGAAATATGTGCTTAGGGTCCAGTGCCACAGAAGGTTAATCTAACAGCATTTGTTGCCTTTCATAATGTCATTGAGTTAAATCAGTGATGCAACATTCTTCGTGATTATGAATAAGCAAAAATAAAGTAATATGTCACAAAAAATTATTTGTGTTGGCATCCAATGATGACCATTAATTGTTGCCAAGAGTAACTCAAATTCTAGTGAATACTGGCTGTCATAAGAGCATCATAGGCCCCCGGGCAAAGTAGTACACTGGGCCCCCTGTTTTGATAGCAAAAGACAAACATACTTGGGCATGAGAAATATTGTGGGCCCCTATGCTCCTGGGGCCCCCAGCCAGTGCCCATTGTGCCCATACGTTAAGGCAGCCCTGCACTGGACATCCATCACTGGAGAAGGCTACAATTCCTTAGACCACCTCACTATGCATCCCAATACAAATTTATTATAAAATAGAACTGAAAACACCAAAGAGCTTCAAACCTGGCTTCATACTATATTAGGTCAAACCTTCTTCAATTGTAATGTTCTAGGAGTATGCAGATCACTTCTTTTTGTAATTCTTTAACTAAAGACTATGCAAAGTATACAGTATACACCGTAGCCTCTTTCTTTAAGAGTTGTGGTAATATGGAACATTCATCAAGAAAAATAGTATTAGCAGATGTTTCTCAACTTTTTGATTAGTATTTGTGCCTCATTATGGGACAGCATGCAGAGGAAGTACAAGCCTATGTGTAATAGCTTTCAGAGTGTCATTTATTCTGTTTAATCTGTCTTTTGGAAACCTTATTATCAATGACAGATCCCAGTTCAGCTGTGGATTTAGAGCATTTTGCTCTCATAACGGTGGACTACACAAAGAGCATCAGGAAATGCAGAGGTGGAGGAGTGGATGTGTTATTAACTGTTACAGCAAGTCATCAGATCAGTACAAATTGTAACTTTTTAATCGTAGACCATACTACTCTATATCAGGCTTTTTCCTGCTTATATTATTTCATCTGCTTACACACACTGACTGCTACTGCAAAATCAAAAATAGAAGCTACGAATACATCCAAGAGAATTGTGGGAGTGTTTAATCTCGATACCCAGGATAATTTCAAGGACTGTGTCAAGAGCTGTACCAGAAATGACACCTGTCTCAATCAGTGATAAAACATCCACCCATCCATCCATCCATTTCCAAAGCTGCTTATCCAGAGCAGGGTCACAGGGAAGCTGGAGCCTATCCCAGCAAGCATCAATGTTAACATCTTATTTGTAGATCTCTTGTTTGTAGAAGCTCAGTTCATAATATGATCTAACTATTATCCACTTGGGATGAGGTAAATAAAGTCAAGTGTACAAGCAAACTCTTTAAGTCTATTATTTTACATATCAAGAAATAACTAATAATCATTTAATTATCACATTAATATTTCTGTTGTCCCTCTCTTTTTGTTAAATTTTTGCTTTCAGCCCTCCCCCACCATAACCTATCATCTATGACGGAGGAACGAAAGCTTTAAATTCGCCAAAAATTTCGATATCCGGTTTTCGACGGATCTCAATGTTTTAGGGTCCCCAGATACACAAAACATTGATATCGCGATGATGGGTGTGTGTGTGTGTCTGTGTGTCACAACTTCTTGAGGGCGGTCTAGAGCTAAAATGGCTGGACAGAAAAATAACAAATTCGAAAAGTAAACCTGTTTTGAGATGATGATGTGCTGATTAGTTTTTGAGCCAAATCATGCAAGAGAAAGAGGAACCCTCAAATACTGTAATTCTGCAATTAATTTTGAATTAATCTCATCAATTGCTATTGTAATGACCTATTTTATGATCAGAAAGATCAGCATCAGAGTGGTAAATAATTAATGAAATGTTATAGAATAGTTTGGGTAACTTGGTTCCTAGGGTGCAAAGGCTACTGACACTCATGTTCAAATTTTTTGGACTATCATTTTGTTTGTCGCTTATAATTTAAGTTGTGATTTTTGTCATAATTTTGTTTAAAAGGTGTTGTCATTTTGTACTGTGTTTTTCATAGGTGCCACCATATGTTTTATAGCATCAGCATGGCATCTTGTGGTATGGACGTTGTCAAACTCCTACTATAAAACTTAGTGGCTCCCACACAAAAGTGTCTGATCTTTGACTTAATATTAAAGGAAACATCAAGTGCAGTGCATTTGTAGTGTAGTGTTTTGGCAACTTTGAACTTTGTTTTGGAAAACATCTTATCGTGTTTAGACCCTGTAATGTATATCCTAAAATATCAACCGTGAAAATAATTCTACGTCAAAAAAATTTCAACCAAGTAGTAAAAGGAGTAAAAGAATCCAACTTCAGGGTGTGTAACCCGTAGTCAACCTACCTACATCGCCATATAAAAGAGTCCTTAAAGGATCAAAAGTCATTATTGCCCTGTGCAGGATATCAGACACATTAGCCCAAAGATTTCCCAATCAAAAATTTCTTCATTCCTTCCCAAGTTTTGTTTAAAATTCTATTTTCCCCATATTTGATTTTAACACTCATCAAGTCCTAAAATTAGATAAAGTTAACCTCAGATGACAAAGTTTTACTTATTATTTATTTAAAAACAAACAGAAATAAATAAGCCAACATGCAGAATCTGTGAGTACAAAACAAAGTATACACATACTGTTTTCATATACTCTGTCAGGTAAAAAGGGGACTAGAGTCAGGTGCTGGATAATCAGGAGCATTTTATGAGCTGATGATCAAAAAGTCTTAACTCTTTTTTTTGAAGTCAGACTTTGCCCATTGTTTGTGCTCAACAGTCCGGAAAGCGTTATAATATTATTTCCAAGTAATTTGAAATCTATCACTCTACAGTGAAAATTGATTTTTTTTTTTTTATAAACTGAGAACATGCAAGACCGTTTTCAATCAATAATTTATAACCCAGTTACAATTCATGATTCTACCGCCAGAATATTATTGTACAAAAATGGCTTTTATAAGAAGGGTATACAGGAGAAAGCTCCTTGTAAAGAGAAAATGGCAGAAAGTTAAGGGCTGTAAGATTGTTATTATGTTAACACCCAAAAGGAATTGCCCAAACCAAAAACAATCTCAATATTTAATTTAATGAATTTGTTAAATAAATATTTAAAATGCAATAGCTATTATTTACCAAACTATAATAGCCAATCAAAAGAATCAGGAAAATAGTCAAGGAATCTCAAACTGAAATTTAAAATAGCAAACTGATATCCATCCAGTTGTTTTCCTCACCCACTTATTGTGGAAACTGAAGCCTATCCCAGGAATCATCAGGTACAAGGCAAGAAAAACACATGGACAGGGTATTGGTTTTGTCCATTGTAGGTCCAAAATTGAAATTAACACAATGAAAAGTTAAAAAAATGAAAAAAATAACTGGTGAAATTTTAGATAAACTAATAAGGAAAAGAGTTTATTATCAAAGCCAAAATTCAATACTCAAAACTCCTGAATGCCAAAAGCTATAATTCAAAACAAAATATATAAATGCTAGCAATTTAACAAACGACAGAGAAAAAGAAATGCAAAGAGCACAGCTGCAAATGCAACCAGCTGCCACAAGCTATTGGCAAGCATCTATCTTAAATAGACCTCTCATGTATGACCACAATACCTGTAAATCATGATTTACAATAAACCTTAATCACTGTAAATACAAAACACGAGTTAGGGTAAAGGTCTGGGAAAAATGAAAAAACACAAAAGAAGATGCAGATAAGGGGGCAGCCAAACATAAAGAAAAATATGAATGGGCAAAGTGAATAAAATTGATTATCCTGTTACAACTTCACCTGCCAAGGGATGTGATATATTAGGCAGCAGGTGAAAAGTCAATTCTTGAAAGTGATGTGTTGAAAGCAAGAAAAATAGACAAGCGTAAGGATGTGAGTGACTCTGACAAGGGCCAAATTGTTATGTCTAGATGACCAGGTCAGAGCATTTCCAAAACAGCGAACTGGCAACAGGGTCATCGACACCCAAGGCTCATTGATGTGCGTAGGCTAACCTGCCTGGTCCAATCCCAAAGAAGACCCATTGTAGCACAAAGTGATGAAAAACTTAATGCCATCCATAATAGAAAGGTATCGGAACACATAATGTATCACAGCTTGCTGCATCTGTGGGATGTGTAGCCACAAACTGGTCAGTGTGCCCATGATGACCCCTGTCTACCACTGAAAACACCTTTAATGGGTACGTGAGCATTGGAACTGGACCGTGGGGCAATGGATGAAGGTAACCTGGTCTGATGAATTATGTTTTCTTTTAGATCATGTGGACATCTGGGTGCATGTGCGTTGTTTACCTGAGGAAGAGATGGCAGTATGGGAAGAAGGAAAACCAGCAGTGTGATGCTCTGGGCAATGTTCTGCTTGGAAACATTGGGTCCTTGCATTGATGTGGACATAACTGTGACATGTATCAACTTCCTAAAGATTGTTGTAGACTATGTACATCCCTTCATGGCAATGGTATTCATTAATGGTAGTGGCCTCTTTCAACAGGGTAATGCACCCTGCCACACTGCAAAAATTGTTCAAGTATGCTTTGAGTAAATGACAAGTAGTTCAATGTGCTGACCTGGCCCCCAAATTCCCCAGATCTTAATTCCATTGAGCATCTGTAGGATGTGCTAGAAAAACAAGTCTAATCCATGGAAGCCTTTGTTCACAATATACAGGATTAAAGGATCTGCTACGAATTTCTTGGTGCCAGATACTGGAGCACAGGACACCTTTAGAGGTCTTGTGGAGTCCATGCCTTGTTGGGTCAGAGCTGTTTTGGTGGCACAAGTGGGACCAACAAAATATTACGCAGCCATGTGGCTTTAATGTTGTGGCTGATTGGTGTGTGGTATATGGTCAGGCACATGCGCCTAAGAGGTGTCTTCAAGGCTCTCAAGACTCAGGTAGTTCTCCTTCAAAGAGAGTTGGGGCACTATCTCTTATAGCCTTCTGCCTTCCACCTACAGACCTGATGGTGCTAGACCGCAAGATTTTTGATGTCACAACTCAACAAGGACCAGAAGTCCATTTCCTTCAGCCCAGGATTGTATTTAGTTGCTCATTACTGTGTTTCAGCCAGGATCCTTCCCCATCAGCTGTTGTTCCAGTCCCTGTTTTATGTCTCTTTTGCTCATTTTTGATTCTTTGGCTTATAGTAATATTACCTTTGTTAATTATTTGCATTATTCTGTTTTTGATAGGTTTTGTGTATAATTAAAATCCATACTTGTGTTATTTTCCTTGTGCTTTGTGATTGGGTACTCAATAAGGACCAACTACATCAAGGGAACCCCTTAGCCCTTTTGAGACTAAGGGGGCATTGAATACACTTGGTGCTTTGGGTGAGTTCTGTTGTGATTATTATTTATTGTTGATTCTCTGGAATTTTCAACCTCTGTGCTCTGTTTTTGACTTTGCTTTCTGGATTTGTGTTTTGGGAACTTGTCTGCCTTGGATGTTTAAGACAGCATCTTCTGGTCCTTTTGTGCTCCTTTGGTGTTGCATGTTACGGTCTGTGGCTGTGCCCCAGGATGCTTAATGGTGAAACTGGGGCTAATCATGCTTGCACATGAGGGTGTGGTTGGTTCCAGTTTTTTCATTGGCTCTCTGCAGGTTGTAATTAGAACATAATGCCCACAGAGATATAAAGGAGAGCCTGAGCAAGAAACAGTAAAAAAAAGAAAAAACAGAGAAATAGAGAAGAATGAAGCTTGAAACGAAAGTGAAAGAGAAGGAGTGGCAGAATCCTGGCAAAGCCAGTGCTGTTAAGGAGAGGAAGCAGGCAGCCAAGGATATTCCTGAGAGGAGTGCACTTGAGGTACAGAGGTCAGTCTTGCTGAGTCCACTAGGGAGTGGGAGCAACCTACTGCTTTAAAGGCCAAGGAATGGTGGCAGGGGATGACAGCAAGGCTAAACTGCTCATGTTATTGAATATCTCTGCTTGCATAGACCCAATAAAAGGTAAGCAGAGGAGATGTTGATTTCAGAGTGTCTCATGGTATTTCAATGAATTCTGCAATGCTTTTAACCTTCTTTTATGAAATGAGTTATTTATTGTTTATTTATTGGATGGACATTTTAATCTTCACTGAAGAGCACCTGCCTTTATTAAAAAAAAGATTTGTTTATTTATGTATGTATGTATGTATGTATGTATTAAGAAACACTGGGCCATTTGCACATTTGAGATTGTTGAATTTGAAAATAAAAGCCCTAAGTGTCCCATTGCTCCATCTCTTGTTTGTTCTGTGTCCTTATTGCCCATGTCATCTTTGGTTCATGACTATTGTCAGTCCCGTTTTCAAGAAGTGAAGGCAGTGGCAGCGAACCCAAGCTGTCATAGTGCCTTCTAGCTTCTTGTGCTGTAAGGCATTTTTGAAAATAAATCCCTTTTACAATACAGTAATTCTTCATCTGCCCTTTTTGTTTTATAAGCCAAAGGTTGACAGATCCATTCAAATGTGGGGCTTTTTGCTATAGCTGTTTGGTACTTGGTGCTAAAGAATGTTCACAAACCCAGAAGTGTGGTGTTGAGTGCATTGATCCTACAGAAGCTCTTTAGAATGAAGAACTCTTGTTAATTCATTGTATGTTTTTGTTCCAACAATAATAGGCTTTCCTATTTCCCAGGGCTTACCTGGCTGGTATACCAATACTTTGACATGTGTCTTCGATATCTTTCAGAATATTTGCTACTTTTGTTTAATATTATTGGTATAAAACTTTAATTTGGGTTATGTTTGTTCTCTATCAAGGATAACTGCATAAATAAATAATAAATAAAATGTTAAGAATTGAGAATTAAATATTTACACTGTACTCTATTATTCAATTAATCACATTTATGATGTTGCTATTGAGGTAATGATACATGTAAGAAAAACATTGTTTCAAATAGTAAATTCAGATACTTTATAAGGCTTTAATGGAAGAACATTCCAAACGTATCATGACAAATAATATAACAGCCTCGAATCCACTTAATCCAAGTAGAGTTTGCCTGGTAGGCTGCAGCCTATGCCAACAGAAGTATTGTGCACAAGCCAGGAAAAAGCCCTGTATGAAGCACTAGTCCATCACAGAGCCACAATTTCTATAATTGTTCTATAGTTAACAGTTTGTTTTGTATTGATGAGTACAGTAATATTTAAATTCATGAATAGCACATCAATCAAAATAAACCTTAAAACTTTCTACCGTTTCTACCATTCCACTATTTTTGAATATAACATTCAGAATTTCTTTACTTCATGAGGTCATCATGAAAGCCAAGCATAAAATCATTACTATTTATTTTGGTTCAAATCAACAATGGCCATACTGTATCAGTTCCTATTTCTGAAAATGCTTTCATGCAATATTTATACACATTAAAGTGAGGCTTTCATATAATCACACATCTATTAAAATATAACTTCTAAATCATTTTCATTCTTGTGGCAGACAGTTATATAAGAATATATTAGGAAGCTGTCCTTTGCCTAGTCTTTCATTTAAAGTAAAAATATAAAAATTGATTTCAAAGGATAGGCCTTTGCAAACTCCAGTGTAAAATATAACATGTCTTTCCCACCTTCCTCTGGTGTTTTGTATTAATAGTATGAATACATTGGCTTCCTTTACTTCCCATTGTCAACATGTAAAATCAATGACAGTGAAGTATTATCATTAAGCAGCTGTGAAGAGAGCAAAGGCAGAGGTGCTAATTTTAGGAATTACTAGGGCTATAGGACTCGGGTCTGGACTCAAGACATCTTTTTGTAATGTCTCAGACTTATCTTGGACTTATTGGTATTTGTATTCTTCCTTGTTTCAGTCTTGAAGGGTTTTGGCCTCAATTGGGACTACATAACTTATATTATATTATATTATATTATATTATATTATATTATATTATATTATATTATATTATATTATATTATATTATTATAGAAGGAATTGCATTGCATCTTTGTGAACCTAGAGAAAGCATATGACAGGGTGCCTCGAGAGGAGCTGTGGTATTGTATGAGGAAGTTGGGAGTGGCAGAGAAGTACGTTAGAGTTGTACAGGATATGTACGAGGGAAATGTGACAGTGGTGAGGTCTGCGGTAGGAGTGACGGATACATTCAAGGTGGAGGTGGGATTACATCAGGGATCATCTCTGAGCCCTTTCTTATTTGCAATGGTGATGGACAGGTTGACAGATGAGATTAGACAGGAGTCCCCTTGGACTATGATGTTTGCTGATGACATTGTGATTTGTAGTGAGAGTAGGGAGCAGATTGAGGAGACCCTGGAGAGGTGGAGCTATGCTCTAGAGAGGAGAGGAATGAAGGTCAGTAGGAACAAGACAGAATACATGTATGTAAATGAGAGGGAGGTCAGTGGAATGGTGAGGATGCAGGGAGTAGAGTTGGTGAAGGTGGATGAGTTTAAATACTTGGGATCAGCAGTACAGAGTAATGGGGATTGTGGAAGAGAGATGAAAAAGAGAGTGCAGGCAGGGTGGACTGGGTGGAGAAGAGTGTCAGGAGTAATTTGTGACAGACGGGTATCAGCAAGAGTGAAAGGGAAGGTCTACAGGACAGTAGTGAGACCAGCTATGTTAGATAGATAGATAGATAGATACTTTATTAATCCCAAGGGGAAATTCACATACTCCAACAGATGCATACTGATAAAAAAACAATATTAAATTAAAGAGTGATAAAAATGCAAGTAAAATATATGGGTTGGAGACGGTGGCACTGACCAGAAAGCAGGAGACAGAGATGGAGGTGGCAGAGTTAAAGATGTTAAGATTTGCATTGGGCATGACAAGAATGAACAGGATTAGAAAGTAATACATTAGAAGGTCAGCTCAAGTTGGACAGTTGGGTGACAAAGTCAGAGAGGCGAGATTGCATTGGTTTGGACATGTGCAGAGGAGAGATGCTGGGTATATTGGGAGAAGGATGCTAATGATAGAGCTGCCAGGGAAGAGGAAAAAAGGAAGGCCTAAACAAAGGTTTATGGATGTGGTGAGAGAGGACATGCAGGTGATGGGTGTAACAGAACAAGATGCAGAGGACAGAAAGATATGGAAGAAGATGATCCGCTGTGGCGACCCCTAACGGGAGCAGCCGAAAGAAGAAGAAGATATTATACGATATTTTATATGCCTCTGCACATGAGGCACATTTGTGGAATTCATTAGTGCCGGTCTGAGCTCTTGGGATGAAACTGTTTCTGAACCGCAAGGTCCATACAGTCAAGATTTTGAAGTGTTTGCCGTGTGAGAAGCAGTTCAATAGACAGCATGGCTGAGGCAGCGTGTGCTTGATGCTGTATACCGATAATTCTCTTTCTGATCAGCTGCTCTGAGTGGTGCAGTGAGAGTAATATGGAAAGAGATGATCTGCTGTAGCAACCCCTAATGGGAGCAGCTGAAAGCAGAAGAAGAAGGTGCAGTGAGAGTAACAACGCTAAAGCAGCTATGGTATTTAGAATAGTTTGATCATTATGTGGACCATTACATTGTTACAGGTTAATTACAATCACATGCATTAAACTAATAAACAATATGTGCTTAATATCAGTGTATTTATAAAGCCGCATCAGTAATGTGGATCTGAAATAGAAAGATAAAACTCACGGGAACAGTAGCACTGCTTTGACGCTGGGTGCTGCCAGTCTGCAAAACCAAATGACAGGGTATGAGGTACCATGGAAATGTGCGTGGCTTTATGCCAAGTTTAGGTTTTATACATGGCGATTTGAAAGTGGAAACGTTCTTACGCAACATTTCTGTGCTTACGCACCATTTATACATGAGGCCCCAGGTGTCTAGTGATGCAAGACATTAACCTTTTTGGAGTTCCCCCTGATTTAGGCCCTCTAGAACCAAAAACCCTTCATTTTTGGGGTCATTTTTGGACAGTATTTTGTGTAGGAAATTACACCCTTATGATGAAGAGTAAACCTATAGGTGTCTTCAGCAAAAATAATCAGAATGACTTGAAGTTCTACATGCCACATCAACCAACCTCAGAGGTTCACACCCTATGGGATATAAGGAGTGAATGTTATTCTTTTTCACAAAACTTCAAACTAATATAGGCATGTGAAGTGTAATATTTGATTCTCTTACTGGTGGTTCTTGACCTCAAAGAGCCTCTAAGAGGATAAAAATGACAAATTTCAAACATAAGCATAAGGGGTTTGGCTATAAGTTATTTCAAAATTACTAATTACAAATATGATGTTATTTTTGATCCTTTAATATAAATCTAGCTCACTATGGACCTCTTTCAGAGGGTGAAAATGACAAATTTCTATTTCAATCGATAAAACATTTAAATTGAAGCACATATTTTAATATTTCAAATATGTGCTGCAACTATTTTTGTTGTTATTTGTTAGAATCATCATTTTCGAATGTCATTTTTGAAATGATTACTAGTCTTCTTTCCTTTGTCATAAATTCTTATTGTTACCTTTCATGTGTGCTGTTATTAGCCTGGAGAACTTAAAGCGCACAACACTACAGCTGATGATTCTGAAAAAAAGGGAGCAATGTAGACTTGTTCCAGAGAAGAGCATTTGTGAGAACTTTAGTTACAATTAGGGTAAAACTTGTCAGCTGCCTGTGCCTTTTATTTCTAGTTAGCATGTTTGTCCTATTTATTGAACTGTTAAGAATGTAACTGTTATGACTTCTATTCATTAGAAGACTGCCCAATCATCCCTTAAAAGTACAACAAGGACTTGATCTGTCCCCTTGCTGCAAACATTTGTTTTCAACAACAGTAGCCACTGCAGAGTTTAGTTGGAAATTAATTTTGTTATCAAGATTTGCACATCATAAGTAAAATAATTGAATGGTTGAGAAGCGTTTTGACTAACTAGTATATTGTCTCTTGCTGTGCAGATTATTTGATAATAATATTTGTTGTTCTTCAAAAGAAAATAATGATCCATAGCATCTATCATCAAGACATAATCTACACACTAAAGTTATTGGAGAAATGCAGTTGCTGCAGTTGGTGCTTTTGCATGTTACAATGGAAAGGGTGAAAAACACGTATGTCAATTTTGCAGATAAAAAAGTTCATCTGATCATCCATGTTTCTACACCAGCCTAATAACAAGATAACTATCTTATTTTTCCATTTGCAATGTTATGGTTGAAAATTAATATCAAATGACAAAAATGAACACAAAACTCTCAGTAACTATTGCCCTCATATTTCCCAAGTGCAACAATTTACTTTCATAGTGCTGTGAAGACACTGAGGAGTAATGGCATTGTAAGGTAAAGAATGGCACTTCAGCATCAGCTACAAAAGAAAACTTCATAGAGTATATTCGAGTAGAGAGTAGTAATAGAGTTATGTATAAAGCAGGTACAAACTCTGAAGAGTTAAATTGGTTCATAAAGTTGAGTTTATGCATTTTAAGTGAGTAAAGCTTTGCTTAATATGCAATATGGATGAGGTGTCTTGCACAGAGGTATAATACAAAGATAATTTGGATCTGTGTGGTGGATTATAAATACATCTGATGTTGAGTGGTCTATGAAATGCGACATTTCAATTCAGCTTAATGTAGCTTTTACTTCAATGCAGCCGACATCTTCAGAAAGGTGGGCAGTGCATGTTTTTTTTTTGAGTGCAGAGTGTAATGCTAGTTTAAAAACATTTCAAATTAGTAATGAACTAATTTGATCCTAAACTGTTGTTTTGTTGCACTTGATTTTTGATTATCACAATAAAAGATAAACATGATCATCTAAAAACAAAAATAAACATTTATTTATTTTCACACACTATGCTATAAAAATACTCAAAAATAATTAACTGTTTAAAAAATTGAATTTATTAGTTTCTGTAATTTGAGGGAAATATGTTAGGGATTAGAACTACAGGTTTACGACCTCATTTCATTAGTCTTTTGTGTACAGCCTCCCTGCTTAACAACTGATGATATTCTTTAACATGCTCAAATCTGTTGTCCAAAGTAAATGAGCAGAAATAATAAAGCTGACACCCAAATAACTCGATCAGATAATTAGCAAATTTGGACTGGGACCCACTGAACTCTAGTAATGGCCTGCTCTTCAAGAGGACTCTGTCTTGCTTTCCTTTGGATTTGGCCTTGACTTGGTCTTGACTTGATCTCAACAGGCCTTGGTCTTGGACTATTCTTAGACTCGGCAAAGGTGGTCTTGACTACAGAACTGGAATTAGCTCATTGCGTGTCCAACCTGTTTAGAAATGTGCGCTATAAGATGACAGAGGTCAAAAAAGGAAGCAGTAACATTTACATAGCTCGGTTAAAATAACAAAGACACCCAGTAAGATGGTAAGTGACAAAGAGTTACATGACTGAATGTACAATTAGCTGCTTGTTAATAGAGCAATAGTGTTACATGCAATTTAAAAAGCACAATATCTGCTTCTGACATGTGTAATTTTTCCCACAACACATGGTAACTTGGAGTAAACAAATGGACACACATATCGACTTTATTTTCTTTCTCACTGTTTTAAAGAAAAGGAATCTGCAGGATTTCATCTAGCTTGCTATTTGCTTTTAAGAATGGTTGTCAGAATGAAATGTTTTAAGACTCAAACTGCGTTATAAATGGCATGGCTTTTCAAAGAAAGATAAAGGTTACCATTGATCCCACTCTCTTGAGTTACTCAATATGCCTTTCCTTCAGCTCACCACCTGCAAGTTATGTACACAAGGAGGTGTTACTGAAAGCCTTAAGTATAAAAGCAAAGTAAACAAGTTCTTATAACTTAGCCTTAACTTACATTTCTCACAGAACTTGGTGGGCTGAGAACTGAGACAGTAAATCTCGGTCAATGAAACATAAAGCGCAGCTGCTGTTGTGCTGCTAAGAGCCTCTACATGATTGATGACATTAAAATATGTCTAGATAATGTGAACGCTGGCCCCGGCACAGACAGAAGGACAACATTTTCTCACCACACACCGTTTATTAACACACTATGTACAAATGTCACGTGCACTCACAACCCCAGTGCCTTCAGCACCGATTCCCCCAATGTTCAGGGCTCACAGTCCTTGTGCCTTCTTGGCCGCCTCCCGTCCTCTCTCCAGCTCAGTCCGCTACCTCCCGACTTCCACCTCCTGACTGGAGAGAGGCGGCCCCTTTTATGGGAACCCGGATGGGCTCCAGCTGCTTCCCGGCACTTAGTATTGGCCACACCCCTGTATGGCAGAAGTGCCGGCTGCGCACCCGGAAGCCGTCCGTGTGTCCCTTGTCGTCTTCCCCCCGGCACTTCCTGGTGTGGCGGAATTGCCAGGCTCCCGGGATAATTAGGCACTGGGGCGCCGCCTGGCGGTGGCCACGGGTCCCTACAGGGCTGGGCTTCCAAGCCCTGTACCCGAGGCCCCCTGCATAACCAGGACGGACGCCCCCACTCGGTCTGGAGGAGGCACACGCCCTCCTCCGGTCCTCCAAGGCGTCCCGACCGGGCTCCAGCCCCGGCCGAGGACCATACGGGATAAACCGGCATCGGGGCGCCGCCTGGCGGTGACCACGGGCCCCTACAGGGTAGGGCTTCCATGCCCTCGACCTGTGGTCCCCAACAGAACCAGGACGGACGCCCCCTCACGGTCTGGAGGAGGCACAAGCCCTCCTCACGTCCTCCTGGGCGTCCCGGCCGGGCTCCAGCCCCGGCCGGGGACCACAATAAATATTTCTTTTATTTTTAAATAATAATCAATGCAAATATTAAAGAACTAAACACAATAACCTTTTATTTAGCAATATATTAAAACGTAAAAGGAATATATTACAAAATAACTCAAGTCTAGATAATGCTTGCTCAGGACAACACTCTTTTTCTGTTTGAAATTTTCTTTTAACTTCTCTTAAAAAGATATGCAATCTCAGCACTGACACATATTATTATCTGATTTAGAGTGAATATAGAATAACATCATTTAAAAAAATATTCCTTTTTCTTTTTGGAAAATGGGACTTGTGCACAATAGATATGTCATGATAGCTACACTGGATAATACGTTAAACATTTAACAAAGTGCAGCTTATTCATGGTGTTGCAACTCGGAGTCCTGCCACGTGCAAAAGTTCGCTGACGACACTGCTATCGTGGGCTGCATCAGGAGTGGGCAGGAGGAGGAGTATAGGAACCTAATCAAGGACTTTGTTAAATGTTGTGACTCAAACCACCTACAACTGAATACCAGCAAAACCAAGGAGCTGCAATGGTTTATCTGCAATAAGATGCTCAAGATGTTCTATCAGACGGTTGTGGCAACGCCCTCTTCTACGCGGTGGTGTGCTGGGCAGGCTGCATACAGAAGAGGGACGCCTCACGACTGGACAAACTGGTGAGGAAGGCAAGCTCTATTGTAGGCATGGAGCTGGACATTTTGACATCCGTGGCAGAGCGACGGGCGCTGAGCAGGCTCCTGCCAATCATGGAGAATCCACTGCATCCACTGAACAGTATCCTCTCCAGACAGAGGAGCAGCTTCAGCAACAGACTGCTGTCACTGTCCTTCTCCACTGACAGACTGAGGAGATCGTTCCTCCCCCACACTATGCGACTCTTCAATTCCACCCCTTTGGATAAACGTTAACATTATACAAAGTTATTGTCTGTTATACCACATTTTTATCACTCTTTAATTTAATGTTTTTATCAGTATGCTGCTGCTGGAGTATGTGAATTTCCCCTTGGGATTAATAAAGTATCTATCTATCTATCTATCTATCTATCTATCTATCTATCTATCTAT
>JANRMT010062856.1:107862475-107899157 GCA_026402145.1 Polypterus bichir lapradei
TATCTATCTATCTATCTATCTATCTATCTATCTATCTATCTATCTATCTATCTATCTATCTATCTATCTATCTATAACAAAATTCGATGCGTCTGAGAAACTGATGTGAGATTGGAGGAGGCAAGAAGATGTAAAAAGAATATAAAATTAAGTGTTGCATTTTTGAATGGGAGTATAAGTCTGGGTCTGATTTTATGATTTATTTTTTTGGTTTCAAGACACGACTTATATGTGAGTATATACGGTAGATACTGTAGGCATCAGAGGTAACCTACAAAACTGGATTTTAAGTTGATTAACTGACAGAAGACAAAAAGTACTGATAAGAGGAGAATGTTCCATGCAGGGTGAGATCATTAGTTGAACCTCTCTGTCTTTGGATGATTACTTTTTTAATTTATATTAATGACATTGATTCCAGAAAAGTTAGTAAACGTGAAATTTGCAGATGATACAAAAATTGAAGGAATGGCAGACACTGAGAATGTAGCAAAAGCAATTTAAAAAGGCTTGGACAAGCTTCAGAAAAAGGCAAAAACTTGGAGAATGCAGTTTAATGTAGAAAAGTATGAAGTGCTACAAGTGGGAAAAAGGAACATCAAATGTAAATACAGGATGAGAGACAATGTCCAACATGAAGGAGCTTTTAAAAAGGAGTTAGTGGTTTAGGTTGAACGAACATTGTGCAGAGGCTATTAAAAAAGTAATTAATCCTGTTTAATCGCAAGTAAAGGAGAGTGTGTGTGCCCTAATCCATCCATCCATTATCCAACCCGCTATATCCTAACTACAGGGTCACAGGGGTCTGCTGGAGCCAATGTCCCCTAATACAAGTCTTCAAAATACTCAAAAGCATTGATAAAGTTGATCCAGCAGAATTTGTTCAACTTAAAGGTGAATCACATACTCAAGGACACCCATGGAAATTAAGAGTAAGTGCATTTAGGACTCAAGTCAGGAAGCACTTCTTCACACAAAGAATTGTGAGAATCTGGAACAAACTGCCAAGACACGTAGTTGAAGCAGAAACCATGACAATCTTTATGGAGTATCTGGATGAGATATTAGAACAGCCTAGCTATAAGCTAAACAAACAGGCTTGATGGACTGAATGGTCTCCTCTTGTTTGTCAGATTTCTTATGCTCCATTCTAAGAGACTAGTATCTAGTCTGTATATGGTCTAGACCAGTGGTTCCCAACCTTTATTCCTCCAAGGTCCTTCAGTGTATCATGAGAATATGTGAGGCCCTGGCTACCACAGCACATGATATTAACAGTTTACTTTTTCTGCAGTTAGACAAAGGTGCTTGGTTTTTAGGTTCAATTTATTAACAAACGGTTATTTGCTTCTATTGCTGTTGCATTGCCTGTGTTTTTAAAGCATAATACAAAACAAATTTGCCATTTTAAAATCAGTCTGTATATTTGCATTTAAATAAGTTATTTTTACTAGTGCCTAAATTTCTTAATCATACCATAAACTGAACAGACATTTTTTAGGGGTAAGTAATAGCCAGTAATTACCAAAATTTCAGAATTTGTAACTACAAATATTTTTGATAACAATAAAAGTTCCACACTACTTCCTCATCTTAAAGGAATACTCTGCCCAAAAAAATGAAGTTTTTTTTTGGATATGTTACTTACCCCATGTACTTTGCAGTGGTGGCCAAGACACATTTTCATTCTAATGTTTTCTTGGAGAGAGTACATAAGAGAGATTCTCATAAACAGGATTGATAGGAGATCAATGCTGGACACTGCAAACATTGTGAAAAACATCCAGGTAAAGAAGAAAAAAAAAATCTCACATTACTTGTGTCCGATAATCCACCTCTCTTTTATATGGTTGCTAGCTCAAAATGTGAAAAACAAATGCATTTTGCTAAAATGTTGTTAATATTTTACTTCCTGAATTATCAGCCTGTCAACAGGAAACTCAAAGCCTCATGAGAAGGACTTTTTGAATTGAAAACAGCACTCCTAACCAATGAATGATGGGGGGAGGTGAGTCTTCAAGGGTCTTCAGGAACATTAATGCAAGGTACAGGGTTTAAGGAGCTTCAATGTTAGTGTATTTGCAGATAAATGTCAAATATTTTGTTTACAATAATGCCTCATTTTGAGAATTCATGGCGTGCTCACATTCATAATCTAAAAGTTTGAATGCTGCTGTTTGCAGGCAGTGATTTACACCCAGAATTTGCCATTCCTTGACAGTGCTTACACTGGATGATTTATTTAGAATGTGGCCAAAGGATACTGAATAGTTAGATTTACTGATAAGTACTTTATGATCCACAAATAAGCATCACTCTAGTAAAGCCCAGGGTAGCACAAAAATGATATCCCTTTTTAGCATTCTGAGTTGTCCTGCACTAACTTGTAGATGTGAAAGGCATTAATCAAGTAGCTTTCCATTAATTAACATTGGAAAGTTCTTTACAATTCATCTGATTAAAAGACAGGTTGTTATGGATATTTCCTAACTTGTTAACAGTTGTTTTGTTAAGTGGCATTTGGTTCAGTCCAGTGGCATGTCAGGCAATGCCTTTCCCACTTAGGACAAGTGTCTATTCAACCTAAGGAACAGGAGGCCCTGGGATTTTATCCTGTCCTCAAGCAGTAATAATATATAGTAAATAATATCGAAAAGTTCTCTGCAGGAAAATTACAAAATTTGGCAGCCACGCACACATACGCACACAAGGCATATGCTAAAGTCACAATGTCAGTTTGCTTTGCAGCTTTTAGCATTCTCATTATAATTGCTAATATCTTTAATTTGGTATTATCACTGGAGTCTGAAATTTTCTTGACTGTGGAATTGTCAAGGTTATCAAGAAGCATTTCAGCAGTTTGGTTGCAGGTAAAAGTTAATTAATGAATCACAGCTAGAAGTGCAATGAAGAGAAACGCCAAGAAACACTATCAAGCACCAAGCCTTTTAATTGCAGTGGAAATATGAACTGGCTTTCAAAAGTGTTTAGAGGAGATAATTGGGAAGACCTATAAATATGTTAAAAAACAAACTTGGTGGAGTGATTAAATAAGGTGATTGAAAAGAAATGAGTAGTTTTATAAATGTATTAATATATCATTTGAGTTACCTATCGCTTATTTCCAAACTTTGGTGCTTGAGGAAAAGAAATAACACAATGCGACTGCCATGTCAACCATGGATGGTGATATGCTACAAAGGTTCTAGGGTGGATTAGACCACATAATTGATGTGCAACGTGTCGCACAAAGTATACATATTGAGTGTTTATATGCTTATGAAAAAACTGTGGGTGCTCCTTTACAAAGAGTTTTCAACTCTCATATGTTCATATGATACTTACTTAAGGAGAGACATATTTTTGAAAGGTTTCCATTTTTTCTAATTACTATACACTTTTATTTTAAAATAAATATTATGTAGGATTACTGACCTTTGAAATTATGAATTCTGTCAGTCCCCTGTTAGCATATTAAAACTTGATCAACTTAAAAGCCCCAGACTTTGACTTTAAGAAAAGGGTAGAATAAGTAAAATATTTTGACAAACATTGCTGCTAGTTTAATTTATTTCCAATAAGGCTGCAACCGCTGTAAAACGTTAAAGTTATATATTAAAATTTTGCACCTGATACATACTGGACATTAGGACTATCACCATCTTGTAGTGATTCATATGCTCTGTTCCATTTACCTTGAAAGTTAGTTGTTGGAGCCTGGAATGATGTCACTCCCAAGTTGGCTGCATTCCAGTAAAATATTCTGAAAACCAATATGGACACCTCCAGGAAAACCTTGTTGTGCTTGCCTCTTTTAGAATACAGACAAACAGAACAATGCATTATGCAATATTTTGAATATCCAAACACCATAGTAAACATGTCCACAGATAGATGTTTGGCAGTATTGTGTGTAGAAATGATTTTTTGACACACAAACAGACAGAAGTGCTAATAAACAGTCTAATACTACAACTTTCACTTATTGTTGATGTGTGGTGAAGCCATCTTGGATTTTGAGGTCAGTGTTGATGTTGTTCTCCTGGTTTTCCAAGTAGGAAATTTGACATGTAGGGGCATTCCAGTTGAAAGTTCCCAGTTCAAATGAAACACAGCAATAGTACAAAAGAACATGTTAATTGAATTTCGAAAAAAGCTTCAAAAATACTTATTGCAAAACTGTTAAATAAATACATTCTCTGCATTGTGGCATGTAACATCATGAAGGCTTCATATATTTTTTAATAAAGTTATGAATGCCCTTTTATGAAAATACTGATGGGTGATGCAGATCACTTTCCAAATGTTTCTCATATTCTGCAGAGCTGTACACTCACTGAACATTTATTATACAAACTGACCATGTTTCCACCCTTTTCATGCTTAATGTCAATTCTACCATACATGTTGTAGCAGATAATGTTTGCACCTTAAGAATGGTTTGCTAAATATCAAGACATGCATGGTTGTGTTTAAACAGATCCAAAATTACATCTTTAATGCTGCTGGTACTAAGGACATCACCGAAAAATAAATGCAGGGTACAGGGTACCAGGGCCATCATAATTATTGAATTGTTGGATCAATATTCAGTACTTTCTTACAATGAAGCCTCATTCTGAGAATTCATAGCATTCTGACATTCATAATTTACGGTATATGTTTAATTGCTACTATATGCATGGGATGATTTGCACCCAGATCTTTCCAGTCCTATGGAAGAGAAATTTTCATTTAAACCTTAATGGCCCTCACATCAGATGATTAATTTAAATTATGACACCAAATATTATTGATTAGGTAGACTTACTGATAAGGACTTTCACTTTTACGAGTAAGCATTGGTTAAAGGAAACCCAATACAGCACAAAGATCATGTCTCATTTTACAATACGAAGTTCTCCTGCACCCACTTGGAGATGTTAGTACCATATATACTCACATTTAATTTCTCCCATGGATAAGTCGAGGCTTGATTTTACCATATAATTTCCGGTATTTTATAATGTCGGTTGTATAAGTCAAAAGCAGAAAACTCATGCTATTGGTCCAAGAGATTATGATATGCTAATGCCCACCTGAGAGAGTAACTATGGAGCACACTGCCTTTTTTTCTATGTATTGTGCCTACGTGACCACATGGTAATACCCAAACTATTCCAAAGCAATATTTGCATTGTTTTGTGTTTTTTGTATCTCACATCCTCATACACTGTTATCGTAAGAGCGTCCCTTATCTACGATGGAGCGTTCGATCAGAAGAAAATATGAAGCTGGTTTTAAATTAAAATCATTGAAGTGGCAAAAGAAATTGGTAACTGCGCTGCTGTAACAAAATTTGATGTGTCTGAGAAACTGATGCAAGATTGGAGAAGGCAAGAAGATGTAAAAAAAAAAATGTAAGGGTCACATTTTTGAACAGGCATATAAGTCAGGGTCTGATTTTATGATCGATTTTTTGAGTTTTAAGATCCAACTTATATGCGAGTATATATGGTAGGTCTTTTCTCAGGTATTTTTCAAGTAACACTAATAACATTTGTGACAGATAGGGGGCACTTTTGCTCCCTTGAACCCTTGTCCACGATGCCAGACACAAGGTAAAAGTCCAAATATAAGACTTTTTATTAATGCATAGTGCACAAAGCACCCTCCTCTCCACAATACTCATTCAATAAACAATTCACTACAATAAACAATCCTCCACACTCCCAGACGCGTTGCCACCCTGCCACCCAGCTCAGCTCAATGTCTGGGATTTCCCATCATCCTTTTATAGTCCCTGACCCAGAAGTGTTTCCCATCCTTCAGTCCATGATTCCTTATCACTTCCAGGTCAGATAAAAAGTCCTTTTCTTCATCCCGGAAGTACGTCACTTCTGCTGTCGCTTTGCCTATGACGCACTTCCGGGTTATAGGGCACATGTGACTCTCTGGGCCTCCCTGCAGCGTCCTCTGTTGGCCCCTGGGGTATCCAGCAGGTTTGTAGGGGAAAACTCAATAGTCCATGATTCCCTGCTGGTATCCGGGGCACCTCCATGCTGCAGGAAGAGCTCCATCTGGCAGCCTGGGGGTATTGGCCGTGATGACAAGCCGGCCATAGACCACATATTCTATTAGTGAGTCAAATCCAAGTTTATACAAAGGTTCCTCTTGCTTAAGAGGATTACAGTTTCGATTAGCTAACAATTTTAAAATTCTTCACAATTCTTTAGATTAGATGACATTTTCTTCTGTCTTTGCCTAACCTAACAATGAGAATCTTTCTAAAGCATCCGGAGGAATGCACTGATTACACGTAAGTTTACATCTCATTGTCCAAGGGCAATATTTTGGCTACTGAAATTCTGAGGGATATGGCACTATTTTATAATTTTTTCAAAGTTATTTGTTTTGAAAAGTTCTTTCAATCACTAAAAGTACTTTTTATGAAACAGTTTTTAAGATATCTAGAAATTTATTTTCCTGCAGTTTTTTTTCTTGTTATCAGCTACAAAAAGGCAAAAGGCCTCTCTAACTACTGTGTAATCACATATTTTTATGTCCCTTTCAGAACTAGCTATAATTTTCCAAAATATCTGCACTTTGTTCAGCGGCTAAATATGTGACTCCATCTTCAGTGAAATAATTGTCAAATGCATCTAGGCCTTCACTGGCCTCTCTGTCTTTTTACTTATTTACTTACTTTTCTTTTCTTCCCAATGGAAGTGTGTTTCCTAAAGCCTAGCTCTCACTGTCGTCTCTTTCTAGTACACATGCTTTCATCTACCACTGTGTATGATTAAATATCTTTCCTGTTAGATGGTATGCTCTGCTGTCGCTCCCTTTCTAGTAAAAACACTCACTAGCTTTATCTAGCATCTTTTTTCTGCTGTCTTTTCATTTTGTACAGATTTACACTAACTTACTTTAAATTTAACCAGAGAGAACGTTGGTTAATTACTCAATTTAATGTCATGCTGGGTGCCACTCTTCAAAGTAAAACAAAACAAATCCCTGTCTAATTATGTGCTCAACAATGCAGTACAGAAAAAGGAAATATTTCTTATTTTGTTAATTTTTTAACAATCTTGGCTGACTTTAATGGTACTGCTTTTAATTGTATTGTATGGTTATTCTCGCATAGAAATGTTCTATACTATTCAGTTGGATTTTAATTCTAATTGGTCAGGCTTCAAGAAGGGTAGTGGCTTTACTTATTGTTGTCAACATATTACAGTAGGCTAGAGCTACCAACATGCCATCTGTCCTCGTTCTGCTAAATCTCTACTCTGCCTTCAACTCAGTCAATCGCCAGATCCTTGTTGCCACTGTCTTTGATAGTGGAATCTCTAGGACCATACTCAGGTGGTTTGAGTCCTACCTGTTGGGCAGATCCTATTATGTGTGAAGCACAATGGTGCCCCAAGGACTGGTGCTGGGCCCTCTCCTCTTCTCCCTAAACACCTTCTCATTATCATCTAGTCCCATGGGTTCTCTTATCAGTGCTATGCTGATGATACTCAGCTGTACCTGACATTCCCTACAGAGGTCCACACGATATCAACTATAATTTCTGCATGTCTTACTGATTTTTCAACCATGATGAAAGAACTCAATCTCCAGCTCAGCCTGGCAAAAACAGATCTTCTTGTAAACCCAGTTTTTATGTCTATTCAGCACCCCATCTCTGTTCAGCTTGGCCCACTATTGCTAACACTGCTGATTGATGACCAGCTGCCCTTCAGTTATCATGTTGCTGTGGTCTCTTGGTCTTGCAGATTCAGTCTACACAATATCCGCATAATCATACCATAGCTGACAGAGTAGGCACACAACTCCTGGTCTAGGGTTTGGTCAAGTTTTATTCCATTTTGGATTACTGTAACTCTGCTGGCCGAAGTACCGGCATGTGTCACCAGGCCACAGCAGATCATTCAAAATGCAGCAGCACATCTGGTGTTCAACCACCCAAGGCAGACACATGTCACTCCTTTGTTCAGATCATGGGTACTCCAACCTTTTATTTTGCTTGCTCTTTCCACTCACAAGACCATGACATATGCAAATATAGTATGGTTAAAATAATGCATAAAAAACACAACCACATAAATATCTATAGTTTTTCAAAATATCTATGTATTATTTAATGCAGTTTTAATATTTTTTTACATTTACATTTGTAAATAAATAAGAAAAGTACATATTTGCAAACTTTTAGTAAATATTTAAAACATGTTCAGTCAATGCAAAGAAATCTTGTAATATAATAAGTGTTATACAGCATAAAAGCCCTAATCTAATGTTGTTTAATGCTGTTATAAAAATTTGTATGTGGATTGCTTTCTGTGTTTGATCAAACTATTATCTCAAAAAATATTTTTTTAATGGTTTAGTCTAAAGTATAATTTTTTATAAAATGTTTCAGTCTGCGGTGGGCTGGCACCATGCCTGGGGTTTATTTCCTGCCTTGCACCCTGTGTTGGCTGGGATTGGCTCCAGCAGACCCACGTGACCCCCTGTAGTTAGGATATAGTGGGTTGGATAATGGATGGATGGATGTTTTAGTTGAAAATCAGTACAGTATGAGAACAAATGCATGATGCATCTACCATAATAAATAAAATTACTTTTGACAAAAAAAATCATTAACAAACACATTTAAATTGGTTTAAATACGTAAAAATAAAAATGTGATAATTTGATCCTGTGCTTTTGAATTATACAGTATTGAGTTTAGTAAATCCTCTTATTCTGAATTACATGCAAGTTAGGGTTTGATTACACTATGCTGGAAAATTAAATTTGGAGACTGTACTAATGAAAATTTCTCTCTGAAACTTACCACAATTAAAATAATTGTGCATTTAAAAACTATCTTATGTTAAATCAAATTCATTTAGAACAGTTTTACACAAGTGAAAAGACAAAAAAATGTATTAGTTGAATGCTGTGCTTCACCTAAGGCAGAAGAGAACTGGCCGAAAGCATTTTGTCTTGTGAAGCTGAGACCATAACATCAGTCAGGCTACTCTTCGCATTAAGATAGCATTAAAAATAATAGTTTAAATGTAATCTAGAAGAATGTCTATAAAAACAGTTGATCCTTATAACTTCTAATCAATGAAAATACTTCATTCATGTCATTTTAATATTCTGAACCTGACAGCCTTGAAATAGATTCCTTTCCCTTATATTTCAAAAACATATTTGGTCTGTCAGACATCCCCAGTTCCATTTAAAGATTTTGGAATAAGTGCATTTATCATTCTGTGGTAAATAGTAAAAACATTAGTCATCCAAGAATTGGAAAAAATATCTAACAGTTTTAATTTTTTCAGGACAATTGTTGGGAGTTACTGCTATGATAGGCAGGATATTCCCATAATAATCTAGCCAGATGTTGCAGAGAAACATTTCTATTTGCATGTCTCAATGGTATTAAACCTTCTGATTTTACATGAATTTTCTCTCAAGTTCCAGATGTCAGCTGCCATTTACGATTCACTTGATCTCAAGTTTTACTAAGACTTTTCATGTCTGTACTTATCTCTAAGAAGTCAGTTCATTAATGGTTTGGCCAAAGATAGTGGTTATCTGTCAAAATTGTCTCTGTGTAAAAGTGCCTAGCAGGAAATTGCTTAATAAACTCATTGCTCTACATATTATATCTTCACTCATCCTTTAAGTTTGGCCATTTATAGGTTTCTATTGCTTAATTTTCTTCAGGATTTTATTCATTTATGTACTTTTTAAAGTTTACCTACTAAAACATAGTTTCAAATTTCTTGAACCACCATAGTTCAATCAACACAAGACTTTATTTTTTTCAGCTGGGGCGGGTGAATTCAATATTTGTCTCATTGTAATAGAAATGGATTTCAGGATTTCTGGTTTGTTGATTTTGGTTCTCTTTCCTGTAATCTGTTCCTAATCCTGATGGGCAGGTCCAGAGGTTTTTGTGATATTGTTTACTGAAATGTTTAAGGTGTTCATTTTCACCTCTTCTTCTGTGTATGGCTTCAAACTTAGCTCCATCCCCAACATCTCTGCCCATTTAAAAGGAAGTACATCACCTACAGTCACTGTTTTCGATTTGAGACATGATTTTCCTTACTCATTTTATTTAATTTCTATTGGTAAAACATACTTGAAACTTTTGTTTTTTTATTATAGTACTATAGTCTTACACTGAAACATTGAAATTAATTAAAAGAGCTTGGAAATGGATTGACGCAGGCTCTTTTTTATTCCAGTTAGCCAACAGTGCTGCTGCACCACAGGCCACCCTAATGGTTTTTTGCAAAGTACTGCTCTTCTAATGTGTCCATATGCTTACACCAGGACTGTTTCAGATATTGTTTTGGAACATGTTTCTTGTCCTTTCTTTCACCTGCTGTCTGCCTCAGATCTCATTTTCTTATGTTTTTATGAACTTATGCGGCCAAATCATGCAGGCTACATTTTTTACTCTGTACTTGAACATTGTGCTGCTTATCTGTGTTTCATTGTTTTTATTAAAATCGAGAGTTTTTGGGTTTATGACCTTTGCGTATGACTTGCCTTTGTGTTAAAAACATAATTAGATGGGTGAGGTCAGAGGCATCCACAACAATATTTGAGAGTTTTCTGTGTTTAGAGAATGGCATACACTCCAGGAAGTGTCAGAGAGAGCAGTGGTCTAGTGACCTCAAGGCGTTATAAGCAACTACACAAATGATTCAGAAGAGATTCTAGAAATGTTCCTTTGAATTGAGTAGAAAATGGCTGTTCCCTGCTAATGATAATAATAGAGATGAAGTAGGTGGCCATCTGATTAGTATAAGAAGGAAGTAAGTGATGATTGATGTGTAAAATATAATTAAAAACCTTTACTGATGCAGCATATGGCATATATTTCATTCGTACTGTATATTGAATATATAACCAGAAATACAAAAAAAATGCTTTAAAAAGTGTACAAAAATAAGAGATTTTATTACCAAAGTATTAAGGAAGGGCTCAAACAGGAATAAAAGACACAAACGCTAAACATGAAGCACTGGGTATTCATACATCTTCATTAATGGTAAGATAGCTGGCCTGCTTACCCTAGTCCATGAATTTCATCTGTTTCTTTTTGGATCCCTCACTTACTTGGACACTTTGATCCCATCTTGGACTTACTGCCTTTCCAGTACCTTTTTGCATTACCTATATATATGTTCCTTTTCTAGGCCTTCATAAAGATAATACCAAGTCAAGAGAGTCCCTTTTTAGAGCTCCCAAGCCTCTGGTTCACTTGCAACAACCAGTACCTCTAAACAGCTCAATGATGATCCACAATTAAATTAACAGATCGTCAGGACTGCTCTAGATGCTACCTGCCTCTGTATTCTGTCTCAAGGACTGCTAATCTAGGGAGCACTGCCAAATTTGCAAGAAGACTCCACCAAAAGTCTTCTCCATTGTACAGTATCCCCAAATCAATAGTGGAACATTTAAATCACATATGTTTGGATTTTTGATTCTTTAATAATCCTTGCTCTTTACACATTCCTAATAGCACTCCACATAGACAAGGTACCAGGGAGCAGAGTACACTGAAGAGCAGTCCCTGATGATGTCACCTGAGTTAGCCATTTACCAAGACCTCTTCTGGCCTGCTATCTCTCTTTCGTAGGGTTTCATCAATTCATGCTTATAAGTAAGAGAACCCATGGCTATATTGTTTAGCTAATTATTAACAAAACATTTGTGGTAAAATTTTATTCTTTTACAGTGAGTAGTGTGATTTAATAAATGATCATATGTTCACATTATATGAGGCTACTTCCATTTTAAACCTGCTAAATGTTATTCATATACTGACCTCACTCTGTCCAGGATGATAAATTCAATGAAGTTTATAAGTGCCGTCGACAATGATACAGAAACAGGTTTTGAATAACAGCAGTAGCAGTGCACATACTGACTATCCTTTTCCTCAAACACTGAAGTCTTTGTTCTTTCACCTTGTATTGCATCCACAGGTCCTTGGCTTTTGAGGCACAGAGAACAGCTTGGAATTGGTCAAGATCGTCAACAGGTAGCCTTTATTATAGTCCACTGTAAAGTAAATTTCTCTGAATAGTATTCAAGTCAAATTACCATTTAACAAGAGTGGCAGTTGATTAACTTTTTACTTTTTCTTTATTAAATACTTTTTCCCTTATAAAACAATCAACTTGGAAAGTTTACCAGAAACATGTTTACTGAATATATTTACTTAGCTGAGTTTGAATCATTTTGTTGGAGAGGCTGTTGGTATACTCAGTTCAGGTCACTTATTTCTCATTATAAGTACGCCTCAGAACCACAGCTTCAGAAAATATTCACATTTGCATTTGTAAGTCTGCTTATTTTACTCTGGCAGTTAATGACAGTACTGTCGTTCAGCTTTCAAAGTATATTTGGAGGTCTAATGCACTGTACTGTAATGAATTCATCATTAACTCTGTATGCTTTTGACAAATGATATTCAATTGTTCCCGACGTACAGCTTTTCATATTTTTAAAATTTATTAAATATATTATTTCTGTTCATTCTGGGTGACTTCTGTAGCAATAAATTTCATTTCTGCATTTACTGTTCCTGATGCCATGCTTCCATCTCTAACCTTACGTCTGAACATGAAAGGAAAGGCTTTTTTGAATGATTTACGGAAGCTTGCTCCCATGAAGCCATACACAATAGGGTTGATAGAAGAATTAGCATATGACATGCAGTTGGCCCAGGTCTTTATCTTATAGGTGGCATAGTTGGCTTGGAATTTTGGGTAGAAAGCTTGAAACAAAGTGAAGAGCTGTATTGGACCCCAGCAGATAGTAAAAAGCAATACAATTACAACTACCATTTTAGAAATCTTGCTTCGCATGGCAATGGTTCTCTCAGAGAGGAGCTGTACCTGCAAAGACAAGAATACAGTATAATGAATTATTTTTTATTTGCTTTAGGCAGTTCCTGTAAAATACACTTCATGTATACAGCAATGCACAATGTGATGTGAAATGTATATAACTGAATATTTCAATTGTAGCAAGGTATTACACATAATGTATGAATAAACTAAACAGTAACACAAGTAAAATTAATAGTACTAGGGGGCTTTGCCCCCTTCTCGTTTCGCTTGCCAACCCCCCGGCCAGTGCTACACACCTGCCGCTTGTGTATGGGGAAGCAGATGTACAATTTAAACAGATTTTAAGTGTTACATTTGCATCAACACGATGTTTAACTGTCCATGATTGAATTTAGTTTCTTTCTCTCTATTAAATAAAATGACTTTTTCGAATGTTTGGCTCTGAGATTTGTTAATTGTCTCTGCAAAAGCTAATCCAACGGGAAACTGTTAACATTTTAATACGAATGGCATATTAAGATCTCATTTGTTGTCTAATGTTATCTGTGGAATATGTACTACATTAGCTTTCTTGGATACATCGTAATTCATGCAGTGGATGACCGGACAGTGTTAACGGATGTAGATATTGTTCGTGATATTGTAAGTTGTTGTTTTCATCTTCCACATGATCACCACCAACTGTTTCAGTATAGTCTATTGATATGCATTTAATAATTTTTCTGTGTTACTGATCAACATTTTTGGTGTAAATTCATTTGACTTCCTCGTTTCTAGGTGCTCGTATTGTTGTGTACTCATTTTTCTGTTGATAACTCTTCATGATGAAATTCTTCAATAAAATTTGGACATAATGCGTCTTCTTTAATTGGGAACTTAAAGTGAGGAAAACATTAAAATTTATAAGAGCTGAGAGCGCAGGAAGTGTGTCTGACAAAAGCATTCACAAGACTGAAAGGTGAGAGTACCGTAGTCTTGTATGAAAGTGGTTGATAGGAGGGCATGACTTGAAAAAATCTCATGGCAATATTCTCATCTCGCAGGACTTGAAAAAATCTTTGCCAAAAAGTTTTGTCTCCTAAAAAGTCTCGTCACGTCAAAAGATTTTTTATATAATAGAGAGATATTAAATTGGTAAAGGTAGCAGACTAAGATAGTCTAGTATACAATGTGATAGTGTGAGTAACCAGTAAGGACTGATAGTACTCATTTGTATAACAAAAAGCTAATGTCTCTGTGTGCATAACCAGTTCCTCCAAGCAATCTGATTGGCCAGTTTGGCTTTGGTCTGATTGGTCAGTAACAGTGTGATTACTCAGTCAAATACAAGACAGGAAGCGCTGGGCAAGGGAGGTTGACACACACAAGGATTTCAATGAAAGGTGTATAAGGAATGCTGAGAGTCACCTTCAAACACTGAAATTATTCCGAAGAATACCAATGATGTTTTCACAGAGGTAACAGGGGCACGTCTACAACTGGTGGTAGTCAAAAGGTGGACAGGAGGTGACCAATGAGCCTCAAAATAACATAGATTTTACGGGAATGCAATTGAGAGAGGAAGCACTGGTCAAGGTTGAGACACACAAGGATACCGTAGGAAAGCTGTAGGAGGAACGCTGAGCGTATACTTATAGTAGGGCAAGAATGATGAAATATTGAATATTTCTAAATGTATTCTATTACCTGTCAATAAGTAACATAGCTAGTATATTAATAACGTATTCAAAAGCTAGAGATAAAGGCTGGCTTTTCAGTCTGAAGTAGGAATAGAGTACTACAGAATAAAAGATACAAAGCTGAATGCATGTTTGCCAAGGGTTTTGGGGCTGTATTTATGAAGTAAATGTTTTAGCACGCTAAATCTTGAACCAACCATATATATATATATTATATATATATATATATACCATCATTTTCAAACTTAATGCACAGTATATTTAGTGGTGGCACATGGTTAGTGCTAGAGCCTCATGGATTTGGTTTCCCTTCTTTAAATCCCATGCCCAGTCACGTTCCATATGAATTTTGCTCATTCTCTCTATTTTCATATAGAATTTTCTCTGGATACTTTACTTTTCCTCCAAAATCCCAAAGACATGCATGTTATATTAACTCCTAATTTTAAATCATCCTTGTGTGTATATAAATGAGCATATGTGTGGGAGTTGAACATGCATTGCAATGAAACAAGATGAAAATTGAACCTAGGGCCTTAGAGTCAGTATCAACACCACCATTCCACCATATCTTTTCTTTTTAAGTGTTTCCTTTACTTTCAGGGCTCTGATAAGGTAAATAAAGTCACTTTACACCATGAGGGGATGCAGTTGTTAACACTTTCTTTCCTCCGCACTTCTAAAGCCTCCACAGTTCTGTTTGTCCCGCCCCTTCTGGAATACTCCTTATATAAACCATCCATAAACCAGAAATGGCTGGACCTACACCTGAAGGATGCAGAGCTCCTTCTCAGAGTGTTATAAGTGACTGATACATTGTAACTGGTGGATGAGACTATTAATTTTTCATTTGTTTTCTTTTCATTTATTAAAATGGATTTTCACCCAGGAAGTGCCCCAATACTTTACCTTGTCCCTGTTCTTTTACTGAATATTTTTCCAAAAACCTTGGATTTCTGAAATGCACACAAAGCAATGGTTTCACACATAAATCAACATAAAACATCTGCTGCTACATGCTGTGATTGCTGTTGGCGCCTGTTCACCATTTCTGGCAGCAGTGGCTGCACAGGGGTGGCTTAACGGCCAGCAGGAATGCACAGTGGGCTGCCTGGCTGTTTTTGCGCAGTAGTGGTAATTGCAGTGCGATGCAATCTGGTTTGTACCTCTTGTCATTATTAGTGGTGGTCCTCCCAGGCGACCGCTGACGTAGGAGTATCAGCTACACAAACATGATGCTGATAATGATACTGGTACCTCATTTTCATTTTCAATATCCATCTCCAGATCACTTTCATCAAAATCAGAGTCCGACAAGTCACAGTCCAATTCAGCGATAATATGCAAAACATCGTTTATGGATAAGTTTGCTTTGCGCATTCACTTCAATCTCTCACTAGATGTTGATGCCGTTTTAGAGGTTGTTTCCTCTTTGTTAGTCATGCATGGACAGAGGATCGAAGTCAAATCAACGAAGATAACTTTACTTCTAGCAAAGAGAGTCGAACTAAAACGTAACAGCAAGTTTTGTCATCATTTACAGCTGACTGCCCTCTACCCCTAAATTTCGACAAAAGTCGACATCCAACCCTGAAAGAGGTAATCCTTGAAACTTCATTCACTGTAATGGCAGGGGTATCTAGCACTGGAGTGGAATAAAGTGCAGGTGTGAGCACATAAACCAAATCAAAATTTCAGTCTTTAACCCACCATGGGGAATAATTTTGCATAACCTGTGCCAAGTCCAAAAAATACTTGCTTTTTACACTTCCCTAATGTAGTACAGGTGCAAACATTTTCAGAACAAAAACATAGCCTATCGTCTTCCCCATAAAGAGGAAATTGTGCAAATGAGATAATCTCAACGGTGTGGACTTGCATAATGGACAGACACACAACCAAACATTCCGCTTTATATGCTAGATATGTCATTTTTATTTTTCATGTACACATTTGAACTTATTCTTATTTTTTTCCAAATCAGAATGAGTGCTGCTTCATGAATTCAAGCTGAATCTGAATTTCCAGCATGATTTTTTAACATAATGATGCCAGAACCCTGTTAACTTACAGGCACCTACCTGGTAATTATTGTCCACTGGTTCTACAACTGGTTGTCCAACTCTCTTTAACATAAAAGAATAGCAGAGAGAGATTGTGAGGAGTGGGAGTAGATACACCGCCAAGAAGTGGTACAGAATGAAGACTTTCTTATGTGTTTCTGATGGGAATGTTTCTATGCAGTAAGTTCTTGGTCCATACCAATAGCCTTCTTGGGTCTTCTGATACATAATAATTGGAGTTGATAAAATGAAAGAACCTTATAGAAAATAAACAAAAAGATGAAAGTATATGTAGATTGCCAAAAAAAAACTTTACATTGAAAGAATTCTACTTAAAAGACTCATGAGATGGACCTTCCAATTATCCCTGTTTGTTTACCTTGCAAACTGCAGACTTTCTGTCCATTAGGAAAGCTGCATTTTTCAGAAGTATTTTGACTCAGGAATAATAACATATAAGATACTGCATTGCACTAAAGACACCATCACCCACTTGGAAGGAAACCGAGCAATGTCTTTGGAAAACATCATATAATTCAAAACTAATTTAATGATCATATTACTTAAATATCCTACTCTACATTACGTTTTGTGTTCTGTTTATGCTTCTTCTTGAAGCTGGAAGATATGTTCAATTTCAACAAATACAGTATATACTTTATGTTTTAAGCCTTATTTTATTATTCTTTTTTTCCACTAATCTGACATATTTATACTAAGATTCACATTTAGTTATAAAAAAGAGTAGAAATATGGCGGGTCTTAGGGTGTCATGTGGTACTATTATATAACTGTTGTAGATGCCACATGGGCTAGATGGGCATCCCAGCCAGGAGAGAGTGCAGACCTGGACGCAAGGACTGGAAATGGTGGATGGACAGCCCATTAAAAACAGAAGATGTGGATGGAGGTTTTTTATTCCCCCAAAACGCTAGATGGCAGCAGCCCCAGAGATAGGTGCACAGTAAGGAGCCAGCAGAGCATTCTGGGATATGTAGTCCAGCAGAACAGCCCTGCTGGGGCCACTTGGTGCCATGAGAGGGTTCTGTAGGGAGACAAGCTCTCTATTATGGACTTCCATGAGACTTGGAAGTGCTTTCATCGGGCAATCGCCGTGGCACCAGAAGTTCTCCTGGGTCTGTAACAAAAGAGACAGCACTCCCTTATTCAAGCGAGTCTGAGCTGGGAGGTAGTGGAGCAGCGCTTGAGTGGAGGAGGGTAGTGCAGTAGGGAGAGGAGGTATTATGAGAGGAAGACCTGTGTTTGTGCTTGTGTTACATTTTGGAGATATTTATAATAAAAACCTTCCATTATTTGAACCCGGGATTGTTCAAGTCTGTTCATGTTGGGGTTCGAGGTTTGCTGACGCCAGGTTTATCACACTGTACATGAACAATGTTTCATATTTGGTTTATGTATTTGAATAGTTATGTATATGCAGTGTTAAATAACTGTTTAATTGTTGTACAGGACATGGCACCTGAGGATGTAAACACTTGCTCACATGTGCTGTATATTTCTTAATTTCAGTAAAACAGAAAAATGCTGGATGCCACTTATGATCCATTAACTGTGATGAAACAGTGTAGAAGCTCTTCTTGTTTGAAAGTAAGGAAATTAATCATGTTTCCTCTAATTGTCTGAAAAATAAAAGGCCACCACTGGCTGCTTACTGTAATATCCAAGCATTATAACATAATGGCCAACCCATTTCATACTCTCAATGGAACTGTTATTTATTTATCTACCCACTCCTGTAGCTCATATGGCAGACACTAAAAGAGCAAGTGGTGTACATGCTGTTTTGCAGTTTTGGCATTTAGCAAACACATAACATATACATTAATAACAGTTTGTATGCATTTGCACATTTTAGACTATCAATACAACTTTCTTAGTTTGTTTATTAAGCACTATATGCATGGGCTGGACTCACTTTTTTCATAGTGTGCGAAAAAGCAATGACCACGAACCGTGACTATGCACTTATCAAAAGCAAGTTCATATCTCATGTAAAAGTAAGGTGCTAATTTCCCTGGGAAAAATTACTTGGCCCTCTGGCCATTTTTTCATTATTTGAAAGAAAAGCTGTATTAACTTTGGACAGCTTTCTGTGAATTCATCCAGTGATATAGCTGGTTAATTGGACACAGCAGTCTCCATAACTGCTATCCCTCTTTTGTGTCATTTTAATGAAGGAAGTCTGAAAAGTCAGTCAGCTGTCACAATTAGATTTCCTGGATGGTAAGCAATCTCACAAGAGCAGATAGCGTGCTGTACATCTGGCAATTTACACTCCTGCACACGGTTCCCAGGCTCTTTCATTGGATGTGGAAAGCATACTAAGTGTTTGATGGTCTATAAAGAGAGTGAGGTGGCTCTGACAAAGATAAGTTCTCAATAAAAAAAAACTGAATTCTTCCAAAGCCAGAAAAGCAGTTTTGTGACACTTTCCAGAAGAATATGAGCCTTCATGGAGAGTAAATAACACGCAAATGCAACAATACTTACTGAACAATCTAGATGCAGTTATGACAGAACAACATACTGTACATCCCAAACATAGTTAGAAACATAGTGTACATGCTAATATCATTTGGACTGTTTGGATCAAAAACAGTGTGTACTGGAATGTGTTGGTTATCAAATGGGGTGCCTGTGCTGTATATGGCACACATTAAACGCAACAGACAACAGGTGTGTTGCTTTGAGTTTTTTCTTCTTCACTTCATATCCATATCATTAAATAGTGCTCATACAGAATACTAGCATTCAATTACTACATATTACATCACACACACAAAAAAAACAATAATGTAAGTTTTCCTTTCACACACAACTGTCATCTGTACTACTCTCTGAGGTGATACTTACTCTGAAATCTAAGCAGAATAAGTCATTCATTTGAAAATGTTGTGAGCCAGCAGCTAAGGGATCGGGCTTCAGTTCTCAAGGTTATGGATTTAAATTGAAATGAATGACTTACTACTGCACATTTCTGTGAGCAAGTTTCTTAACTAGGCTGTATTCAAACTATATATTTCATAATATTAACTTATTAGACCCTTCATTTGAAATTTACATTTTAAACTATTTGTTTATGGCATAATATATATGGAGACTTGACAGTCAAACATCATTTGTAGACTTCTTTATAGAATGATACACTGCAAAAAATGAAATCTAAGCAACTGAGAAGCGCTTATATCATGACATTAAATCCTTGTTTTCCTTATTGTTGGAATTATTGACATCAACAAATTTGCATTTATGATCAATTAGCTAACTTTAACAAATCTTGTCAAGTAAATTTTGCTTACCCCATTGGCAGATTTCTTTTCTGTTAAATAAAAGCAGAACAACTGACATTTAAAGTTTTTTTGTTTAGTTTTTGCATATGAATTTTTTACAGTGTAGATAGATAGATAGATAGATAGATAGATAGATAGATAGATAGATAGGTATTTTATCGTATGTATACCAAAGATATAATCTGTCAAAAATGGTATGGTCACAATACATTTTCTTTTGTTGATTAAAATTTTCCTAATATTAGAGTAGCCCAATAAATCTTCATTAAAATTCCAAATTGCATTGAACATTACTTGTAGATATTAACTTGGCTTTGTTTCTTGTCATCACTGAGTGTATCTGCCATGTCAAAAAAAACATCTTGTACTGGAAAATGTTATAAATCAATATTTGGTTTTGGCACTTGACTAGGATTAAGCCATCATGAGCCTGACTGTAACTAGCTCTGTACATCTGGACCTTGGAATTTTGCCTAGTCTTCAAAAATTGCTAAAGCTTCCTCAAACTGGATGCAGAACATAGTGGAGAATTTGTTTCCATCTTCCACTACAGTCTCTAAATTGGATTACAAGTCAGCCCCTAATCTGGCTACTCCAGAGTGCTTAAATGTATCTGTTTTTCCAGTGTGGTTTTGGCTGCATGGCTTGTATGAGTTCTCCCAAACTGAATCAGTCTTAATGCATGCAGAAGGTTTTACTCCACGATTTCTCTGTGTCTTGCCATCTGTTTTTTTCAGAAAACATGAAGCACTGAAGTATTTTTATAGTAGGGTCTTGACAGCCCCATTAAAAAATTGGTTTAATCCTGTGTTACTCTTTTCCAAGCCAAATCTTCACCCATATGGTTTTAGAACTTTGAGGTCTTAGAACTTCCCATATTCATTCTACCCTGATCATCCTGAGTCTTAGCTTTTTTTTTGCCATGGTCCCATAAAGATTTTTTAAGCATCATGATTTTTGTCTGTTTTTGTGTAGCAGTTTTAGTCAGCAGGGTGTCAAGAATGTTGTGCTTATCCCATTCTGATTTTGTGTTTTTTTATGGCTTATTCATTCTCTCTCTTGTTAAAAATGCTGTCTTCACGAAGTTATAAGCTTAAACCATCTCAACTTCCTCCTCTTGATCCAGAGAAACAGTGGATGCCAGAACCTCATTTGTACTCACAATTTCATTTTTTGTCACTACCCAGATCTTGTGGCCAAAGTTGAGGATGGAAGGTAGACAATTTGTTAAATGAAAAGCTTTGCCTTCTGCTTTTCTACCACTGCCTAATACAATATCCACAATACACAGATTTGTTGATCATTCTCATAATTTACTTCAATCCTCACTCCTCAAGAAGATCCCAAAGTTCATGAACTCCTCCAGTAGAAGAAGCTTTTCACTACTTTCCTGCAAGGAACAAGCCACCATTTTATTTTAATTTGGAGATGCTACTGTAATTCTCACCAATACCGCGTCACATTTATTTGTGAATCACTCCAGTTTGTACAAGAGATGATACTCTGAGTCCAATAATACAACATCATTGAAGATTGCTTTGGGTCATTTCTCAGGCTGTTTTGAGCAAGTGTGTGGAAACATATAATTATTAGGTGTAGGGATCATTTGAATGAACCCCTAAACCCAATGGATACACCTTTCTTAGGCAATGCAAGGCCAAAAAAGTTATGCAATGGATTTAATTTTGTTTCTAATGTCACTGCAATGATTATTCAGAAATAATAAACACACTTGATCTAATGGTGGTGTTTTAGTTGACTTAAAGTTGAAAAAAGTGCAACAACACTTTGTCAGGATGATATGGCAAGGTGGCAAGAGAATGTTTTTCAGCTAGTGAGGAGTAACACACCTCAGTCACCCTAGGAAGATACTGTCAAGGTCCTGGTATGGAGAAACAGGTAGACAAATAAGTCTCAGATTCCAAAGCGGCAATTCAAAATTGTTCCTGGCTGTGGAATAGTGGAAAGAGCACAGATTTTTCAGTGGTCATTAGAATTTCCTAATCCTGTCTACATGTGTTTTGAGAATTTTGAAATTGCTTATGACTGTGTGTCCTTATTCTATCTTTTGGAAGGTGGTATAGGAGTATATTTGTCTTTATTTACTTCTTACAATGCTTTTAAAAAAGGAACAAATTCAGTTCACATTTATGGCATTGATTTGTTATTCTGGATAATAACATGGTCAAATAGACCTTTGTTGGCTTTGTTTCTGGATTACTTTCTCCCACATTGCTGCAATCTTGAGTTGTGCTTAAAGGATGCATTATTCTAAAGAGTAAATGTATACAGCATTTTCTAGATGGTTAGATCTTCTGTAACTGTTGATTCAGTAAATGATAAACATTTACCATAATCCTGCATGGAGCATTCTATAATGCCCATCATAGATTACAAGAGACTGACAAAATTATACCATTGAGGTGCTCTCATGAAACTGAAAATAAGACACATTTCTATATATATATTTTCATTTGTGCCTCTTGTAGTTCTGCAAGCTATCCTATAATGATAGTTGTTCATGTCTTTTCAAGCTGCATGATGTTCAAAGATCTTTGAAAATTTCTCCATTTCTTAGTGTACCGCTCATTTGTACGGTATACACAGTCTTTAGATTCACAGCTCTGTTATATGTCTCATTTTTCTTTGTCATGGAATTTAATGAGAGTATGTTTTTCCTTGATTGATGCCTAGCTCTCATTATGTGCAAGCACAATATCTCACAGAAAAATTCAGTTTGGAGTTTCACAAACAGGATCAGGTGCATAGAGCAATGCATTATTAAATAAGTCTTCCCAAAAGATATGGATATTACACTCACCAATCCAGATACAAATGCTGACAATCATGGCTACTCGTGGTGTTCGATGGCGCAGAGATTTCAAAGGATAAACTGTTGCATAGCAGCGGTCTCCGCTCATAGCTGATAGTGTGATGCAAGTAGCTTGGACTGTGACCTGAAATGATAGCAAATAGCTAATACCATGCAACTTCAAAAGCTGTATAATTGGCAAACTTTGCACTGTTCTTTATGTTATGACCTTCTGAACAGTTATTGTATTTTAAAAATTCATGTATCCCTCTTTCAAACTTGCTTACTTCACTTCAGAGCCAAAGTGAACTGTTGCTTATTCAAGCAGCCTCAGAAGCAAGGTCATGGTTTTGAAGCCAGTTCACTCCAAAACATACTTACACATAAAGACTGGGACAATTTATTTAGAGTCATCAATCAATAAACTATGATTTAAAACACACAGACATTGAAATATTGTGCTAACTTTAGTTAGACAGTGATGAGGCTGGAATCTACACTCAAGTCTCAGGAGGTGCAAGGAGTCAATTAATAACCATACTAACCACTGTGAGCAGTGTCTCTTCTTTTTACAATTGAATTTAAGGATACCATGAGGAGGTAAACATTTTAAAATTTTATTATGGTAACAATGATCCATATCTACAGGTTCTGCTACTGAAAGTGTTTTGACTTTGATTAGGCTGTCTAGTGTGGCATTATCTCTGCCTGGAAAAACAAACTGTCAGACAGAGTGGAGTGCCCTGCTTCTAACATTATGGAATATTATCATTCCTGTGAAAAAGCCCAATATGTTCAGACGAACATGTCCTGTCATACATCCTGGCCTTTTGGGCATCTACAGAAATTTTTGCTAATGTATGTTATAGTGAAATGAATTGCATTTTTCATTACAACAAATGACACATCACAAACATTAGCATTGCTGTTAAGAATCCTATAACAAATACTGTATAACAGATCCAACAGATAATACTGATTTTATAACTAAAAACAATTGATACAAAACATAGAAAATAAGAAAGAATGAAATAATCTCATTTGTGTCCATTAAACATTCTGATGAGATTCCCAAATTACTGTAGTAAAATGGGAGTGTAAATAAATCATTAAAAAAATAATTTGATTGCTTTAAAAAGGGCACATATGGTCATTTCATCAGCTACTTCCCTCTGTGTGACAGTTAATGTGCTCAAGTATGATTAGCATTCCCTCTACCAGCCTGTTTTATTTCAATTTAAAACTTCCTTTATTAAGTTATAGTTTTTGGTGCATCGACCATCTGTTGGAATGAAAAATGTAATGTGTGTTATTAATTTGTGTGACAGATACCTTGTAATGGGTGTGTCGAGAATGTCACTCTTGTTACGAGCCACAAATGTAGTGAAGGCAGACTGAAGTTTCACCCTGTTGATGACACTTCAACAGATTATGATGAAACAGCATACAGAGATGAGATAGAACGACTGCCTGCATGGTGTGAAGACAACAATCTATCTCTCAATGTTGACAAGACAAAAGAGATAATTGTGGATATCAGGAAAATCACATCCTGCCCACATCCCACTCAGCATCAATGGTTTAGATGTGGAAACTGTTAGGAATACCAAGTTCCTCGGTGTGCACATAAGTGAGAAACTTACATGAACACATAACACCTCATCACTAATCAAGAAAGCCCAGCAAAGACTACACTTCCTGTCTGGTATGGCAACTGCAACATATCTGACCGCAAGCGCCTGCAAAGGATAGTGAAGACAGCAGAGAACATTATTGGGGTGCCTCTCCCTTCACTAAAGGACATATTTTACAAACGCAGTGTCTGCAAGGCCTGCAGCATTGTGCAAGACCCCTTACACCTCTCATATGGACTTTTCACACTTCTACCATCCAAGAGAAGATACTGCAGCATCAGAGCCAGATCTGCCAGGCTGCAGGCTGCTGAGTTTTTATCCCCACGCTGTCAGACTCCTTAACACCATGCTGCCCCCTGGGATCTTCCATGCTGCTTAAACCACCTCTAAAAACAGAACTTTTATACATGCAAGACACTTTCCTGCAAAGACTAGTGTGCATGTAGAAAAGAACTGAAAATCTCATACTGACCTTTAAGTATTTGGACACTCTTGATATCCTTCTGCTGTGAAACATTCTGACCTGTCGTTGTTTACACATGTCTTAAACAATGATTATCATACACTGATAATTTCTGTATTATCTATATCTATTATTTATTATTTATTTATTATATTACATATCTATTGATTATATTTATGTATCTAGATTGCAAATACCATACATTGTATCAATGTTCATATTACTAACTACATGTCAGTATTGCTGCTACTTCTTTGTCTTGTCTTTGTACAATGTCTTGTCTTGTTTGTGTTTTAATTTTAAATTTAAATTGTAATTCTATTTTTAATTTATTTGCACATCATGTTGTTATACTGTGGACCCTGAGCTTTGCAATTTCGTCTGTCTGTATACTTGTATATGGTTGAGATGACAATAAAGTTCACTTTGACTTTGACTTGACTTTTCGCACTAGACCAGTAGTGCAGCTAGTATACAGCAAATACACAGTATATATATGCATATATAAATATACGTGTGTGCATGTGTTTGTCTGTGTATGTATTATATTAATGCCCTGCGGTGGGCTGGCGCCCTGTCCGGGGTTTGTTTGCTGCCTTGCGCCCTGTGTTGGCTGGGATTGGCTCCAGCAGACCCCCGTGACCCTGTAGTTAGGGTTGGATAATGGATGGATGGATGTATTATATTAATGTTTTATCTGATTATGTTCCATCTTTGCCAAATTAGCTGATTGCATTAGGGCAATAACATAAAATATGTTAGCAAAAGTAGCATGGAATGCTACATCCAGTGTGCAAAATGCATCACCAAAACAAAACTGTATTACCCTTTGGTGCAGAAGATAACATCACTGACAAAGTATTTTTTTGCTTCAAAGACACCTTGTTCCCTTTTGAGGAAGAGAATCATCTCTTTAGGTAAGTAGAGCAATGATGAAGAGACGGAGTGCTAATTACTGCCTTATAAATAAAATTCAAAGCTAAACTTTACGGTGCGGTCTTAACACATCCCTGTAACATTTCAGCTACTGTATAAAAGTGACTCCTGTCAGGATCCAAAGTGACATTTGAGTGTGAATGCATTACAGGGGTGTTTAGGTAGGAAGCACGAAAGAACATCAGGCTTGCGGTTACAGATTGGCAATCTTAATAAATTCAGTTAACAAGTGCAGATGTACGTAAGCAGTGTCCATGTGATCTGCTATGTAGCACATACCCGTCTTTTCTACATTTACATATTTTAAAGGAATAGTTAAACTGCTTTGGTATTTGTGCAAAGCACCAACCAGCAGGTGAAATGAATTCACAAAAGTCATACAATGAGTAAATTGTGCTTAGGGAACCACTAACTTCATGGTCAGAGCTCTGCAGAGTCTTTGGATTGTTAATTCACTACAGTAAGCCTTTTGTATAGCACAGCACTCAGTAGTTTTAATCATCAGAAGTAACAGTGGTTAACATTGTTGCTTCACAGTTCCCAGTCATTGTCTGTATGGTTTTTTGCTGAAACTCTAGCTTTCCTCCCACATCCCTAAGACTTGTTTATTATGTTAATGGATAACTTTAAACTGGCACCTTATTTTTGAGATGAGTCTATGTATTACTGTGCCTTGAGGTGGCATCCAGGGTTAGTTTTGTCTTGCGTGTGATTCTACCAGAATTGGAAATTGTATTACTCTTTCCATTAGTTGGTCATTTATTTTCAAGTTTATAAACCTGTTGTACTTTATTTCCACAGCAGCAGTTTAAAATGTTCTATGATTTTGAAAGTCTGTTAATGCAAACATCTTTAGCTGTGTGTTCTTAAGTCTGCAAGATACATTTCCACACCATTAACAATTACTTAATTCTTTGCACTAAACAAAATAAAGGGAAAAGTTAATTAATTTATATTCAAGTAAATTTTACACATTACGAAGCTGAGCTTTTAAAGTCCACAAAGTACTCTTGTCTGCTACATCACATTGGTGACTTATTTCATGTACTCATGGTTCTCTGCATGAAGAAAAGCTTTGAAACCCTTAACCCATTTTCATCTTTGCTTAGGACTGAATTCAAAGACGTAATCAGGCAAATCAAATTTCCATACTGCAAATAGCTACATCTATTCTTTCAGAACTGTGCAAAGATCAAAGGCAAAATTTCTGAGCAAAGATTTGGTAAGTAGAAAAGCGAATGAAATAAAGGAAGAGCATGAAATGAGTTCTTCTGGAATGAATCTTAAGTCAAAGAAGAGCTTTGTGTCTGCACTCTTTCTTTTATACAAAGGGTGGAGAGAAAAAGGCCAATGACCATTAAGGTTGGCAGAAGAGGCATATAATGTCTAATACAATCCAGATTAAAAAATCAGTATATAACTTCAAAAACTGTAATATTTATAAATTGTGTATGTTCAACTGTAACATAAGCAACCTATTACCAAAACAATGCCAATAGTCACTATAAGGTGATCTTATTGAGATTAATTAAGATCATCAAAAAGTCATAAAAATACCTGTTGAAGGAAGGCCACAAACTTGCACATAAAATCTCCAAATATCCAACTTGGGAGTGGGTAGAGAGTAGCCGTGAAAGGAACACAGCAGAGGAGGAAAATAATGTCTGTAGAAGCTAAATTTGCTAAAAAGAAAAGATGACAATGTAAAATACAAAGTCACAATTGATGAGATAGGCAGATAACAATGAACACAAGTATTTGGAGTTATGGTTTACTGTAGCAGATTTGAAAATCATGTCTTTGTATCAAGAAATACAGAAAAGCAGGACAAGATTTTTATAATAGCACTGTCAACCACATCTTCTCTATTGTTTACTGAAAACAATGTTCTTAGTTAAATCTCTGCCAACTTCTTTTATTAATTTTGTCTTGTCCTTATGCCATCATTTTCTTCTGAAGGGATTTGTAATGAAAGGCATTGTGTTATTACAGCTTTTCTAATTCTGTAATGTTGTTAATTGCTTTATAACACACAGCAAACAAAAAAAAGAAAATAAATGAGGGTCACAAAGTTGACCTCAACATGCAATGCGTATGCTTTATTCAGTGCTGGAGCCTAATAAGGAGACTAACAGGGTAAGAAGTCGAATTTTAAAGCAACACCCTCACAGTCCCTGGTGATGGTGTAAAAATCAATATACCATGAGGTTAAACTCTAATAGCATGAGAGATAGGACAAAAATGAAGGGGCACTTATGAAATCTATATGGTTGACAATATGTTATTTTTGTTTATTATGATGAAATACATTGGATTTTCCAGTTATTTCATAAAAAGCACATTCAAAAAATGATGACCAAATATCATATAAAATATTCTGTCAGTTTTACATTATGAATTTTTCAAAACCAGTCTTCTGAAAAACTTGAGCCTAGCTTCATAGCAGTGAGCACATTGCTCAAGATAAGACACACACACAAAGGACAGCCAAAGTCACAATCATGCCTGGTCAGTTTGAAGCTGCCAACCAGACTCTCAGCAGCTCCTTGGACAGTGCTTAGAAATCAAAGGACCTTCAAGAAAGTCGCATGGGCCTGGAGAAACACTGACTCTGCACAGAACTACCGTGTGCTCCTTCCACCGTCTTACATCAAAAATGTAATGCTCTTTATAATATTAAATGGAATTTATTACCATAATTATGCAGGTAATGTTCATCAATTGTAACCGTATATAATATGTATACAATTCAGTAATGCAAATGAAACATTAACCTAAAATGTATGAGATTTTTGGAAGGGGAGACTATGCTTGAAGAATCAAAGACTGATTATGCATTTATTCAAATTTTGTATAGAAAAAATAAATAAGCACAAATCTTATGTTTTTGCTTTCCGAGACAAATAATGACTTTTCAAAAAGTGGTCAGAACTTGACCTGTGTTACACTTACTAACTACATTAAGTTTATATATTTATCTAGTATGTGTTTCCCTGTGTAAGTATTTATTTTTTTACACATCCCAAATCAGTCTTGTGTTTTGGGGTTTTAGAATATTTTACACAAACTGAAAGCTATCAATAAGGGGGTCTGGCTCTAAACAGCATGGATCCATCCATCCATCCATCCATTTGCTAAACCCGTTTAATCCAATTAAAGGCTGAGGGTCCATATATGCCATGAAAATATATATACTTACATTTAACTTAATTGTTATCATTATTTCCAGTTACAATGTATTTAAAAATAACATTACAGAAACAGATGATTTGAATATAATCAGACACAGAACATCCATCCATTCATCCATTATCCAACCCACTATAGGGTCACGGGGGTCTGCTGGAGCCAATATCAGCCAACACAGGGCGCAAGGCAAGAAACAAACCCCGGGCAGGGTGCCAGCCCACTGCAGAGCGTGCACACACACCAAGCACACACTAGGGACAATTTAGAATCGCCAATGCACCTAACTTGCATGTCTTTGGACTGTGGGAGGAAACCGGAGCACCCAGAGCAAACCCACGCAGACACGGGGAGAACATGCAAACTCCACGCAGGGAGGACCCGGGAAGCAAACCCGGGTCTCCTAACTGTGAAGCAGCAGCGCTACCACTGCACCACCGTACCACCCAACACAGAACATAATGTCTTAAATTTGAATATAATCAGATACAGAGCATACTGTCTTAAAAATGCTAAAAATTATTATATCACATCTTTTGTTGCTGTGGTATTGTAACTAATCACTGAAATAATTCAACTGTATCAAATTAAATTTTCATATCTACTCTCCTATTTGCAGTAAGCAATTTGGATGTCATTGTTACATTAGAAACTAAAGTCATAGCCAGACTACACTTTTAAAAATAAAGGTTCTAAAATGGCACTTGACTGGGTTGTTTGATTCCTCATAACACCAAGGAACCACTTCATTCTGGGAAGGGTTCTTTGTGTAAGAAATTTGTACTTTAATATGAGGACAAAACAGAAATCTTTAATGAATAATAGTCAACATAGCAGAATACAATTTAAGGGAACCTGAACGTAGCCTCTGTTATTTTATGCAGCAAGAGTCCTTTAAAGATCATCAACCCACTGGTATTTCACTAATCTGTTATCATCTCTTCGTGGATATTTATGGAGCCTGTTACCAGTCTAAAGAAACAAACGTTTCTTTCTGGTACCTTAATGGTTCTTTTGGGAACTAAAAATGGTTCTCCTATGGCATTGATCTGAAGATTCACTCAGGCGACTTTCTTTTGAAGAGTGCTATTAGTAAACTGAAGAAGGCTGGTAATGATTCAAAAAAGAAACATTCTGACTGGAGCCAAGAGAACCAATTTGTTTGAGTCAGTGGAGAAATTAAAGTGAGTTATGTATAATGTTTCACCACAATAAATAGGCAACTCAAAGTAATATATTAACTTTTGATATTTTTTAACCATTTATATTCAGCTGTCGTTGAGCTCATTCACTTTCTGTCTTTCACTGACGAGTTAGTTCATGTTATTTTGGTATAGCATTCTGCACATTTATGACATTTTGTCATTTAGCATTAGTAATGAGTAAAGTCACGGAGCCAGTTTTCGTTTTTTGCCACCAGAGAGCAGCACACTTTTACACTTCACAAGCGCACCGGCCACTACGTTTTCTTAGACATCTGCAGGTGTTCTTTAAAATCAATATTAAATACACAACGTGCTACACTAATATGCGACGTTTTGCACTACACTTGATTAGTTAATTTTGCTCAACAACGGTGTTCACTGTTGTGATTACAATGGTTCCGGCTACTCCAGACACTTATCTCTGCTGTGAAAATGATCATTTCGACTGAGTTTACGGTAAAACGACCCACGTTTACAAAAGGAAAACATTTGTCGCTTGATTGTACGGTGGTTTATAGGACGAAAAATCTGTAGTGAATCTCTTGCAAATATATTTAAGTCAAGAAAGAAAAAGTTCGCCTTTTGTGCCACAGTATGCGATCAAATAGCTTTACACATTCCAGCATGTTTTCCGTATCCAAACAATTATGAACGAACTATTCTAAAATTTGAAAAAAAAAAAAAGAAAAGAAAAGAAAGGTCTACACCACAGGAATATTCACAGCAAAGAATACTTTTTATCCACAGTTTCGTAAGTTTTCTGAACTGACTAGGATCGCGGATTGATTAATAGTAAATTTAAAAAAAATCTGCATCCTAATATGAAAGTGTGGGCAGATCTGGCTAGCACCACGTCCAAAAATGATTGCGCTTAGACCCCTCGAGAAAACGGACAAGTGAATGGAGGTAAACTATAGAAAGCAGAAGTACAAATTGAATTATGCAGGACAGGCGCGCTTCATCCATAACGGACTTTTGATTTTACCCACACCACGGGTTTTTCTTCACCGTTCAGTGCCAAATATTACAACAAACAGCAGTGCATTTATCCATCCATCCATCCATTATCCAACCCGCTATATCCTATTATTCGTCGAGTGAAATAGTTATCCTTAATCTATTTGCTAGTCTTAAGACATTTGCACCACAAGTATGAAATAATAAAGAAAGAGAATGTTTTTGAAACAGTTTCCCTTTGAGTTTATGGTGATGATGTGTGCTCTGTGAACAGAAAGACTTATTGATCAACAAAGAGTTTTACTTGTGATTAAACAGATAAGGAAATTTAAGTCTTTTATTTAAACAGGGGTACGGATAAGAAGAGAAATCGAAAATAACAAAATGGATCATTTGAAGTTCGGTGAAAAGCCCCAATTTATAATAAGCACTTTTATTATAAATGATCATCAAGTAAGTAAACTGCAACCTTGTAAAAACAACGAAATGCCAGACTCCACGAAAAGATCATAAAGACAGGACAAACGCTAAGTATACTGTTAACTGGAAGAGGCATTTCGCCCATATGAAGTGGCATGCCTTACCTATGTAGAAGTTGGTAGCGGTCCGCATCTGTCTGTGCTTCGAGATGACGTAAATAACTAAAGAGTTTCCGATAAGTCCTACCAGCATAATTAGAGCAAAAAAGAGAGGCACAAGCCAGGCGTCTGTCAGGTGCGGGTGAGACCCGTCCTCTGTCCTGTTCACCAACGAAAAATTTCCTTCGGTGAAATTCAAATGTAGTCCGGTGATATTAAACATATCTGGAGTGAACGCCGTGATTTTAGTTATTGAACTCCGCAGCCGGAAGGGAACATCACAAAAATGGGTATTTCTATGTCACTCTTTTTTCTTTAAGATCAATTTGCACTTGTGTTCTGTTTATCCAAAATTAATTCGCGTCGAAACGCCGGAATTTTAAACGAGTGCCTTGTGATGATTCATGTAAGCCTAATATTGCTGGAATTTGCACGAATGCCATGCATTAAACTCTTTACAGCTAAGCGAAAGAAATAATCCGAATGGGATTTCTTTTTTTATCTTTTAATATCAACTCTTTATTATATGATTGTGGTTAGGATAACGCGAATTTAGAAGTGGCGGTCAGTTTTATATGGCAATTGTACACACGTGGGCAGCAAAGAAGAGAGCGACGCTGATGTCAGGTTTCCTAGCAACGCAGCGCAGAAGTAGCTCTTACAACACCCGCGACCACCACCCCCTCCCCTCCAATTTCAGCGCAGACTTACGTGGAGAAGCGAGCGTTCATTTGCTTCTCTGGGGCCTTAAGTTGCAAATTTACATGCACACATTCATTACATTATTCATGTGAGACTCCTATTATGATATACAAGCCTGATTTTAATCATTATCATGGATTTGCCAATTAGATAACAATCTGCAAAGGGTCACCTTTGTTTATATTAGGGTTTCCTTTTAATTCTGTACAACAGAAAAGTTTAAAAAGCAATGGGCAAAATGTTTTTTATTTAGGCTGTCAGTCGAGTATTTGTTTAATTTGGTGTGTAATTCTTTGTGCACCTGTACTTTGTATTCATTTGGTCTGCTTCCTGCTTATTCAAATTTAGGGTTGTACTCGCAGAATTGTACACAAGGGAGAAACCAACTCTAGCTGGGGCACAAGTCCATCAAAGGCCACATTCATGCACACACATACATACTTAATATTAAATATTGCATTTCCTATTAGATTTACCAAGTTATGGGAAGCACTCAACAAAGAGTTGCAGTCAGGGCAGGTGATGGAACAGTCCTTACGGGTGTTGTGACCCGCTAGACTGGCTACTTTAAGCAGCAGTTTACAGCTGATCCTCCAACTAGGACGTTGGACATCTCTGACTCAACGGTTCTTGAGCCTGATCCTCCAATTATCTGTGAACCACCCAGTCTTACTGAGATTGCACAGGTGGTGAACCAGCTGAGGGCAGGGAAGGCTGAAAGGGTCTGTGATATCCGGGGTGAACTTTTCCAGGCTGGTGGTAAGGCTGTCCTCCTGGCATTACACACAATCTTTGCTTCCATTTGGGAGATGGACGTCATCCCAAATGACTGAAAAATGGGACGTCGTCCCTATCTGGAAAGGGAAGGGTGATCACCTTGGGGATAGCACTGTTGTTGTTGCTGGGTAAGGTCCTCACTAGGGTCATCATCTTTAGGGTTTTTCACCTACTGGTTACCAGAGTAGTTTGGTTTTACACCTATCGATAGCATCCTAGCACTGGGGGTTCTCATCGAGCGCAAATGCCTTTGTCAATTTTTGTATGACAGGTTTCAGAGGTGTTAATATTACAAAGGTTTCTCTAATAACCGATTATCAATTAAATGATTAAATAAGAAAAAGCTAAAGGAGTTGAGAATTAGGACACTGAAAGGTTGGTTGCTGAAAATGGGACTTTGCATTCATATGTGAATAATAAATTAAAAGTCTGCCATTTCAAGCAGCAATTGCCATTGGCAACACTAGTAATCCATTCATTTTCCAACCCGCTGAATCCGAACACAGGGTCACGGGAGCCAATCCCAGCCAACACAGGGCAGGAACCAACCCACCACAGGACACACACAAACACCAAGCCCAATTTACGTAGAATCGCCAAGCCACCTAACCTGCATGTCTTTGGACTGTGGGAGGACACCCACACAGACACGGGAAGAACATGCAAACTCCACGCAGGGAGGACCCGGGAAGCGAACCCGGGTCTCCTAACTGCAAGGCAGCACTACCACTGCGCCACCGTGCCGCCCTAGCACTAGTAATCTACTGGCAATATTTTCAAATCAATTTAATGGTATTTAACACTGTTGATAAAAACAGAGTATTAATTTCTATCAAAAACATTACATTTTCTGGGTGAATTGAAATTCTTTACTGGTAGTATATTTGTTTAAAACCCTCTGCTACTTTTGATTTCATTCAGGTGTATTCCAGGCCAACTGGAGGTGTATCAGATACTGTGCCATCTTCAAATTCCAGTTTATTGACAGGTGTACACAGTACAGGGAAATAAATGCATGTCTGAGCAACACATAACATGCTGCCACTTTCTGGTGACATAATCAGCAAATATTAACTGTCAAACTTGGACCTTCTCGTGAACCTTTAGGAACCTTTTCAAAACAACACTTTACAAATTAAACTGGCAGTCTAAAGTTAGCACAGTTCAATTCAAAAATATATATTTTAACAAAATTCAAAGTTAAATGGAAAGAATTAATAAGTTCATTTCAGCCAAAAAGTCTAGTATAGAGTGTCATCTCTGGCAGTTTCCATAGCATAGGAAACACAGTTCAGCTATGTAACCCATTACATACAGGTACTGCATATGGGAAACAAAAAATGTTGACATAATGGATGTAACTGAATAAAAATAAGACTTAAGCTTATCAGTGTACTCTTTAGATAGGCAAGTTAATTCATCAGTAAAATTGCTAAATAAAAAGTAGACTCAACTTTAAATAACTATTACCTCTTAATGCTTAATATTGTGACACCTTTTTAGAAGTGAATTGTGCTTGCAAGCCACTACCATACATTCTATTTTAACTATGTTTTATTAATTAGCTCCTTTTTCTAGTTTTAGTTTCTTACAGTAATTCTATGCCAACCATATATTGTATTTTATGCCAACTTATCAGGAAGTGACTGACATCTATGTTCCTAGGAGACTGGATTCCATCTAAGTATTAAATTTGTCTTGTCAGTAAGGAACATGAAGAAAAGGTTTGAAACTGCTCATACAATCATTAATGACATCCTAATGGTCTTACATTCATTCTGCAGTTAATATCTGCCCTTCACTCCTCTGAAATGGTCTTGTCGCGGTCAGACCGGCTGCCTGCTTACCTAAGTTGTCAGTTCTTTGTCACCGACAAATAGAATCACAAGATCCTTAGCAACTTCTCAGAAAGTCTGTGGATCATTACAAAGCCTTTTTTGACACAGAAATTTCCAGTGACAGCACTCCATGAGGAGAAGGAACTTGATTGCTGTGCTATAAATTATTCTGTAGAAAAGGGGGCAATGCAGTATTTCTTACAAATAAACAAAGCCTGGCTGTGTATAATACATTTGATATACATTGTTATAGGTTTGATGCATTGTGCAGCCTTTTATCAAAAAAGTAGTATTATTTTCAGTACATTCATTGAAAATCTCTATATGTCCATTTATTTAACTCATTCAGTTCATTACAAGCTAATCCTAGTACTAGGAAGCTGGAACCACCCCAGGATAGAATGTAATGTTTTTTCATGGTACACTGTTCCTTTCCTTACACCTACACTCATTTAAACATTTAAACAGTGTCAATATAGTACAAGAAAGTACTCTACAATGCATACATTTCTTTCATGGGAAGAACTGAGAAAATCTGGAGCAAAATCAACACAAACATAAGAAGAATGTGCAAACTTCACATAGACAGTGGTCAGGCTTTGAGTGAAATGTTGGTCCCAGGGGTTATGTGGCAGCAGCATCAACTTCATTGTGCCATCCTCCATTAAGAATATCATCTTGGAACTATTATTTAAGTAATGAACAAAGTAATTATTGGAGTTTTTCAGCAACCAAGAGTGTTCTTTAATAATATAATGCAACTGTAATTATAAGCCTGTGGTAGAATGTTAGTTTAAAAAAGGTCCAATGTTCTTTGACCTTAAAATTTGGTAATGGGCAGTTATTTTGAAAATATAGCCAAAGCTTTGTAATTTTAGATTTAGAGTTTGCTGCCTTTCTTTGTGTTCCCTGTAATTTTAGATTCAGTTTGTTCTGTCTTTTTGTTCCCTATAATTTTATGTTGCTGGTCTTTATGGGTTTATTGACCATAAATATTTTATTGTTCTGTTCATATATATGGTATATATATATACATACATACATATATATAGTGTCGAGGATGCCAGGGGCCATGACCCGGCTGGGACACCTTGAAGGACCGGAAGTGGGCGTGTGCCCATCTGGGATCACGTGGGGGCCGCCTTCCTGGTTGCTTTGGGGGCCACGGGTTCAGGGCATGGAAGCCCCACTCTGTAGGGGCCCGTGGTCACCGCCAGGAGGTGCCCCAATGCCTTGGGGACTTGTGACCTCAGCACTTCTGCCACACCAGGAAGTGCTGGGGGGAAGAATTAAAAGGGCATCCGGAGAGCTGCCGGGAGAACAGCCGGCACTTCCGCCACGCTGGGGCGTGGCCAATGAAGGAGTGTCGGGAATCACCTGGAGCTCATACGGGAGAATATAAAAGGGGCCGTCTCCCTTCATTCAAGGCTGGAGTTGGGTGGAAGCAGGACGAGGCAGAAGAGAGTGTGGAGGCGGCCCGAAGAGAGGCATTTGTGTGGCCAGGACTGTGACTTTGGGGTTTGTGCACTTTTGGACTGGGTCTTAGTGACCATAACTTTTGTAAATAGTTGTATTAATAAACGTGTGGTGGTGATTACAACATGTCCGCCTGTCTGTGTCCGGGTCGGCTCCACAATATATATATATATATATATATATATATATATATATATATATATAT
>JANRMT010062856.1:107904157-107923668 GCA_026402145.1 Polypterus bichir lapradei
ATGTGTTTGATGATCAGAAACATTTTGTGTGACAAACATGCAAAAGAATAAGAAATCAGGAAGGGGGCAAATAGTTTTTCACACCACTGTACATATACACACACATATATATAAAAAATGAAAAATGAAAAACATTATTTGTACAAAATCTTTATTTATTTATTCATTCCTAAATAATTAAATGGGTAGGCTATTTCGTATCAGTGCAATATGCTGTTTGTTAAAACAGATAACTCCCGCTCTTACGTGCAAGTCTGCGTGGATATTATGAACTATCGTATCTGTTCAAGTTCTACTTAAATTTTAAATAGAAGGAATTTTTATTTAGTCGACAGAAATATCTTTGGTAGGAATGTAAGTTAAATGTAGGCATCATTGCATAAATTTTTCTTCACTATACAAATGTAAAGAGTAAATTCGCCTTACATTCCAACCAAAGATATTTGTGTCGACTAAATCAGGGGTGTCAAACTCAATTGCACAGGGGGCCAAAATCCAAAACACACTTTAGGTCGCAGGCCGAACAGGATAAACATTTATTGAACACACTAAAACTAAACTTTTAAAACTTTAAAAGTTTTAAAACTTAACTTTTTTGAACATAAATATAAATAAAAACAGACAGGAATATTATTCCGGAATAAATCAACTCAAACCTTAAATAACTTATTAACTGTTTGCTCTCCATAAAAATATATCCTATCTAAATTATACAAGTTAGAAATAAAGTAAATGTTAAAAGAACAAACATTCAAATTTCTTTACTCATGTAATTTTATATAAAAAAATAAACTTAAATTTTAAATATCCCAAAAGATTTTGCTCTCCATAAAAATATATCCTGTCAAAATTATACAAATTCAAATATGAACATGCTGCATAAGAAAACCTGGAAATATAAATAAAATTTGTTCTTTTCAGCAATAAGAAAGCAAATCATTCAGTTGTCTTTGCTCATATGTCATTTTAGAGCTGGACGCCTGGCATCTTTTTTTGGCAACAAGTTCGTTTATGTTTGGTGTGAGGTTCTGTGTTGTGGAGATTCTCAGGATGGACTGCAGGTGCTCATCAGTGAGGCAACTCCTGTGTGCTGTTTTGTTAGTCTTCATCACTGAGAAGAGCTTCTCACACAGATATGTGCTACCAAACATGCACAAGGTTCGAGCCAGGCGTTATTTTTTTAACGCATTATGGAGTACATGCATCGAAGCTTCTCAGCTGTGCTTGTGCTAAGAAAAGGAAATATTTTAAAAATAACGTAACATGATTTTGAAAGTAATAGTTTTGTGACCGTTATGAGTGTTGCTGTCATCAAGAATTTGATCATCATTATTTCTTGCAATTAGGTTCGTATTTGGAGGATGTGTTTATGTAATGTTAGCTAAGACCCAGCACTTAAAAGTTTCTTGCTACAGCAATTTTAACTCCGTTACAAAGTGATCCAAAGTGTCGTTTATACCTCGTGTCTTCTTAGTAAACTTGTATCTCGCGAAAACCGTCATTTGCCGTAGGCATGACAAACGGCAGCGGGAGTGTGTCTATAAACTTAATGTAAACTTACGGTTCACGCCGTGCTTTGTTTCCGCAGTAGCTGTACTTATGAATATGCATTGGCCTCGCTCACTGAGTGCAAGGGAAAAAAATAAAATGTAGTCTATAAGTTATTAAAAGTAAAACATTAACGTTTTGTTCAGTTTCTTGCTACAGCAATTTTAACTCCGTTACAAAGTGATCCAAAGTCTCGTTTATACCTCGTGTCTTCTCAGTAAACTTGTATCTCGCGAAAACCGTCATTTGCCGTAGGCATGACAAACGGCAGCGGGAGTGTGTCTATAAACTTAATATAAACTTACGGTTCACGCCGTGCTTTGTTTCCGCAGTAGCTGTACTTATGAATATGCTTGTATTCATGAATACGCTTGTATGCATCACTTGCTTCATAATCTTTTTCTGCCTTCTCAATTGTGAAAAGGCATTTTTTGCTCAGCGTTGTTTGCAGGTCTTCCTTGTTCTCTACGTACTTACGTAGGAGGCGTGATGATGTCACACGAAACTCCGCCCCCACGGCCATCCAGCTCAACTCCATTACATTATATGGAGAAAAATAACCTCCAGTTATGACCATTACGCGTAGAATTTCGAAATGAAACCTGCCCAACTTTTGTAAGGAAGCTGTAAGGAATGAGCCTGCCAAATTTCAGCCTTCTACCGACACGGGAACTTGAAGAATTAGTGATGAGTGAGTGAGTGAGTGAGTGAGTGAGTCAGTGAGTGAGTCAGTCAGTCAGTGAGGGCTTTGCCTTTTATTAGTATAGATTTTCAAATAATTTTACTTTTGTTTTCCTCATAATCCATTAAAATCCTTGCTTTATGTTTTACTTTTATATAATATATTGGTCTGGGTGTGTAGGGGGCATGTATAAATTTATATATATAGTAATAGAGAGAGAGATTTTAAGATTGTCCTGTATTTCTAATTTTCTAATCTGGCAACCCTAAGTAGTGTTTCAACATAAAGTGAGTTCACAATTATAAGTTTTACTTGATTTAACTGGCACACTCTGCTGACCTCTTAGTACATTTACCACATCAAATTAACTCCTCTATGTTTTCTAGTAAATAAGACAGAATTAAGTATTTTAATACATGTTGCATGTTGGTTGGACATGCAAGTAGGAACTTCGCCGTATTCTGCACATGTAACAATACTACTACTACTACAGTTATTATTTTAAAAGTGGATAGTTAAAGAATACACCTAGGGTCAAATTATCCCAAGGTTGTCTAAGATCCACTTGATCACAAAGTTTTATAGGGGTTAAGTGAATGTTGCCTAAAAAAATTTCACAAAGACAAATTAAATCACATGGCAGAATCATAAAGTCTTAGTTTAGCAGTGAACTGCCAGTGAAGTGAAGAAGATGATTCACACTATATATGATAAAATATGTAAAAGCTACTTTTTCATGGGGCTAAAGAAATAAATATCCTTTGGATTTTTAGATCTAATCTTAATAAGGTAGCCTGCAACCATATGCGTCAGGAGATCTGAGTGACTCAAGTGTCCCAGCTAAAACTTCATTCTTTTAGGCTTCCTATCTAAATTAACATAATATTGGTTTATAATGTGTGTGTGTCACATACTGTAGAGTAACTATTAAAAAATAAAATGCAAATCATTTAATTATGTTGAATCATAACTTCATTGTTGTGGTTGTGGTAATCATTACAGACATTTTGGATCTGCTAGTTAGCACTGCTGCCTTACATGACCAGGCACTTGGCCTTACTTTCTCACATTCTTCCTGTGTCCTGCATGAACTTTATAAGAGTGTTCTAAATTTCCTAATACATTCCAAACAAATATATGTTGTATGGTAGTCTAAATTGATGCGTATGGTAGAGAGTGATTGTTTTGTATATATCTACGCTTTTATGCAGGGATGTCAAACGTAGTTCCCGGAATGTCACAGTGGCTGTATGTTTTTGCTGGGGTCACTGTCTTAATTAATATCGAATTACAGCTACTAATAGAACATACTGTACTATGTTACCTTAACTTTTATTAACCTTTGCTTCCTTCAGATATTTTCTTTAACAAACAATAAATAAAATCAAAGTGAGCCAACAGTTGACGAGCCTGACTTTGATCAAATTTGCAAATTTGCACATGTCTCTTTCATACAATATCTGTCTCAATGTCTGAAATGAAAACGAGTAGGTCTGAGAAATATTGATTCACTGTGGTCCACAAAGCATTTGGGTGGTGATCTCAGAGAAAAAAAAATCACTTTTGGAAATAAATGGGGTGGCAGAATGACAGCACCAACAAACCATAGATTTAAATAACTTGGTTTCATTAACAGCTAAATAGCAGATTAGTGGGAATGAAAATAGTGACTGTCCCGTACTTTTAGCTGATCATCTGTTGGCTTGCTTTGAATCTCTTTAAGTTTTGGCTGCTGGTTGAAAAAAAAAAACAATTAAGCAAGTTCATTATAATTAAGGCAAAAGAATTACATTAAATTAGCACAGTATAGGGTGGTCCAGGTCTAAATATGCAACTTTTAATGCAATGCAGGAAAACAATACAAGACAAAATAATTGTTTGAAATATCTTGTAATAAACGAAAATGGACTTACATTGAATTAATTCACTGATTTTCCATGTAATGTCCCACTTGCCCTCCATTCAGTTGGATACAGGCTCGGAGTAATAAACGTAAGTTATAGCGTAATGAAAATTGCATAATTAGATCTGCACCACCCTGTATTTAGCTGCTATTTGAGAAAATGGTGGACCAAGATCTGAGTCTGACATAAATGCTCTAATATAATCAACTTATGCCCAGGCAGTGTGGTGTAATGGTTAAGGTTTTGGACTTCAAACCCTTAGCTTGTGGGTTCAAATCCCATTACTGACACTATGTGTCACTTCACTTGTCTGTGTTCCAATCAAATGTAGCCAATTTTTACTCAAATGTTGTAACTCACCTTGGTCAAAGGCATGAGCCAAATAAATAATTAACAATGATAACATCCAGAGGTGGGCTCTGACCCTGTACTGCTACAATAGGGACCATGGAATGGAAAAAGTAATATGAGGGAATAAACTGAAAAATCAAAAGGAATTCATTTTTCTCCTGTGATAAGCTAATTGTAGACAATGATTCTGTCAGCCTGCCAGACATTTACCTCAGTGACCATATACTGTATGTATGTCTGGATTTTAATTAGCCTTTATCATGGTACTAAATTAGGTTCGCTGAGATGCATTTTTAGACTGGAAACATTATCTTGATGCCCTTGTAACGAGCAAATTTAAATCTACATTTTAAGGTAAAAATCAATGATTTATTTTAAAGTATAATAACATTTTAACAAAACATTTGATGCAGCATATTAAAGTATGATTCATTTATTTAGCAGATGCCACAATGATTATTATTCAAATTATTTTCCATGTAACTCATTATTTTTGTAGCAACTCCTGTGAAACGGCTTGCTTTGTGTGTGTGTGTTTTTTTTAAACACAGCATAAATAAATCATTATTTTAAATCATCATTTTTATGTTTTTCAGCACAGCTGTTCTATTTTATTTTTAATCCACCTGAGCTGTTCTTCAACAGCTTTTAACATGATGAAGATACTGCACGCTAGTATGGTTAATAAACGCACTTGATTGCAGCCTGCAGATGGCCTCTTTTACTCCAGAATTATGATTTATGTTCCATTAAAGTTTTCTCTTTTTAATTTGTAACACGCAATTTTGTATGCCTTTGGATTGCAGTTCAATATGCCCCAATTTTCTGTAAGGGCTGACAGGTGAGGAGAGCTATTGTGGTCTTAAATAGACCTGCTTGTCTACTACAGAACCTGTTCTTCACCTGTCTATATTTGGTGAGCACAGTGGGATCTTCCATTAATTATTAGACATACAGAATGTTATCAAGAACTGTGGGTGGCTTTGCTAAGGATTTGTTTTTCTCAGAATTTAATTTTTTTATTTTCTACTATGAAAAAAAACTACCTCATTTTGTAATTTTAAAGCAAAATCCAATGGAACGTTTTGCTTTGTGAATAATGAAAAACATGCTGCATATTAGGAACATTGTATTAAGTGTGTTTTATGAAAAAGCTATTTTCTTTTGAAGGATTTTCAATGTAAAGTGGTAAAGGTTACAGTATGAAGCATGTACAGTCACGGACAGATAGATACACTTATAATGGGATGGACAGACTGCCGTCCAAGGTGGGATGGGCCCCATTTCCTTACCTAGCTAGGGGGCTAGTATAATGAGTGGCAAGGAAAAGAGGGTAGTCCACCTGATTCCTGGACAGAATGGTTTGGGCAGTGGTGGACCTATATTGTTGGGGCCCTGAAGACTGAAGACTGAAGTAACCTGGGTAACCACTGTTCATAAAATCAACTTTTTTTTGTAATTGTATTAATTTTGTTGAAATCACAAAACATTCCATACAAATAGATCAATTTTACAAGAATAGGATTTAAAACAAATCAACCCCCACCCCTGAGAAAGAGAGCATGGGCAGCAGAATAAAACTTAAACCTAGTAAAAATAAGTAAATAGATACATTAATAAGTGAATATAGATAAATGGAGAAGATAAAGAAATGGGGAGAGAATCTGCTGCTTTTTCTTCTTCTTTTGGCTGCTCCCGTTAGGGGTTGCCACAGTGGATCATCATCTCCCATATCTTTCTGTCCTCTGCATCTTGTTCTGTTACACTCATCACTTGCATGTGCTCTCTCACCACATCCGTAAATCTTCACTTAGGCCTTCCTCTTTTCCTCTTTCCTGGCAGCTCTATCCTTAGCATCCTTCTCCCAATATACCCAGCATCTCTCCTCTGCACATGTCCAAACCAATGCAATCTTGCCTCACTGACTTTGTCTCCCAACCGTCCAACTCGAGCTGACCCTCTAATGTATTCATTTCTAATCCTACGCATCCTTGTCACACCCAGTGCAAATCTTAGCATCTTTAACTCTGCCACTTCCAGCTCTCTCTCTGCTTTCTGGTCAGTGCCACCATCTCCAACCCATATAACACAGCTGGTCTCACTACCATCCTGTAGACCTTTCATTCTTGCTGATACCTGTCTGTCACAAATTATTCCTGGCACTCTTCTCCACCCATTCCACCCTGCCTGTACTCTCTTCTTCCCCTCTCTTCCACAATAAGCATTACTGTGTACTGTTGATCCCAAGTATTTAAACTCATCCACCTTTAACCAATTCTACTCCCTGCATCCTCTGACGTCCCTCTCATTCACACACATGTATTCAGTCTTGTTCCTACTGACCTTCATTCCTCTCCTCTCTAGAGCATATCTCTACCTCTCCAGGGTCTCCTCAACCTGCTCCCTACTATTGCTACAGATCACAATGTCATCAGCAAACATCATAGTCTTTGATCAAAGACTCCTGTCTAATCTCATCTGTCAACCTGTCCATCACCACTGCAAATAAGAAAGGGCTCAGAGCCGATCCCTGATGTAATCCCACCTCCAACTTGAATGCATCCGTCACTCCTACTGCAGACCTCACCACTGTCACACTTCCCTCGTACATATCCTGTACAACTCTTACGTACTTCTCTGCCATTCCCGACTTCCTCATACAATACCACAGCTCCTTTCGAGGCACCCTGTCATATGCTTTCTCCAGGTCCACAAAGACGCAATGCAACTCCTTCTGGCCTTCTCTGAATTTCTCCATCAACATCCTCAGAGCAAACATTACATCTGTGGTGCTCTTTCTTGGCATGAAACCATACTGCTGCTCAGAAATCATCACCTCACTTCTTAACCTAGCTTCCACTACTCTTTCCCATAACTTCATGACGTGGCTCATCAATTTTATTCCCCTGTAGTTACTGCAGTCCTGCACATCCCCCTTATTCTTAAATATTGGCACCAGTACCCCCACCCATGAGAAAAAGAAGAAGGCCAACAGTCAGAGTAAAACAACTGAGAGTAGTAAAAAAAGAAATTAGTCTTTTCCCCCAATATAAATGCTTATTCTAAAATGTTATTTATTGGATCCTGCCAGGTTCTGAAAAATTTCTGCACAGATCCTCTAAGTGAGAATTAGATTTTTTCCAATTTCAAATAATATATAACATCAGGTAACCTGTGACTTAAAAGGGGAGAGTTAGGATTCTTCCAGTTTAGCAAGATAAGTCTCCATGCCAATAGTGTAGTAAAGGCAATCAGTTTGTTTGCCCTTCTCCACTTTAAGCCTATCTGGGAGTACACCAAACACAGCTGTTAATGGGTTAGGAGGGATTATGACACCAAGGCTGTCTGAAAGGCATTAAAAATTTGGTGCAGGCCCAAAACATGTGACCCAGTGAGGCTGGAACTTGATTGCAGCGTTCACAGGTTGGATCTTGCCCTGGAAACATTTTGGACAATTTTAAACGAGACAGATGTGCTCAATATATAATTCTGAGTTGAATAATTGTATGCTTTGTGCATATGGAGCTCAAGTGAATTCTCTGCATTGCTACCTTCCACTCCTTTTCTGAGATGTTGAGTGAGAGCTTCTTTTCCCACGGTCCTCTTTTATCTTTCTAAGGGAGGGACTGTAAAATGGTTTTATATATTGCAGAAATGCGGTCTAAGTCCTTGAAACTGAGCACTATTTTTTCCAGCATAGAGGGAGGTGGGAGGTGTGGAAAATTAGGCAGGTTCTGTTTAACAAGTTTCTAATTTGAAGATAGTGAAAGAAAACAACTTGTTACAACAAATCTATTGTTTGACATTTTTATTACCTTTTAATATTTTCTGTATTTTAATTTTAAATAGGTAAAATGGTTATTATTAAGTTTTCTTAAGATTATTCATGTAAATAAAAAAAACTACCCAAAATGTCCTTTACAATGACCAAATGCAACAAAATTTGCTTTCATTTTTGTAATTACGGCTAACCTAAGTTAAATTATTTTAATTACTGTAATAAAGGCTAATAGTGTTTTAAATTATTTATAATTATTTTATATTAAATATATTTATAATGAAGCGTTCTTAATTTTAAAGTTTTTTGTTTATGGCTACCCTACATGATACTTTAATACCTTTTAATTTTCATCTTAACACTAGAATTACCAAAGCCTACGAAAAAACTTGTAGTCCCAGCCTACCTTAAATCCCTTCGCACCTCTCCGTTAGAATTTTTTGTCTTGTAAATGTATTGATCAACACAAGCAACCTGCTATCCCATCCCATCCCCTCACCCACCGCCACAGCTAAATTCGCATAGAAGGTTCTCAGTGCTCAGTGTTTATCTTGGAATGAAGTGCTGGAGTTGGAGAGGGTAAATAATATATCGTTATTTGGAATACATACATTTCATGTGTGTTCCATGTCTACAACAATCTATGTAAACACATGTTTTTCATGTTTTAGTAATAAATGACAAAATGTATACATGAAATATCAAATATACACTTTCACAAAAGGCACAAGTGTCATACAACAGCTTCTGTGCTGCAGTGGTAAGAACTGCTGACTTGTAATAAAGAGGTTGCCAGATCTATCCTGGCTACCTCCCAAATTTACCATTTTGAGTAGTGAGCTGCTCTTATTGTTAATATTATGCAATGAACACATAAATCTGATTTGCATCTGTAACAGCCGGTGTAAATTTATAGTACTTGTAAAAGTTAGCGTTTTTTTTTTTACTTTTATTCTCTCAGTCACAATCACAATGCAACCCCCCACCACCACCACCCCAGATCTGATGCTGTTAGTTTTTATTTGAAACTGGGAATAACTGTAGATGTGAGTAGTATTTTGAGACAATAGAACTGGAATAAAAGCTGACACACAAAGGCTGGTGAATCTGCCTTCTTTGTATCTCACTGTCACTTTAATTTTTTTATTCAGGTTTATTGAGTATGACGTTAAACTGCATCTGGCTCTGCAAGTGGTCCTCCAACTTGCAGGGAAATCATGGGGGTTGGTGGTAGGATTGGCACTCCAGCCACCGTAAAAAAACTTCACAAAGCTCCGAGACTACAGAAAGGACTCCTTTTTGCTCTCCACAGGAGTAGCTCTGCTGCAGCCACCCATAGGAAGGCTGTTCACATCATGAAGGGTCCCGAGAGCTTTCCCCCATCCCCAGAAGATTCGAAACCATTGGAGAGCAATAGGGTGAGGACTGTTGGGGATCGGAACTGATATGTTGCTGAGGCGTCGCCCGCTGCACGACAGCACTCGGCTCCCAATTTGAGGCAGCCCATACGGGGAGGAGGAGCTGCATAAACTCCGCATTTCAGTGGTGGCACTCTCTGAAGTGCGCAGACCAGGGACTGGCCAGATCTCTGTAGGTGGATACACCTTTCATTGGTCTGGTCGATCTGATGTCTGTCATGCTTGGGGAGTAGCTGTTGCTGTAGCAGATTGGCTTCTTCTGACGGTGTTCGATGTCACTTCTTTCAACGAGTGTATTATGGGACTCAGATTACGGCACTCCCTGGGTGCCTTGTCTGTTGTCTCAGTGTATGCACCAACTGCGGTGAGTGATGTCTTCGGCGAGGGAGACATTTCATTCACAGCTTCGCTCAGTGGTTGATGGGTGCCCATGAGGTGACACTCCTCTGGTCATGGGTGACTTCAATGCAACCACTGGCACTGACAGGGCTGGCTATGAGGATTGTCTCGGTCCCCATGGGTCTGGTGACCGTGGTGAAAGTGGCTCCATGTTCCTTGACTTTGCAAAAGGTCAGGGACTGTGAATTGCTGGATCCTAGTGCCAGCACCCTGAACCACATCGTTGGACTTGGTACTCCAATACTGGTGGTGCGGTGAAAGAGATCGATCACATCCTCATAGGCAGACACTGGAGGCTCTTGCAAAACTGTAGGGTCTACAGAAGTGCCCAGTTTGTGAATTCTGACCACAGATTTGTTGTTGCTACTCTTAGGATCCAGCTTAGGTCCAGTAGGTTACCACCTACTAGGAAAATGAGCCTGGACTTGGCCAGACTCCAAGACCAGGCTGTTTATAATGAGTTTGCACACAGTTTGTGTGAGGAACTTTCAGATTTGGGTACAACTGCCAATCCTAATGTGATGTGGGAGACGTTCTGTGACAAGATCCTGAAGGTTGCTTAGGGTTGTGTTGGTGTTACCAGTGTTCCCAGAAGGAGCTGTTTCATCTCGCAGGGCACCCTGGATATCATCGAGTGGAATCGCAGCGCATGGCTCAATGGCAACTCTTGTCTGTACCAGGAACTGAGAAGGACGGCTTCGAGGGCTCTGAGGGCAGATAAAGAGGCATTTGTTAGAGGAATCTGTGAGCAAGTGACACACCATCTGTGGTCTAGCGACCCACCTCCTGCTTACAGAGGAATCGAAGTATTAGGCACATCTGAATCTGTTCCTCGGAGAGTCGCAGTCAGGGCAGCTGACGGGACGGTCCTTACGGATAACACTGCAGTTGTGACCCACTGGGCTGGCTACTTTGAGCAGTTGTTCAAAGTTGATCCTCCGGCTAGGACGTTGTATATCTCTGAGTCCACGGTTCTTGAGGCTGATCCTCCAAATAGCTGTGAACCACCCAATCTCACTGAGATTGCACAGGTGGTGAACCAGCTGAGGAGGGGAAAGGCTGCAGGGATCTGTGATATCCGGGGTGAACTTCTCCAGGCTGGTGGTAAGGCTGTCCTTCTGGCATTGCAAGCAATTTTTGCTTCCATTTGGGAGACTGGCATCTTCCCAACTGACTGGAAAATGGGACTTGTCGTCCCTATCTGGAAAGGGAAGGGTGATCGCCAGGATTGCAGCAACTACAGGGGGATAACACTGCTCTCGGTGCCGGGTAAGGTCCTTATTAGGGTGGTACTCAATAGGATCCGTGATCACTTGCTCACCTACCAACGATTGGAACAGTCTGGTTTTACGCCTAGGAAGTCTACCATCGACCACATCCTGGCACTGAGGGTTCTCATGGAGCACAAACACAAATATCGGCAGAGTTTCTTTGCAGCCTTTGTTGATTTTTGCGAAGCGTTCAAATCAGTTGATCGAGCTGCCCTGTGGCACATCCTGAGGGTTCTCGGGATCCCCTCGAGGTTGTTGGATATCATGGCCGGCCTGTACACTGGTACTGTGAGTGCTGTGCAGAGTGGAAGCAGGACCTCTGCGTTTTTCCCAGTTGATTCTGGGGTTCGTCAGGGGTGTGTTCTTGCTTCTACTCTGTTCAATGCTTGTAAGGACTGGGTGTTGGGCAATTTCGTGGGGTCCAGCGGCTGTGGGGCATCAGTTGGTGAAGAAAGATTCTTGACTTTGCTGACGATGCTGTGATCTTCGCGGAGTCAATGGAGGCTCTGATCGGGGTGCTTGAGAGACTGAGTGAGGAGTCTGAGTGTCTGGGCTTGAGAGTGTCCTGGATAAAAACCAAGATCCAGGCCTTTAATGACCTCTTGGGCACAGCCGTCAGCAGTGTGTCTGTTTGCGGAGAGAGTGTTGACGTTGTTGAGAGGTTTACTTACCTTGGCAGTGACATTCATGTCTCTGGTGACTCTTCCTGTGAAGTCAGTAGACGGATTGGGAGAGCATGGGAGGTCATGAGGTCGCTGGAAAGGGGTGTGTGGCATTCCCAATATCTATGCAAAAAGACGAAGGTCCAAGTCTTTAGAGTCCTGGTGCTTTGTGTCTTGCTATATGGTTGTGAGACATGGACGCTATCCATTCACCTGAGATGAAGACTGGACTCCTTTGGTACTGTGTCTCTCCGGAAAATCCTTGGGTGCCGTTGGTTTGACTTTGTGTCGAATGAGCGGTTGCTTATGGAGTCCAGAATGAGGCACATTACCTGCATTGTGAGGGAGTGTCAGTTACGGCACTACGGCCATGTGGCGCGTTTCCCCGAGTGTGATCCGACTCATAAGATCCTCATTGTTGGGGACCCGAGTTGCTGGACCAGGCTAAGGGGTCGCCCACATAACACCTGGCTGCGGCAGATAGAGGGTCATTTCTGGAGGGTGGGACTGGACCACGTGTCTGCCTGGGGGGTTGCAAGCTGGGATCCCGAATTGTTTCACCGTATACTGGGTGCGGCAATGCACTGTACCAGTGCATGCTCCCCAACTTGACTTGACTTGACTTTATTGAGTGTTCCTGCTCACGCTGAATTAGTATGCACCTTATGGTCCATGATGTCAAAGCCGCACTGACAAAAAGACATAGGTATATATGATATTTGGAATAATTCATTTTATGATCTGTATAGTACATTAAGGAAAACATTGTGGCATGGATGCAACATTATTCATATTATTTATATTCATTCGCATGTCTTCCTGTGCTTGTAATCAGTGGCCACGTTTTTTGCTTTTTTTTCCGATCTTGCCCAATCTCCACATTTTGATGCATGGTGGTGTTTCTTTTGTACTCCAGGACATGCAGAGGAAAGAATAGTACAGTTCCGCGCTATATACAATCATCAGATTCAAATGTTAACAGTTCCCACACACCCAAGGACCGTCCTTCCTACAGTTACGACATGTGTACCTGTTAAAATGTACACACTTCTTTCTATGCTGTGGTTCGTATTACACTGAAGGGGTGCCTGATACTGATTGAGTTTGCTTTCCTGGTGGAAGCGGCAGTCTTGGAACAGAAGCTTGTCGATGTTGCATTCTCTTTTTCTTTTTCCATCGCCTTTTCTTGTAAGAAGCAACCATAATCACACGCCCACGGAGACTAACACGGCTTTAAGGTTATAAAACCTCACCATATTTTGTTGTAGCTGCGGACCCACTATACCGCAGTACATTTCACAAAAAATACACAAAGATGAGTAAATGTGTGTTTTTCAAAAGTGCAAAAAGACTCTGAAAGAGGGAGAGGCAGCTTGTATTTAATACATAAGCAGCAGACCGCAGAGTTAAATGTGGATACCAACAATTTCACTGCACACTGAAAAGCAAAATGGATTGCATTGTTTTCCATTTTCCTATCAGTGTGTAGTTGGTGTTTAGAATTAGCTATTCATGTGATGTGTTGATGTAAAGTTTTGATATAGAAATCCTATTTTTAGAAGAGTTAGTATGGTTTGAATGAAGTGTGTGCTTTACATGAAATGTCTGACTTGTTTTGGATTGTGTGAGTGTGTATGGGTATTGTGTATAGAGGTTGGATAAAATGAGCTGTAGTTTCAGAAATCAAGTGTAAGCAGTCAGAAAGAACTTTTAAAGAATGTGAATTGAGCTGCACTGCAGAATAATGCTCAGAGACACTGTACTCTAGGTGTTATCATACACATGCATTTCATTCTGGAAATGATATCATTTCAATTGTAAATCATAGCTTTTCAAAGTTTGAGAAAATGTAATGACGTAAATTTAATATGCTTAGTCTGGTGATCACTGTTTGCCAACTTCTGTGGGCACAAGAGGTGTCCAACTTAAGGAACTCTTAGTGGCTGCTGATTGGGTGGAGGAGTGTGGAGATAATGAAAGAGCATGCCACTTTTGTAACAATGGAATTTTGGAATCGGTTCAGTGGTGAGATTCACGTAACAGGTGTACCCTTTGTACAGTGTCCATGTTTCCCTGTGTGGGTTTTCTCCAGGTGTACTGGTTTCCTCTCACAGTTCACAGATGAGCATGTTACTTGGATTATTGATGCTAAATTGTCCCTTGATGTGCGTGTGGATGGTGCCCTTCCCAGGGATTGTTTCTTGTGCCCAAGACTTTCTGGGATAGACTCCAGTTTCTCTGCATTTCTATTCTGGATAAGCAGGTTTAAGGACTGATTTCAGGAAACACTTGTAAATTAATGACTTACCTAAAGATTACATTCATGAGGTATGGATGGTGGCATAAGAAGTGTACTGGTACCGATTTTTAAAAATAAGGTGAATGTGCAGAGCTGTAGTAACTACAGGGGAATAAAATTGATGAGCCACGGCATGAAGTTATAGGAAAGAGTAGTGGAAGCTAGGTTAAGAATGGAGGTGATGATTAGTGAGCAGCAGTATGGTTTCATGCCAGGAAAGAGCACCACAGATGCGATGTTTGCTCTGAGGGGGTTGATGGAGAAGTATAGAGAAGGCCAGAAAGAGTTGCATTGCATCTTTGTGGACCTGGAGAAAGCATATGACAGGGCGCCTCGAGAGGAATTGTGGCATTGTATGAGGAAGTAGGAAGTGGCAGAGAAGTATGTAAGAGTTGTACAGGATATGTACGAGGGAAGTGTAACAGTGGTGAGGTCTGTGATAAGAGTGACGGATGCATTTAGCATGGAGGTGGGATCACATAAGGGATCAGCTCTGAGCTCTTTCTTATTTGCAATGGTGATGGACAGGTTGACAGATGAGATTAGGCAGGAGTCCCCGTGGACTATGATGTTTGCTGATGACATTGTGATCTGTAGCGAGAGTAGGGAGCAGGTTGAAGAGACCCTGGAGGGGTGGAGATATGCTCTGGAGAGGAGAGGAATGAAGGTCAGTAGGAACAAGACAGAATACATGTGTGTGAATGACAGGGATGTCAGAGGATGCAGGGAGTAGAATTGGTTAAAGGTGGATGAGTTTAAATACTTGGGATCAACAGTACACAGTAATGCTTATTGTGGAAGAGAGGTGAAGAAGAGAGTACTGTAAGGGTGGAATGGGTGCAGAAGAGTGTCAGGAGTAATTTGTGACAGATGGGTATCAGGAAGAGTGAAAGGGAAGGTCTACAGGATGGTAGTGAGACCAGCTATGTTATATGGGTTAGAGACGGTGGCACTGACCAGAAAGAAGGAGACAGAGCAGGAGGTGGCAAGTAAAAGATGCTAAGATTTGCATTGGATGTGACAAGGAAGGACAGGATTTGAAATGAGGACATTAGATGGTCAGCTCAAGTTGGACGGTTGGGAGAGAGAGAGGCGAGATTGCGTTGGTTTGGACTTGTGCAGAGGAGAGATGCTGCGTATATTGGGAGAAGGATGTTAAAGACAGAGCTGACAGACAAAAGGAAAAGAGGAAGGCCTAAGAAAAGGTTTATGGATGTGGTGAGAGAGGACATGCAGGTGATGGTGAAACAGAGCAAGATGCAGAAGACAGGACGATATGAAAAAGGATGATCCGCTCTTGCAGCCTTATTACAGTCATAATAAGAAAAATTAAAACATATTGTGTTAAATATGCATGTATCATGCAAGAACTGAACCCTGGGCCCCAAATTAACAACTGTGCGCCTTTTCCACTATGCTATTTAAACTGGTTTGTTTGTGAACATGGAGTTGTGAAAGTAATCACTGAAGATGTCAAAATCATGCAGAGGAGGATGGAAGAAGGTTATAAGAATACTATTTATTGATCAACTGCTGAAATATTGTCTTCTAATATATGACAATTAAATATGTAATGTTTATGAAGTTGTACTGTAATAAAGCATGGATTCCAGCAGTTTGACACTTAACGTCACAAGTGTTTAATCTGAACATATTACACTTTGCTGTGCTTTTTGAACTATGAGAGATGTTGGTGAGGATTTGTTCTTGTGTCTTCTCAATGTGAATATCAGGAGTGTACACATAAATGTGGATTGGTGACGCCTTTAATGAGGCAATGAAGAACATATTTGTGAGTTTTTTTTTTATTTTATTTAATTTAAGGAAAGAAAACATTGTGGGTCATCTGTAGGAATTGAACTCAGAGGTGTTGGTTCATAGATGTGTATCCTATCCACTATGTTAACGTTAAAACCGGTGAGCACCTCTTTCTCAGGTGATACTGTACATTATACTGTATAACTAGAACAAAGAGCATTACACTGAGATGGAAGGTAATAATGTAATGTTACCTTATATATATATATGTTGTAAAAGTCACTTTTCATTATTTTTGGGAGCAAGTGGAGGGCACCATGTGATTATCAAGAAATAGTAAAGTTTTATCTGGGCCAAAAATTCACCACCAATTTCTGGTGTAGTGGTTAGCATATCTGCCCTTAAATGAAAAACTGTGCGGTCAAATTCTGCCCACAAAGGATTTTTATTTCAAAATCTGTCATTGTTTGTTTTGTATGTGGGTGGGGTCATAGTGTCTCAGGCATTACCTAAAGTTACTTGGGGAGCAGGTACAAGATGGCAGTATGGAAAAATGTCTTTTTGCACTCATGAACTGTGAGTGGCAAGCAATAATGACAGGGATTTGGTGTGGTAATAAATGTTCAGTGCGAGTGCTTGGTTGACTAGTATTACTGTTTGTGATCATTTGTGTTGATCGGACAAATTCGCCAAAGTATTTCTCACAGTAAATATGCCATGTTCGCTGTTGACCTTGTTTGCAGAGTAATTTCCTGAAAATTCATTGTGCAGCCAGTGTATTTACGTCTTAAAGGTTGTGTCTTTTTGTATGGACCTGTATGTGAGCTGCGTTGAATATGTATGGCTACCCCTTTAATAGTATTGCCCAGAGTACTGTTCAGTTGATCAAACAGGAAGAAGTGAAATTTGCATATGCTTTAGTGTTGTGCCTATTTGGTAGCAGCAGCAGTGAGCAAGCATGTCTGTAAGGGAAAACCAAATAAACTGAATGTTTGAGTTTGAGAGAGGTGAGTACCTGCTAACAAATCTGTCGAGGGTATAACTTAGTGAATTCATTCTTCCTGCCCTCATGAACTTTTCCTCTTCTGAAATTAAATTCTATCAATTTTATCTCTAGAGGTGCCTAGTGGCACAGTAGTTGGTACTGCAGCCTCACAACTCAGGTCACATTTTTGGACACAATTTTTGGTCCAGAATAATTTGAAAACAATTCTGTGGACTTTAGAAACTCTTAAAAGACTATTGCACTCAAGTTCAATTTCTTCTTGCCTAATCTCTTCAATGCATTTGACTCAACTCTACAAAGTTCCCAAACTTTTCCCCAATTTCACCGAACTTAAGAAAAAAAATATTCAGCCAGATTCGCTCATCACTAGTGAGCATAAACAACACATTGCTGATGCCAAACAAACAGAATTAGTACAAACATATTGTACTAAAAATGCAACTTGAGATGTATATACTGTAAGAAGGATTTGACTCTAAAAACAGCTTAGTAGAGAAACGTTAGTCTGAGTGAATCTGCCATTCTGAAGAGATTTTCAGGAGCTAATAATTTTCTTGAGACTCCTTTTGAGGAACAATGGGCACAATGAAATCACACTTTTCATACCCACTCAAATTGGATGGCATGTCTGGTCATGGTCATTGGAGCCTGGAAGATAATGGGAGACCACCAGACAGACAGAAAAATGTGAAAAACAATGGTTATAAATGATAAACTTTTGTATAAATTGAACTCAATTATTTTTAGAACCGCATTATTTTCAAAGCAGAGAAAACTAGGACTCAATTCTGTGCCAGAAGTAAGGTGTCTGCAAGTTTGATTTCTTAATTTAGCATGGATAAGGAGGTCCCACTTGGAGTGTAGAGCATTGTGATATTCTTATATTAAATTGGGGTGGAGGTTTCTCCCCCTTAAAGTTTCGAGCGCAAACATATACAGTATGTGGTGTTTTATGTATGGTATTGTATATTGTATCGGGTTTGACTCTGTGTTTGGGTTTATGCGTATTTGTCCTGTGATGGGCAGGCACCTTGCCCTGCTTTGTGCCATTTGCTTTCTGCGACAGGCATCAGCTGCTCCGTGACCCTGCCCTGGAAAAGCTTATGAAGCTTATGTTTGGAAGAGGAATGGATGGATAAATGGAGGGATGGATGTTATGGTAATATGAGGTCCCAGTCACATAGTATATGCGATCTCTTAACCTATGAACAGAGTAGACAAAAACTTCAGTTAACAGAAGTGAACAGGATTCATGAAGAAAATAAACCTATTGGTTATGTTAGGGGAAATGCTCCGTAAATAAAGGATAGTCATGAGCCGCTGTTAAAAATGAATCCGAAGATGAATGTTCTTGTGTTGTCTCCACAGAACAGCCTCTTTTAGAAGTTGGGTTAATTTACATTGCACAGCTATAACGCATTTTCATTACACTAATCAAAGAACAGATAAATGGTATGGTCTTCAAACAGACCTATCTCTTGAGTATTATCTCAAAGTTACAAATAGTTATACAGAGTAAAACTCTGGTAAATATCTGGTTCATAGAATAAGACTTCTTATGTGTAAACTAGCTCTTCTTTGTAGCTTTGCGTAGGATGTTTGATAAAAGAGTAGGTGTTAGTTATAGTGCTGTTAATCAGATTTATCAGAAGTGCTGTGTAAGTAAGAACTTTTCTTTATACAATGTTTGTAGATTTTGTTTTTTATTTTTACCATTAGGCAAGTATTATTGTTTCTGTGTCTACTTTTCCCTTCCTCCCTTTTTTGCTCCTAGTGAAAAAATATCTACACTCACAACCACAGCACCTGAAACCGTCACTGGAGCTTTACAGTGAGTACTAACCTTTGAGTTTTGTGTCTTCCTTGAGATTCCCTGAACTTTGTCCTTCCATTTCACACCTCACTGTAGATGCCAATCATGATCCTGTCTCTTTATTCCTGTCCAGAGCACCGCCCCCTTCTTAGTTTTCATTCCAAACAATTGGTTAGTGGTGCTGTGGCCTATCCATCCCTTCATTTGCATGGATAGGCCCATTCTGAGCGCTGCACAAAGTATGAACATTATTAACACCATAATAATAAATATTAAAATAAAAATGACATTTTGAGTATGCAGCATTTTCCAGAGACCTTGTTCATTGAATATATTCCTGGAAATGCATTGTGTGGCCAGTTTAGGCAAATATTTTTTTCTAAGCGTATCTGGTGTAGTTGATGGCAGTTGTGTTATGAGGATGCCTCAATGATGGGCCATTAGTGAGAACAGATGCCACTTGCTGTTGGTTTGGCAGTTATTGTACTGGAGAATTGTGTGGTGGTTCTAGTGGTAAGGAGGGAGAATTGCACACTTCAATAATGAAATGCGTTCAAGCTCATTATTATTTTTATAATAGTACATATAGCTTTGTTTTGTCACTAAATATGATCTATTTTGT
>JANRMT010062856.1:107924068-107946838 GCA_026402145.1 Polypterus bichir lapradei
ACATAATGGATGAAGTAAACATGCTGGTCAATGTAAGTTTTCATGGGACTAATTCTGTGGCCAAACAGGCACTAAATGTTGCATAACTTTTAACTTAAAATGTGTTTCCATTTTATGTAAACTTTTTCTTCATTTGCTGGATGTCTCTGCATAGGTGTAGCTGTTTCCTGAACTGTTTGTTTGGATGTTGCAGTAGTTCTTATTTGCACACTCACTGGTACTGCATATTGGCACACAATTGTCAATAGTTGGTGACGAGAAGAGGGACTGAACCCATGACCTCCAGGCTTACAATGTACAGTACATATCCAAATATTGACAGTGATGTGACTGCTAAGTTACCACTAGCGCACTACACACTATAGATTGTACCATCAGAGTATGCATACATTATGTATGGGGAATGGATGAATTAGACACGCTTGTCAATGTAACTTTTTATGGGGTAGCAGTCGTTAAGGATTGCTTCCTGGAACACCCAACCTTCTCTGTTGTAGACGTTCCACCATATTCTCCCTTTCTGAACCTCATTGAGGAGTTCTTTTGCTGATATCAATCAAATACAGTAAGAGTCATTAGACTGAAATAAAAAAGGAATTAACCACCAAGTGTCAGAAAAGGGAATTGAACCCATGACTTCCAGTGTCACAATGAACATGGCCAACCATTTTTACAGTATTTTGACCATTAGGCTACAGGAACTGCTGCTATAACCCCACTATCACAACAGATTGTATCTTTGGAATGTACATATACAGTATAAGGGGAAAAGGCACACAATGGATGAATTAGACACGCTTGTCAGATCGGGTTCAACCAATAAGTTTCCACATTGTTACTCGATGTGAGTAGTCAGCTTAATATAAAGGAAACTGAAGAGGCTTCAGTGACTACCTGCTACCCTATGTAGCACCATGGAGGTAAGTGGGGTGGTGTTGATAGACAGAGCAAGAGGAAGGGCTCTTTGAAGGAGATACACAGTGTGAAATGAGAGACAGGCAACACTAATTGACCATGTCATCAACCATGACCTGAACATGAGAGAAGCAGGTCAACGTGTGTGGCCCCATGTGTCACATTTCACAGTGGCTGGCATAATGTAATATTTTGAAAATTAAAATGGGTACAGTAATGGTAGAGCAAAACTTAAGATAAACGTAGATTGCGATATGGCACATTTCACAAGAAATACAATAAGATGAGTGAATGTGTGTATTTTCAGAATTGCAAAAAGACCCTGAAAGAGAGAGAGGCAGTCTTTCTTTCCACCTGACCAACAGATTGCAATAGTATAGTACGTATGGTACTGGCCAACAATGCCACTGCACACTGAAATAGCAAAGTGGATTGCAGTGTTTATCATTTATCCTATCATTGTTGATGTTTAGGACAAGCTATTCATGTGATGGTTTGCGTGTACAGTTTTGATGCAAAAATAACCTTGTTTTTAGAAGAAATGGTTTTGAATGCAGCGTGTACTTTGTTGTCAGGTGTGTGACATGTTTTGGGTTGGGTGAGTGTTTGTGGCTATTGTGTATAGAGTTTGTATAAGATGAGCTGTAGTTTCAGGAAATATATGTAAAAAGTGAGAAAGAACTGTAAACAAATGTGAATGAAGCCACAGTGGAGAATAATGCATAGAGCCACTGTACCGTATGTATTATCACACCCATGCATTTCATCCTGGAAACTGTATCAGTTCAAGTGCAAGTCTGAGCTTTTTAAATATTGAGAAAACATAATGACAAGAATTTAATAGACCCTATTTGGTGACTACTGTCTTCCATCTTCTATCGGCTCAAGAGATTTCTAGTTTATAGAACTCTTAGCAAAAGATGTTATAGAGAATGTGTTTTTTTAGCCTCTCACTTTGAATAACAAGAGTTTTGATTTAAATTCCGAATATTTAAGTAAAATAATTAGAATCACTTTGTTGTTCACACAAGTAAAGCATATGCAGCAAATTGTGCATCAATGAAAACCTGACGAGCAGCAGCGTACAATATTGACAACTATATAATTTTTTTCTTAGGGAAAATATTTAATGTCATAAATGGGAATTGAACTCAGGCTTCTTGGTTGATGGGCATGTATGTTATCCACTATGCTACCTCCAAACCTGGTCAGGGTGCCTTTCTCAGTTGATACTGTACATCATACTGTATGATTGGAACAAAGATCAAGAGATTGAGGTGGAAGATAAATTTAGAAGTGGACCTCATACGTGGAATAACTTTACAAACTATAGTATAATTTTATTTTGCCCAGTGTGTGACTCTGAAGAAATATAAAGGTGTGATATTTTTTCCAAAAAAATAGCAATAAGTGGTGATGTAATGGTTAGTATATCTGCCCTTGAAGGAGAAGTTGTGGGTTCAGTTCCTGGGCATGATGTATGTATGTTCTACTTTTGTTTTTTAAGTATCTATCAATTTCTGTAGTAAATTTGTATTGTTCTTTGTTATCATTCATTGCCTATTATTCTAGCATGAGCATCTTAAAGGTGTTTGTTTGGAAAAAATAGGAATGCCAATAGACAAAGTAAAATATTGAGGTATATATTAACATTTGGAATGTAATCAGGTTTGGGTGTGATCCTGGGTTATAAAGAAAGTGGAAATATGTGAAATGGAATGTGTCCATTGATGTACAGTGTACTTGTACTGAAATTTACAGTAGAGTACAGTGAGTGATCTGTAGAAAAATTGAAAAATCACTTGGGTTTGCAACACCAATTAAGATGGTGTAGCGATAAGTGCAATGCTCAATAAATCATGTAATCTTATTGTGCAGGTTCAAATCCAAGAGGAGTAAGTTCCAGTGGAGGAGAGTGGTAGATGTTTATTTTTTGAATGTATGAAGGCATTAATGCATAAATTCTGTCAATCATGTACAAATTTTACATTTTTGAAGAAAATTAAATATTTTTAGAAGACAAACTAGATGAATTTTAAATTGTGGCTAATTATTATTACTGTGTTACCTTGCAGGACTGTCTTGTCATTTCAAGCATGTTATTAGTAATAGAAGCATTCTCTCAAGGTCAGCAAGCTTGTCTTTTCTAACAGCCAGCCCTTAACCTCACAAGCTCTGCATACCAAATATTTCTGAGCCTGGAGATGCTCTGCCTGGACTTAACAGTTGTGGGATCATCTGTTAGCCAGGTCACTTTGAGTAAGAATGTAAGGTCAGTAAATAACAGTTGTACATTAGGCAGATACTCTACATGTATCTAAAATGATGTTTATCAGCCTTCAGAAGAAAATGTATGTGGCAAATGAGGTCTGAGATGCTATAATTAAATGTAAAATGTTCAGTGTACGAAATTAGACTTAATTACTCAAAATGAAAGTTACTACTGCAAAGTATTAAAAAGATGAGATGACCATAATGCATAGATCAGTATCTTCATTTTGAGAGCACAAAGCAGTAAATAAATAACAGAGTCTTGTCATATGCCCCACAGGTTGGCAGAAACAATGTACATAAAGATGAATGCTGGGATTGGCTAATGGAAGTGACATCTGGGAGCCTCAGGGGGAGTTGATTGTAATTTGTGGTGGCTTGAATGAAAATGCTGTAGTGCATACTGATTTTTGTCACAAAGTCCAAGGGGGCTTTAGCTTTGGTATTAGAAATGTTGAGGGTGAGAAGATTCTGGACTTTATTGAAGCAATAGAATTGATTTTGTGCAACAATATGTTTATGAAAGAGGAAAATAAGTGACATAGCAATCTGGGCTGGAAAGGAGCATGATAGACTATTTATTGGTAAGAAAAGTTGGTCAGGGCATGGTGACAAATGTGGAAAACAATTCCTTGGAGACGGTTCTGTGTCACAGCATTGTTTGACTGTACAAGATCTTTTAGTCAGAGGCATGAAAATAGTATGCATAAGTATTATTTGAGCATGAAGGTCTGAGAGTTGAGGGAAAAGAGTGTGTGAAATAGACTTCCAAAAACCTTTGTAGCAAGAGCAAGTGTGGTTTCAGAAGCATCAGATGAGAATGGCAAGTGAAAGGTAATGAAGAATGTCTGTTTGTAAACATCAGAACTCTGCAGTTCAACAAAGAGACTGGCAAGACACAAGGAATATGGAAAAGGAGAGGAAAGCAGAGGCAGAGATGGTAATTGAGGAAAAGAAGAGGTGCACATCAAGGTGGTCAGAAGTGGGTACATACAAGTAACAGTGATGTGAAGAGAGTCTGCAGGTGACATGTGTGACCTTTGCGTGTGGAAAGTGTGTGAGAAGGTTGCAGAATGCTGATGTGGTAAGTGTAAATGTAGGTATTAGCAATGGAGCTGCTTTGGCGAAACTAGAAACCTGGGTGATTGTTAGCAATATATATATATAAATATATATTTTTAGTGTTTTTCAGTTTTTATAGTATAAAAACAACAACATTCCAAGAGTTGGTTCTTCCATCTATCTGAATAGATTAGGTTAATCTAGCCTGTCTGCCTGAGTCCCTGCCAGCAGGGGGTCTACCAGTTGCTACCCAAGTTTCTACATGCAGGGGGTCTGCCAACATTGCTACCTAAGTCCCTACTTTTGCTTAGCCAGCAGGTACTCTAAAGTTGATGTCCTCCTTAGTTAATAGAGTTTTTTGGACTCAGCATCTTGGGACTTTTAAAATTTCAGCGAGTCCAACTTCAAGAGTGTCATGTCTCAGCCAGGGTTTAAATTTATGTTTTTAGTGTCTTTTATTAATTTGTGATTCCTATTTTGATGGTTGTGTGCATCTTTCTTTATTTTTATGTTCCATGTGTTTTGTGAGTGGTCCCCCAAGAGGTGGGGCTACCTGCCAATCACCAGGAACAGCCCTCCACCCTAGAGATCCAATGGGTCTTCCACAATTCCTAGTGGTTCATTATGAATGTGCTCTGGAGTTATCCGTATTTTGCTGTGTTTGAGCCCTTGGTATATTTTGGTATTTTGACCTTCTTGCTACTTGTTCGACCACTCTTTTTGGATTTTGTACTGGGACTTTATTTGATTAGGATTTCCTTTGTTACAGGCAATTCCATTTAGCATTTGTGCTTCACAGTGCTTTATTGTTATTAGAATCCTTTTTTTGAAAAATAAATCTTTTATTTTATAAACATTCAGTGCTTTCCCAACATTACTAGCCAGGGTTTAACAGTGATATCTAATGGGCATTATTATTAATCCTGCTTTGCACCCTGTCTTGGCTGGGATTGGCTCCAACAGACCCCCTTGACCCTGTAGTTAGGATATAGCGGGTTGGATAATGGATGGATTATTGTTAGTGTTTGGAACTATGTGCTTTGCAACGTCTTAGTGCTTGGGACTTCTAATTCACACCAAAAGGGTTGGGTGATGTTTTATGTTAGGATTATATCTATATTTTGTATGTTTTTTTTTTCTTTTTTTTTAATAATTTTTTCCCTCCTCCCTTGTAAGTTCTTTATTTGCATTTTTTGTAATTTTGCCCAAGTCTCTTTCTCACTAATTATGTGTTTATGGCCTTCTGACCAGCTCTATATATAGTCCACCTGGTTGTCTTAGCTCTTTGCGGAGACATTAGCTACAAATTAAATCCCCTTTTGTGCTTCCCACTGCATTATGAAAGTTTATTGGTCTGTTGGCCATTTAAGTTTTGGACTTATTTGCTTTTCACTTGTTTTTTTGACTTTGATTTCTTCATTTGGTTGAATTACCTTTGTTTTTTTATTCTCTCCATTATATTTTGTTGTTTTTTTATTTTCAAAAATGAAATAAAAATATATGTCATATACAGTATTTATATTTATATTATAAATATATATTTTTTGGGCATTCATTTTTTTACAGTTTTTCTCCTCCCTTACTGAGACTTTTAGGCCTTTCTTGAAATATTTTGTTTTGGACTAAAATCGTAACATGACATATTGAGTACAGATGGTGATGCAGACACAGTAGTGATAGTGACGGTGAGAAGTGCATGTAGGTAATTCCAGGTATTGCCTATATTCTGACTTTTGAGATAATCTCTCTGTTACGTTTATGAAAGCTGAATAAAAATAATCATGCGTATGTGTGGAATCATGGAGAGAGAGTAAGATGAATGCTGAGCCAAGAGAAAGAGTGTTTGTGGAGATGAAAGATATTGTACCTTTGAGAAACTGATTAAAGAGGTTTGATCATGTGGAGCGAAAGGCAGAGGATGATCGTGTGATTAGGTGCACCAACACTGAAGGAATGTTGAACAAGATTTGATTGGAGGTGGTCTCTGATGACATGAAAAGAATGGGCCACATTCCAAAGGATGACAAGGAGTGGATGAAAAAGATTTAAGAGTAAGCAGCTCTTAATCTGGTGATGATGATGATTCTGAAATATTGAGTACAGTTTTGATGCCCATATACTAAAATATGGGGAAAGTATAGAAGAGAGATATTAGACATTTTTCATGACAAAACATCAACAGAGAAGATGGACATTTGTCTAGTTGTGTATTTCTGTTTCAATATCCTTGGCCTTTACATTGAATGGAACCAGACAGTGCAATGTCTATATATATATAGTTACATATGGCCAGGGCCCTTGCCAAGCCGAAATGCATTTATGGTGGAAGGACCGGAAGACAGAGAGTGGTCTGGGTATTACTTCTCCTGGGACACTTGAGGGCAGCCTCCCTGGGTTTCTGTGGCTTAAAGGGGGCCTGAGGGCATGCTGGGAGTTAAAGTTTGCTGCAGCATGTGGAGCATTTCCAGGTGCTCTATACAAGGAACCAGCTGCCACTACTCTGGGAGCCAGAGTCAGGAGGGATAGAAACAAAGCTTACTGGTGGGGGAGTGGAGGTCGAGACAGAAAGAGAGAGAAAGAAAAAAGGAAGAGAAATACAGAGAAAATGCTGTGTTTACTTATGCTTATTGGTTCTTGGTGCTGTGGGGAGCAAGGGAGAAGTGCTTCCCCACTTATAATAAACATGTGCTGTGTACAAAAACTTCTGCCTGGTGTCTGTCTGTGTTGAGTATGGGCGACTGGTGCACCCTCTGCAAGCCACAATGTAAATATTTATAACTATATATATATATTTATAAATATATATATATATATTGTGGAAAAGGCGCTATATAGGTGCCTGACCTGGCACAAAGAGACAGGGAGGCATGTGTAAAAACAAAAACAAATTTATTTGTCTTCACCTGTGGGGCACATCTTCCCTGTGTCCCACCGCCACAGCACAGTCCCACAGGCACAAAAACCATAACACAAAACCCCCTTCTCTTTCACCACCACTCCTCCCAGCAAGCGTTGTCCTTCCTCCTCCTGACTCTGGCTCCCAGAGTGGTGGCTGCTGGCTCCCTTTATAGCCCGCCTGGAAGTGCTGCAGGTTCTTGATAACCTGCATCTTGCTGCACTTCTGGGTGTGGCTTCATTGCCACCCAGACGGACTCAGGAAGCCGTGCAGCTCCCCCTGGTGGTGGCCACGGAGCCCAACAAGGTTGAGCTCTGGAATTCCATGTCTGTGGCCCTGATGCTGCCACCAAGCGTTCCAGGGGAAGTAGTATGGCACCCGTGGCTGTTCCTCCAGACCAAGTGTCCAAGGGGCGTCACAGCCGGGCATGGGCCCCAGCTGCCCGCCACAATATATATTGTGACCTATGTCCTGTCAAAGACGGTGGCAACAAAGGTTACTCAAGACAGCGGCTCCTTAGCTCCATAATCCTAATAATGGCGAAGAAACACAGCTGCCCTTTGAATACCCCCCATTTAAATATTATTTCAATGGGAAAACAAACACACTCTTAACCAGTTCTTTTACAGGATCAGCTGTGGGTTTGCTCCCTTACTGCATAACATGGTTTTTATACAATGCTTAGAACATTTAAAAGACAGAGCACTTGCCATCCTGCTGATCACTCTTCTGTCCTCAATTCCCCAGACTGGATCTGCCCTACCCACTGCTTCCCAGCCCCTGAACCTGTTTAATGAAGACTTTGTGTTTTTTTAAGCGGAATGGTGGTTTGCCATTTGCTGCTTATGCACTCATGTGCTAATGATAAACTCCTGTTGAATAAACTCTTGTCTCTGTTCCTGTCTGTTCAGCAGTAAAGTTAATCTTCCTTGGAAACCCTGTCTCCTCTGAAACTCTACCACCCAAACGTGACAGTATATACTATAATATTTTCTTCAAATGCTTGCCTAGCTTCATTTTTAGTTCTCTGATGTTATTTTCACCTCTTATTAAGTGCCCTTACCTGAAATCATAATTTGAGGAACAGTTAAACAGTAAATCATCTTAAGTCCATGTGTCTGTGTGAGGGGAGAGCTGATTCTTTGGTCCAACAGGCCAAATGCTAAAAGTTCTCTGTCCTATTTCCCAAATCTACTGAACAGCTATCTTTTGTGTCAGACTGCAAGCTATGAGTTAGATGCAGTCTCATCTCTTTCACAGATCTAAGCTTCTAATTATTTTTTTTTTACATTGTGTTCTTTATGTTTATTACTCACTCAGAGTCCTATATATTTAACACACATTTGAAACCCCAGCATACTCTTAGGCACCCCTTTGTTCTTGCTTGACAAATGGTATATTTTTTTTGTAAATACCCTCAGGTTCAGTTTAACTTTTTCTTGATGCCTTGTCAATCTCTATAATGAGAGACCTGTCCCTGAACCAACTAAAAATTTGCTAAAGCAAAAGAACGAAAAACATTTTCTTTCTTTCTTTCTTTCTTTCTTTCTTTCTTTCTTTCTTTCTTTCTAAACAAATGTAATTTTCTGATAAATTGCATCTTAAACCTTCTTGGCAGTAGAATCATTTTGATAAGGGTTCTCTGTTTTGCATATGCTTTTTAAAAAATGCTACTCAAGACTTTAGGGACAGAAGCCAAGAGCACAGCAATTAGCAATCAACAACGTGCCAAATGACATTATCAATATAAAAGGTCATAAGCACCAGAATACAAACAAAGCAAGATAACACTAAAACAAAAACAAAAATACTGTAAATGTGAAAAATGTTGCAAAAACATCTCCCAGATTCAGTGAGGATAGGCACAGCTGAAAAAAGAGGGGACTGCCATATATAATTAAAATTGACTTTACAGTATAAATTATGTGATTCAGTAGTTGTAATTGAAGTATAAAGTGGAGATGACTTAAGACTTAATAAAACCAAGAGAGGCCATGTCATTATGTTCATTTTTTTCATTTATTTAATTTTTAAGTTTGTTTAGACTTTTTGGTTATATTGTTTCCAGCCTTGCGCCCTGTGCTGGCTGGGATTGGCTCCAGCAGACCCCCGTGAACCTGTAGTTAGGCTATATCAGGTTGGATAATGGATGGATGGATGGATGGATAGATACATTGTGATGACTTTATTCTTGTACACCACATGGTGTCCATCATTGTGGCATCAGCATTTTGGAAACCCTACACATTTATTAATTCACTGTTGTCAAACAAATGTGTTTTATGGGTGAAAATTTACAAACTTCTATCCCATTAAAATTCTGATCCAGGTAAAAATGCTTGATTTCCATTTGTGCTAACATACTGCTACAGCCTCTGTGCTCCAAATCTTTTTTTAATTGCTATTTATTTGTACTATTTGACAGGTATGAGTCCAAGAGACATGATTGCTCCCTAGAAAGGTATATTTTATTTTAAAACTTATTTATTCAGGAAGGCTTTATCTTATCCTATGACTATATTGAGCATGAAGGAGACACGACCTCTAGATGAAGTGTCAGCCCATTACAGGGCTTACTTATGCATTTTCCACCACTCGCTAACACCTGGTCAGTTTACAGTTACTAACTAGCCTGACTTGAATGTTTTTCGGATGTGGGAACAAAATGAATACTCAGAAGAAATTATATGCGGGCTGTGAAGAAAAATATCAAAACAGTATAGCAGCTAACATTCTCAAAGCCACTTCACTCTTATGATGTCTTCAAATGCTTACTCAATGCTGTAGTTTGGGGGTCTTTTTAAATATAAAGAATATCAGATGTTTCCCCTGTTTTACACCGATTAGCCATCTTAACCTGTAATGCTAACAATTCTAAGGATTAGAGCAGATGGCATTTAGGATGTTATTATGTGTTATAAACAAAGTACCTTAAATGAAGATAAATATCTACTAAAGCACATAGTAGGCTAAAATTCACCAAAGGACATAGAAGTGTTCAGAATATGATATTTAGTATATTTCTTTATAGGTTGTGAACAAACAAACTATTCTAAATGCAGTGCAAATGGTCAAGACATGGCAAGGGAAACTTTTAAAAAAATGTTTTTTGTATTATTATTTTTTTTTTTTTTACTGTTTGTTAATTGCGAGAAACATTTTATTCGAAACAGATTTAATTTAGGGTGCTTTTACTGATTTTAAACACAACATCAGATGAAACTTGACCCAAAGAAGATGTTAGCTTTACTCTGATTGATGGTCAAAAAGCAGCTGATCCTAACAATACCAGGCTCAAGGCAAGCAGGCAACCCATCACTTTTTATTAATTTTATTGTGTTGTTGAAATTAATTTTAAATGGATAAATTTACCATTTTTGCCCACCAATCTACACTCAATAACTCATAATGACAAAGTGAAAAAAAGTTTTTTTAGAAAGGTTGGCAAATTTATTAAAAGTCAAAAACTTAAATCTCTCATTTATCTAAGTATTCAGACCCTTTGTTCTGGAACTGTAAATTATGGTAATGTGTACCCTGTTTGCTTTAAATATCCTTGAGATGTGTCTAGAATTTGATTGCAGTCCACCTGTGGCAAACTGAATTGATTGGACAGCATTTCAGAAATGTACACATCAATGTACACAAGCTCCCACAATTCACACAGTTCACAACATTAACCAATCCTTGAAGGCCAGAGAACTCTCTATAGACCTCTGCCATAAAACTGTGGTGAAGCAAAGATAGGGGCAAAGGTAGGAAACTATTGCTATATCTCTGAGTGCCCCCAGGAGCACAGTGGCCTCAGTAATTGTAAACTGGAAAAAGTCTGGACCCAGCAAAAGTCTTCCTAGGCAAGAAAGGCTTTGGTTATGGAGGTGACCAAGGACCCAATAGTTACTCTAACAGAGCTTCAGAAGTCCACTGTTGAGGTGGTAGGACATGTCAGATGAGCAGGCATCTCAAGAGTACTGCATCAAACAGGTGTCTATGGTAGAATAGCTAGATGGAAGCCTCTCTTGAGTAAAAGTGATTGAATAAGGAAATACATTTTTTGGCCCTGTAGTTAGGATATAGCGGGTTGGATAATGGATGGATGGATTCTTTGGCCTGATGAGAAAAAAAATTGAACCCTTTGGACAGTCCTCTAAGCACTGTGTCTGGCAAAGTCTAGGCACTGCTCATCGCTTGCCTAATGGCATCCCTATAGTGACACATGGTGGAGGTGGCAGCATCATAATACAGGGGTGCTTCTTAGTGACAGGGGCAGGAAGACTTGAAGGAAAGATGAATGTAGCCAGACTTAGAGAGGTCTTTGAAATGAACTGCTCTGGAGAGCACACAAGCTCAGACTGGGGCAACAGTTCACCTTTCAGCATGACAGTGACCTGAAGCATACAGCTAAGACAGTGCTGGAGTGGCTTCAGGACAAGTCTCTGACTGTCCTTGATTCGCCTAGCCAAAACCCATACTTGAACCCACAGAACATCTGTGAAGAGACTTGAAGATGGCAGTTTACAAACACATCCCATCCGGTCTAATGAAGCGTGAGAACATCTGCGAGGACGAATAGGACTAGAACAGAGGTTCTTAACCTGCGGTCCTTGGGCCCCTAGAGGGTCCATGGATGGGTTTTAGGGGGTCTGTGAGGGTCAGATAAAAATTAACATTTACATTCACTATACAGCCCGGTACTGTTGATTTAGAGTAGATATAGTAATCATGGTAGTAGAAATAATAGTAGCAGTAGATCTGTTTCAGTTTGCACAAGAGGATTGTATTTCACGATTATACTGAGTAGCCATTACTTTTTGCATAAAAAAGGAGTGTTTTTTTTAGATTGCTTACTTTAAAGTTTAATAATACTTTGTGTATGTCATATATATATGAGACAATTAAATCCTGATAAATGACGCACATTATATTCATTGTATGCAAAGTTGTGTTTATGTGAATATTTCGGGGGAAGGGGGTCCATAGCTTTCATCAGATTCTTAAAGGGGTCCGTGGCTAAAAAAAGGTTAAGAATCACTGGACTAGAAGCTGTAACTGCTGGTAAAAGGGATTTTAGAATAAAATTAATTTAGGGTCTGAATGCAAAAATATATGATAGGTTTTTAATTTTTGATCTTTAATAAATTTGCAAGCCTTTCTGGAAGCATATTTCACTATGTCATTGTGGGTTTCCGTGTGTGGATTGATAAGTAAAAATGGCAAATTTATCCATTAAACCAACAAAGTGTGCAGAAAAAGAGAGCATTTGACTACTTTCTGAATCCACTGAACCCACAGTCACACAGAGTCGTCAATTAACCTACCATGTGCTACACTAGATATATGGGAGTAAACATTTCAGAGGAAAACTCACAGAAACATGGAGAAGATGTGCAAATTCCACAAAATGAACTACTGTAGAATTTAAATCCAGGACATTGTATCTATGAGGTAATAATGTAAACCACAGTAGCATCTTGAAGCCCTGTGTATTTGTGTGTATACATGATGACTTTTCCCCTGAGTGAACATTTAAGACTTTAAAGCAGTTCCTGAAAGCCACAGTGGCTTTAGCTTTTGACTCCAAGTAATTTAAAAATGAGAACCTTGTCAACTTTACCATATTTGCCCATTGTGAAATGTCTATATGCAAAAGAAAACCATTTCTCTAAATTAAACCTCTTTCAAGCTAAAATCCTAACCTTCCCTGTGAAATATGAAATATATTTTGCACTCATATATTCACTTAGGTTCTTCATTTATAACTGACGTAAGACATCCACTAAGATTTTTTTTTATTAATAATGAAACTTTCAAAAATTTCTTCAACAATATTGATCAATTTTAAATTGTGAAGGTAGAAATAATATATGTAAAGTATCACTAGAGATTTCCTTCTTTCAAGGAGACTTGTAATCTTAGATGCTATTAGAGTGCTTTATTTCAAATTCTGCAGTTTTTTTGAAAACTCTTAACTCCAGTAAATATTGGAGAATATCAGTAAAATTATTAATTATTACAGATATCATTAGAAAAGAAAAACATCCATCCATCTTCCTAAACTGCTTCTCCAGGGCAGGATCGTGGGAGAGCTGGAGCCTATCCCAGCAATCATAGGGTGCAAGGCAGGAACAACATTTGGGCAGGGTGCCATTCTAGAAAAGCAAAACATATTTTCATTAAATAAAATGCATACCTGAAGGATTAAAAATGTGACATGAACTTGTCATTTTCCAGGATATTCATTAAAGTTTAAAAACAGGTCTCCAATTTTAGTAACACATTTATACCATGCATTGCTGAAATAAATGGAAGAATCCATTAGTAGACTTGAGGCTTTAATATGTCTGTTACAGTCCATTAACTAAAATAAGCGAAATTAAAGTTTCTCTGCCTTGCTATTAGGTTTAATTAATTTTTGACGAATGAATATCAGCTGTTCCAAGACCTTACCCTTTCCATAACACTTTTTTAAACAGTAATGGACTTTTAAATGAGCGTAATTTTGTGCAAATCACTTATTCATTCATGCCTTAAATAATATCAACATTTTTCTTTCAAAATCTGGAAAGTAAATCTGTAATATTACTTTGCAGCTTCCTGACAAAATTATGCTACTTAAATTCAGCATTTGTCTTTCACTTTCAAACTTTCAAAGCGAACTTTATTGTCATCTCAACCTCATACAAGTATAGAGATAAACAAAACTGTGAAGCTCAGAGTCCACAGTGTAACAACATGAAGTGTAAATAAAAATTAAAAATTCAAATTAAATTCAAATTAAAAATTAAAACACAAACAAGACATTCTGCAAAGACAAGACAAAGAAGAAGCAGCAATATTGACGTGTAGTAAGCAATATGAACATTGATGCAATGTATGGTATTGTGCAATCTAGATACATAAATATAGTCAATAAATATGTAATATAATAAATAAATAATAGATATAGATAATACAGCACAGTGTGAGGTAGTACAGAAATGGCAGCATGACTTAGTATATGATAATATTTGTTAAAGACATGTAAAAAATGACAGGTCAGAATGTTTCACAGCAGAAGGATGTCAAAGAATGTCAAAGTGCAGTGTGCAAAATACTTAAAGGTCAGTATGAGATTTTCAGTTTTTTTCTATATCATACATTTGAAGCATTTAATCCACAATGTAATATTTGACTTGGGTAAATTGGCCAAAGTTATAAATACAAGCTCAAGAACTTACCTTAGGTAAATTACTGTGGCAGACAGGAAGCATTATTTAACAGGTAGCTGTCTGAAATAACATAATAATTAAAAACATTTAGGTTATTGTTCTCCTATCTCAGGATCATGACTTTGACTTTTGTTACAGTCCTTTTGACAGTTCCCATAAAGGCTTGAGTTTTCATTATAAGCTGCATTCTAAATTGCCCCAAACAATACGGACACACTTAATGAATAAGATCTGAGAATAATTCATCAGATATAGTATTGCTGTATATGGAATTTGTTTTCAGTTAGGCATCAGCAAATTTGTCACTGGCCATAGCTCAGATCAATGGGTTATCTGAAAGTCAAGCTGCTTTTCAGGATTGCAAATTGTAACCAGCTCATTGATTAGTAAAATGGCAGCCTGACATGTCAAGTTTAAGGCAGCTCACTCTTTCCAAACAAGAGAAGAATAGGGAGAAAATATAGTCAATATTTTCAGTTCAAAATGTATCCTTTGCTGTGCAGTGTGTTAAGAAAATAATTCGATAAGCAAAATAAATGTATGTATTTTCTAACTGGGTCATAATAGAAGCACAGATTAAAAAAGAGTTTGCTTCTTTTGGAGTGCCACATTCTGCACAAATCTGGTATATGGTTTCTGAAATGGGGATATAAATTTTAAAAATACCCGTCCTCTTATAAAATTTACACACTGCTGCACTTGCAGATCCTGCCTTGCTGAACTACATTACTTTTATCTTTACCCAGTGTTCTTTAACCTTCTATAATGTAGTTACATGAATTATCAGGTAGGTACTTGTTCAGTTCAACAAATATTATATGCCTATATGTTTTTACTGTTGCATATTCATTGTAATGTAATGCTGTTGTTTGTTATGCTTAGTGATGTGTATCTGTTTCACAATTTTGTTGTATCATGTATGTAATGTCACTATACAATCAATCACTGAGTAAATTATTAGGAACACTGTTCTAACATTGGATAGGGCCTCCTTCTCCTCTCAAAACAGCTCTCAATACCTTTGTGCCATTCTCCTTTGCACCCAAATCCATTGATAGTCATATTGGAGGGTGAGATGGGTAATGAGAATACATCACAACAAGAGGTATGGTAGAAAAGTGACAAGTGCTTTTATTTAGAAGTGTTCCAAAATAAGAAGGCATAGTGCCTCAAATCAATAAATAATCTAAAACCATATAGCTTCTGCTAAACTGACAGGGTCTGCTCAGTTAGCAGGGATGCTCACTAATAAGTGAAATCACCCTTTGAACCAGCTCATGCCCCTCACCGCCATCCCTTGTTGTCTGTGGTTACCTCATGAGCCCTGCTCCTTTTCCCCACTCTCATTCTCCTGTGTCTCCTGGAACCCACTCGCAGTGGTTTGTCGCTTCTGCTCTCAGGTGTTCTGCAAGAGCGACTGTGCCACTTGAACACCATTCACTCGCTCCTGTCATGGTCATTCCCAGCCACTTGCATCCAGATTCTTGCACTTGCTATCACTCAATGCTGACTCTTCCTTCACTTTAACCTCCCTCTTTGTTTTCAGACTTTTTTCTCCTTCAGTCACGCTCTCCTTTATAACACCAGGGGTGTGGAATCCTAATTATGACACGTGGAGAGTCAATGAGGAAATTGGAACTGATTGTGCACTCACACGCATGTGCTATCAGCCCCAATCTCCCCATTAAACATCCCAGGGTTGCATGAATAAGCACACCCATGGAGCCTTAGCCGCTCAGTTTTTAATAATGCAACTCACCACAAACATTCCTTTGCGATTCTGGTCTATCTTGACATTTTTGCATCACACAGTTTCTGTAGATTTCTCAAGGGCACATTCACATTGCGAATCCCTCATTCTACCACATCCCCAAGGTGTTCTTCTGGTTTCAAATCCAGTGACTGGGAAGGCCATTGAAGAACATGGAATTCATTGTCGTGTTCAAGAATACATTTTGAACAACGTCTGCTTTGTGACATTGTGTGTTATGCTGAAAATTGACATTAGAAGATGGGCAAATTTTAGCCATGAATGGATGCACATAGTCAGCAACCATGCTCAGACAGGCTGTGGCATTCAAGTAATGATTAATTGGTATTAACGGGCACAAAGTGTGCCAAGGAAGCATTTCTCACACAATTGCCCTATAAACACCAGCATGGACTATTGAAACATGGCCGATTGGGTGCATGGATTCATGTTGTTGATGCCAAATTCTGACCCTACCATATTTGTTCCTCAGAAGAAATGAAGATTCATCAAAGCAAGCTACATTTTTCCCATCTTCAAATGTATGGTTTTGGTGAGCCTTTACCCATTTCTGCCTCAGCTGGCAGATAGTAATAAAATATGATGGTCTTCTGCTGTTGCACCCCATCAAACTCTAGATTTGATGTGATGTAACTTGTGAGATGCTTTTCTATTCACTAACTGTACTGAGTGATTATCTGAGTTATCATACCCTTTCTGTCAGCTTGACCACTCCTCTGACGTTTATCATCAATAAGACATTTCCATCATCATGGCTGCCACTCTCTGGGCATATTTTTTTGTTTTTCACACTATTCTGAGTAAATTCTAGAGATTGTTTTTTGTGAAAATCCATGGAGATCGACAGTTACAGAAATACTCAAACCAGCCTGTCTGGCACCAACAATCATGTGGTTGATATCACAGAGATCTCAGTTTTCCCCATTCTAGTGTTTGATGTGATCTTTAACTGAAGCTCCTGATCTGTATCTACATGTTTTTATGCATTTCATTACTGCCGACACATGATTGGCTGATTAGATAATTGTATAGTTAACCATGTGTACACGTGTTCCTAATAATGTGAGTTTATATTTGATACTTCAACACCAAGGGAAAACAACAGAAACATTTTATTATAGTGCTGTATGGTGTATGAAACATATCTAAAAAAGCTGAAAGCAGTAAATATTTTACTGATTTCTTGCTAACAAGTCTTCTCAATATTTTATTAAAATGGGAATGGTGCTACAATACTATCAGAATAATGTGGTACCTTTTATTTTAAAAAGGTGTATCAAAGAGCAAATTCCAGTTACAGAGGATATTTTACACTTTGGCCTTCTTGGGAAAGTCTCTGATCAATTGATGAACCCCAGATTCAGAGGCAGTGGTGCAAATTTAACTTTGTTACAGTGGACCTACTCTCTGTCCTTACATGGATAAAGGTTTGAATAGGATTTTGGGAGTATGACAATACTGTTTGCACATGTTTTGTGGATATTTTATGCTTACTCAAATATACCCAGTAGTATATTGTGGATAAGTGCTGAAAAAGTGTGGGGATCTGGGATTGATGCTGCTTTCCACCATCTAGTCCCTGAATTTGTACATTAAGAAATTAATTTAATGCGGACATAGGACTCCCCAAAAAGGAGTGTGCTGTCTCCATTCTCATTTGTGATTTTCTATTCATGAATAACTTATTATAATGCACTTGGCACTCAAACAGTATCAACATGTGTTCATTTCTGTTTATTACAATTGACTCTTATCCTCTTGGGCTCATTTGATTGTGATCTCCAACGTGCTTTAGGGCAGATTGCAGGCAAGAGTGATGTGGTGGAATGAGAATTAGAACACTTTTTGTTCAGAAGTCTTTGTCTTCTTTAAGAATGGGGTTGGCTGTGCTTTTCTAGGTACAATAACCGGGTACTTTTGTCTAAAGTGACAAAGTTGAAATGCCTCAGGCACCTGACAGTAGAGACAACTGTATGATTAACCAGTGGCATAGTGCAGCAACCCCAGTACTGTGGGTGTTATGCCAAACAATGGAGCCAAGTTCTCTGATTTTCTATACCCATTAAAATACTGTATTGTATACTCTCATTCACAACTATGGTGATAAGCTCTAAATGAAAATGTTCTTCCAGTATAATAAACAGCAGATACTGATGTCTGAAAGTGGATCAGGAGAAGAAACATAATTCCAAATTTAAAATGAGCTGGGGTCAAAAGCCAGAAAGTCAAAAAACAAAACAATAACCAGCAAAAACCAAAACAAAACAAAAAAATCTTTGGCAAGAATGACAGAATAAAACAAAAGTCTTCAGAGAGATAGCTTATACACAGATTTGTTTTTATGTGAACCCAAAACCTGGATGCACATGACATGACTATCAGCCATCAAAGAATGGCAATGGGAATCACTGCCAGCATAAACAATCCACAATACCAATACCTGAAAACTTAAAAAAAACTGATGTGGTGGAAAGACAACAAACATGATGGACAACATAAACACAGAGTTCAATTTATTACAACATGCAGAAAACATTTGAGAATAAATGTTGTAAGAGACAGCTGGAATGAGAAGCCCCCAGATTGGAAGGATGGTGGAAGGCCGCCAGTTTTTGACACTGCCTCCTGCAAGATGCTAGATGGCAGCTCTTCTGGTGTGTATCGATTCCCACATGGCATTCTGGGACTTTGAGTTCGGTATCTCAGTCCTGCTGGGTGCCGTGAGTGCTGCCAGGGGGTGCTGTGGAAGGACCTGGGGAGTCAGGCTTCCCTCATAGCCCCAAAGTATTTCCAGGCTGATTAAAGAACTTGAATTCTCCATCTGAGCCAGAAGTGTGTCAAGTACATGGGAGAAAGAACAGAAGCACTTCCAGGTCAAGGACTATATAAAAGACTGCTGAAAACCCAGCAAGCGAGCCAGAGTTGGGTGGAGGTGGACGAAGCTTGCTGGGAGGTGTGGAGGAGATAGAGAAGAGAGAAAATTGTGATTATTATATTTATTTACTTGTGATATTGTGGCTGTGGTGCTTGGGGGAACACTGTTTAAAGAAGAGAATTATTAAAATAACTTCTTGGTGCTTTTACCTGGTGTCCTGAGTGTCTGTCTGTTGGCTTTGTGGGTAAACTGAAATAAAACCTTGATTTTAAATATTGAGGGAACTATTTCAGAAGGTTTGGGGGCTTAGTGAGGATGCCCAACGGGTGCCTCTCTCAGCATATCTATCTGGCATGGCCCACCAAAATGAACCCCTAGGTGTTAGGAACAGGCCTATGATTTGTCGGCTTTATTCATTTTCTTTTTTATTTGAATGTTATTAAGTTGTATTTCCATTTTTGGTATATTTTATTATTGCTGTATTGTAATATTAATCTGTGAAATTTGCCAAAATGTTTTTACAGACAATTTGCTGTGTTTGTTGGCAGGGCTCTAGAGTGCGACCAATTTGGTCGAACGTGCGACCTAATTTCTCAATGGTGCGACTAAAAAAAATCAAAGGTTGCACCGGTGCGACCAGCCGTTCAAGGGGGAAAAAAAACAAAACTCCGTGACTCTTAAAGTCTCCCTGTTGTTCAACAACAGACACACATTAGGCTCATATCGTGGTCTAAACCAATCAGAGATAGTGAAGGGCGGATCCCGCCCCCCCTCTGATTGGCCGTGGTCCAGATATTCCTGTACGTGTGTGTACGTTTGAAAATGCATGTGATGCAGTCAGACAGAGAGAGGTGAGTAGCCCATCAGGTAAACAGTGGATGTAGCCGCGGATTATGAGAGAAGATGAAAAGAACGATTGACAGCTTTTTCGTTAAGAATGTTAAGTTAGGGCCTGATCCGTCCGAAAATCATAACCAATGCTCTGACACGAAGCCATCAACCTTCCAAGTTATAGCAAGCCCTGGTCCGGAGACGGCATTAGATAATGAGCCACATACGATCGAGTCCGAGCCCACTGAAATTAAAAGGGGTAAAGTGTATACATTTCGAAAAGAGTGGCTTGACCGATTTCCCTGGCTAAGATACAGTAAAGCCGATAATATAATGCACTGTATTTACTGTAAAGAGTGTGGGAAGACCATGGCCGGCAGTAGTGCATTTGTGACTGGTTCTAATACATTTAGAATTGAAACGCTGAAAAAGCACAATGCATCTATAAAACACATTACATGCCGCGATAAATGCACTGCTCAAGTGTCCCCTCTCCCCGCTGCCTTTCAGCGGCAGGCAGCAGCAAACAGATCATCAGACGAGGCCGAGATGATAATTAAGTTTAACGTTGCCTACAATATTGCAAAAGAAGAACTTCCCTTCACTAAATTCAAGTCCGAAATAATTCTTATGAACAAAAATGGCTTGAACGTAAACCCGACGTACAGCAATGATGTCGCGTGCGCCCAATTTATAGGAGTCATCGCAGATACATTGAAAAAAAAGACGTCTGTGCAAATTGCGAACAGTGCGTACATGGCATTCCTGATCGACGGAGACACAGATATCGCCACAAAGGAATGCGTCATTGTGTACGGTCGTATCTTGCGGAGAGGAAGACCGGTGAATATACTTATTGGACACATTGAGGTCGAGCATGCTCATGCCCAAGGTAAGCCATGTCATGTCATGGAGCCTATGTCATCAATATGCCTACCGTCTTGTTACTGCATTAACCATAATATTCTTATACTTAAAAATGAAAAAAATAAAAATAAATAAATAGACTGCATTATAAACTCTTGATCTGGGTAGTAAATGGTATTATCGTTTTTATTTGTTTAATTAGGAATTTATGCTGCCTTAAAGAAAGCATTTGCTGCTCTTGGGGACCAGTGCAGTAACTGGCTGGAGAAAATCATTGCTCTGGGTGCTGATGGTGCTGCTGTTAATTTGGGCAGCAAAGGGGGTGTCATAGCAATTCTGCAGATATTGAGCCATGAGATGTTCAGTTTGAACCCCTTAAAACACTTAATTTAGATTTTCTTTTTAGTTAATTTATCTTGAGATTTTTTAAGTTTAAATTTCAGCTCAGTAAAGCACTTTAAGCACCAACACTTTTTCAGTAAGTTACCTTTCTTGTAGAATTGTGCTTGCCTTCAAATAAAGAACTTTATATTGACCAGATTGTTAATCATTTACAAGTCAATATTGCCTATATGGACAGCGATTAAAAAAAAAAAACCAAATAAATAAATAAATAAATAAAGTGAACTTGTAAAACTGTGGTGTTAAATGTGATGCGGTTGAAAATTTGGGTGCACCTAACTTTTGTGCTGGTGCACCTAAGAAAAAAAGTTAGGCGCACCAGTGCAACCAGTGCAAAAAGTTAGTCTAGAGCCCTGGTTGGTGACCTTTACTTTGACGATTTATTTCTGCCATTATGCCATGCTGGCTTAGACAAACTTTTTATTCCAAATGTGACATCACAGAACTGTAGCAGCCAGTGCTGGATAGGGAAACCTCCCTCGAGTAAAAAACGCTGATCCTAATGGTGGGCTAAAAATTAGCAGAAAACTTGCATGTACATTTCAATATAAAATATGCAAGCAGAAGGAAAGTGTGAGTGTATTAGTGTCTTAAAAGTAAGGCTGTTTTTAAATGGACTTGCATGTGTGATGATTGTAATACATGAGCCTACCCCTGTAATAGTAGTACCCAGAGTGCTTTGCAGTTGATGCAAACAAGAAGGAGTGAAGAATTCACATGCTTTAGTTTTGCACTTATTTGGTAGCAGCTTCAGTGACCAAAAGTGTCAGGGGGATAAGAAAATAAACTGTACTTTTAGGCTCAAGTGAAGTGAACATCTCCTATTAAATCTGTAGGGGGCAAGTCTTAGTGAATTCATAATTCCTGTCTGCAAGAAAGTTTACCGTTCTGATATTTAATTATATTTATTTTATCTCAGGGAGGCATGCCAAGTGCAGTGGTCGGCACTGCTGCCTCACAACTCAGGTCACATTTTGGCCATTCCAGCATAGTTAACAAATATTTCCCTGGCCGTCAGCGACACTTAAAAGACCATTTCACCATTATAATAAATTCACAATTAGTACAGTTCCTCTTCAGTTTTGCTTCTATGCCTTTTGCCTAAATATTTCCATGACTTCACTGAACTCGAGGCAAACCAAATTCAGCAAGGTTAGCTCATCAATACTGCTGTGACTTTATTATGTCAACATTTTGTGACTCTGGTTTTCTATGGGCGTCAGCATTTTAGTAGTTTTTTTCCTGAGTGACACCCTTTTGCTGTTCTTTGCCAGTCTTGGTTTCCCTGCATAATGGAATGTGTGTCATCATGACATTCATGCTATATATAATGGCTGCTCAGTGTGACAAACATCCAAACTTTAAGATGATTAAAGAAAAGTCTTTGCAACAGACTATCACCCAAACAATTGAAGGAATTTGTTAGGAAACAAATAGGTTTTTTTTTTTTTCGTTTTTTGTTTTGGACTATACTGTATATACTTGCGTATGAGTCGGGTCTTGAAACCAAAAAAAAATCGATCTTAAAATCAGACCCAGACTTATACGTCCATTCAAAAATGCAACACTTTAATTTTTTTTACATCTTCTTGCCTCCTCCATCCTTTTGTCTTGACGTTAAAAGTTATAATATAATATAATATAATATAATATAATATAATATAATATAATA
>JANRMT010062856.1:107946848-107961225 GCA_026402145.1 Polypterus bichir lapradei
TATAATATAATATAATATAATATAATATAATATAATATAATATAATATAATATAATATTAGGACATAAAACACTAAGAGTTAGGGAGGCCTGGCCTGATGAACTGACAAACTGATATACAAACTGCAGAAATGCATTTTTTCTTCCAGTCTCAATTTTACAGCTGGCATTTGTGTGCTGTAGTTTATACTACAAAGACAAGGTACATTTTTATTGGTGTCATTCCTAATAATGGGCCATGGTAATGACCATGCTGTCAAGTTTGGACCTCTTAAATAGCTTCTCCCTCACTCCAGAACATTATACAATTTAGCTAAATAAGAATTCTTATCATGTGGAATGCAGTTAATGGTTCCTCTCATACAGGAGGGTACTTGACCACTAGTGAAACAGGCTATGCAATGTTCCATAAAAAATGCTTTATGAAAATGGATGATTGTTTGTGTTTGCTTTTCTGAAGTGCAAAGTATCATATTTATATGTAAATTGATACTCTTAAAACAGGCAACTGCTATCCTGCTGAATTAATCATAAACATAGAAGTCAGTGGCTTCATACTTCCACAGAGATGAACATATTTTCGACTGCTTGTTATGCCTTCAACATTCAGGGGGAATTGGAGGACCTGATGTAACTCAAAGTCATTTGTGTGCTTTGATTTATGTTAAAATGTACTTAATTTGCCTGAAAAGCTGTTTATGTGGGATGGAGCACAAAAGGGTTCAGAAAATGGCACAAGAGAGGATTAGAGGCCAAAATGAAGTGTGGACAGGGCATTACAAACAAGAGGGGAAAACAAGAAGAAGCTGAAGACATTTTAATGATCTGTTTTCATAATGATTTTACCTCATTTGGAATCCTGTTCCAGAAGAGCATCAATAAATGCCAGCTATCATTTTCTTCACTGTTGTTACAGTTTGTACACATACAGTACTATACATACACTTGTGTATGGTATACTGCTTTCTTGGAATATTTACTCTCATAAAATTAGAATAGTGGGAATTTTAAAGTGTGTCTTTAGGGATTTAGTGATTTAGAGTGTGTACATTGACCTGATCCCCAGTAATAAATTATCAGGATAATATCACATATTTAATTAAAATTAGAATATAAAAAACAAGCCAGACAAAAACAAGTTATGCAGGTAGCATTTCAACTGATAGTGGAATTAGAATAATGTGTGCTAATTGCTGTATGTACACAAAGAACCTCAATGCGTGTACAGTATGAAACTTAATAATTGGCTATTAATGCAAATCAATTTATTCCTACAATCTGCTACAGAAGATTACGTTACACAAAGTAGTTGTCGAACAGATAAGTGTCAGGTGTGAACAAAAGATAATTATAAGAAAGTTACAAGCCACCTAGATTAAAGACCATACGGCTTGAAAAAACAAGTAATAATTTATTGTTACTGTATAGTTCAGAGAATTGTAAGGTGCATAACACTAATGGATAATAACACTTCTATTGTTTTCAGCCCTGCAACAACCACTTATGTGTATTTGTGCCATGCTCTGCTGATGTGTTATGGACACATTATACAATACACTATACCCTATGTAGCAATTTTAGTGAAAGCTTTGCATTAACCACATGCAAAATTATGTAAATATAAGCTTTCAAATTAATAAACATCCTTTTTACCTTGCTAACAGTTTCCACAATTGCTAAAAGTAAGAGTTATGTATTTGGACATATATAATTGCACTTACCCCATAACACTGTCAAGTTATATAAAATAAACAGCAACAAAGCTTCAGTATGTAGCTGAATATCAATATACTGCGGCTTGCATAGGTCAGTCTTTTTTTTTTTTCTTGAATGCATTATAAAGCATTTTAGAGATGTCTCAGATCACTGAAGTACAGAGTAATACCATTAAACGTAACTCAAAAATATTCCTCCTGTGAACTGAACTACTTTCGTTTTTAAAGCATTGAGTCAAGAATTCTACAAAGCCAAAAGCTTATGCAATGTATTTATCTACCACCTGAAAGATGATTTCAGATTACAGGATGTGTTATATTTTTGCCCTGTAATTTTAAGACGAAAATACAAATGTATCAGCACAATGGGAATGAAGATATCACATTTGCAGATGTATAATTATTTTTCATATATAATTTTGTCATATAATAGTGCACTTTTAAAACTAATCCTGTAAATGCTGACATTTTACAAGTTTTAAAAACACACTTGGACACATGCCTTGAAAAAGTGTTTCAAGTACTGCTGGATTTTTACCATATTACCTTTGAATTACAAGTTAAGCAGATGTACCGGGGGAATTTCTCCAATACTCAGTCCACTTTAACAAAATTCTCCATTACTTCTTATGGGAAAAATAACTCCATTCTGCAAGGATGGATTAAGACCCTAAAAGGCCCCAAGATGTCAACGATCAAACCCCAACCTCCACCCCCCAATGGAGTATATAGTATTCATACTCGTCAATAATAAATCAGGGTAAGGATTGAATTACAAAAAAAAAAAACACTTATATCAGGTGAAATTCAAAATCCTCCTTTGTTCATTTGTGTATTATACTGTATGTAAGAAACTACCATATATATTCACATATAAGTTGGGTTTTGAAACCCAAAAAATCATAAATCACAATCATAAAATCAGACCCTGACTAATACGTCCATTCAAAAATGGGACACTTAAATATGTTTTTTTTACATCTTCTTGCTTTCTCCAAACTTGCATCAGTTTATCAGACACATTGAGTTTTGTTGCAGCAGCGCAGTTACCAATTTCTTCCACCATTTCAAAGATTTTTAATTTAAAACCAGCCTCATATTTTCTTCTGATAGAACACTCCATCGTAGATAAGGGATGCTCTTACAATAAAGGTGTATGAGGGTGTGAGATACAAAAAACACTAATCAGTGGAAACATTGCTTCAGAATAGTTTGGGTATTACCGTGTTGTCACGTAGTCACAATACATAGAAAAAAAAGGCAGTGTGCTCTTTGTTTGGCATTCGACTTATTCGACCAACCTTATAAAATGCAAGAAATTATACGGTGTCACACACAAGCGCATGGGGAGCAGCTTAAGGACCCGACGCACACCAAGACAAGTCATGCCAGGGGACAACAGTGGGGTACTAACCTCTCTCTTTTTGTTTCCTCAGAAAGAACAAAGCACTGCCGCCGTAATTTCGCCTGGAAGACTAAAGAGCTGCATCACTTCTGGGTTTCTTTCTACCCTCTGGTCCCTGCTTGATGACGTCAGTTACCCAACCACTACTACAACTTTCCCAGCATCGCACTCTTTACATTTCTGGTCCGACCCTATAAGATGTCCGTCTGCCAACCCTTTTGTGTCTGATGGTTTTGTGTGAAAAATATCTGACCTTTTTGTTACAGTATACGAGCTAAAAACTCCAACCCTTTATGCTTGTTTTTGAGCTTTAATACAGTGATGTAGTCGGCAGGATTGAGGCCCGAGAAAATATCAGAAGGGCAAGACCTGAATGCAGTTCTCACAACCTTTGGCTAACAAGCTCCAGGCTGTCAAGAGGGAGCAGGCAGCCTTGAAGGTGGCCCGCACGGTCTCCGCCACCGCCTATCGTCCCTCTCTTTGAGTCGGACGACATAGAATCTTATTTGTCGGTTATCAAGAGGACTGCCTCTCAGAACCAGTGGCCGAGGGCGGAATCGGCGTCCATTCTGGCACCATACTTGAAGGGCCCTGCACAGTGGGCCTATCACGATCTGCCTGAGGAGGAAGCCGCCAATTATGACCTCCTGAGGGCCGAAATCTTCATGCGCTATGGTGTGACCTCAGGCAAGCAGACAAGGGAATGGCAGCAGTGGAAATTTTACCCCAACCACCCGGTTACAGCCCAGGCGTTCGAGTTGTGGGGCAAGCTCAGGTGCTGGCTAAGGCCAGATGTCAACCAGACTCGCCAGGTGGTCAAGCAAGTAGCCTGTGAGGGGTTGATCAATGCTATGCCGGAACGATCTTGCCCAGCAGGTCCGGAGAACCTCTTCAAAGATATGAGCGGCCTTCTGGAGGTCTTAGAGCAGCAACTGGCGGTAACCCAACCCAGGGGGTCGGAGAAGCCGGCTCACAGGTCTGACAGGGACGTGTCGCCACCCCTGAGTGCACACATCGCGCTGCAGAGGCTCTAGCGAAGCCAAAAGACAGGGTGCCCGACCCGCCACACCGTTTCAAGTGCAGCGAGGTGGGGCATATTCTCACCACCTGCCCTCTTAACATAGACCCAATGGACTGCAGCTGGGCCAAAGGAGAGAGGTACTGTGCTCTGTCGAATCCTCCGGCAGTCACAAATACAGGAGTGGTGTTGATAAATGGGCACTCGGTTGTTGCATTGTTTGACTCTGGGAGTAACATTACTATTATTGCTCACTGTTATGTTCTACCGCGGCAGTGGGTGGCTCAAAGAATGACGTAACTTTTGTGCATGGGAAAACCAGGTCTTATACATAGGTCCGCAAAGTGCTTCATAACCTGGAAAGGAAGTCCAAAACAACTGCTCCGCGCTGTGTTGCCCGAGCCCCTCTTTCCGGTTATAATGGGACAAGACTGGTCAGAAAGTAAACGCGGTAGAGCAGCGACCACTCCTAAGCCTAGGTTGGATCTGATTATGTATGGTCAAGGGGCTCTCCCAGCTGCTCCCTTGCCGTGCCCCTCGGCAACTATAGATAACGTGGACGGTCAGGGGGAGCCCTCTTCAGTGATGGACCTCGACCCGGAAGTACAACCGGATGAGGTCCCGGGTTGGGTGGATGCTTCTCCGGACCAGACACCTGATCCACTCGCCGGCATGGACTTTCAGTTTCAGTCTAAGCCAGCGTCCTTTAAAAGAGAACAGTGGAATGATGATTCCCTGAAGTTTGCCCAGAATGCCATCGTGTCCATCAACAACATATCGTTGGTAGATTTCCCACCACCGGGACCCTACTTTGTCATGGAAAATGATCTGCGATATCAAGTTGCAGAACACGAAGGTGAGGTATGGAAGTTGTTGTTAGTCCCGTGGACCTACCAGCGGGAGGTCTGCGAGCTAGCTCATGCCCACCTCTTAGGCGCCCACCTCGAGGCCAAAAAAACTTTGGAGCTAGTGAAGCTCAGGTTCTGTTGGCCCGGGATTAATGAGGACGTCCACAGAGTTCAAAAATAAAAGACATCCTTAAATGGCCCCATCCAATAGTCAAGAAGCAAGTGCAAGCCTTTTTAGGACTAGCAAGTTACTACCGCCGGTTTGTACCTCAGTTTTTAGAGTGGGCCGCCCCCTTGATGAATTTGACAAAGAAAAGGGCCCCTTTGCATGTGGTGTGGAACAGTTTGACGGAACAGGCATTTAGTGACTTGGAAATGGCCCTCACAACGGCACCTGTTTTGAGAACACCTGATTTTTCTCTTCCTTTTCTCCACCAGATCGATGCTTCGGACACAGGTCTAGGTGCCTGCTGGGCAGAAGGGGGGTCATGTCACTCACGAGTGCATGGGGAGCAGCTTAAGGACCCAATGCACACCAAAACAAGTCATGCCAGGGGACTACAGCAGGGTGCTAACCTCTCTCTTTTTGTTTCCTCAGAAAGAACGAAGCACCGCCGCCATAATTTCGCCCAGACGACTAAAGAGCTGCATCACTTCCGGGTTCCTTTCTACCCTCTGGTCCCTGCTTGATGACATCAGTGTTTGAAAAATATCTGACCTTTTTGTTGCAGTATATGGAGCTAAAAACCCCAACTCTTTGTTTGTTTTTGTGCTTTATTACAATGTTAAAATCAAGTCCCGACTTATCCACGGGAGAACTTAAACATTAGTATATACGGTAATTGATGAGTACATTACTTCTGTGGGAAATCAACTTTCTTCTGATATTGCCACTGATGAACATCACTTTAACACATTTAAAAGGCAAATGCTACTTTGTGGCAACATAGCATTTTGGGGTTACTTATTTGCACCAAATTTAAAAAAAAAAAGAAGACCAGAAAGGGAATTCTTTCTTCAGGTTTTGAGTTGTTTGACATGTCTAATCTCTTGAAGTGGTCTCATTTTGTGGCACATTGTTGTTCATGTGTTATTAGACTGCATGTTGATTCTATGGCTCTGAGAAGTGGTGATATTGTGCAGTTTCCATAGTGACCTTATTTATTTGCTTTTCACCTTTATGAAATGCCTAAAGTTCCATTCATCTTCGATTATGTACATTAGCACTTCCTCTGTACATTTGTAACCTCTCGCAATTGGACAAGAGTAAAGAACGAGGCAGGAGTTAAGTTAAACATTTAATTATGTATTATTGATAAAAATGCCCAAAAATATCAAGGAAGCAGAAAACAATGTCACTACTGGCAGACCATAAGATTACAGCATAAGTAGCATCTTGCGTCTATAGGCGTCTCTCGGCTTATCTTCAGTCACTTTGCTATCACATGGCCTTTAAATGCAGTATTGAAACAGGCCACATGCCTGTCTCAGTATGGCTGCCGAGATAGAGTTGTTTTCACCATGGGCTTCTCTTTATGGCCGGTTGGATACAGAGAGAGAGAGAGGTAAAGGTAAGGTGACCAACTTCATACCATTCTTACCACAAAACACAAACCAATGGGGTGTCATAGTACAGAATGGCCTCTGATTCAAAACCAATCAAAAACAACCATACTTTTGACCAATAGAATTCAGGTACAGCTCATCCTCCAGTTTTTTTTAGTCAGGTGATGGGTATCAACCTATTTTTCATTTTAAAGCTTTTTATTTTGATCCGATTGAATAGTTTTAGGCAGCACAGTGGCACTGTGGGTAGCACTGCTGCCTCGCAGTTAGGATACCTGGGTTTGTTTCCCAGGTCCTCCCTGTGTGGAGTCTGCATATTCTCCCCGTGTCTGCATGGGTTTCCTCCAAAGACATGCAGGTTAGGTGCATTGGCGATTCTAAATTGTCCCTAGTGTGCGTGCCCTGCGGTGGGTTGGCGCCCTGCCCGGGGTTTGTTTCCTGCCTTGCGCCCTGTGTTGGCTGGGATTGGCTCCAGCAGACCCCCGTGACCCTGTAGTTAGGATATAGCGGGTTGGATAATGAATGGATAGTTTTATAATCATGAGGATTGAAGTGGGGGTAAAGCTGTGCACTGAATAGCACATTACTATGAATGCCTATACTGTGAGTTAAAACTAAAACTTTTTCCTGCTTTTAGGCAGGAATGTCACTCTGTTGGTAGATCCAGACATGGTGCTCCATGTCAAATAACCCTGCTTTATGTCACCTCTTAGGAAAGAAGTCACCCTGCTCTGTTTCATTTTGCTATACGTCACATTTGTGGTTCATGTTAGCATTGTAAAGTTGTAGCGGTCAAGTGCCGCTAAGATTCACACCATCGATATGTCGGTGATTTATTAACTTTTCTGGAGGATTAACAGGGACAACCCCAGCCTTGGAACGACACACACACACACACACATACACATTACAGAGACCAAAAAAAAAAAAAAACACACTGGGAATTTAAACGATAAAAAGTATAATGAAATTAAATTATATATATGAAAACAATAATACCACCCCTGATCCCTTCAGCGATATTACATTTAACATATAAACACACTAAACACACAGCAAAGTCCATGGAAACCCAAACCAGATGAAATGAGAAGTGGAGAAGTTAGGTCCAGCGATCTGTATGTAGAAAGGGAATGGAAAACACAGTCCTACCAGTAGTTGCTGAAAGTATGACGACAGATGGATGGTTCAGGAGCGCTCCTTCTTCTGGGAAAGCCAATGAATCCACACACAGTCCTCAGTTGACAGTAGACAGGTAGACAGACGATCCAGACCCCAACAAACAATACAATCCAGGAAACAATGATGATAAATGGCAGAATTAACGGCAAATAGTCCAGCAGATGTATATAACGCACCAAACAAACTAAACAAAACCTCCCACCTCTTTGACACCTGCCCTCCTTTTAAACCCCTCTGGCCACCTTTGACCCCAACAGCCCCTGCAAGGACTGCTGGGAGATGCAGTTCTAACTATTAGTAGCATTACTACAAAGTGGAACAGTAGTGTTCAGTGGTCTGGCAACAGGTGGGCAATAACAATTGTGGGAAGCAACTTTCTAATAACACATATACCTTATCTTTCACATTTACCATGGAGGTTTTGATACCTGCAGCTTGAAAAACACCAGTTCTGTCCACTTTCTATGTTATGGTCAAATGGAAACAAATAGCTCATTTGCTAACAGGAATGCAAAAGTCAGACTTTCGACTGCAGACAATCAAAGTGTTGCTAAATGACATTAGCAATTTAGGGGTTTATAAAGGAAAAAAAAAACTGAAATAATAAACTGATTATAGTCAAGTAATATGGAGCCTCCAAAAAGGAAATGATACAAATAAGAGCAACACAACCTAATAGTTAAGTTGTATTATCTGCAAAGTTTGAATGAACATGATTTAACTTTAATAAAAAAGTTGTATTTTGAAAAACAACAAATGGAAATGCAGTAAAGAGACAGGTAAATTACAAAACAGCACAACAGAAAATAATTCAAATTTCTTTACCATCACAAACCAAGCAGGAGCTAACAGGATTCTTTCAAGCAGTGAATCAGTTAAACGTCAGCCCTGTAAGTTATGCTGCTGTGGAGTAATTTAAGTGCGAGAATAACGGCAAGCATCTGCACAGCCATATACAGTAGTCAACTTTATCAATGCTTTAAAACTGCTTTAAAACTTTGAACATAAAGACCAAGGACTGAATATGCCACTTCATGTACTGGATGTTGAGGCCTGAATACTGTATTGTGTCCTAACTTATAGCGAGAAAAACAACTTTTATGAGGTTGCAAAAATAGTATTTGAAGTTTATTATACTAAGTAAATAAATTTTCAAATATCCACTAAAGAAATGTGAAATAAAGCTTGTGCAGATGATTCCCATGTGCACAGGCAGTTATCTGGAAAAACTTCTGCTCAACTTCTTTCATCAATCTTGAGATCCAAACACATGTTCATGAAGGACGATCAAACAGAGAGGAGAAAACAATAAAAAAATAGACATAAAGGAAAATGTATTTTACCCATTTGGTCTAATTAAGTAGAGCTGGGTAAATAAATATAAGCTATGATGGCTCAATCCCATTCAAAATTAAGTGCCACAAGCACCAAAGTGCTCTACCACATCTCACCAATTGTCTCAGTAAACTCTATTCACACTGCAGCCCTGACAGTTGGGCCTTTGTTCCAGCTCATCCCTTGACTCCAAGTTTAATGGGCCACTGGCAAAGACCAGTCTTTCAACCCCATGCCAGGATGGACTGGTAGGGTCAGAATCTGTTACTATATTCATAGAATACATTAAGTGAATAATGTTTGCACTTACTTCAACATTATTACAAAAATGACACACTATAATACAGGCTTAGCAAATAATTATGAGACAATTCTAATACTAGAAAAGTGCAAATTGTTACACATAAGCAAAAAGAATGTCAATTATAAATACAAGACGGGGTGCACTGTCCAAAAGGAAGCAAGCTCTGAAAAGGATTTAGGGGTTTATGTTGACACATTTTTTCATCGTCTAATCAATGAGCAGAAACTATTAAAAAAGGAAAATACAATGTTAGATTATATTGTAAAAAACACTGAATATAAATCAAAAGGCATTATGCTCAGTCTATATAATGCACTAATGAAACTGCACATCTGCAGTATTGTGTGCAGTCCTGGTCACTTGGCTACAAGAAAGACAAGGCAGCAATTGAAGCTGTGCAGATGAGAGTAACCAAGCAAATACCAGTATTTTAAGACACATTGTATACTCAGAGAATTAAACTTGTTCAGTCTCATGTAGAGGAGGCTGTGTGGAGATCTCATTCAGGTCTTCAGAATTCTTAACGTTATTTGATAAAGCAGAATTCTTCCAGCTTATCGGTGAATCATGTACTCGAGAACACCAGTGGACATTAAGGAGAATGAAGCAAGGAAGCACTTCTTTACACAAAGAGTTGTTACCATAAACAGTTGAAGCAGAAACCTTGTCAACCTTTATGAAGTATCTGGATGAGATATTATTACTTTTCTCCCATGTGATATGAATATTATATGGAAGCCTCACAGACAAATTAAGAGGCTTTGGTAGGCCAACTTCAAAAATTGTCAGGTATTGAACAGGTATGGAATAAGATGTAGGAAGTAACTAATGGGTTTGTGGAGATACAATTTAAAAATGTACAGGTTAGCAGATGAGTGTTGAAGATGAGCCTGTAAATCTGACAAGAGACATTTTGACATGTGATATGTTTGTTTCCAGCATCATTAAGACCATACTTTAACATGTGGTGGGCAAGCACCCTGTCCAGGTGTGGCTCCTGCCAAATACCCAGTGCCAGCAGGATCTGCTCTTGGCCCTGTGGACCTGCTTTGAATTAAGCAGGTTTGAGAATGACCATGATTATGATTTAATCTGTACTACTGATGACTTGATGACTTGAATGACTCTGTACTACTGAATAACTTGATTATGACTTATTCTGTACTACAGAACAAAAAAGTTAGAACTTTGTGATCGTCAAAGAAAATTGATGGAGCTGTAATTAGGTATAAATTTTGATTCCGAGTCTGTTGTAAGTGATTGCTTTTCAATCCTTGTGACCTTAGTAAAATATAACAGTTTCACTGTAATTGCTGAATTTGATTACAAAACTTTTAATGGACTTGTTGCCCTATTAGGAAATGAACCCCACCACTATCAAAGACACACAATAAATTATACAATGAAGAAAATACAGACAACAAGCTGACAGAAAAGATTAGCAAAGGGTAATTCACAAAATGATAAACTAACAAAGAAAGCAGATGAACAAAATTCCAGCTAAAACAAAATGACTTAGTGAAAAATACAATGATAAAGTGCAAATTACAAAAACCTAAACTTAAGGGCAAGACCAACACCAAACCATGAAATAAATACTAAAATAAAATATTTTTTTGCAAGATGTGTTAAATTCTCTTTTTAAGAGTTCCAAATACATGGACATGAGGAAAAGCTGGAAAGTCTCCTGAATCTTTTTTAATAGCACAAAAACATTGTAATTCATTGATCTCCCATTGATATCTAACATGACATAATTCACACTGTGAGGGCTAAATCAAAATATATTGTACGTGCTAAAACAAATTCACTCATCAGTTTAAAATTCAAATTATTTAAAAGCAGTCTGCAATGTGGAATTGGAAATGAATGGCTTCAAACAGCCGTTAGCAATTAACACTTCTGGGGATACTGGCTTAAGCCTGCTTAGTGAAACATATGCATTAAAAGACAAAGATAACATGAAAAGAAAACTCGTTCTTTAGGACTGTTACAACTTATAAAAGACAAAGATAAGAAAAACTTGTACTTTTTGCCAGTTACAACGTACTTGTCCATGACAACAACATTCATTTATATGAAATAAGAACTTGAGACAATTATTGCACATCCCAACATCATTGTAATGTGCTTTTGATGTCTCAGAAATACAAATTCAAATATCACAGACTGTTTTCGAGAAGAAGAAACGATTTTGTTTGCTACAAATCTCACAATATGAGAAATGAAAGACTGAGTGAAATGCAGATACGCACTAAATGTTCAGCTACAATAACTTGAAACCTGTGAACAACGCATAAAACATCTTTCTAAATATTTTTAAATATTCTGGGGTTATGCTTTCTACTGATAACATTCATTATTTAAAAGGAAAAGTAGTCTTTTGAGGGTTTGCACTTATTCTGCTTTTCATTTTCTTCCTGTTAATATGCTCCAGCGACGAATGTGAGATTGTCAAAAATTAGAAAAGAGTATACTGGCCACCTGAGTATTTTCCCTTTAATGCAAGCTGAATTGATTCTAAACTAGACAAGAAATGTATAAACACTTTTAATCAGTTTGTATTTACTGAATCTTACTCTTTCATCATGAGAGCTTATTAAACAATAATGGGTGTTGTTGGATGTTCCTGTTTTGGAAATAAGAGACACTGAGAAAGCTCAGAGAAGGATTCCATTAAAACAAGAAATAATTGAATAAATCTACATAAACACAAAAGGACTAACCCTCATAACTGTTCAGTTCTAACTTCAGTACTACAATAAATCAATAGGGAGATTAGCATTGTTATGAACTTGGCTCATTCTTTATTTCCATGGAAGCTTTGCTGATAGGTTTATCATTTTTTATTTTTGTTACATTTTTGAGCATCATTTTATCATCATGCATTTTACATTGGCCGGTGGCACGGTGGCGCAGTGGTAGCGCTGCTGCCTCACAGTAAGGAGACCTGGGTTTGCTTCGCGGGTCCTCCCAGCGTGGAGTTTGCATGTTCTCCCCGTGTCTGCGTGGGTTTCCTTCTACAGTCCAAAGACATGGATAAGTGCATTGGCGATCCTAAATTGTCCCTAGTGTGTGCTTGGTGTGTGGGTGTGCATGTGCCCTGCGGTGGGCTGGCACCCTGCCTAGGGATTTCTTCCTGCTTTGCGCCCTGTGTTTACTGGAACTGGCTCCAGCGTAACCCTGTGCTAGGATAAAACAGTTTGGATAATGACTGACTGATTTGACATTGGCACTACTATATTATGATTTTATACCACTGAAGTAATAATTGTCAGCTTGTAGTCTGTGATGCTCAAGCTAGGATTTAGATTTTTTAACAGAATATTCAGTAAATTTAGTAATATCTTGGACTGTTTTCTCCTTGATGATGCAAGGATTTGGTTATGACACATTGAGAAACTGTTAGTTTATGCTCACCAAACAACAATATAATAATACTTGAATCTGTAGATCAAGTCCAGTACTGTAGGACAAAGTGGGCATTGCCCCTCTGCTAGGCCTTAGTGGCACACAAAGCCTGTAAAGGCAGCAGATTCAACAGACACAACAGATGCACAAAATCCACAACCTACATTCCAAGTAAGTAACTGAACTCCTCATACTAGGATATGTCTGATTACAAGGGTGAATGAGAGGTGACCTGACATCTTGCAGAGGCCACCTTTCTGCGTATTTCTGCGTAGCTCTCCAGCAAAAGAGCATGAAAGCAAACTCTACCCAGAACAAAGACCTAAAAATTCAAGGAATGACAACTAGGAGGAACAGAATAACTTGCCTATTAAAAGATACTGATTTTGTAACTGGAAGTGACTATAATCCAATCTGGTCAAGGTTCAACCTTCCTTTAAAACCACAAGCACCCCCATCTATCAAAGGAAGAAGAAAAGAGAAGCTTGGAGAATTGTTAATTGAACACACTCACTGAAATTCTCTAGGGAATCCTAAAGAACTCTGGGAATCTTCCCAGGGACACTCTTTGCACATTCTCCAGAATGACTTTCTAAAATGTTCTCTCTGAAACTAACAAGCTGTGAGTAGCCTTCTCTTTTATGGACCAGTAGCTGAGACCCAGTCTGTCAAGCCAAGAGCTGTATGCCAGTAGTCTGACAAGGCTGAAATGCCATTACTTCAAAAAGGGCACTTCAGCATCTAAACTCTTGGGCTAGAACAAAAATTCCCTATAAAGTGGCGAAGCGCAGCAGAAAGGAAAGCTGAGGAAGCAGCAGCATAGCACTGACAAGGATCATGAAGCAAAGAAAAAGAGTGCATTCCAACACAAGAAGAATCCTCTGCTTGAGCCCAGATCAACAACAAAGCAACAACTCCACATAACATTGGACATCATCTTTAAAGACTTGGTATCGTAGAACCATTTCTATTGTATTCTGTTTGCCAGTGTGTGCTCCTAACTTCTCTCTCTATTTGCCAAGATAAATTAGAACTCTAAAAAATCAGTAAATAACCAGCATATATGTTAAATGTTTGTCTGTCTAGTCTGTCTGTGTCCAGTCTTATATGTCAATACATATGCATTTATCATATTTCTAAAGTCATTGCGTTAATTAATAAATTGTTTTATTCTGTTTCTTAAAATGAGTGAGCCTAAGCTGCCTTGATATATATAGTCTAAAGGCTGTAGAACTGCTTCCTACCACAGAGAAAGGTAAAGTAACTAAAGCAGGAGCCTTGTCAAAATATTGGTTTAATTACTAGTATTACCAAAGGTAAGACTGCTAATTAACCAACTAAAAATTAGCTCATTTACTACAGTACTTTATTTATTTTCTCTTTTCCCCCTATGCCCATCTGTCATCCCTCATCCATAAGTTTTATTTGGTGTGTTAGTTATCCACTTTTACTTTTTTCTGTATTGATGTTGAGGTGGTGCCTGATCAAGGTACTGTGCAACCACCTGTGATGCTCGAATGAAAGCATGTATGATACTTGTAAAGGTTAGCTTTTTTTTTATTATACAGTTTCATTCTCTCCGTTGCATTCACGA
>JANRMT010062856.1:107961625-107973157 GCA_026402145.1 Polypterus bichir lapradei
TGGCGATTCTAAATTGGCCCTAGTGTGTGCTTGGTGTGTGGGTGTGTGTGTGTATGTGTCCTGCAGTGGGTTGGCACCCTGCCCGGGATTGGTTCCTGCCTTGTGCCCTGTGTTGGCTGGGACTGGCTCCAGCAGACCCCGTGACCCTGTGTTCGGATTCAGCAGGTTGGAAAATGGATGTATATATATATATATATATATATATATATATATGTATGTATGTATGTATGTGTATATATTGCCAGACATATGAGCATAGATCATGACTTATAGGTATGAGATCAGTCACAAATTAGGGGAAGTGAGAAGGAGGACTTATCTGAGAGACATTGACGTCACTCCAAGAAAACCCCCTGACCACCAAAGATGTTGTTAGTTGTGACCAGGTGCTCGAATGCAGAAATCTCTAAGATGAGCTGCCATTTTCACATCTGCAAGAATGTCATTTAAAATGCTATTTTTTTAAAGTCTTTTACCAACAAGACTGTAAATGAGGATCACTTGGGTGGCACGAGTGTTTCTCTTTATTGTGCATCATTTATAATATATATTTATTAGTTAATATATACAGGATATTTTCTGCTTCATTTTAAGGGGTCAGTAACACAGAACATTTAAAAGAAGGCTTTATGTAAATGAATTAGTTTGTAGCAGGTGTTTTGATGTTCTGAATAAACACGATTAATATGCAAACCCTAGTGATGTTTCAGCAGCTCACTGCTGCTTTTTGAGCGTAAATGTGAAATTACTCTAACCATGTTTACAGGCAGGCAGAAAATTGATTTTGTATTCTTTTTAAGTAAATTACTTTGAAATGCTGGAAGTGGAATTATAAAATATGCAGAAATAAATAGATGGAATGTAAATTTTACTTTAACGCTGCTAACTGATGTGGTTGAACCTAATGTGTGTTCTCTTTATTATGTTGTTATTTTGAAATTCTGATGCAATTACAAAAATAATCAATTATGTGAACTAAATCTAAAATCAGTGGTTTATGGAGACAACTCCCTGTCCAAGAGCATTTGAGCACTGCTATAGGCTGGACAAAGCAGATTAAGAACTAGCCCACACCCAAACCAAGGGCACTGACAGAGAGAAAATCTTTACAGGTTCTGATTACCTGCAGCAAAAATGGCATTCTGATGAGAGTTGTAGTCATTTCTGTGGCCAGTAGGTGGCAGCATCTGTTTGTGTGTCTAGGGCATATCGGTCTAGTCTGACCAGTAATCATATGGACAACATAAAGCACAGGTCATGTACAATCCTCATAATGTGATATACAATGGCCAGGACTTGAAGGTGATATAAACAGTTCTGCAAAGAGTCTAGAGCCAGGTTGCAAAGAAGATAAAGAAAGACTCACTGGAAAGAAGTAATTATAGACAGAGTTTTATAATCTATTTAGAGGTGCCTCTCAAAAAAAAAACAATGCTTAATTACAGGCACTTGTTAGTCCTTTAGAAACAAAACCGTTTCACTGTATACAATACCCATACCTGTTTTTTAAGAGAAACCTTGAACGCCTTTTCTGCACATTACCACCTCCATCTGTATGTTAGGCAGAATTGATCTCATGAAAAGCACCCTGCACCTTCTCCATTTGAAACAGACTGAGACACAAGATGCTGACTGAATGATTTACATTGGCCAAATAGTGGAAATTGGCTGGTCTGGGACCTTTAGGAAATTACTTTATGATTCTTCCTCTTGAGTTTGTGTTCCTTGGAAAGATGAAATCTTAACAATATACAGTATCTTTTCTTTAAGAAACTGTTTTTGTATGCTCCTGGCTCCTATTAAGTAAATCATAATAGAAACATAAAACAGGTCTGCAAAATTAAACTTATAAAAATTGTTTTAATTATGAAGTTATTCTTATTTTAATTCATGAACACAATGAAAAAATATAATTGGAATGTTTCTATCATGTTGAATTTAAGTACAAAATTATAAAGAAATTATACAGTATTGAAATACATATTCAGTGACTTACACATAATTTCTCTGGTTTTTGTCATTTGTTAGTTTTTTTAGATCTAAAACACCATTTGGTGTCTCGTCATTTGTACATTTTGTCTGCTGTGTCCCTATGAATCACACAGAAGTAGTCTGCCATCTGCCATCATACTGACATCCCAACATCACTGGTACCCTCTTTGCATGTCCTTGACATCCTCATGAAATGTTTCATCCTGCTCTTCATTCACTGCTCAAAGATTGTCAGGAAGAAAATCTAAATGCAAATCCAAGAAATGAACTTTGAAACTCATGTTGCAATCCAGTTTCTTAAGCTTCTTATGTCATGAAATTTTCACAGTTTCTTTATAATTTGGATCTTCATAATACCTTAGAAAGTTCTTATTTGGATAATACCCCCTTCATTCAAAGTCATTCATTGCGCCATCAAATTCTACAACCGAAATCAGTTTTCTAATATCAGGTCCAACAAAAATGCCTTCTTTAAATTTAGCTTCAGAAAAACCTGGATGCCTTTTGCACAAATACACCAAACAGGCTTCATCTTTTGATAGGGCTTTAACAAACTGCTTAATTAAACCATATAAAGCGGTGGTAGCACTACTTTATCTGGATCCACCAAGCAATGTCTGATGATGGATGTTTTTGACACCAAACCATAGCTTTTTTTCTAGGTGCCCATAAATCATTCCTTCTGCACCCAATGTAAGGTCTTGACTCTGCTCTCCAACTCAAAAAGAAAACATAGGAATTCTATATTCCCTATTTGCTAAGCCAGTATAAACCCAATCTTTAAGGTTCCCACAGAATGAGCAACATGTATTGACATGTATTTATTGCTGTTATCAGGAAATACTCTCTTTTGGCTTCTCAGATGAGTTTCTAAATAGTCTCTATTGCTCTGCATTGTAATATTTACCAAGTTTCTACACTACGACCAATGATCTGTCTTTCTTGAAATATGCTGCAAACTATTCTTCTCTCTTTCAGTCCCAAGAGAAAGTTGTGTCTGGATGTAAGAAGTTTTGATCTTTTAATCAGAAGTTCAAGAGCTCTGAATCATCACTGGGAAGGCCTAGCTCTCCTATTAAACCACTATGTTAATCCTGAGTGAAATGCTGTGACTCATTGCTTGAAAATGCTTGGACAAATTCTTCATTGTCACCTGTAGCACTTTCTCCCACTGTGTGAATTACTACAGAATCAAGAAAGTTGAAGTACTGTACTAGAGATTGGGTCATTAGAGTGTGTGTACGCCCTGCAGTGGGTTTGTTTCCTGCCTTGAGCCCTGTGTTGACTGGGATTGGCTCTAGCAGACACCCGTGACCTTGTAGTTAGGATATAGCGGGTTGGATAATGGATGGATGGATGGATGCCTATGTAATGTTGGAAAAGTATATCTGTGCCTGTTCAACACACTGAAAATGGGATGATTCCACTGAAGTAAAAAGTATATAAGCACTTGAGACAAAAGTAACTAAAAACATTTTATCAGCTGTTGACCAATCTCTTTGTCTTAGGTTGCTAAGTTAACTTGACCTTGCTTTGACATTTTGTACTTGCTTGTTTCATGTTTGCAGAGGAGAAAAATAACTGCGTTACTTTCCTTAACATTTGTCAGCTATTTGTAGTTTACTTGGGTAAATTTAAGTCAGGGCTACTTTTATTTTCAGCCCCAGTGCCAGCTGAATCCCATTTCAAGCCCTAGGTGGGATGGACTAATGTTGTTCTTCATTGTCCATAGTGGGTAGTCAGTATTATTAGACCTCAACAAATAGTGGGGTTTGGGGGCAGGGTGATCCCTATTGGTATCCGGAGCTCACATCCCTTCAGTGGCACAAATAGCACCCATTTGTGTCTATACTGCAAATTTTAAGGAGCATGAGGCTCTTGCTGTATGGAGCATGTGCACTTTGTTTATTTTCATAAACGGCACATAACAGTTAACAGTGCCCACTTAGTATCATTATAGACGCTCTTCCGGTTTGGAGCCCACACCCCTCAACTTTCATAAAGGATGCCCCTCATATCACACCGCCCGAGGCGGCCGCCATTTCACCTATTGAATTGACAGGCCTGTTTAACCCACTAGATTTTCTGGTCATATAACACATTTTTTCACTTTGTTACATTTTCCTGCAAGTCGTCATTACTCGTTACACAGACAAAGCTATTATAAATTCATAAAACAGACCTACCAGGTGTGTTGTCAGCCTAAGCTATAGTTCAGCATCGCTCAGACACAGCCAATGGCATAAATCATTCAAAAATAAAAGTGCAATAGCACACCTTCCACTGCTCATTTGGTAGGTCATTCCCATGTTTCCCACTCACTGCTGAGACATGGAAACCGAATGTGCACTTTTCACTAATGCATGTATATTTCCCTGAATCAGCTTTGCCTCTAAAATCTCTAAAATCTAATTCAGTTTGTTTAAATTCTCAGACATCACTTATAGAAAGTCATTTTCAACTCATGCCACTGTTTCTTAACTGGTCTGAAGACACATCATTTACTAGTCCACTCAACTATATTCATCTTTCCTCCTGTGCTTCTCTTGAGTTTGATTTGCCTTATGCTAAGGATCATCAATTAAATTCAATTTACCGGTAACTTGACTGCCATTATACCTTATAGCATAATGAAAAACATTTTTGCTCCTCTCACCAGTGCAACATACTTAAGCAGAATAAAAAAGCATAGGGTAGAGTGCAGGCAATAGGCAAATTGAAGTGCAAAGTACAACACATTACAAGGCAGTGCAAATATATTAGGTGGTAGGGTAAAATTTAGCACCTAGCAAAAATAAAAAAGGTAAAGAATATAAAAAGTATTACTCTAAATATAGAATATACAAAAATAGACTCACAGAATACTATGTTTACCATTATTCAGGGGTAGCTACAGTTGAGACTCACAATGACAGTAATGTTATAAGTGCAGTTTAGATGTTGTATAGTTATCACCTATTACAGTTAATTACTGCACTTGCAGGACAATGCAGGGTCAGGATGTGCGCAAACTATCAGTTTGACAGCTCTAGGATAGAAGCTGTTTTTTCAGTCGGCTTGTGCATGAGTGGATGATCTGGTACCTCCTACTAGATGGAAGAAGCAGAAAGAGATGGTGGCTAGGATGAGCAGAGCCTTTAGTGACATATATGTTCTTCACTCTTATCTGAGTAATACCAGGGATTTGCTGTGCTGTTTCTAGCACTTGTAGCAGAGCCTTGTAATCTATCAAAGTGGAAAAAACTTATCAATTTGAAATATAAGTATACTGTCTACTAGGGTGTTTAGTCATCAGTGGGCCTTATAGACAATAGCAAAGATGTTACAGGCTCATGAAAAATCCTGGTTTACATGAACTCTAGGGAATATGAAACTGTGATATCTTTACAGCATCCCTTCTGACTGAGGTGTGTCTGTGGTTCACATCCTGTTTCCTGAAGTTATATAATTATCTCTTTTGTCTTGCTGGTGTTCATGTCCAGCTTGCCTACAGTTCACCAGTCAATTAGGAACTTTATATCCTCTCTATAGCCTGTTTCATTACTGCTCTAAATCAAACCAACCCCTGTAGAGTAATCAGATAATTCATCGATTGTGTTTGACTTTTGTCTGGCAACACAGTCATGATGGAACAGGGAGTATAATGTTGGGCTGTCTCATGCAGCCCTATAGGGCTGCAGTGTCCAAAATATGTGTGGTGGTGGAGTGATCTCTCTCTCTAATAGATTGTGGTTTGCAAAATCCAGTTACTTGTGGAAATAGATAAGCCAAGAGCTGTGTTTACTGACCAGCTTCATGGGGATAATGGTGTTAAAAGCTGAGCTGAAGTGCTGTAAATAAATAGCATTCTTAAATATGTGTTCCTTTTGTTCATGGTGAGTAAGTGAAAGGTGGATAGCAGCGGAGTGTTTAGTCCAATGGGCAAACTAAAGTGGGTCTATGGTTTCGAGAAAGCTAGCTTTAATATATTCCATCACTAACAGTTCAAGACACTTTAATAATAAGAGTGAATGCAATAATGACATAACCATTCAAACTCATGATGACAGACTTTTTTAGAATAGCTATGACTGTATCCATCCATCCATTATCCAACCTGCTATATCCTAACTACAGTGTCACGGGGGTCTGCTGGAGCCAATCCCAGCCAACACTAGGCGCAAGGCAGGAAACAAACCCTGGGCAGGGCGGTAGCCCATCGCAGTATGACTGTAGTAGCTTTGAAAAAATTAGGGAGCCTGAACCAGGGACTCATTGAAGGAGCATAATTTATAGTTATTCGATGCATGCTCTGAGGGCTCAGCTACAAATTCCAACATGGAGAGAATCATTGACTGTGTCCACCCTGATCAAAACTCTTGTCACATCATCCATGGACAGTTAAAGTCCCTGGTCAACAGGAGTTATCATGGATGAGTTTTGTACCTCTGTGTTGTTAGCTTCAAAGCATGCCTAGACTATGTTGAGCTCATTGGGCAGAATGGCATCCATGGTTGTGACACAATTGGATTGGAATTATTGATAAAGTGAACTTCAATCTGAAATCTACAGTAGTCTTGGGTAAGCTTTATGTCTCATCTGAGATTGGTCCTTGACTCTTTGAGTTGCTCTCTTTTTCCAGTTTTGATTATAGAATCTCATGTTCAAATTAGGGTGAAGATGTCTCTGTTTAAGCTTAGTTTCTGATTAGGCAAAGTAAGTATACTTTTGAGACCAATGGTTGACTGTGCCTATTAGCAAATATCAATAAGTGCATTTAAAACAATCCTGAAATGTTGCTCTGTTGAATCTGAATGTAAAAAGGAAAGAGTAGCCATTTAGAAAAAACGAAGCCAGACAAGTCAAGGAATTGGACTTGAGGCATGCAGAATGTGCAGTAAAGGGCTTGGGAGGAATTCTCTTCAGTGTCAAGGTTTTGGGATGTGCATTCATAAGAGATGAGTGCTGTAGGTTTTCAATATATATAATTGATTTCATTATATTAAATTATGTAGAGCAAGTTCCTAGTTTAAAGAGTCTACTGCTTCACTATCTGAAATTGCTCAAAACAATAACATATGGAAATAATATCCTTTAATATGTAAAGATTCAACAGCTTTTAAAATTATGAATGCCATATATATTCTTTCTAGGTGCTGCAGGAAGCTTCCAGTGGTTGCACATGTGACACCTGAGTGACAGCGCTAATGATGGCAGTTAAGAAGAAGTATGGTAAACTTCTTCATTTGAACGAGAATTTCTCAACATAAATCATCCCAGTCTAACAGATCTCCTACCTCATATCCAGTAGTGGTGACAGCACCAGGTAAACAATACTGCTAAGATATTTATAAAATAAAAATAAATCACAATTGGTACTGTGAATACAAGTTAGACCTAATTTATAGCATTTGTAATCCTCTATTTGAAAAGCACCATAACAGTTTTTGATTAGTAGAACTGATCTGGTGTTCTTTGCATTTTTTTAATTATGTAATTAAAAATAGTTTCACTAATTTGAGTACTTTAGCATTCAAGAGTTTCTTAACCAAAGAACATAATCATTACACAAACAGCTGAAAGCTGCCCTATGTAGTGGAGGGTGGGTCATAACTTTTAAAAGCTAACTGGATTGCTTTATTAACAACTTATATTCTACTAACTTTGAATATCTGCATTTATATTTTCATCTGTTCTTTTTAGACAGCAATTTTTAAAAATAAGAACTAGTATGACTGCAAAACCAATAGACTATTGATGTAAATTGATGCCAGCTCAGCATTATTAAAATAACTTCATAAGTATAAACCAATGCAAGACTAGCTTCTAGGTGTCATTGAGTGGAACTTGACATTTACGTTGGTGTAACTCTGTGTAATGCTGCCATGGCATAGTCCCTTAATCCAAAGGCAGTGTGAAGATAGCTTTGTCAGATGGAGATAGCCCACGTCTGGTGCCTATGAAGAAACAGTCTTGTCTATCTTTAGCAGCATTATACACTCCTTAAAAATCCCTTGCAATGTGAACTCTTTTAATTCAAAATAATAATTGCCCCTAATTTCAGTGTGGGAAAAAATCAAAGTGTTTCTTGAATTCAAACATGCATGCCACCTATTCCTAAAATAACACCAAATGCCATTTACATGAACATAGTTACTTCAAAAGTTAACAGAAGTTATCAACGTACATTCAAAAAAAGGCAATTACCCCTCATTAATAACTCAATAATATCATTGTTGACTGGCTTCCATTTACTTAGTTTGTATCTACTTTATTAAGCATCATAAATTTATATTTGCAAACAAATTAAACATACCATACTATACATACCATATCTTTGGACTGTGGGGGAAACCGAAGCAGCCAGAAGAAACCCATACAGACCTTGGAGGAACACGCAAACTCAATGCAGGGAGGACCCGGGACGCAAACCCTGGTCTCCTTAATGAGAGGCACCAGCACTACCACTGCCCTACTGATATGATATGATATGACATATAATACTCATTGTTTATCTGCATAGTATTTGTACTTTAAAGAGTAACAACAAAGCAAAACAAAGTGTTCAGTAAAGACAAAAAAAAAATGGCGTCAGTATCACACTCACAGAGCAAACTGAAAACAAATAGAAGAGGGTGGTGGTGGCATCATTGCTATAATAAACTGGTTGGTGATTACGGCAGTGAGTGAGGGTGTGGACAAGAAGAAAAGAATGAGGAGGAAGATGTGCCAAGTTCTTCAATCCAAAGTATATTTCTGGACCATCCATATCCTCAGATTTTTTTCTCTTCCTTTGCAGCAGAAGGACAAGATAGACGTTGAAGGTGAGTGCCCAGATGCATCAGCAGGCATGGCAGTGCCAGGGGGATTAGCTGCACTAAAGAACAGTAAGACACTGGTGTGCTTGGTTTCACAAAGCTTTAATTCAAACAGCTATGTTTAGTTCTCAATAGAAAATGTCACATGGACTCTCGTAACTGCAAAAAAGATTCCTTTTAACTTGAAAAAGTGGGCAAAGGATTCCCTTCTCTCTTTTCTATTTTAAAAGTTTTACTCTGGCTGTTGGCCTTCCTCTCGTTCTCTTGGGTGGGGGTTGAATTTAGTTCTGTTAAGCTGGACTTGATTTTATGGAATGTTACTTGCTTTTGTTAAAATCAAAGAAAGAAAGAAAGAAAGAAAGACCTCATCAACAGGAATATTTATAACTTGAACCCTCATATCTAAAGGGATACCAGTATTATATTCCCCTAATATTCTTTACTCCAGGAACTGTAGGGACAAATTACACTTTTTGCTATGGTTTTAATTGTCACAGTAGACTTTCCCTTCTAAAGGGAAAGAAATGAAGAACTTTCTTAATAATAAAAGTAGCTGTACATTCCAACATTCTCCCTCTCCTTTCTTCATTCCTGTGTGGAAAAAAAAAACACTTTAGCATTTTTATTTGAGTTGCTTAGCTGGACTAACATATTTCTGCAGCCTGTGCAGTTGACCAATAACTTGTAACTAAGCTTCATCCTTTTTCCGATAGCAGTTGTTATAATCAGAAATACAGTAGGTAACATGTCTGCAGACTTTACCAGAGCAAGAAAAAAAACATGGCTTGACCAACATGACAATACTGATGGGCACACTCAGGCAGACTTTGACCAGCACATGGGAGTGAGCCTTATCACCAGACTGTACATCATTCGTTTATGGTTAGTGGGCAGCTAAGTTAAAACTCTAATTGTGCCCCAATTCTTACCCATCTCTAACACCTGATTCTGCTCCAGTGACTCAATCCAAAAGACTGTGTTATTTCACGAAGGGCAACTCAGACAATAAACTATGCCATGCAGAAGACAGCTATTCAGGGGTTGGCTGAATGGCAAAGAACAAGTAACAGTTTCACAAGAAAACGCAGTAAAGGTTCCACTAGCATGACCAACAGGTAGTGTGTGTAAAAATAAAAAAAATATTTTTAGTGACACAATGCAAGCAGCAACAAATAAACCCTTAAATAAACAGTACACTGTGGTATAAAATAAATAATTAGATATAAAAACAGCATGAAATGCTCTCATACAAATGTAAAACCTAACAGCCTCAAACCAAGGGAAGATGACTGAATTAATGGAGGCTGCCCAGTAATTCAAGACAGAAGACCGCACAATAGATGTTTAATTCCAACAATACCAGTAACTTTAACTTCCTCTTTGACTTTGTAGTCCTGTGTAGTGTGTCAGGAGAAGTGTTCCACTCAATTCAGATCAGTATAGCAAACTAATTCTGCAGGCTATCTACCCCATTTAGTTTATTTTAAAAGTGGACATGACAGGAAGAAATGGATATCTTCCCTTTTCTTGGACTTTTCTGGACAGGCTTATACTCCCTCTGCTTTCAGTGGTCAGTTGTCCTTTCTATGTGTTTTCTGGTTCCTCACTGAAGAGTGAAGAGGGCAAAGTTTGAGGTATCTGGACTTTTTGTGGTCCTCCCTTTATCCCCGGGTGCATCATATGAGGTAGCACAGTTAAATGTGACATGAGGAAGACGGATCACAACAATAACAAGAGCTTTTCACCGCAATCGGAGTTTTCAGTTTAAAGACAACACTAGCCCACAGCAATGGACATCACAAGAAAATCTGGGTATCATTAAATGCTCTTTATAGCAATTATACAGCTAACCAAAAAATTTCTCATGTTTACATTTTATTGTTTATCTGTCATAGTTTTGTGAAATTCTAGCTTTTTCAAGCTTTTTACATTCATACAGCTTAAGAAGAAAATAAGTGATTATTTCTCGGTGCAATTAGCTTGTTACTATAAGTGGTCCATTAGTGCAATAGAAAGTATTAACAGCTTTGTGTCTTCTGTCACATTAAATTCACAAGGTGAAAACACTGCATAATTAATCTATGCTGCTTTTGATTATATTACTGCATATGTTTGTTTGTCTGGCTCTGTTATGTCCTGCCTTTTTTTCTTAAAAATAAGCAATAATTAGCTTTCTGTTCATCAATAAATTTCATTATTCAGCTTTCAAAATCAGGTACTTTTATTTAAACAGAATGGCTGAAAATTCTGTTTCATACAGAAAGGGAAGAAAATTATAGTAGGAGCTTCACATAATATCACAATAATTACAGACCTTTCTGAAAGTACTGCCAATAGTCAATTAATTAATGAAACACTTTCTACACATTCCCCACAGAGCCATGGTGTGGAGTGCACAGTGGTGCTTCTTCTGTAAGAAAAATCAAAAAGCAAAAGGTTATTAGCCACAGCTTTTTTCGCAGACAAATGCACCTGAAACCATTCAGGAAAAATAATAATAATTATCCACGGAAAAGCTGGGGGACCCAAGGCTCACTCACTACAATCAAATATAACTTGTCTCAACACCCATCACTAATGCCCATGTCATTCCTTCCTGCCTGTGTGTTTTAATGTGAGATATTTGGATAACTAAGATATTACTAGACAAGCATGTTTGATGGATTGATTAGTCACCTAACAATTTTACAATAACTGATAGATAGATAGATAGATAGATAGATAGATAGATAGATAGATAGAT
>JANRMT010062856.1:107973167-107998546 GCA_026402145.1 Polypterus bichir lapradei
GATAGATAGATAGATAGATAGATAGATAGATAGATAGATAGATAGATAGATAGATAGATCTTTATTTGTGCAGTATGTCCTACCACTGCTTAAGTTTAAATTACAGATCATGCAAGTGTTTTTAATTGCATTTTTTCTTAGTTACTTTATCTTGAAAATATTGTAATTGAATTTCTGAAGGGAAACAGTATTACATACAAAATGTTCTGAATACAAACTATAATATATAAAATAAAACCTTATTAATACCAACAGGACAGTTTATTCAGAGCGGACCAAATTACATTGTACACAAGTGTTATAAACTTACTGCATTCCCACTCTCTGCTCAAAAAAGTAACAGAAATAAAAGGGGAGCCTTCCGATAAGCTCGAGGGTGTGGAGGCATAATTATAAGTACATCTGATGTTCTGCCCAGACAGCAATGGTAAGAATGGCATTCTAACTTTAGGATGAGAAAGAGAGATCTTGAAAAACATGAACTTTGTATAAATGGTATTGCCACGTACTGGGAATGATAGGAAACAATGAAATGAAGACTTGATTAAAATTTTTTGTGGTTTTATTATTTAAACAGTTACGCAAGCTATTTTTCAAAGGCCAATTTCCAATCTTTCCAGCATTCTAGTCTGCCTTCAATTATTTAATAATTATTTTATTGTTTACTAAAGCAGACATTATACTCTGATTACTGTGTAATTGAGATCTTAATAATCAACCATACACCTACTGATAAATTACAAATTGTCCCATTGTCATAGTTGTAAAGGTCTCAGAACTTTAAACCTTTTATCAAGCACCACTTACAGACTGAAATACTTGAAATAGAAATAGAAGTACATATCAAGGACCCAAAGAGTACACCGACCCAGTGTAGTGGCTAGAGTTGAGTTGTCTTTGTCTTTATTTTTGTAAGCTGTTCAACCTTTGCTTTCCTATTTTATTGTTACATTCAGCTCTAGTTTGAACCACATGTAATAACCATCCGTCCATCCATCCATTCATTATTAGACCTTATTAGTCAAACTCAAGGTGAAGGGGAGCCAAAGTTTATCCCTGTTGCAATGTATGCACATGTTTCTAATTGGCCTTAGAATTTAAGCATGCAAGGTCTCTTGTCAAGTTTAACTTCTGACTTTCTCTTAGTTTTGCTTTTCAAACTTTTTGCCCAGCTTTTTGACTTTGCATTTTTATTTTGTTCTTAATTTAGTTTGCTCGATCGATTTTTATACAAACTGCTAATTATCCTATCTGAGCTTAATATGTCACCTTCTACCACCTTTAGATTTCTCCAATTCTGCTCCACAGCAGTTCTCCTAATGAGCCTAATTAGAAAATGATGAACCTTCTTTTAATGAGCCCTTAATGTCTGCAAATAATCTTATTATCATAGGGTGGATGAGAAAAAAAGCTGAAGATTTGCACCACTGCACTGATCAGTCTTCAGTTTGTTTTTTTTTTTTTTGCAATAATACATTTCTATTGTATGGTGATTTTGCTTTATATAGTTTACTAGTCTGCGGTGGGCTGGCGCCCTGCCCAGGGTTTGTTTCCTGCCTTGCGCCCTGTCTTGGCTGGGATTGACTCCAGCAGATCCCCGTGACCCTGTAGTTAGGATATAACAGGTTGGATAATGGATGGATAGGTAGTTTACTAGTGTAATATTCTGCATAAAAAGTTGGAGGATTGACTATGCTCTGTTGTTCCCTTCTCCTTCTCACAGCTTAAGGATCATTTGGAAGAGAAATGACAATGTTACCATAGGCATAAGTAATTGGGTGCTGATAACACACCTTTAATTATGCTACAGTATGTTCCCAGTTACTGTACCCTCCATTGAAATCATTTTCCCATGTCACTAGAATTTAGCATTTTGTCTTGTCAACCAAAAATTGACAATATGGCAATAAGTGAATAGATAACTAGTATCAGATACAACAGGACAATTAAGCCACATTATATGGACAAATCTGAGCTGCAGTTACTGTTCATAGTTTTCATACTTGACTTACAAATGAGCACCCTCAGCTGTCTTGCAAGTGTAACCGCTGTTTATTCCTCCTCATCTATACTTGACAAAGAAGCTTCTTCTGCTCTGCTTGCGCTACACCAAGATTCAGTATTTCCATTACCATTCCACAATCACTTTAGCTACTTTTTCTCCTTAGAAGTCTAATTTTGCAGTGCGTGAATGAAATGAGAGTAAAAGCACTGAAGAAACTGGATTTCTAACTAATGACACTTTTGCTTTGGTGTTGCAAGCCTCGTCTTTCTTCAGAAAGAGCTAAAAAGTGCTGCTGTATGTTTCAGAATAACTGGCTTAAGTAGGAAACCTTCAAACAACCTGCCCAACTTCTCCAATCTTCCATCATTATCCACACTTGAATAACTAGTAATGAGATGCTGATATATTTCTAGACTTTATTAATTAATGTCATGGTCTACACCACTAGACAATCTTCGTAAATGCTGGGGATGGGAACTCTTTATTAATTTCTCAGGCAAGCAGTGGAATTAAATTATTCATAGTATGTATTCTTCACCAATATCTTCAAAATACAATGTACTTCATCCTGAAACTGTACATTCTGCATATTTTTGTAAATTAAGATTATCTGAACTATATCAGGGACAGGACGATTACTGTGAACAATGCCGTTTAGCTCAGGCTTCACTAGTTTTGGGATTGTCCTAAATTAAAACTTTAGGGAGAAGATATGTGCTTACCTGTCAGATAGTGTTGTATTTACAGTTACTCCTAATTCTTTTATGGTTGCGCTAGGAGTAATATCGGTTGAGATTAGGCTATTTAGATTGATTCAGGGTCTTTCAGAATTTGCCAATAATTTATTCATTTTATTCTAAAATAGGTCAGCAGGGCTGAACCCTACATTTCTGTTTAACATCTGGTGTTTTAATTAATACGAGGAATTACAATGTAATGGACTTTGTGGTAAAAAAATGGATTTAAGCACTGAAAATGTGTGAGGTTATTAGTGTTCATTTGTGACTATCTTAACTCTTTCTTTTAAATATCACATAGAGACTACTTATGATTGGATATTTAAATACCATAAATCCAATATTATTATGTTTATTTTCTGCAAGTTCTCACAATGCACTGAAATTGTGTGCCGAGACTGACTTAAATGAATATCCACTGAGGTGTACATATCTTATTTACAGAGAGAGAAACTGACTTTGGTGATGGCTTGCAAACTCAATGAAGAGCATCGAAGCACATGAAACCCATGGTCTGAATTTATTTTTATTTCTCTTATCTACAGCATTAATATTTAACAGGCATATTTATAATGCAGAAACCATGATGGACTGTTAATGATTGCAGAAATTTAAAAACTTTGCAACAGTATTGAAATGATTGCACTTTAACTGAGAATATGAACAGACAACATTTGGTTGAATATTTGGATTTGCCCTTTTTGAATCCCTTTGAATATTTAACTAGTTACAAAGGACAATATTGTAAATATTCATTAATTAAATTATTGTCCTTTGCTGCTACAACGAAAATATTACAAAAGCAAACATACAAATTCTTGATAAACTAACACATACCAAAATGATTTGTTCGTAGTGCATATGGGCATGAATAGTGTGCTTGCACTGCTAAAAGTTTATTTTGAGACAAAACTGGTTGTGTTCAGGAATTATCCATCATAAGCATGGATTTAAATTGGAAATATTTAAAGAGTTATAATGTTCTTAGTGGTCCTTATTGTTAGTGTAATTTCTAGCGAAGAATATTACAGTATAAATAACTTGTTTCCTCGGTTTTTGCAAAATGTATCCTGAAATGCCAAGGCAAAATGACCTACTAAGTTTTAGCTTCTGTCATGGTGCCCAATAACCTTAATAAAGCTGTTCAGCATTTAAAAAATTATATTTTCTATTTCATTTTATTAACAGATATTTTGGAGAGGACATGATCTTGTTGGACCAACTCTGAGAGTCCGGCTCTTTTGCAGGCAAAGCAAATGTCACATTGGTGAAAGGGAGGACAATATGCTTTGTCTACACATCACTTTGTATTCTGTAGGGCTTTAGGTTTGGTTCATGCAGAGATGGAGTCAAAATTTATAAGGTAAAATCAAGCAGGACATAACAGTGGACAGAGGGAGTAGGTTAAAGCTGGCTACGAAAATTAAACAATCTTATAGTTTATTTTATCATCCCCTAATTTTTTGCAGCAAAAGAAATTAATATTCCTGATTTTTATTGAGGCAGTTTCAGTGGCTGCCTCAGTAATTATTGTTTCTTTCTTTTTTGATTGCTTTTATGGACAGTTTTTTAATTGGATATGGGAGCCTCTTATCATTTTGTAAAAGTCTCTAATAGTAAACTAAGTGCAGCATATAATTTACTGGATTTAACTATAACTTATTCATTTTGACCTTATTTCTTCAATTCTTATAAATACAAGGAAAATCTTTTCTTTCTTTTCACTTAATTTTAATTGACTTGCTTTTTAAGAATCAGAACCCTCCATTGCTTATTTGTTCCTAATCCGGCAGCACTAAAAATAATGAGTTCTGAAGCGAGCCAACAAATGACCAGCTAACTTACGGTCCTCATACTCTGTTCATTAAGGGCCACCCACCGTTTTTGCTCCTGCCAGTTACTTAATTAGAAGTCAATTCCTGCCGTTAATGAAACATTTTATTTGATTCTATGGCTTAGTGTTCTATTTCTGCCACACCTAACATTTGCAAAACTGTTGAATTTTCAGTGCACCACAGAAATATTTTGTTTATCTAAACCGATCAATATTTCTCACTTTTTTAAAATTTTATTTTATTAAAACAAATATTGTATAATGGATAAAAAGGTTCAAACAGGTGTAGGATAAGAACGGGCATCAAGGGGAGTATGGTTTATTACCTGGACAGGAAGCCACACTCAAAAGATGGATGGATTGGCCAGCAGGGCGAGAAAATAACTTTGTGTCTGGCCGGTATAAAATAATGAATGGACCAGAAAAAGCCAGGAGTCGGGAGCAGTTCAATCCCCCATATGTCAGGTGGTAGTCGTCCTCGCATGGGAATCCAGCCAGGTCACCCACAGGGATGCTTGGGATATGGAATCTGGGAGTACAACCCTGTTGGGGTCCCTGCATTCCAATAGAGGATGCTGTCGGACAAGGACTTCCTCACTTTCATTAAGACCTGGAAGTGTTCTACAGAAGATGTGGAGTGGCCATGGAAAATTCCTGGGTTCAGCATAAAAGGAAGTCCTCAACTGGAGGACAGAAGGAGGAAAATTTGTCAGTTTATTATATTGATTTATCATATAATTGTGTCGCTTTGATGGAAAGAGGTTGGTAAAGGTGCAGTCTGAAATAAATATCCTTTATTTATTCTGTTACTGTATGGTGCATTGCTGGGTCTGTGGTTTGGGGTTCTCTGACACCCCCTTGTGGTTACACAGGATAAACCTTTCTGGTCATCTGTTTGCCCACTTTTCCTCTCAATATTATCAAGAATAACAAAATAATTAAGGGTGGCGAATCTTAAAAGAAGCAAGACAATTGACACTTAAGGCAGACGAAGTCTGTTCCAATAGTAGTGGTTTGAACAAAAACCTGTAGCCAAGTCCACAACATTAGTGGCAAACACATTAGAAAATGGTAACTAAGTGATAAGAATCCATTGAAGCAACTTGTCTTTGTAATAAAGAACAAGTATAAAAGACCTTGAAAATAATTTATAGACCATTTCGGATGATAACATTTATTATAGAACCACACATAATATGAGATATCCTCTAATATTGTTGGCCAATAAAAATCTAACAGAATTATTTTGTCTAAAAAAGGCTTATGTAACTTGACTGTAGGAACAATAATGACACTGGAAGAAATGGTAGTTACATGAAGGTTACTGTTTATTGCCTCAGGCTATAAATCCATCAAAGAGAGAATTAGAGGATCTATAACGGAATTCAAAATAATTATTATTGTTCAATATAGATAATGAATCAGTATTTAAATTCTTGGCTCCGGATCTGAAAAAAAGACAAAAATTTATTGTCTGCCCTGCTTGCTTTAATTTTCGAGACAATTTAAAATCTTTAAGTCTGTAAATATTTTGAAATGGTGTATAGCTTGTTTCAATCATTGTTGTAATTTCTCCATTATATCACTAATAATCATCACTCTCTAGGAATACACATACCAGGATTTTAACTTGCTCAAAGAAATGCTTAAGGATGTACAGCAGTTCCTGCATTGCTGTCCTTCAGGTAATGAAGCCCTTACGCTAATATCAGATGTCTCTACTTTAAACACCAATTGACAAGTAGGATCTGGTCTGGCCTTTGTTCCAATAATTGCTTTTTGTAAATAATATAGATGACTTCTTAAATCTGAATTCCATTTTAGAATTAACAGTATTATAACACAATAAAATAAAAAAATAAAAAATAAAACCATGAAGCTTATATACTTTGAAAACTGCATTAGGTTTCCTTAGGATTTCCTAGAATGTCCGAGGAGTTTGAATATCACATTTTTCTGATACCCATACATTTCTAATTATGAACATGGTGTAGATTGCCTTTCGTGAGTTGTAAGAATGTGTTTTGTATATACTGTATCTTGATCTGGCTGGACGTATCTATTGCCCCACGCTATTTTCTCTATTTGATAATGTATTTTGTAATTTATTTATAGTCTGTTTGGCTGGTTTGTTTAAATATTTGTTGTTTTCATATCACACTTCAACGATCTTATTTCAGAGCAACAGCAAGTTGCTTGGATGCATGTGCACATGCATGTTGGTGTATGATGTTATTTCTGTTGAATATGTCTGTTTTCTTTTGATCATTGTCTAAACTTTGCCTTAGATATGGGAAGGCGAAATTCAGTAATTCTCCATGAAATCTGAGAAAGAAAAAAAATCAGACTAAAGAGATGTAGACTTGGCATAGAAGACATAGACTGCCTTTATTGTTTGTCTTTGTGTTTTGATGTGATTTAGCATAATTTTTTTTGATGACTTAAGGAGCTTCAGAAACCAAACCAATAAAAAAGTCCTTGAAAAAAAAACCCACAAAGCCTACTGGGTATTGGCCTAGAGTTGTACAGCAACTCTTAAAGCAGTGACAATGTTAGCCTCTGATGCAAACATAGAAATTTAAGAGGTAATATGAGATGTTGGAGTTAACATGCTATACTGAAAACTAGCATAGTTAAGTCTCGAGGAATGAAGTATTAATTAGTGTTGGTCATTGCCAAAACTGAAGGAGTGGCATTTTCAGCTTGTTGTACATTATGAATGGTTCAAGAACAAAAACAATTGAAAAATAAATACCAGTCAGGGGCACAAATATGGGGAATGCAGAGTATACGTTCAACATACTGTAGTGGGCCCTAAGACTGTCTGTAGACATAGTATTTTGACACCTATGAATATTTTACTTTATACAATGAATGCAGAATGGGGGCCCAAACACAAAACTTGCGTAATCTGCTCAAAACAGCTTGTTGTGCCCCTGAGATGATGGGGTAATAAAACATCTGCATTTGAGAAAGACAGGAAAGGGTATGTGGGGTGAATTCTCCAAAAGCATTTTAGCACTAAGAACATTTGTATACTGTACTCAGTGTTAAGATAAATTTAATTTACAGAGGTTTCTTCAAATCCTTTGCGACTAAAGAAGCACTTTATTTATTTATTTATTTAATCTTTTATTGAATTTATTAAAAACATATAACATTCCATTCAATCAAGTCAAAACTTAACCAAACTAAATTCAAATACACCCCCACCCATGAGGACAAGAAGAAGGCCAACAGAGTAAAATAATTGAGAGTAGTAAAGAAAGAAATTAGTCTTTTCCCCCAATATAAATGCTTATTCTAAAATATTATTGATGTAATGATATCATGTAATTGTGGGGAACAGCCCGGACACAGACAGGTAGACATCGTTGTTTTCACCACACTCACATTTATTTACAATATTTACACATAAAGTGAAGCACACAGCCCAGTGCTGCAGCACCAATCACCCTCAGTCCAGGTCCTCAACAATGCGTCTCTTCACCACCTCCACTCCTTTCCTCCGAGCACCGTCCTCTTCCACCCAACTCCAGCCATCGAATGGAGGGAGGCGGCCCCTTTTAAGCTCATCCGGACATGCTCCAGGTGCCTCCTGATTAGTTTCCGCCGGCCCTTCCTGGTGTTGTGGAAGTACTGGCTGCGCACCCGGAAGAACTCCGGGTGTCCCTGGTCTTCTTCCCCCTAGCATTTCTGGGTGTGGCGGAAGTGCTGAGGGCCAGGGCTCCTCAGGCATTGGGGCTCACTCTGCCGGTGACCACGGGCCCCTATAGGATCAAGCTTCTAAGCTCTGTTCCTGTGGTCCCCAAAGCCACCAGTCTGGAAGAGGCATAAGCCCTCCTCCGGTCCTCCTGGGCGTCCCGGCTGGGCACCACCCGCAGCCGCTAGCCACAGTAATAAACATATTTTGCTGCATTTCATCTTAAAAATGATATCGTCATCATATGTACTGTAAATACACGCATTATAAAGTGGCTCAGGTTGTGCAATATTATAACTGCATCGCAAGTTAAGTACAAACAGTTCTACAAGGAGCACTGGATGGATTGATTGAGTGCGTTTATAGTTCTTGGGATGAAACTGTTTCTGAACCGCGATGTCCCTACAGGAAAGGCTCTGAAGCATTTGCCGTATGGGAGCAGTTCAATAGACAGTGCGCATGGCTGAGGCAGGGTGTACTTGATGCTGTATACCAATAATTCTCTTTCCAATCAACTGCTGTAGAGCTGTGATTCCACACTCAGATACAGTAGGATAAATACTGAGTGGTGAATTGAAAGGAACAACACTAAAGCAGCTATGGTATTTGGAATAATTTGGACATTCTGTGGAACATCATATTGTTACAGGTTAATTACAATCAGATGCCTTAAACTAATAAACAATATGCAGTTAATTTCAGTGTATTTGATAAAGCCGCATCAGAAAGGGAAACCACACTTGAACAAAAGCACTGCTTTGATGCTGGGTGCCGCCAGTTTGCAAATCCAACTGGAGAACTTGCGTACGCCAAGCATTTGGCTGGCGTGAAAATGTGCATGGCTTTACGCCAAGTTTAGGTGTTATACATCGCAATTTGAGCGTGGAAACGGGAGTATGCAATATTTTTGTACGTATGCACCGTTTATACATGAGGCCCCAGGTTTTTATAGGTTGTATGTTTGCCACCCAGTAATAAAATTGAAAATTAGGTAGAGCCATGCCGCCTTGTGGTTTAGGTCGGTGCAGGGTTGCCTTTTGAATGTGTGGGTTTTTCGAATTCCAAATAAATTAGGTTATGATTGAATCTAATTTCTTAAAAAAGATTTGTTAATGTATATAGGGATGTTTTGAAATAGGAACAGAAGCTTAGGAAGGATATTCATCTTGATAATGTTAATTCTCCCTGCTAAAGTAAGATGGAGGGTAGACCATCTGTGCATGTCTTGTTTAATTTTGTCCATGCAAACAGCAAAATTTTGTTGAAAAAGAGCTTTATATTTACTTGTGATGTTGATACTTAGGTATTTAAAATGATCTGTAATGATAAAAGGGAAGGTGTCCAATCTAGTGTCGTTTGCTAGAGAATTCACTGAAAAAACACACTTTTGTTCAAATGAATTTTGTGTCTAGATATCTTTTCAAATTCTGCTTGTACATTTAGGGCTGTATGTACAGAATTTTGTGGGTCTGATAATATACAGTACCATATCATGTGCATATAATAATGTTTTCTGTTCAAGACCTTCTCTGAAAATCCCCTTTATCTCTGATGCATTTTGAATGAACAGCCAATGACTCAATGGCGATTTCAAATAGCAGTGGTGCCAAGGGGCATCCTTGTCTAGTACCGCATTCTAGTTGGAAGTAGTCTAAAATAATGTTGTTAATACAATCTGAAGCTTCTGGACTGGTATACAGTAGTTTGCTCCATGCACATATGATCAGGCCAAAACCTACATTTATGCAAAGTCGTGAACAGGTAACCCCATTCAATCATATCAAATGCTTTTTCTACATTCAAAGATAATATGATCTCCAGAGCGTTAGACTTTATGGGTGAATATATTACATTAAATAGGCATTGAAGATTGGAAGCCATATGTCTACAGTACCTTTAATAAATCCAGTTTGGCCTTGTGATATTACTGAAGAAATCACTTTCAATCCTTCTAGTTAGAGCTTTGGAGAGTATCTTAACATCATTATTCAGAAGTGAGATTGGTCTGTATGATGCACATTGTAATAAGTCCTTATTTTACTTAAGAAAAATGGTGATTAATAGGGCCCACGATTTACCGCAGTAAGAAATCGTAAATTCTGCGGCATGTTTTTTTAAATTCCGCAGCGTGGCAAATTCAGTACCAGAACTCCATAAGACTAATTTGAAACCCAAGCAAAATAAATGCAATTTTTCTTATTTTTAATCCTTAATAATAATCAATCATAATTCATAATACTAATCAAATAGGTATATCAAAGCGTTCACATCCGCACATTTTAATCCACAGATTTCCTTTAGGCAAACGATGCTGAAACATATGTAGGTATAATATTATTCTCAACAAACTATCGAATAATGTTTCTAAAGTTATTGTTTATTTATTGTTGAAGAAAACGGCACTGTAAGCTCGTAGGTTTTCTTGTGACAGAGAATATCACAGTGGTGACAACACTGATCCATATTTTGAGAACGAAAATTCCACATCAACAGAAGAGATCAGTAACGCAATGTAAACTTTAGCAAGAGCTGCTAAGCGAGGCAGTCTGTCCTCTAAGGCACACCAAAAAGCAGTGATATCAGCTGGAATTACTTCACGAGATGCTATGTCCAGATAAGCTTGCCATTCATCTGCTACAGCCATTATTGTTGACACTGATTGTGCATGATCAGCAAAATTCTTCGATAAGAGTAGTAGCTGTCGTGGATCAAATATTCTCACAGATGTGAATAGGTCTATTGCCGGCTGTTTGGTTCACACAAAATATTCTTCAGTTTAGCAGTAGCATTGTGCTTTGCATTTTCACAGCTGCTGGTTGCAATTGTAAATCAGGACGATTTCAGACAAGACAGTAAGTCAGACACTGTTGTAGACATCGACAGCCATGAATGCCTGTGCCTCAAAAGAAGTCAGAGTGTTCATAATTGGCTGACAGTGCACAGATACAAATTCAAGTTCAGCTCTCAGCTCGTTAAGTTTATCAGTACTTTGCAGCAATGCCGACAGCTTCTTTAACTGGACTGTAGCTCCACTGTGTTCGATTTCAGTAGCAATGAAATAGATATTAATGAGATGATGCAATAGGCTAAAGAAAAAACTTAAAGAAGTAATCAAAACTAATCATACTAATATCAATATGCCTCAAATGGTGAGATTTCATTCAGATTTGGTATTTTCCGTGGCAGTTAGGTTAATTCCGCAGTGTGGCGTTTTACCGCAGCAAAACCCTAAATTCTGCGGCGTGACGTTAAATTCCGCGGGCCACGGTAAATCGTGGGCCCTAGTGATTAATGCTTGACAAAAAAGTTTGAGGTAGAATGTTTTTGTCTCTGGCTTCTATAAATGTTGCTAATAAGAGGAGAGCTAACGTAACTGAAAATATTTTATAAAATTCAGCAGGGTAACCATCAGGACTTGGGGTCTCATTTATCAAGCGTGCGTACGCACGGTTTTTATGTGTAAATCATGCGTACGCACAATTCCACTAATAGAATGCGATTCATTAATTTGTACGTGTGCGTGAAAATGTGCGCACATTTAGAAGAACTCCTGACTGTGCTTAAGCAGAATCCCCTAGTGGTAGAGAACTGTAATCACATATAAACCCAGTGCCCTTATACTTCACCACTTAAATGTCAGTGTTGACAGTGACAGTGACAGTGTTGACAAGTTGATTAATTGAATAATTGAATACAACAGGTGATTCTGAGTTATCTGGAACTGTAAATAATATAAAATTGGTAAGTGTGTAACGATTACATTACTTCTCAACACCATCTAGTGTACTGTATTTTATGTTAATCTACATCATTGCAGGGGATCGAGGATATGCCCTTAAATCCTGGCTGATGACCCCAGTGGCAAACCCTGTATCCCAAAAGGAGCTGAATTACAACCGAGCACATGAGCGCACAAGAAGCACAGTAGAACGTGCAATAGGCTTGCTGAAGGCTCGATGGCTGTGTCTGTCAGGCAGAGGAGGCATATTGCAATACAAACCCGACAAGGTTTTGAATGTTTAAATATTTAAATTAATATTTAAATTTAAGTTTTAATTATATTTTATAACTACAATATTTATCAATTTGCTTTTGGTGTGCTATATAGTTAAAGCATGCAGTGTGCTGCATAATATTGCCATTAAAAAGCGGTATACCACTGGATGAGATGCCGATACAAGAAGATCGCCACATGGCAGAAGGTTTTGACCCCATGCCAAATGCTGTGGCCGTGCAACTAAGAGCAGGGATAATCGAACGGTTTTAAATCTGTTTCACAATAAGGAGTAATTGTGAGAAAATGGTGAGATCAATTGGAGCTTTTATTGAACTTGCATGATGTATTTAGTGAATCACTAATGTTCCTCAAGTTCACATTGATTTGGTGCAGTTCCTCTTTTATGCTTGCAATGCCTCTCACTAATTCCTCCTGTGTTTTCAGAACCGCATCAGTCAGGACTCGTGCCTTGAAACGCATCGGATGTGCTGAAGTGGCAGGCGGAGCAGGACCTGGCAAAACTGGCAGATCTATAAAATAAATGTTAAATGAACAATCCAAATCATTTGCAATGTGAGTGTTATTTATCTATGAATAATATATCGCAACACAAACATTTGAAAACCTTCTAACCATTTTTGGATGGCTTGGCCTCTCCTGCAGTTGATGGGATTGCACTTTCAGTGTCACCATCGGGGATTACTCCGCTCATTGACGTTTCACCAATAATTGCCGCTATCTTGTCATCCAATGGTGACGCTCAAATAAGACTCTGGCCTCCTCCCGTGGCACCGAGGTCTCTTTTGTGGGCTGTAATTCTTTTTTTAGAGGACACTTTCAAATCAAACCACTTTTTCTTGATTTCTGCAGTAGTTCTACATACAGGTGAGACGGCATTTACCGCATTAGTAACCTGTCCCCACGCCAAGTCTTTTTTGTTCTTTGACATTCCGCCTGAAAAAGCAGCAAACAAAACTGTCTTATTACATTGTACCTCATTTAAAAGCACTTCCACTTCGTTGTCTGTGAAGTTTTTTTTCTTTCCTCTCTTCACGGGATCCATGATAACGGTTCTATAGTGCCCTGGCGGCACTGGGTTTTTATAAGGAAGGTTGTTTGCCAAATAAGGTAATTTGAGGGCGTTCCTGTATGCAAATTTAAATTACTATGCACACGCACACAATTTAGAAGGAGTGCGATTCATCATCAGTCATTTCGTACAGCTGTGCATACTCACGTTTGATAACTCCCAACTTTCTTGTGCTTACGGCTGTTGGTATACGCACTAGTTTAGAGCTTGTTTTACGCACACTTGATAAATGAGACCCCTGGTGCTTTCCCACTCCGAAGTGAGTAAATATGTATAGATTTAGTAATCTCCATGGGTCTGATAAGTTATGATCAATTAAAAACTGTGTGATTATTTTTGCAGTGTTAGATGTTGTCACCCCTGTAGCTGAAGACCTATCCAGGGGCCTCATGTATAAACGGTGCATACGCAAAAACATGTTGTGTACACCCATTTCCATGTTCACATCGTGATGTATAAAAACTAAACTTGGCGTAAAGCCACGTACATTTTCACGCTAGCTCAATCCCTTGTGTACGCAAGTTCTCCGCTCGGTTTTGCAAACTGGTGGCACCCAGCGTCAAAGCAGTGGTACTTTTTCTGTGTGGTTTCCCTTTAGTTTTTAGATTCACATCCCTAACATGGCTTTATCAAATACACTGAAATTAACCGCATATCGTTTATTAGTTTAGGACATCTCATTGTAATCAACCCGTAACCATATAATGGTGCACTGGCGAAACTATTCTAAATACCATCACTGCTTTAGTGTTGTTATTCCCAGTGCACCACTGAATATTTAAGCCACTGTATCTGAGTGTGGAATCACAGCTGTACAGCTGCTGATCGGATTATCGGTGTACATCATCTTGCACATACTGCTTCAGCCATGCGCGCAATCTATTTGAACTGTTCCCATAGGGCAAACGCTTCCGAGCCTTTCCTGTAGGGACCTAGCGGTTCAGAAACAGTTTCATCCCAAGTGCTCTAAACACACTCAAGCAGTCCATCAATTGCTCATGGTAGAACTGTTTGTACTGTTATGATGCTCCTAAGATATTCTCAAGAAACAAACACAAAGCATACTATCCAAATCATTAATACATAATGAAATTTAAAGATTTCCTTTGCAAGAATGAGCAGACATAACATGATGTATGATTTTGTCGCTTCAGTAATTCAGCTTTTCTATTTATTAACTATTATCATCACACTCCACTTATAAAATAGGGCAGTACACACCTCTTTGCTTCCCTGCATAAGATTTAACATTTTTTTTCATTTAGAAGTCTGGGAAAGAATATACCAGGGAATGAGTATTTATTGACTTTTTTTCAGGGAATATTTTGTGATTGTAGCACTTGTTGTTCTAGTCATTTGTGAATTTTCCACTCTCATCATTTCAGCTGCTATTCTTTGTCCCTTCCAAGCCAATTTCATTTCCCAGTCTGTTTATTCTAATGTCTTCTGAGTGTCTTTTTCTACAACTGTAACATTTACAGAACTCTGTATGAAGCACAGTAAAAACCCAATTATTAATATAAAATATGACAATATAAAGTCCTGTAACATTAAAATTGAAAATATGACCAGCTGAAGACAAAGCAGAGAAAAAAACAATATTCCTAGGAAAAAAAGTCAAAAATCAGGAAAAGTCACAGTTCTGTGTTAGAAACCCCCAACAACAAACCATCCACTCCTTCTGCAATATCATAAGTATGTGCCGAAAGTATAATGAGAAGCAGTTGAATTCCAAAGCTTCTCTAATGTCACTTTCCATGAACTGGAGTAGTAGCTTGGCAATGCAGCAGAGGTACTAAATTTAACAGCTGGTTACTGAAAGGAGAAACAGAATGGGTGAGTAAAGTTCATAGTTATTGTCAAGCTTTTATTTTTGAACAAATGACTAACAAACAGAGTGGCAGCTAATTGGATAATTTAAGTAGGTATGCACTCATTGAGTGACATTTTTAAAGTTGTCATGGAGCATAGACCTCTCTTTTACCTTTTTTAATTGGTTTGAGTCAAATATAAAATCAAACAGTTGTTGCTTTTTGTATTTAACAAGCTGTAGTACAATGAACAGTATCATTTTTTTTATTCATTATCAGCTCTTCTTCAGATCCAGACTCAAGGGTCTTATGTGGAGGCAAATAAACTGAAGGGCTTAAAAGATCAAAGAGACACTAATAGCACATTTAAAGTCTGAATTTACCGTATACGTTTTACCAGCCATTGGACAAAGAATAATAGGAGGGCATATAACAAAACATCAATATTCAGAAATATGGAGGGAAGACAGATGACAAACAGGATAATCCCCTAGATGTAATTCATATAATGCAGTGTTGTTATGCAGCTTCTGCTTATTGAATGTGCCTCATTTTTAAACCTGTTTCCCTCCTGGAGCAATAATTAGTTATTCTTCTCCATTAATCAGACTGCCTTTCCTAATATTCTCTTGCATTGTCAAGAGTTTTTATGTGCTGCTACCCATAAAGACCTTCAAAAGTTAGAAGCATTTCACACTTTAAAGCAAACTGCAGGAGAGGTGAAGGATGGTTTCAGTCACATCCTTCACTTTTAGCTGCCTAGCATAACATCTGTCTCAATGCCCTATGCTGAAACATTCTATAAAACTGTCACATTCATAGAAGTTTGCAGTATTTCACTCTGTTCTTTACAAAGGGCCAAAATTTAGAGGGTATGATGACTTGTGTACATTTACTATAGGATTGTGACATTTAAGAAAAACAACTCTTGATAACTTATGGGAAAAGTTACTAATGGTAATTCTCATGCAATTATTTTCATTGTAGGTGCCCACAGACTTAATGCCTCCGGATATCACATTTTAGAGTTTACTATAATGTCATATACCCTCTAGCAGGTTTTTTGATTAGTTCCATAGTATCATCTAAAATATGGAGTAGGACCAAATGTGCACTTCTCTGTCTAGCAGTAGCTCACAATCAATATGTGGAATACAAATCAGTTTTATTTTGCTAGATATACACAGCCAGAAATAGGGTTTTCTATGTGTTAGAGTGTCTTCCAGGTATATTTCCATCCAGTCTAGACCCGACTAAAGGTTTTAAAGTGTAGGAGTAAAATTAAGAGTTGGATGTGCACTGAAATGGGCAGTCATAGCATAAATGAACCTCTGCTACCCTCTAATCGGTACTGTTTTATTGTAAAAGCAGACACAGTTGGAAAAGAAGTAAAAGCATGTGTCTATCTCTAACTGGAGACATCTCTGTCTTTTTTATTATTGTAGGCTTTGTGGTGCATATGCATAGTAGCTTGTAAATGCAAATGCATGATACTGATTACTAGTTGGAGTATTGTGTTTTTCCCCATCTTCTGCTGTTTTAGGAATTAATTTAGGCTAGTTGCCCAATAAAATATATGTGTTTTTTAGAGAGAAACACGGGAAAGCAATCAGGAGTGGGATGGAACTTGTGTGGAAGTAGCAGAAAGCTGGGGGAATGAGCAGAAATGGGATGGCATCCAGTAGTAGGATAAAAAAAAAAAACAGTACCCTAGAGGCCTCTAGTCCAGTCACCACCAAATCCAACATTATCTATCTATCTATTGTGAAATAAATAGCCTTGACACACAGTAAAAAGTTTGGTGCAGCCACCTGTATACTTGAGCTCTGGCTGCAAAAGGCAAAATAGGTTGTACAGATGTGTGCAGGATTGAGTTCAACATAGAACTCAGGAAACATGGAAGCGGTCTGGGTTTTAAGGCAGGGAGCCGGAAGTGATGTCAGGGTTGCCGGAACCGAAAATGACGTCATTGTGGCCACACCCAGAAGTGACGTCATTGTAGCCAGAATTAGCCAGAATTTCCCATATTTGGTCTGCAGGGATCAAAGAGAGTTAGCGCACCCCATCACCCCCTGGCCTGGCGTGGAATTACCTTCATTTGGTCATTTTATATGCCTCCCATGCGCACATGTGTGACACTATCTATCTATCTATCTATCTATCTATCTATCTATCTATCTATCTATCTATCTATCTATCTACTCAGTATGGTACCAATAGAATCATCACTGCTGACGAACGTGTAATGTTGCTGTCTATAGGAATCAAAATATGGCAGCAGTAGGGTTTACATGTCACTATAGTGGAGTCTGCCAAAACCAATTAAATCCCACACTTACTCAAAATCTGAAGAGACAGTGAAAGAATTCATCTGTCACCCTTAGTGTGTTTGAAAAATGAGTGGCTGACTCTCCTTGGAACTATCTTTACCTGAGATGTTAATGCAGGGTTCAAATAAACTCCATGTCTCCCATCCAGTGCAGCCTCTGTTTATCATTTCTGCTTCCCTTGTCTTGGTTCTACAGAGGTGGACATACCCCTATAGTCCATGTATTCAGTTAATAATGTAGAATATGAAGTGGAGCCAAAAGCATCTTTGTTGGGTTGACATGTGGTTTATGTGGCACATTTTCCTGCCCTGGAACCTAATGCTTACGGAATGTCCAGTTCTTTTTAATGTAATTAGACTCTTTGGCATGGCTGTCCCTTTTGAAAATGAAACAGTACTTGGTATATCTGAGTTATATTTCTAGTAGCAGTGCCACTACTTTTAGATCACTACAGATGTTCCAGTTGTAGTTGGTGTACTGTATACGAACAATTAAAATATAACAGAAATAAAAACGATAGGCAATTAAATTAAAACTATATACAACAGAACAATTTAAAAGTGATTTTTGTGATCAGGAAGCCAAAATCGTTAAGATGCACTCATGTGTGCAGAAAGTATAATTTGTGTTGTCTTTGTTTGATAAAAGAGCCTATGGCCAGAAAGGCCAATGAAGTCACCTGCATCAGGATCTGCCCCGTAAGGTTTCCAGAAAGACCAGAAGAGATAACCTTTTCTAGCAGTGTGATTCAGCCTGCCTGCTGAAAAGTTCCGATTCGGCCCCCATAGGAACTGGAACTCCACCTGGTACCGGATGTGTGGTTTTTTTTTTATGGGTCCAGGCCTACAAAGATAAGAAGCCCTGAGAAAACCTTTAGACTTTTCACATGTTGAAAACATTGAGGCTAAGAGTGCTGGTGAAGCCTAATACACTGAATATGCTGCCTTCAGTTCATTTGTTTTCTCCAGTGTTTGTCCTTCTTTCCTGGACTAAACAAAAGGCTTTCAAATTTACCTTTTTCATGTCTTGGCTGTAGCATGCTTTTTGGTACTGGTGGTCTGTGCACCTTGTTCTGCATCATGGCCTCTTTAAAATGCTATGCTCTGTAGTTTTTCTAACTATAAAGTAAATGCAAGTTTTAAAGCCTTCAATTACTCCAAAACACATTTTTTTAATACTCACTAGAACAAAGGGCAATAACTGATATTATGATCAAGTGATCAAACCATAAGACAGAGATCTGTCTTGTAAAAGACATGTTTTATTTATATTGCATGCTGGCTAATAACAGGTAGACAGAACACAATCTCTCTAACAGCCAGCCCTTGGGTTCAGACTAGCACAAAATGACACATACTTTGTCGCACCTGTGTCTCCCCCTCTCATTTTCGATGTGAGCTTTGAATTCAGAAGCAATAATGCTTGATAATGGCTTAGAGTGTAAAATGAAATGTTTGCAAAATAACAGTGAGAAGCCTATACTTGTTCTTTGGCATTTTGTTATTATTTCCCTAAACCCTGCAACTGTAATCTAACTGTGATGAAAAAATTAAATAATTTTTCCTGTGTTTATTGTGCTCTCTTTTTCATTCATAAGTACATGAAGCTACAGTATACAGATACAACAAATCTAGTTATTATGCTAGATATCATATATGAATGTTACAATAAAGATCTTTTGGTTTTTCCATGTTTACATTCTTTATTTACACTTATTTTTGTTAATTACATAGACTTATTCTGTACCAGTTGGTGCATTGGGCAACTAATTTATGCCATTGAATCTCATCTTGTGCTTCTTCCATTTTGAATAGCCTGCTCTTGCAGCTCCACCTGGTGGCACCCAGGGAATCCAGCAGGGCTGACCCATGGGGCTGCAACTCCCAGCATGGTCCATAGGTACATGAATGTCCAGGAATGCTGCCACCCAGCATGTTGGGGGAACTTGCACTCTTGATAGGCTGTCTCCCTCTGTCCATCCTCTATGCCGGCCTCTCTGCCAGGTTAGGGTATGGGGTACATCCTACCTGGATGCCAGCCTGTCTCTGCTGTCTGTCACAGTGGTATCTTATGACTACTAGGCTACGTTACTTATGTTAATCTGTTAAAATTAGAAACGTCCAATGCTATCATGGAATTTGTAGCTGCTAGGCAATATTCCTCATTTCTTTTCCTTTGAAGAACCTAATAGATATTCCTTTGAAGAAATGTCATACAGTGGATGGTTCTCTTAACATAAGTCAACTAATTTGTCCTTGTTCTCTTGAATCAAGAAAAATTTTGCAACCGTGCCTGCAAAAGCATAAACAAAGAGTCGCTTTCTAATTGATTAATGGAAATTGAAAAGTAAAACCTTACTGTAATAGTTGTGACTCATTCATTTTTTTTCTCCTTTGATAATGTTTTTTGGAGCTTTATTTAACATTTATTCTTTAGTTGATTTATTAAGAAATTTTTAGATTGATTAATTCCTTTTATAGTTTTGTTTCTGAAAAAGTAAATTTTATTCAACGTCTTGTTTTGAAGATTACTGCAACACCATTTTATTTTATTGTGTTGCCACTATTTTGATCAGCCATTACCTAGACACAGCTAAGAGTTGCTGGCGACACGTCTTTGGAGGTCATGTGGAATGATGTCGCTCTTACAATGCTCAATATGTTTAAGTTTCAGACATGTCAACATGCAAGTCTGTGGAGAAACTTTTTGAAAGTAGACTGGTGTGTGATTCTGGTGGACTTTTGGTATTGGACTTTATTTTCCCCTCTTTGACTTCAACTTAGGTTTACATTCTGGGTTTCATGCTCGGTTACATTTCTTTTACTTTTGGTTATGACCCCACACTTTTGTTGCACTGATTTTTGCTGATCCATTTTCTGATCCTTCCTCTAATTTTCTTTTTGCCTCGCTTTGGCTTACCATAACACTTATAAACTTGAGCTGACAGTATCAGAATTTTTGTGACATGTCAGAACGCCATGTAGATCCAGCATGCTCCTTGGATTGGGTCAGAACATATACTCTGTGAGTAGTTAACATCACAGTGTCACTTTCTGGAAATTATGCACAAATTAGAAATATCAGGATTGGTCTCCCCTAGACTTTTTCATATACTCAGATATGGGGATGGATATTTGAGGAGTAAACTGCAAGACAATAATTATATTTTTATATGAAGTACATTAAAGAGCCATCAACAACAAATCAAATCAAATTAATAATATATTGAGCAAGTGTAAATACTTCAAAAGTTAATAGAAATCTACGTTTTGTAAATAATACTTGTATGCAAAATTTGGTTGATCTAAATGATACATACATACATACACATAATTCCAAAAATGGTATTTTTGGACTCAAGAAGGCCTAAAACAGCAAGATTCACTTCATTCGAAATTGAATTTTTGCACAATTACAATACTTTACCTACAGAAAGTAAGTTGGACTCAGGGAGATCTAAAACGTCGAGATTCATCAAAATCTTGAGGTTGAATTTTTGGACGATTACAATGCTTTCCCTGTACTTCATATACAAGAAAGTAAAAAACACCTCAGAGCTCTTAACTTGGGCTTAAATTGCATAGTGTACACAAGGGGTGCAGGGACTAAAGGAAACACTGACCTGGAGATTGTGAAATAATTACTGTATATGCTGGTCCTGGCCCTGCAAGTAATTCTTGGTCTTGGTAGTAATTGTACCTGTGATGTAGTCTAAAACAATTTCATGGCACAAATTTCAAGTATTCAGTAGTGAGGAAGAGTGTGGTGAACGCACAATTCATACAAGCAAAAAAAGCCATGGTCTGAGGAGAGATAAAAAGTGAGACAGAGTGTGTTTACAATATATTTTTGCCTTTCATCTCTCCAGGTAGTCTGGGGTTTTAAAACCCATTCAGGTAGACACACAGAGGCAGTGAAGTTTTGTTTCAGATGATTTTATTTATGAAATCCATTTTTTTCAGAACTTAATTTTTAAGTTTCAGAGTTGTGAGAAGCTGGAGCAAGTATCAGGACAAAGCTGGACCCAACAAGATGGAAGTCCAGTTCATGAAAGGACACACATAAATTTACCCTGACACTCACTCCAAGGGAATTATTTCAGAGTCACCAATTCACCTAACAAGCAAGTTTATGGGATGTTTATTCAGAGGAAGGCAGCTATACAGAAAAATAAAGAATCTGCAAAGACGCTGAACTATTCCAGAACTGGACCTCCATCCCTGGAACTGAAAGACATCGCTGTTACTCCATGTGCCTATATGTGACTATATGATCATGTAAATTTAATTTACAAAATGGCTTTGGTGTAACAAGTGACAAATTTTAACTCACAGCAATAAACCTTATCTTTTTTTTTAAATCCCTTCCAGCAGTAAATGCAATCTTATTTGAGGTTCTTGTATATGTATATATATTTATTTATACTTTTCCAGAGCATTGCATTCAATATACACAAGGTTACTTGCTAATGTTTTTTTTGGTTCTGACTAGAAATATTCCAGTTTTATTGTATAACTATATTCAAAAAATAAAGTATGTAAAGTATGTCAAAAGCCTAAAGATGCATTTATTTGCTTTAATGTACCAATATAGTGTTTTACAAATGCAAATCTAGCAATAAATAATTCAAACAGCTGACTACATTTTCATTATATAGTTCAGAAATCTTTTGTACAACCACAAACACAAAGGAATGTGACTTGTGCATCTCGTTTCACTATAGCGAGAGTTACTTCATTTTCATTCTGAACATGCTTTGTTTACTCCCCAGCAGATCAAGTTGGATTGTGAATTAGATGAATGCAATAAAAGGTGAATAAATCCTTCCATTTTCTACCAGCAAATTTAAGTTTATTGAATAAATTATCTCAGGGGAACTCAGAGGGGAAGTAACAGACTGATGGGATTTTACAGTGGTTAGTCTGGAAGTCTCTTTGTGGTGTGAGCTTTAAAATTGACAGTGTTGACTACAGAACCTCTCATGCCATATTCCTCTGTGGCTTCCTGCAATCAATTCTTAATTTATTACAAATCAGTAATAGAGGCGGAGTGGAGCTAGCCAAAGTAATTAAGTTAAGATCAGTTTATAGATGAGGCAGATTTCAAGAGCTAATATAAATGCAACACACTGTAAAACATAGAACTGTGTAAAATAATAAAACTTGAAGAGTTTTGTACATTTATCAGTGAGGAGCATTTAATCAAGTTACTGTCGATTTTTAGTGGTTATGTTATAAAAAGCACTTGTATGTTACAGAACTGATGGCAGCGACTGCAGAAGATTAACTCAGCATCGCAGTACCAGCTCACCACTTGAAATATTACAGACATTGGGCATACAAAGGAGACTAAGGCATGCACATAAGGAGACAAACTATCAACTACCGGTAGCATTCAGTTACTCCCTAGCCTCATCTAGCAAGGGGCAGCATACTGGTCAGAAAGGGTTATGTTCTTGTGCTCCACCATAGCCATCAACCTGCCTTTGGGCTTTCTTGGTGACCTCGGGTCTGTACAGTTTGATTGTGTCCAAATTTTAACAGATTCCCTGCTATCTAATGGCAGTCAGTGACTGAGTCTTTCATGTCTAACGCAGTTTTCTGAAGTTTCATCTGAACTCCTCTTTAATATTACAACATTCTTTGTCTAGCGCATTTGACTTTATTTTAATTGCTTTGCTTTTGACCTTTTCTCTGTTTTTGGCAGCATTTTTAATTTCTCTTTTGCAACCTACTGGTGGTCACCAGCTCACAGAGCTTACAGACATTTCTAATCCAATCTAACAACTGTAGGAGGTGGCACTCAAAGTATAGGAGGAGATTTTGAACTGTAAAGATTGGAGGTGCATTTGTTCACCTGGTCCAATAGAGAGCCACCTTTTGTTTACAATGAACTGTCTACAGTTGAAAAGTCTCCTTAAACAAAACTCATATAGACATATAAATGTGTATCATGTGTGCAAAGAGCACTTTGCACATTTTAAAAGCAAACATAACCTGTTTTAAAAATAAATATAGCCTAATGCAAGGGAAAAACCTTTCTGTAGCATCAGATTATACATTGGTATTCAGCTGCATCAGTGGGCATATGGCAAATATGAACAATATGATGTTGCAATGCTGTGTGTACTCTTTGTGGTTTTGTGTTATGATGATAGTGTAGGAGTCGGTATAAGCTTAACATAATTAGCAGTGTGGCCAGTAGGTGGTACTCCAGCTCAACAAACACCCAACACATACAGGCTCTGGACAAAAATGTAAAAGTACAAAAATTTTTGTTGTGGGAAACTCTTCTTTGTAAGCGTTTCCTACGGCACCAAGCACAATGCAAATAGAAGCACAAGCAGCACACAGCAATATTCTTGTCTTCTTCTCTGTCACTCACTCTCTGTCTCTGTCACTGCTTCCTCCGCTCCTTCCTGGCAAGCTTTGTCCACCTCCTCCCAGCTCAGGCTCCTCGAGCAGTAACAGGCAACTCCTTCTAAGTAATTCCTGGAAGTACTTCCGGTGTCCCAAAGGCTTACCCCGGGAGCACTTCCATGTAAGGCCAGAGCCCTGTGAATTAGGGTGTGTTAGTCCCCACAACACCCCATGGCAGCACCCACGGAACCCAGCATGGCTGAGCCAAAGAACTTCAGTTCCCATGATGCCCTGTGGGAATCCAGGGCACTGTTGCAACCCAGGGTGGCTGCCATCTAGAATTCTATGGAAGACAATGCACGGTGTATGCTGTCTTTCCCGCAGCTATATTCATGAAAAGAACTTCAAAATATGCATTTCGTTAAAAGGAATATTGTTAAGAGAGCTGATAACAAAGATTCACAGGAGATGCAGATTTCAGTACTCAAAACACCAGAATCAATAAATCTACCTAACAACACGAGGAGATGCATCGATGATGCTGCATAACATCCACCATCTGGCTGCATATCTAAATGAAAAACTAAAAAAAATTAATGCATTACATTATTAATTTGCTGCTGTGTTTTAACGCCTTGTATATCCATTGACAACAATGCTTATATAAGCTCTATTTGCTGTTATTATGTAAAATTATGATGCAATAGCTATAGACAGAGTTACTTCTCAAATCTGTGGAGCCCAGTACCAGTGGTGGTCTACACATTTGTCTGTCTTTCTCCACTGTCACAGTAGTTATTACAATGTACAAAAATAATTATTAATTGGAAAGTTGCCGGTTCAAATCTCATAAACACCAGAAGTGACTCTATTCCGTTGGGCCCCTAAGCAAGGCCCTTAACCTGCAATTGCTTTGTCCTGGGTATGACGTTAATCTGCATCAGGCCTGGCAGGGAAAAACCTGGGGGTTGGTGGCAGAACTGGCACTCCAGCCATCGTGAAAAACCTCACACTGTTCAGTGTGGTGCTGAGGTGTCACCCCGTTGCACAGCTACACTAGATCTCAATCCGGGTGGTGGAATGTGGCAAAATCAGTTACCTCGTTCTACTGATCTCCTGAATGAATAACAGTAATTTTAGCTTTTTATTTTCTCTCAGCGTGTTCATTATGCTTCCCTGTCTCCATGTAACCCCAGCAGCAGTTCAAAACTCATGGACTGGAGGAATTGGGGACGGGTGTTCCAGGAAGAACTCCTGTGGGTGTAGCCTTTGCAGCACAAGATTTCACCGCTATTAACTACACACTTTTAACAGGATGTCCCCAGACATCATTCTCTTTTGAGAATCATGTCTGGCTGTGCAAAAACTAGTAGGGCACAGATGCTAACGATGACTTACACTCTAGAAAGAGATAGTTAGTGAGTGAGAGAGAGAGATTTTGTCTTCCTCTTTCATCTTATATATATATATATATATATATATATATATATATATATATATATATATATATATA
>JANRMT010062856.1:107998556-108009998 GCA_026402145.1 Polypterus bichir lapradei
ATATATATATATATATATATATATATATATATATATATATATATATAATATAAATAGATAAATGGATGGGGCAATAGAATACTAAATTTGGTATGGTGCAATCGAAATTGTTACTGAATTTTTAGAGTAAAAGGAAGATCAAATTCAGGGAAGAGAGAACATCTTAGGAAAGATGCCAGTGGGCTAAATTACATCTTAGAACATTAAAAATGCTATACAAAGAGAATGTGTTATAATGTGGAAATCACAACCATTTAATAGCAGATGTACTAGAGCATAGAACACTGAAAAACTCAGCTTTGGAAGTTGTGTGATGATAAACGACCAACTAGGGATAATGATTCCTTGGTTTTATTTCTCAACAATACACCGAACAGTTATGCATCTTGTACTAAAACACACAGAACCAGGGATGCACCTAGAGATTTTGGGAAGAATATCATTTTGAACCCCCCCACCCAAATCAAAGAAGCCCTGTACTCCATGTAATCTATATGTCAGTTATTCAGTGAATGCTCAAAACATACAAAACACAGGCTTAATCGTTAAATTATTGTCAAATATATGCTTCCAAAAAATCAGTGTTCATCATTAACAGGAAACTAAAGCCGGATGGAATTGCCTTTTTGATCTGAAGATCCACCTTTCCCCCTCACCCATTGGTCAAGAGTCCTGTCTTTAATTCAGAAAGGCAATCCCATAGGCTCCTGTTGATGAAGTGCACTGATTTTTCCAGAATTATGTATTAAAATTGTTTTAGCATAAAGGCATGTGTTTTGTGCATTCACTGAGTAAATAACATGTGGATTATGCAACACAAGTAATGTGAGAATCTTTTTTCTTTTCCATTGGCATTTTTCACATTGTTTGGTGTTGTTCTCGGCCATCACAACAAGTATAGAGAAGTAGGTAACATATAAAAGGAATTTAATTTTTGGATGGAGTACACCTTTAAGATGGATACCAGGAAGCACGTCTTCACAAAAAAGATGATGGGAATCTGGAAAACTACAGAGGCATGTATCTGAATAACATTTAAGGAGTATTTGTGTAAGATATTGGATCACCTAGCTATTAGCTTTACAAACAAGCATGATGGCTTGAGTGTTCTCCAACGTTTTGTTGAAACTTGAACTCTTCTTTGAAAAATGTGTGCAAATAAATGTATTTGGAATTCATTAACAATATCATCATTTTAAAGTCTCCGTCTCAAAGAAGGACGCTGATCTTCATTTTCATATGTTTGGCTTTAACAATTAAAAGTAAATGTAGTCACAACTTGTCTGTGAAATGTTTGTTCTAAAGCACTTCTTATTTTTCATTACTTCCAAAAAAGCTTGTTGTATGGCACTGAAGATGAACTTTAAGAGATCTTGGCAGTGTGAAATATTTTATTTTGAGCCTTGTAATTAAGAACAGCTTTGAAAATAATATTAAAAAGAATGTGAAGCCAATGTTTTTGTGTGAACTGCAAGATGAAGTAGCCCATGAAACATAATTTTGCATCATTGGTGTTGTTTTACAGAAAGATGCCTGCATTTGTTGTTTATCTGGGAATAATTAGTGATAAATCTGCACAGATGGTGACATTAGTCATACATGTCGGCTGTACTCCAACAAGCTGAAAGTCTTTTCAGCTTTAACATTTCCTTAATATCATCACATAGTACAGTGCAAGTCATACCGTCCTGGGTCCATCAATTTATTCTGAGATTGAATTGCCAACTTATCCCCAAAAGAGATTACGAATCACAGGAACAGTCAAACATCTTGTAATAAAGGGTTATATTTTCCATTCAACAAATATGAAAACAGTTATTAATCAGAGGAGGCCAGTGACATTATCCTGGTACAGTATGTGATGACAGTGATTATGACTGTAACAGCAATTGCTATATGTAGAGAAAAGCCATCTGTTTTTCATTGAGAATATACAGTATGATGAAGGAGCAAGCTAGATCTCTCACATCAGCTTTTCCTTTTGACATTTAATCCAAGGATTAAATAAAAGATGTACTCCTAGTATGTACAATGTACGGTCATAGAAGTAAAGTTTATTTGGGTTGAGAGTGAAGAGGATCACTCTCACTGCTTTTAAAAGAGGTCCAGTGCGACCTGCTGCCTTTACTCACATCTCAATCAACTGGTGTAATGTAATGAATACTGACAGTAATTTAATCACGAGGTGGCTTTTGTTCCCATGGTTTAGTAACCAGTCTACAAAGGTAAATTTCTCTACCAATGACTCCTAGTTATGCGAACTACAATGCACCTATATCTGTCTAGAGGCAAGGACGGACAAGATCATCCAAGTGAAAATAGTCATCGGAACTATTGAGAATTCAGATACTCATTTTGTCTACTTAAACATTTTGTTGTGCCTTGAATATACTTTTTTTTAGTTTATGAGAATTTTAGATTATGAAACTTTCATTTTAGAGCTTTATTTTGATATATTTCTTCATTCGAAAAATGTAATAAAAATTTAAACTGCATCTCATTAATATTTCGATAATCACTACGATCAAATAATGGATGCCATAGAATCTTGACTGGTTTTTTGGATCCACCCTCCTCATAAATTGCAGTGTAGCAACGCAAGCTGTTTTGTCTAAAAATTAGATCCAGTCAGTGAACAAGTGCGGTTAGAAAGCGTCATGTTTCACTAGTCTGGGATTGACTCTTGGCTTTTCATTTTGACAGTGGCCATCATCCTTGTCTTGGAATCTGGGTTCTGGTTGCATTGTGGAATCTTGGTGAGTGACTCCTTGCAGTTCTGTCCTGGCAATGATTAAGGTTAAGCCCCCTAGTTTAGAAACACACATTTCAGTTCTTATAAAAGTTTTTGTTTCCATTTTATTTCTAGTATTCAAGACAAAATATATATGTATTTTAAATTATAAACAAATTGCACATCATTAGTTAACAGTTTTTATCTTCAGAGCAGTACTATTTAGCACATAGTGTCGGTAGTCAAATTGGGGATGATCAGTTTTGGAAAAGAACGGGAAGTGGGCATACAAGTTGCATATCTTTTGAGGTGTTTTAAATGCTCACTACTGAGATAAGAAGAGTGGGTGACGGGCTTGTACTTCAGAGTCCTGTGATACCTTTCTTTAGGACACTATGTGCAATTAAGTTTTTTCAGTCTGTGCCTTAAAGATAGTGCCCAGTTTTGTGCTTAATGTGCTTTCAATTGAATATTGTTTGTTTTAACCTAAAGCTGTAATATTCATTCATATCATACTTTATATAAACAAAAGACATTTGTGTGTATGTGTTTGTGTGTATGGAGCAGACCACTCTGCTCATACTGAACCACAGCCACTAAATGGCACATGCACGTACTTTTCAATTTTTTCAGAGCTTGGCCAAGAGCTACACTGAGGTTACTTCTACTGTTTTCTATATGAAGGTTAAAATTTCATTAAGGATGACACTCAGATTTATATGTTTCACTGCAGCATATTTCAAAGTCAACAAAAGTGGCAGTTTGTTGTGATACATGTCTAAACACTAAAAAGGGGCCTAAGGCTTAAAGTTTCAATTAGATTTAAACAGGCAATGGCTAAAAAATTAGAGGAACTCTGACAAAAATGCTGTCTGAAATAAACTAAATTTTCATATTTACTTAATTTCTTCTTCTTCTTTTTCTTCTTTTGGCTGCTCCCATTCGTGGTTGCCACTGCAGATCATCGAAAATTATTGTCCACATATTGATTTGGCAAAATTTTACACTGGATGCGCTTCCTGATGTAACCCTCCCCATTTATCTGGGCTTGGGACCGGCGCGAAGAAAAACACTGGTTTGTGCATCCACTGTAGCTGGGTTACTTAATGTATTAAATGAAATAAAGAAAAATCCAACAATGAAAAATTTCACAAATGTATTATAGGACTTTTTTGTTGTTTTGCCGGTTTAAAAGGGACTTTTATTTTGGTAATTAAGAGCTTGTTCATTTCAGTTTTTATAGTACACCCTTGGTATAGAGTACAGACTGTATGTACAGTGTAAGGCAACTCGCACAATTGGGGTATTGTGGTACTGAAGGTAATATATCCAATGTTAATTATATTGCAAACAAGTTTTTTTATTAACTCTTTTGGCTTTTTTTTTGTTTTGGTTTATGTCCAAAATAGAGGCAATTCATTTGGAGTTCTCTCTCGGCTATTGCTACTTTTGTGTGAGTGCTACCCTGCATTGAGTTATCACTATTCCTTGTGTATTTACCTGAGACAAGACAATAAAGGTCTCCAATAAATACAGAACTCAAAAGTAATCACAGATTTCTAGATAAAAGTATGAAATTACTTGAAGACATCAGTGGAAATTAAGAGGAAGTTCTTTAAAGACTGAAGCCAGTAAGCCCTTTTTTACACAAAGAGTTGTATGACTCTGGAACAAACTACTGATGCAAGGAGTTTAAAGAGAAGGCTTGACAACCTTTAAAATCTGGATGAGAGACTGGGGCAGCTTAGCTATTAGCTAAATAAAAGACATAGATGGACTGAATGGTCTCCTGTCTTTTGCCAAATGTTTATGTTCTTATGTTCTAAATACAAATGAAATACAAAATAATAAACAAAATACTCCACACAAAATAAGCAAATCAAAAGGTAATTAAAAAACACCAAGAGAAAATCTTAAAAAAAAGTGCACAGAGCTCTTGAGTGATGAGCTCAACGAACTTTTAAATGGAATAGGAAGTACCAAAAGGGAGTCAAATAGCTTAGCTAAAGAGGCAAACTTATACTAAAGCAAGGGACAATAACAATTTAAATAGGGCTCTTCTTTTCACACCTGAAATCCCTAATTGAAAGCTAGTGGAAAAATAGATCAGGGCAAAAATAATAGCAATGCTACAAAACATAAACAGACAGTAAATAAATGAGGTAAGTGAAATTAAACAAAAAAATGAACAATAATAAAAAAAACAAATTCAGAATCTTAACACAGTTAAGCAATCCATATGGAGCTAGATAAATGTCAAGTAAGTGAAAGAGCTCCATCCGTTCTTACTTTTCGGGAGCTCTTGAACTCAACACCATCGGTAATGTAACCAGATGAGCTGGACAATGAGGACACCAATGAAGCAAGGGGAAGGTACAAAAGTGCTTATATTTTAAAACATTCAAAAGCAAAAAATGTTCAAATAAATAGTGCAGTGACTCAAAAATGTCAATAAATAAATACTCCATAAAAAACAAGTGAAATGTAGACGTTAAAATAATTCCAATAAAAACAAGGTTAAAATAATAGCTGGTAGCAGTCCTTTAAAAACAAAACCCAGTACCTTCCTCAGCTTGCGGCTCCCCTGATTCTCCCATCTGGGCCATGCACCAGGGGAGTTGCCCTACCTGCAGCTGATCTTCTCCACGTCCAGTTGCCTTCTGTCCTCTGGTTCCATACGACACCACTACCTGTACCAAGACTCGGGTTCCACCAATTGCCAGGGTGCTCATGCTGGGGTTCCGATCCCAAATCTCTGACTCCCGCTGACTTCTGTGGCCTTTTGGGGCGAGCCAACCACCTTCCGGTCACTCCTGCTCCTCTTAAGTGCTCAGCAGGATCAACCCAATCAAACTGCCCCAGGTGCCGGCCAAACCCCCGCTAGGGCTCACTTTTCCCAGCTGTCTGTCCTTCTTATAGTGAGCCAGCTCTCGCCCACCCACTCACTCACTCACTCATGCATGCACGTACCAGCTTCTTTACTTCCAGCCTCCTTTTCTTCCTCCTTTAACCTCCGTTCTTTTCTTTCAATCTTTTTCTCTCCCCTCTGCACTCACGCTCCTACTATATGTAATGGGGAAGTGGCACAGGTGTGGCAATTAGCAGCTCCCAGCATTAATTACAGATGTGGACGATTCCTCACGTGTGCACATAAACGAGAAAATGCCTGCAGCACATCACGGCTGAGAACTGCTCCGGCCACACTACCACACCCTCTTTATAAGCCGCAAGTGCGGAGATTATTTATTTAAAACTGGCCTTTTATTCTGAGACGCGGACCAGCTATAGTAAAAAAAAGCAGGAGTTTCCTACATTAGGGGCAGAAATTAGTGAACAGCACAAAGGATAAAATGAATGAAAATCAAAGGACAGGCAGAAGATGAGAAACAGTAAGTAAACCCTAGAATATTAGGTGTTCAAGAAGCTAGCCTTACCTTGAGGATACGTTTTACCCTGTTTTGTTTATTAACCAACAATAGGGTGGTCCAGATCTAATCATGCAATTTTCATTATGCTATAACTTATTAAGTTTATTACGTAGAAAATCACCCGAAAAATCCCGGACCATCGAGAAGTGTGTGAACTGACGACATGAAGAATCGTCTTTGCACCGAACTAGAATCGTCCCCACATAAATCAAGACGATCCAGACGATCTGGATCTACATAATTGGATCTGGACCACCCTGTATTTGCATTAGTATGTATGTTTTGAGAATATTTATTCTTTACTTGAGTATAAAATTTTCTGATTTTGCTTCACAACATTTTCAAATGCAAATGCATACTTCTACTCCGATGTTCTTTGCTGGACACTTTCATTATTGAAATACTAAACCAGAAAAAAAAAGGACTACACAAATACATACCATGTTTAACTCAGTCAATTATCTAAAATATGGGCTTTCTTGGCTTTAGAAAAATTTGTTTATACAAAAGCTCTGGGATGATTTTCAAATGTGCACTTCTAGTGCCAAGTACACCTAGCAGCAGCCAGCAGAACAGGGCGGTGTGGGACGCTGGTGACAAACAGTCCCAGTCTCAATTATTTACAGAGATCGTTCCTGCCTTGCTTGCAATGCCTGCCAAGGTAGGCTTCAGTTTCCCTGTGACTCTGCTCAGGATAAGCAGGAGAGATATAAATGTGGAGAGATCAATTTACTTGAACTTTAGCACATTTAATATCAGATGATTTAAAACTTCTATTTCAGTAGTTTTACTTGTGGTTAAATTTTACTTTTACATGAGTCACTTTATAGAAAGATATCTGTAGTTTTATTCAAGTATGGATATTGAGTACTGTAAAACAAGAACCAAACATGAAAAAGGTCCAGGGCATGCCTGTGACGCTGTATAATGAAAATTAATCAAAAAAGAAAGGATTTTTTTACAAAGATTACAATAACATCTTTTCAGACAGGAGTCCAATGCAGAACTAATTCAAACATGGCTGACCTTCTGGTCATATGGGATCCCGGGAGGAGGGGGTGGGTTCAGGAGGGAGGAAGTGATGTCAGCAGTGGAATGGCTGTCAATCTTCTATTCAGCAGAAGGAGAAAGAAAGAAGGCATTAGGATACAGCGCCAACCTGTGGCTCAACAGGTAATTGCCTCCCAAGAACACGCATGTGACAGTACTTTATGCAACATGTATTTTACCTTTTCTTGAAACACAGTGCACACTGAACTGAATATGTCTGAGATTTAAAGAACTCAACCATCCTGATGTCATGAAATGCACTGCAAGTGTGGGTACCATCTTAGAAATGAGAAGGTCATGGCAATGACACTATGAAATGGTGCCAATGACAATGTTAATGGTGCAAGCCATCAAGATGGAGAAAATTAAGTAGAAAATAAGGAAAATAACAGCACAAGATTATTGAAATCCTGACAATTTCTAAAATGAAGCCTTCTACTTGTCAGTTGCATCTATTTGATTGATTTCAGCAATTGTACACCCAAACCTATTAAGCTATAATTAAGAGACATTATAACAGATCCCTTCAAAGCAAACATTACAACTCTATTAAAAAAACATGTTTAGACCCAAATTTTCTTAAAATTATAGATTAGTTTAAAATTGACCTTTTCTTTCTACAGTTTAAGAGTAAACTGTAATCATACAGATCAGATTTTAAAAAATGTAACCTGTATAAGAACCTGTTGGGTCACAACAAAGAAACCGCTTTAACGAATGTTGTAATTAATGTTCTAATTTATCCTGTGCTAATAGATGTAGTGCTAGTTCTTTATGTAAAGGATGCTTTTGGGTGTTGATATTTAAATCTTCTAACTTTTCACTGTAATACTGATGCATTTAAAAAAGCTATATTTTGGTAATTTATGTCTAAATAAAAATAAAGTTGCGTGAACTTTCATTAATCTAACCCATTTTCAGTAATGAATTTCTAAAATTCAATACCTCCTTTGATGGTACATTTATTAATCCAGAATTTTAGATTGCTGAACATCAGAGACTATCATAGCACTATCAACTGCAGAGACGTAACTCTATGAAATGCCTTGGAAATATAATTTTTTTTTAGTCATCCATTCACTTTGTGTTACTAATTAACCAATTATGACTTTAGCGCCTGGTCCAGCATCACTGAATGCTAGGATGGAACTTGTCATAAATGGGCCACTAATAGTGAAATCTAAAGAGAGTATTGTATATTAGAGAAAATCAACAGCAATGAAAGCATTCAAATGTACTTGTAGTGCATTAATGATATAGTTAATTCGAAAAGCCAAAAATTTTAATAGTTATAATTAAGGATTTAGTTCTGCATAATTGCACTATAAAAAGTTTGCATTAACAATCCCAACTGATGTTTAATTAGATACGTTCAGTATTCATAAAGTCTGTAGGCCATAAAAATAAAAGACACTAATATATATATATATATTGTCGCATGCGGCTGGGGGTGGAGCCCAGCTGGGACGCCCAGGAGGACTGGAGGAGGTCTTGTGCTTCCTCCAGACCACGAGGGGGCAACCGCCCTGGTTGTGTTGGGGGCCAGGCGGTGCCCCGGTGCCTGAAGAACCCTGGACCTCAGCACTTCACACCAGGAAGTGCTGGGGGGAAGAAGACTGGGAACACCCGGAGGGCTTCCGGGTGCGCAGCTGGCACTTCCGCCAAACGGGGGTGTGTCCGCGGGGGATTGCTGCTGAAGCCCATCTAGGTTGGGATAAAAGGGGCCGCCTCCCTCCATTCATTGGCAAGAGTTGGGTGGAAGAGGACGGAGCTTGGAGAGAGGAGTGGACGCAGCCAGAAAGGCATTTTGTGACTGTGAGGCCTGGACTTTGGGGGATCGGTGCTGGAAGCACTGGGTTTGTGCACTGAACGTATTTGTAAATATTGTAAATAAAGGAGTGTGTTGGGTGAAACAACGATGTCCGCCTGTCTGTGTCCGGGTCCAGTTCCACAGTGGCATAGTCGGCAGGATGCTCCGTCTATTACAAGACAGGGAACTGCAGTAAGAAATCAGTGTGTGATCGGCCCAGCGCAGCAGCGGATCCCATACACTCACCGCGGGAGCGGCGCGTGCACAACCCCGCGGGAGCGGTTCTCCCCATGGACCGCCGCCGGTCTGCAGTATGGCCAAGCTCCCCGGGTGCGGAGGAAGGAGAACGGGCGTTGCTGGAGTGCGGCGGGCTCCCACGAGCACGCCGCTGCAGAAGGGACGGCATGTTGCCTAGCGAGGCCATGCCGGGGACCTTTGCCCGGACAGACAGGACCCGGGAGGTAAGTTCCCGGGAGGGCCGCGTGTGTTTTGTGTTCAACAGGCAGGGGCTGCCAAGATCTTTGTCGGTGGCAGGCGCATGTCGATCAGTGCCGCCTCGTTGACGCAGCAGCAGCTGGGAGAGCTGCTGAGAGGGAGACGCTGCAACCTAAAGAGCCAGCATGCAACCGCACTGGGAAGAAAAGAGCCAAAATGGCCGCGGACCGGAAGTCCCACCCACTGGCAGGCACGGGATTGGGCGGTGCGTCTTGTGTGCCCGCCGATGATTGGTTGGAGGCGGGACCAAGGAATGTCTGTCCCAGGCCAAAGTGAGACCCGATTGGGCCAGAGGGAGAGGCTTGCAGGAGGCAGACGATGTGTGCGACTGATGGACAGGTAAGCCCACTGACGCCTGTCTCCCTGTTCTTGCTGGTGGCTCTGCGTGAGCCGGAGGAGTGCCTTCGGCCCGTAGAGTCACCTTTATTGCAGGTGCTTTGTGCTCTCTCCGTGGAGCTGGAGAAGCTGTGGGGGAGACGGCGATCGCGTCACCCGAGACACCGCAGGCTGCGGTGGAATGGCGCAACACCGGAGCCTTTGGCTGGAGGAGTACGGCGGGGAAGGTGAGTGTTGCCCTCCCCGTACAGCATGATGGAGAAGTCGCCGAAATCGGCTGTGATATTAATGACCAGCAGCAAGTACGCGATTCTCCGACAGCGGACGCGGCGGTACTGGCTGCGCGCAGAGCAAGGAGAGCAAGATCGCACGGGCTGGCAGGACAGGGGCTGATGAGTGCCCTGGGTCCTAGCGCCCTGCGCTCCAAGCCTGCGGCAGTCTCCTGTCGCTCTGCAGGGAAGCAGACGGGGCTGGATTTGAGCTTTCACCATGCTCAGACCCAGAGCGTCAGAGCGTCCAAGAAGAAAAGGAGGAATCGAGGGGTGAACGCCGGTTCCTCCGATAGGAAGGGACGTGTCGCTGGGTGCGCACGTCCAGTGAAGGGGGAAACCCCTGGGCGGGTGGAGGAGCCGCCTGTGAGAGCGGTCCCGGTAAGGACAAATGGACGGGCATGGAACCTGCGGTGGAGGCGCCGAACGGGCAAGTCGCGGGCTGCCGATAGGGGGGGAGAGCGCTGCCAGTACAGAGATCGGAGGGACACCCGGTGCGGGTGTCCAGGCAGTGCTTTTGGCCCTCACTTTTCTCTCTTTACAAGACCAAAGCCCCGACGAGCAGTAGGACCTGCCCCGTTGGGAACCTGCCCTCCTGGAACGGGCTGTTCTGCTGGAGGACTCTCCACCGGCAACCGGATGGTGCCCCGGCTGGCGGGGACTATGGAGGCGAGAGCGGCGCAGACCAGAGGGCCGCGACGGCCTCGGAAGCAGTGCCGAAGTGGTGCGTTCCAGGGTGCCGTGATGGGCCTTGAGTACGGAGTAGGACCCACTCTGGGGACGTGCTGCCCTCTCGGGATGTGTCGCTTAGACTGATGTGTCTTCGCTGGCAGTGACGCACTGTCGCATTCGGCTGGGGGTGGAGCCCAGCCGGGACGCCCAGGACGACTGGAGGAGGGCTTGTGCTTCCTCCAGACCATGAGGGGGCGACCGCCCTGGTTGTGTTGGGGGCCACGGGTAGAGAAGCCCAAACCTGTAGGGGCCCATGGCCTGAAGAACCCTGGACCTCAGCAGGAAGTGCTGGGGGCAAGAAGACTGGGGACACCCGGAGGGCCTCCGGGTGCGCAGCCGGCACTTCTGCCACACGGGAGTGTGTCCGCGGGGGATTGCCAGGAAGCAGCTGAAGCCCATACAGGTTGGGATAAAAGGGGCCGCCTCCCTCCGTTCATTGGCAAGAGTTGGGTGGAAGAGGACAGAGCTTGGAGAGAGGAGTGGAGGCGGCCAGAAAGGCATTTTGTGACCGTGAGGCCTGGACTTTGGGGGATCGGTGCTGGAGGCACTGGGTTTGTGCACTGAACGTATTTGTAAATATTGTAAATAAAG
>JANRMT010062856.1:108019998-108033338 GCA_026402145.1 Polypterus bichir lapradei
TTACATGTGTTTGATGATCAGAAACATTTTGTGTGACAAACATGCAAGAGAATAAGAAATCAGGAAGGGGGCAAATAGTTTTTCACACCACTGTATATATACAGTAGATAGATAGATAGTGTCACACAAGTGCGAGTAGGAGGTAGCTAAAAGGTCTGAATAATTGTAATAAAACATCCGACCGGGGGCGGCGGAGTGCGCTGAGGTCACTTCTGAAGCCGGCCCCTGTGCTGATGTCACTTCTGGTTCCGGCCATTTTGACCGACATGATTTCCTCTACGGGCCTTTAAAGCCGCCATCTTGGGATATTGTAACCAGTTCTGTTTTGGACTCTGTGATATGCACATCGTGCTTCTGATTTAAAACCCTCTTGGACTCTTAATTGTTACAATAGATAGATGGATAGAGACAACAACACAAAATAAAAAATTACAAAAGCTTAGTTGAACTTTTCTCTGCAATAGAAAAAGGACATAACTTTTGAATTCTGATCTTTCAATTCATGTTTTTAAGATGGATAAATGCAGACAAGTATTCCACTTTTCCAGTCTATCACAGTTGCCCTTTGGGGTAATAAGATTGCATCAAACTTTGTTGTGGCCAGGCTCTATAAGCTTGATGACAACAGCAATAAGTTAAGGTCTTACAAGGGTTTATAAAGGAAGGAGTACAAGTCTTGCCATTTCTGGGGTGCACATAACCCAATCTTTTTGGTAGATGATTGTTGTGAAATTCTGTCCATCAATGTTACTATTGTTGAATTATGGTCCTTTGTTCAACTTGGAGGCCATCTTATTAGGTGAAGGAGGAAAGCTACAGTCTGGCGAGTGACCCTGCCATGGAGACTGAGACTTTGTAGCTGACAATAAGAGTGTCTGACCCTGGTTTTTAAGCCAGGACCTGTGTTCTACAAATAGCAGAAGAATGTATAATGTCTGTGTTTCCTAAAGTGTGCCCTTAATTGGCTACAAAAATGATATGTCCAACACAACGCTCCCTTCATAAAGAGCAATGTATTACAATGTTCAATAAAATTGAAGAATTATAGTATATCTTGCCCAAACAATGTATACTTTCCCTCACTAATTCTGCTACTTTCAATCATTATAACTGTTGTGTTGAATCTACTGGAACATTTTTTGCTCAATATAACTAGATTCCTGGTATTTTCCAGTGCTAATAAGTAAGTTCATTTTTATTTAGACTAAGTAATTCTTTTTTAGATGATCACATCTACTCCCATCCTGACACACACACACACAGAAAGGAATGCCTAAAACACTTAAATCTACAAAAAAAAATCTAAATTGCAATTTTGTCAGTACAATGTGTCACTATATCCTGCATATCTTATATATAAACGTCTACATGTGGAAGTGTGTGTGTCTGTCTGTCTGGCCCGGAAGTGAGAGGTGAAGTCGGGGTAAGGGCTCCACTTCCGAGGAAACAGAAACTCACTTACACGCTAATAACACAAGCGAGGCCAGTATGTCAGCAAAGCAAAGAAAGACAAAGTTGCTTAGCTGCTAACATCGGCAAAACTGTATCCCTTTTAATTTTCCTTCTGCTGCTAATGCACAAGTGATGCATGTACATTGGTAAAATGAATCCTTCTAGGAGAGAGATGCCCAGAGTAGTTCCTTTCAATTACCTGACATCTCTACATTTCAATTTTTTTTCTGACGATTTCAATAGTTTCTAGGACCCCAGGCTTTTTACAGCACAGCCTTACACAGCTAGTATATACTGTATATATGGCCCCATATTCTAAATGGCCCCATTTGAGTTGGCTTTATGATGGACTGTTGTCTGTTGGTTCTTACCTTGATCTTGGCACCGTGTGGCTAGACTGTGGACACCCAAAACTCTTAATTGACTTAAGTAGGTTTGAGAATGTCGTGTATTATTTGATTTTCTCATTTGTTATTCAGCATTACTTAACATTCAGATTTCACATATACTAAAAACTGTAGCTTTTTTGTACATTTACTAAGTAAAAAACCCAGAACACATGTTAATCTTTATTGGGCAGTTACAGGAATCAGGGAAAAACTGAACAACTGCTTCTCTTTCCAATTCCATTCAAAAGCTTCTCCGCTTGCTGGGGAAAAATAAAAGCATGCGTTTATTTAACCATTTTTGTAGACACAAGCCAATTGTGCTGAATAGTTACAGTTTAGTGAACTTAATAAGGTTGTTTATATTATAAATATTATTATTTGCTATGTTCAGGCCATGCATACAGATGTTAAACATTAGATTCAAATCACTGTTCATTATCTGACTGACAGATTTGTTATGTTGTGAGAATGCCAGGGGGGAAAGGTTCTGAAACAATTTATATGTAAATTGAAATTTACAAAACTGCAAAGTAAAATGGATGAATAAAATATTAGAAAATTAATTTGGAAGGCCGTCCAACTATGACTATCACTAAATGATGCATAAGTTATTATTTTAGCATCTATTATATTTTTTTCACATCATTTGCCTACAATCAATAAAAGAAACACAACAATTTAAAATTATGTATGAGTATATGGCTCATTTCTTCTGATAATAAATATGTAAAATCTTTGGTAGTTCTTTTAAGTTTGAAAAATATATTTAAAATTATAAAAATGTCACTAGTGAGAAATCACTCAAGGTCCCAACATTCTCCATTCAATCTAAAAGAAGAGGGTGCAGTCTGTAGGTGGGTGCAGATTTGGCTAAAACATGGGAAGCAAAGGTTATGGTGAGGGGGACTTTTTCTGAATTGGGTGATGGTAAAAGGGATCAGCATTGGGTCTGCTCCTCTTTTTAATATGCATAAACAAAATCAACAAGAACACATTCAATAACCTGTTTACATTTGTAGATGATACCTAAATAGGTGGAAGGGTAGATAATGTTGAATCAGCTAAATTGTTACAAAGGTACTGGGACAGCATACACGCCTGGGCAGATTTGTGTCAGATGAAATTTAATGTAAGTAAATGTAAAGTATTGCATATAGGAAGCAAAAGTGTTAGAATTGAATATACAATGGAAAGTGTGAAACTTCAAAGTACACCTTATAAGGAGGACCTAAAAGTCATAGTGGGTTCATCAGTATCTACAGAGTACAAGTGATCAAGAAAGCTAATGGGATGTTAGATAAAATATCACAATAGGTAGCGTACTGGTCAAGGGAGGTTATGACTAAGACATTTAACACTCTAGTGAGGTCTCACCTTATATGCTGTGTTCAGTTTCAGTCTCCATGTTACAAAAAAGACATAGCAGCCCTAGAGATTCCACAACTATGAGGTATGGGCTATGAGGAGATATTGAAGAAGTTGAACCTTTTCAGTTTAAGCAAATGGGGATTAAGAGGAGACATGATTGAAGTGTTTAACATTATGAAAGGGAATTAGTACATGAGATCCTAGTCGTTACTTTAAAATAAAATCTGCAACAAGAACACAGGGACACAGCAGAAAACGTATTAAAGACATATTTCGCACAAATATCAGCAAGTCATTTCCTCATGCAAAGAACTATAGCTATGTGGAATAGTTACCAAGTAGTCTGGAAAAGAGTAGGATTTTAGAGGATGTCATTTTGTACAATGTAGGCAAACAGGACTAGCTTGTTGGGCTAAATGGCCTCTTCTCATTATAATTTTCCTAATGTTCTAATTTCAAATTTTGGCTTTCACTAATAACAAGGCAGTGATATAATAATTGTTTATTTTTTAATATTGGTTGAAATAATATAGTACATCTCCCTAATACTGAAGCACTTAAACCCTGGTACTCCATTTTAAACAAATTAAATTCTTTCACCAGGATAGATTTACATGATTTATATAAAATCATTTCTCAACTAAGACCCTTCACCTGCATCCTCGACCCAATACCAACAAGTTTTTTCAAAGAAGTATTGGGCGTGCTAATTGATAGTATTCTTGACATAGTAAACTCGTCATTACATACGGGGTGTTTCCAGACTGTCTTAAGACTGCTGTAGTTAAACTCTTGCTCAAGAAAAATAATCTTGACTCCTCTGCTTTTAAAAATTTTAGACCTATTCCTAACCTGCCTTTCTTAAGTAAAATTCTAGAGAAGGCAGTCATTATGCAGCTTAATGGCCACCTCAATAAACATGCTGTTCTTGATAAGTTTCAGTCGGGCTTTAGAAAAAATCACAGTACAGAAACTGCACTCTAAAGTAGTGCTGACGTGTGCTTTGCAAACGCTAGAGTCTGTTGAGAGTTGTTGGTTTGTTCTGTAGTGTGAGATTTAAATTAAAAAAATACATTTTGCTCTTAAAAACTTGGGTTTTGGTTGCCGCTAAGGAACCGTGTGGGAATTTTTAAAGCGTTTTAAAGGGTTTTTTTTTTTTTTTGCTTTTTTTTCGCCCGCACAAGAACAAAAGTAGCTGGGTGTTTGGAAGTGCGCTTGGAAAAGTTATTTGTACTTGTACCTGCACTTGTTATCTGTATTTGAATTAGTAATAGCTGCAATAACTGATATCGGCATTTGTAAATAAATTACCGCGTCGTCGTAACAGCGATTCCTTAGTTTAAAGGAAAAGAAAAAAAGGCCGCGGCTGACTTCAAAGCTGTAAAAGTGGAAGGCTCAGCAGTGCGCAGGTAAACGGCCAGCGTTAAGACGCCGATCAGGCACAAGGAGCAGTAGGAGCAAATAAGGTAGTAAAGTTTTATTTATTTGTTTATTTTAGATTAAACAGGCCTTAGCGGTCCAGAGGTAGAACAGTTAAGTGGGCGACAGCGTATTGGTTCATTAATACAGGGAATACAAACAGTGCGAGTGATGAGCTTATAAGTAAGAGGAGTGCAAAGTTAGGAGAAGAGGCAGAGAAAAGTAAAGTTAACCTCATAGAAAGGCAAATAGCAGGCAGCTGAGAGGGAGAACAGTACAGGAGCTTAAGGGAAAAGGTGTAAAATATCTGTAGCAGATCTTAGTGTTACCATTTAAGTTAAGGAGCAGCTGAAAGAAGAAGAAATTTAATTTTAAGAAAAAAAAAAAAAAGTTAAGGCAGTTTAGTAATCCCAAATCAAATTTTAATAATGAGGCCAGTGCAATGCAAGGTGTATGTGTAGGCTAGTCGAGGATTGTTTAAACTAGGGAATGGGGGGCAGGGAGTTTAGGACAGGACAGGTTTAGATCTATACATGGAAGAACAAACAATGGTGTAGAAATAAAAATGCATAGTAATGTAAATTCTAAGCAAACACGTAAATGTAGAAGGATTAATACATTAAAAATAGCTTGCCTTAATGCTAGAAGTATCAAAAATAAGGTAAGTGAGTTGGAGTTGTATGTAGCAGAGCATAATTATATTATAGCAATAATGGAAACCTGGCTAAATAACAAAGATGGGGATGAGTGTAACATAGAGGGATACACATTTTTTAGGAAGGATAGACAGAACAGAAAAGGAGGTGGGGTTGCTGTTTATGCCAAACAGGGTTTAAATGTAAGTCATCTTCAGTTGGATTATGAGCCCCATGTTAGTGAGGACATGTGGCTTCGCCTGGAAAATATTAGGGAAAGAGGTCTTATTTTAGGAGTGTGTTATAGACCACCCAATTCAGACAGTAATTTCAACACACATCTTTTTAGTAATAGCAAAAAGGCAAGTTTACAGGGGGATATTATAGTCATGGGGGACTTTAATTATCCAAATATTAACTGGGATAACCTTGCAGATGGAGGAGCACAAGAGCAGGAGTTTTTAGAAGTAATCAGCGACTGTTTTTTAACACAGCATGTTAAAGTACCAACACGGGGTGAAGCCTGTCTGGATTTAGTATTCTGTAATAATCAGGATAGAATTGAGGGTGTAGAGGTGATTGAACCACTAGGGTCAAGTGACCATAATGTAATACAATTCTCAGTATTTTGTAAGAATACAGATGCAAAGACTAAAATTGTTAAGTTGAACTTTGGTAGGGCTAATTTTGAGCAGATGCGGCAAAGTCTAAGTAGGATAGACTGGGATAAGCTTTTAAATGTAGAGACAGTCGAGGAGCAGTGGAACAGGTTTAAAAATGTTTTACATGTAATACAGGACAGATACATACCTAAATTTGGAATTAATAGGAAGCTAAAAAAAAACTCCACGGTGGATTAATAAAGATTTAAAAAAGAAGTTGCAAAGGAAAAAACTGCTGTATAAGGCATATAAGACTAATGACTGCAAAGTGAATCGTAGCGCGTATGAAAATATGAGGGCAACCATTAAGAAGGATATCAGGGAAGCTAAAAGACAGTTGGAGAGGAATATAGAAGATAAGGCGCAAGAAGACCCCAAGAGATTCTTTCAGTATTTTAGTAGTAAAAGATCAGTCAAGGAGGAGGTCAAGTTCATCAGGAATAGTAAAGGGGAATTAAAATATAGAGACAATGAAATAGCAGATGCCCTTAACTTACATTTTTCTGAGGTGTTTACAAGTGAGCAAGTGGATAACCTCCCAGAGGTAAACGCAACTACTAAGGAGGTACTGAGGGATTTGGAAATTGTAGAGGGAGAAGTGCTGCTCAGATTAAATAAACTGAAATCAAACAAATCACCAGGACCAGATAATATTTATCCTTGTGTTCTTAAGGAGGCTAGTGAGTACATATATAAACCCTTGACACATATTTTTAGGAAGTCACTGAGCACTGGAGAGATTCCGAAGGACTGGAAAATGGCAAATATCATCCTATTATATAAAAAAGGTGACAGGGTAGATCCAAGCAACTATAGGCCAGTAAGCTTAATATGCATCACAGGAAAATTAATGGAAGGAATTATTAAGGATAAGATTGAGCAACACATGGCAAGGACAGGAGTTATTCTGAACAGTCAGCATGGGTTCAGAAGAGGGAGGTCGTGTTTTACTAACATGTTGGAATTCTATGAGGTTGCAACAAAAGCATACGATCAAAGTGGCGCTGATGATATTCTCTATCTGGACTTTCAGAAAGCATTTGAAAAGGTGCCACAATCGAGGTTGGGCATCAAGTTAAAAGAAGTGGGAGTTCAGGGTGATTTTTTAGATGGGTGCAGAATTGGCTCAGACACAGGAAGCAGAGGGTGATGGTGTGAGGAACCTCATCAGAACTGGCTGATGTTAAGAGTGGTGTTCCACAGGGGTCAGTGCTAGGGCCGCTGCAATTTTTAATATATATAAATGATTTAGATAGGAATATAAGTAACAAGCTGGTTAAGTTTGCAGTTTATACCAAGATAGGTGGATTAGCAGATAATTTGGAATCCGTTATATCATTACAGAAGGACTTGGATAGCATACAGGCTTGGGCAGATTTGTGGCAGATGAAATTTAATGTCAGTAGATGTAAAGTATTACACATAGGAAGTAAAAATATTAGGTTTGAATACACAATGGGCGGTCGGAAAATCGAGAGTACACCTTATGAGAAGGATTTAGGAGTCATAGTGGACTCTAAGCTATCGACTTCCGACAGTGTTCAGAAGCCATTAAGAAGGCTAACAGAATGTTAGGTTATATAGCACGATGTGTGGAGTACAAGTCCAAGGAGGTTATGCTCAACCTTTATAATGCATTGGTGAGGCCTCATCTTGAGTACTGTGTGCAGTTTTGGTCTCCAGGCTACAAAAAGGACATAGCAGCGCTAGAAAAGGTCCAGAGAAGAGCGACTAGGCTGATTCCAGGGCTACAGGGGTTGAATTATGAGGAAAGATTAAAAGAGCTGAGCCTTTACAGTTTAAGCAAAAGAAGATTAAGAGGTGATATGACTGAATTTAAAATTATGAAGGCAATTAGTACAGTGGATCGAGACTTGTATTTTAAAATGAGTTCATCAAGAACACAGGGACACAGTTGGAAACTTGTTAAGGGTAAATTTCACACAAACATTAGGATGTTTTTCTTTACACAAAGAACGATAGACACTTGGAATAAGCTACCAAATAGTGTGGTAGACAGTAAGACGTTAGGGACTTTCAAAACTCGACTTGATGTTTTCTTGGAGGAAACAAGTGAATAGGACTGGCGAGCTTTGTTGGGCTGAATGGTCTGTTCTCGTCTAGAGTGTTCTAATGTTCTAATGTTCTAGTAAATGACTTGTGGGTAAATGCAGACAGAGGCTGTTTATCTGTTCTCATCCTTTTAGATCTGAATGCCGCATTCAATACCATTGATCACAATATTCTTAGAAATCGCCTTAGTCAATGGGTGGGCCTCTCTGGCAGTGTCTTAAATTGGTTTGAATCCTACCTAGCAGGTAGAAAATTCTTTGTAACTTGTGGTAATTATACTTCAAAGACATTCTATATGGTGTTCCACAGGGCTCTATCCTGGGTCTGCTGCTCTTTTCGATTTACATGCTTCCGTTAGGTCAGATTATCTCGGGGCATAACGTGAGCTACCATAGCTATGCTTATGACACACAACTATACTTATCAATAGCGCCTGACAACCCCAACTCTCTTGATTCACTAACACAATGTCTTACTTGTGTTTCTGAATGGATGAATAGTAATTTTCTCAAGCTAAATAAAGAGAAAACAGAAATTTTAGTGATTGGCAATAATGAATATAATGAGGTTATTAAAAATAAACCTAATACATTAGGATTAAAAGTCAAGATGGAGGTAAAGAACTTAGGGGTAACTGTTGACTGTAACCTGAATTTTAAATCGCATATTCATCAGATCACTAGGACAGCATTTTTTCACTTAAGAAACATAGCAAAAGTTAGACCTCTTATATCATTGAAAGATGCTGAGAAATTAGTTCACGCTTTTGTTTTCAGTCGACTAGATTACTGCAACGCACTCCTCTCAGGACTACTAGTGCAGAATGCAGCTGCTAGAAACCTAACTAGGAAAAGAAAATCTGAGCACATTTCTCCAGTTTTGATGTCACTACACTGGTCACCTGTGTCATTCAGAATAACAGGACTACCCAAGATGACAATTCCTCCAGTTATATGGCAAAAGGGCATGAAGAAGCAGGTATAAGCGAACGGACACTGGAAGTGACGTGAATAAGGAGAGCTGTCAGTCCTCCTGTCTGCAAAAAGAGAAAAAGAGAGGACGTTATCATATAGCGGCAACCACTGGATTGGCAGAGAACAACCATCACCAAAGCCCTTAAACTGTTGTAACAAAAATAGCCAAGATACATCAAAGGTTTGGGGCAGCCACCCATATAATATGCCCCAGCTGCAAATGGGTATTTTTTCTGTGAGTTGTGTTCAGGTTGAAATTCAAAACAGAACTGATTTTAGTTTGATAAGATGGTGGCTTTAAAGGTCATGACAGGAAGTGATGTCATCTGGACCGGAGTCGGAAGTGATGTCATAGAGACCGGACGTGACATCATCCATACTGCCGAAACCAGAAGTGATATCATCTCTAGCACCAGCACCTAGTGGGATTTCCTATGGATAGTCTACAGAGAACAGAAAGAGAAAGTTAATGCAGCTCGCCACCCCCTAGTCTGGCGTGGTACTACTATTATTTGGGCCCTCTAGTTGCCTCCCAATTACACGTGTGTGACACTGTCTTATATGTGCATGTGTGTGATAATGTTGATATACTGATCACAATGGTAATAAAATCAGTCCCCATTACAAGTCACCCTGACATATACAGTATTTTTTCACATACAACACACCTTGTGATAAACCTAGATGCACTACTATTTGTGAAACAATACACACAATATCCCATATTGCAAATCAGGACTGCATCAGTTTAGCTACTGTTTGCATCATACTGGGTAAGTCAAAGTATCTGTGTCCTTATTAGCAGTGTACAGAAAGGGCGTGCTTTATTTGAATTATTAGAATATACTGACCTAAAAATCTTCAGCCTCTTCCACAGTAATGTATCTACATTTTTAAATGCTAAAATTTTAATTTTTAATTAACTTTATCCACTTCTAAGATACAAGAGAAATGATTAAGGCCATGCAGCTCATATGATTAATTAAAAGTTCATTTGTCCTTGTGTCTCATATCATTTGCTAAAAGATAACTTGAAATTATCCACTTCAAACAAAAATAATGCATTCCTTCATTTTCTGAAACCTCCACTTACATTTCTGAACAGAGACAATGAGTTCATCAGAGGGCAATGAGAAGGATATATTTCTCTTTTTCTAGCTCTTCATTTTGAAAGACTTATTCAGAAAATTGAGCACAGTTCTCTTTTTAATTGCTCCCTAAGGTATACAAATGGCAGTGCATTGTTATTCAGTAGCTAAAGCAAAATATCTAAAAGTTGTGCCTTCCCGTAAAATAACAAATAAACTGATGATCTTTAATAGCGGAAAAAACAAATGTATTATTTACCACTCCTTGGGCATCAACATAACTTTAACTAAAATGTTATTCCCATCCTTTGACCAAAAATGCATTATTATAGAATTAGAATTAGATTTAGAACATCTTCTATTTCAGGTTATTCTAATTGGTTGGTTGCTTAATGTCACAGGGAGCTGAGAACCCCTCTTTCTCCTTTTTTGGGTAAAAGTGAAGAACAAGATGAGAGTTACCATTCAGGCTGCTGTTTAAATGTGTATTTTGTAATGTAAAGTAGATGTGGAAGGACTCTGACATTTTTAACAAGCTTGAGGTTAGTGAATCAATAGAGAAAAACAGAGCTAAAGGAGCAAGCAATGATATATTCAGGATAAATCAGGGCAAAAATGAGCAAATGAGGATGTAGTCAAGGACAGGCAGATCACAAGGAATGCACAAGGACATAAAGAGCAGTGAGCCTACATTAGCCTTAAAAAGACCTGAACAAATTTACTGGGCAAAATACGAGATAATGCATAAACCATTCAGGAGTTACAGACTGTATGTTCTATTGTGCTTCACATATATTAGGAACACTGACAGATTGTTTTAAATTGTCCAAGAATTTCTCAGTGAATGAAAAATATTCTTTAAAGCATTAGTGCAAGCATACTCTTTTTTCTTTAAGATAAGTGTAGTGTGTTGTTTACTAAAGTATTCTAAAAAATAAGTAACTTGGGCATTAATGCTGCCAGTGTTACTCATTTGTTGAAAATGCAACTCTCTTTATAGAATAAATTAATGTTAAAGAGCTTACTGTGTTGTACATTTCAAATATAGTAAATCCTTACATTCATTTTATCTGATATTAAAGGAATTAGAAAGATCAAAAATTGAATCAATTTTCAGAGCAAAAGATGTACTCCATAAACATAATAAAGGAAATTGATTGAAGTGCATTAAAATACAGCAGAACTGTGAAGGTGCTAAGGAAAAAAATAAACACAGTGGATCAACATGGTAGCAGTTATTAAATGATTTTGGTTACAGAGGTCGTAAGGTAGTAAAAGAATAGTTTTCAGTTAAGTACTCTGATTTTGTTTTTAATTGTGATATTGAGTGTGTAGAATCCACACTTTCCGTGTCAGCCATATTTATACATGAATAACACTATTATTAGAGAAACATAATTCATGAGTGATTGTATATGGCTGGTAATTTAATTCATTTTAACTTTATATGCCATACTTTTAGTTTACACCCATAGCACAGTACACATTTAATTAATGCCAGGTTCTACTAATAACAATAACAACAACAACATTTATTTATATAGCACATTTTCATACAAAAAAAAATGTAGCTCAAAGTGCTTTGCAAAATGAAGAAATAGAAAAATAGAAGACACAATAAAAAATAAAAAGTCAACATTCATTAACATAGAATAAGTCAGGTCCAATGGCCAGGGTGGACAGAAAAAACAAAAAAAAAACTCCAGGCGGCTGGAGAAAAAAAATAAAATCTGCAGGGATTCCAGACCATGAGACCGCCCAGTCCCCTCTGGGCAATCTACCTAACATAAATGAAACAGTCCTCTTTGTATTTAGGGTTCTCACGGAAGGACTTGATGATGATGGTCACGTAGACTTCTGGCTTTTAGTCCATCAATGTTGGAGCATCATGATGCTTTGAGTCGGTGGTGGTGGCGCAGGCCGCCAGAACCATGAACCTTAGCGAGGTGTTTTTCCATTACAAAAAAGACCTTTGAAAGGAAGAATTACTTGTGCATTAATAACTTGAGGCTTGGATAATTTTTTTTTTGTTTTTGTTTTATACACATTTTTTCTTAGCTTTGTTTTCCCCTGTACACGTCATGTTGTTTCTGCCAATTTCTTTTATATTCACTAATACGCAGTATGTTAAACGCTATCAGTGTGTATTGCTACTTGCCTTGTTACTCTGTTTCATATAGATAGTGAAAATGGTACAAAAGAAACACCTCCAAACATCTAATGTCAGTTTATAAAAATGCTGTTTTCTGTATGATGACACAGGCCTAAACTAGTCAGTGACCACAATTTCACCAAATATTCATGGAGTCAAATTCAACGGGAGAAACCAATTGAGTTATGATTAGTTTCAAAAAAGTTTAGAAAAAAAGATAATAGGAAAAAGTTAAGGTGTTAGTAAAAAAAAGATCATTAAAGTACAAGACACTGTAGAAAGCAGAGAATACCATACTATGAAGCACAGAAATCTGCAATATCTTGAATTCTGTACAGCATATGTATAAATACATGTACAAGCCAGAAATCCTTCAAATGCATAAAGCAGTATTATTTCAATTCAATGCGTTTTTCCCAAGTTGTTATTAAGTTTTTAGTTTTGAACAGTCCAATTGCTTAGACACATTTATGATAAACTAGCAAAATACCCGCGCTTCGCAGCGGTGAAGTACTGCCTTAAAATTTTTATTAAGAAGAAAATTAAACCTTTTTAAACTGAGGGAAAATATACCAATAATTATTTGTTAAAGATCTCTTTGTATGCCACGTTGTCAGTTCGGCCCTCCAGTTGTAATATGACCAAGCTGTAGCTGTGCGCTGAGCTTACTCTTGAGCATGCAACGTACAGTTGGCCATGTGAACAGTAATCTTGTTTCAAATCTCACAGCTTGGATTGCTGCTGTCATAATCGGTTTGAGTTTCATGGTTTGTTTCAGTTACGACAGTATTTGTAGGACTTGTGTTGAAGAGACATTCGGCATCTGTCAAGCGTTGTAAGTATACAACCAGTTTCATTGATAACTTCACATCCAGCTTTTGAGAGTTTAAACATTTCTAAACATCAAAGTGTCCACTACTGAAATCGTCACCTGTGAAGCTAAGATGTTTAAGAGGCATTGGCGGTTGTCCAAAGGTGTAAAATATTTGGCCATTTCGGTACACTTAAGCATTTCACTCTTCTAGTGCTCCTGTGTAGTATAATTATCTCCTGTACCGTCATCAGTCCACACCTTGAACCTGTCCCAGTCATTCAATACATAAGACACAATGTTCCTCCGGATATCAA
>JANRMT010062856.1:108038338-108092134 GCA_026402145.1 Polypterus bichir lapradei
GAGTGAGGGCTTTGCCTTTTATTAGTATAGATAAACAGATGACCTTGCTGAAGGGTATTTATTTAGAAAATGAGTATTAGGCTGTAGTGATAAAGTAAATGATCACTTGACTAATCCTGATACAATGAAACTATTATTTTACTTTAAACTTTTTCTAAGGATTTAAAGAATAATAATATCTTACATCTCTGGACACAGCAGAGTATGAAGTGACTGTTTCATTAGAGGTCTTAATATATATAGTATAATCCTGGTATAGGAGATGACAGATTAATAAAATTTTAAATGTTTGTGTCAGTATACTGCTTGCTAACTATTGAAAGAGACAAATGTCTGTTCCACTAAAGTACAGTTCTTCATTTCTGCATGGTGCCATGAAAGAGAATTTTTTCATTCCCTGATTTGTTCTGTTATTTTGAGGTCTTCAGCCATAATCTAATACTAGAAAAAGGGCAACATAGTGAAGAATTAACACATTGTCTTGTACTTGTGTGCCAACTGTATGAAAAAGCAATTATCCCCTTACACTTAATAACCACCTTTAAAAGCCACCTTTAGCAGCAATGGCTACAATCAAAAGCTGCCCATATTACATTATCAGGTCTTCACATTGCTAAGGAGGAATATTAACCCACTATTCTCTGAGAACTACTTTAATTCAGAAACATAGGTAAGGTCCTCAAGCATGAATTGCTGATTTCAGGTCCTACCACTACATCTCTCTTGGGTTTAGGTTTGTACTTTGACTCAGCTAGTACCTAACTTTAATTTGGCTTCTTTTGGATATTCTAATATCAACTTGCTTTTGTGTCTCATATTTTATGTTTCAGCAGAGATGGATGAAAAGACATTTTCAAATGCAGAACAAAATTCATGGTCACTTCAGTTATGGTAATTTGGCCAGACTGCTAAGCATTCACACCGTCCCTCTAACACTACAAAGTTTCACCATTAGTATGATGTCCTTATTATGTGATGCTGTGTTTGCTTCACGTTAGATATAATAGGAGCCCAGAAAGTTATACTTTTGTCTCATCTGCTCATTGAAAATTGTTCCAAAAAGCTCTGGGTTTATCTAGGTGCTCCCTAACAAATAAGAGGTGAATTTGGGGTTAGCAATGGTTTCTCCATTGCCTCTCTCCAATGAAGCCTATTTCTACCCAGTATCTTTCTGATTGTGGCACCGTAAACACTGACCTTTTCTTTGTTCTCTGAATGTTTTTTTAGGAACCTTTGCGGATTCCTGTTTGATTTTACACTGCACCTTTTCAGTATTTTTTCAGGCTGGCCACTCCTGTGAAGATTTGCTGCTGTTCAGAGATTTTGCCGTCTGTAGATTATGGTTCTTACAGTGGTTCAGTGACATTCCGCCACCTTAGAAATGGTTGTGTAGCCATTGCCCAATAGCTATGAAAACCTCTTTTTTCTTATCTCTTTAGAGGTTTAGCTTGATCATGGCAGTATGTGCTTTTTTGATGTTTGTACTGGTAACTTGGCTCCGAGGGTAAGGGTCAAAATAAGTGAGGCTTATATTGAGCAGGGCTGGCTATAATCGAGCCATGCTGTTTGCAGTCACTTAACACTATCTATGCCTTTAAATGGGTTAAGCTGACTGTGGGGCACATACTCTTTCATTGAGTATAGTTGATGTTATAAAACTTTGGTCATTCTATAAATGACTTAACCTAAAAATGTGTAGTACATATTGACTCAGTTGCCCTTTGTTTAATTAAAATCTGTGTTAATAACATTGAAAATATTTAGTGTCAAAAATTTGCAAAAATATGAGCAAATCAGGGAGTGGGAAAATACTTTTTTACAACACAGTGAAATGAACTCTGCTGCACATAATTTATATAACTATAAGACAGGTGGATACTTTTGTGTTATTATTTGAAATGTTTATCCTGTGCATCCAGTTATCTAACAAGCCGATTTACTCATTCAAATCTGACTCTCACTGTTAGTCAGCCTCTCTTTTTTCGCCTTTCCTTCCCTGCATCTTTCGTTCCCTATTTCTACCGCTAACTCAATGACAAAGTTACCTTAATGTTTATTTGCTGAAGTAAATGCTCTTCACACAGGTTAGAAGCTTTTATAATTATGTATATTTTAATGAATTAATATAGAGCCAGACACTTAGAATTTCCACCATTCGTTTATATAATCATAAGCCATGGTGGTCTGATAAGTACACAGGTCAATACATTACCTTCACCCTTGAGCAGAAATACATTATTTAAACATGCAAAACAACTGAAATAATATAATTAAATCTTGTATTGTATTAAATCATGCATTGTATTGCAAGTCACTCCTGATAAACTGTGTTGTATATTTTAAGTTATATTAGGAGCACCATAATACACTTTTCATCACTGTGACCATGCTAAACAGAGTAAGCTGAAATTTGCAACTCTCAAAGGCTGTCTCTGCATCTTTTAATAATCATGGAAAAGCAGGCACAGATAGGAAACTGGTGATGTTTGAATTAGAATTAGTTAGCATTTGAAGAATTTGAAGGATGAATAGAAATCCTCTCTGCTGCACTTCTTTCCACTTTATTCCAAAATCCAAGCTCATCTAGCTGAGGCAAAAAGGCTTCTTTTACAGTGTTCTTAAAACTGTAACTTCAATCTCCTTTTAGTGAAATCTTTCCACATGAAATCATTTTGCCATTTTGGAAGAAAAAAATAATACACAGTGGCCAACCCTCTACAGATCCAATATCCTTATTCGAATCCTGCTCCTCCATTTCTGTTTGTATAATGTTTTGCCTTGTCTCTTGAAGTCTACATGGATTGTTTTTATTTATTTACTATGGGGGCCAAGCCCCAGTCACGGACAGAATATTACTAACGTCTGTAAATGTACAAAAGAAAAATGACTGTTTATTGGAGTCAAAATCTTGAAATTTTATAAGTATGTAAAAGAAAAAAAAAATATTTAACAGAGTAAAAATCATGAAATGAGAATAAAATATTTACTCTCTTACCGATTGGAGTATTCCCGTTAAACTGAGGTCCACTATGCTCGATGAGTATTTATAAGAGATTAAATAAATGATCCATTCGTTTTATCTGACATTCTTATAGATAAAAAAACTTTTTTTTAAAAAAATGACTCATTTAAATAACAGGAAAAATCACGTGAAAACTAAAGTGGTATGTAATGGGTCATCGTAACTCGATCTTCAGGCTAACTAAATCACCTAAATACAAACACTGGTGGTATGAATAGATCTTTTTTTTTTTTAATAGTTTGTTCCTGTGAAAGAAAGTTTACTCGATCAAAAATAAAAACCACTACTTTCTTGATATTAAAAACCATGACTTTCCTGATATTTTAGTTTATAATTTAAAAATGGAATAAGAATCTGAAAATCTAACAATATCACATTAAAGTTCAAAAAATTCTAAACAGAATGATACCAAACATACTGTATATATGTAGGTTTTAAAATAAGCATGAGAAAAAAACATCACATAAAAACGTGATATAAAATCGCTGAACAAATTGTTTCAATTTTAGGCTTAGGATTTTATATATAGAGTAGATTTATTTATTTTCCCCCATCACATCCCAAATACATGAGTGTTTAGTTATCTGGTGATTCTGATTTGTCTAGGAATACATGTGATAGAGCCTTGTGATGAATCAACTCACCATTCAAGGCTAAATCCAGCCTTGTGCCCGGTGCTGTCAGGGGTGACCAGTGGGGAGACAATCACAAGCCAACCTGTCACTTAAAATAACCTGCAGACACCATATAGACCAGTCGCAACAGTTTTTATTTATAGAAAAAAGTTCCATGAAGGTATTGGCACAGGTTGCATAAAGATTAAACAATAAACACTTGCTACCTCAGAGCCTGTTATCACAATACATAATATTCTGTTCCTGACCTACCTTTCTCCTTCTCTTACCTGTCTGATTGGCAAGTTTCTCACCTTCTTCTCCACTTTCTTGCCAAACGAGCCCTAATCTGCACTTCACTCCCGAATCTAAGCTTACTTGTCATGGGGCAAAGAGGCTTCTTCTACAGTGTACTTCCAAGTTCATGGCCAATTTTTAATGTTTCTTTTAAGAATTTATTTTTGGGGCAAACGTGTCTGGATGAGGGTATCTGGCCCCTCATAGGACCCTTGTGGTGGCCATATGCAGTTTACCAGTCCATTCACACCTCCACACTCATATAGGAGCCTATTGTAAGGAGATTGTTTTGAATTTTTTTAGGAAACCTGACTCCAGATTTAATAGAAGAGGGGGAAATATTTCAATTGTGATCAGAAGAAGAATTGTAAGTCTAAACTATGCAAAGCCCAATTAGAAACCAAAAAGAGTAGTCATGAAAAGTAAAACAGGAATCTGTATTTCAGGAACGTCAAAATGGGCATAAAGCAAATCACATCACATCTCAGATAATCAGGAAGTGTGAGACCCCTGACCTACTATTCACACGGGTAGTGACCTCCTGAATAGCAGAATGGCTAGCACATATACACAAGCTAAACCGATAATGGTGGGACCAACAAGAAAGAAAATATTGTTGTTATAAGTTGTTAAAATAAACAAACATTTTTAAGCACATTTCGAATAAAATTTTAAAGAGCAGGATCAGATTCAGCACACGTCAAATCACATCAAAAAAAAAAAGAAATGCCATAAAAGGTGTACAATAACCCGGGAAAATTTTAAAAGGAAACCAAATCATAATCCACAAATGGGGAAAAAAAGCCATTAATATACAGTGTATATACAGACTGCACAAAGGCAACACAGATGTGCATGTGTGTGTAGAACAGCAATTTGAAGACATAAGTTTCAAATTTATAAAGGGTAGTAGGTCAACTTATAAATGAGGAATGTGAAAATGAAGCATTGATGCCATTGCCTGCAGATGACACAAGAGGCATTCTCATTAGTTCATCTCCTACAGACTTTTCTTCCCTAGGGTGAGGTCAGCCAGACTAAAGCAGATAAATAATTCCTTTTTGACAGCACCCTGGGGACTGGCATTAGTTTGTTTGTCAGCCACAAGTGCGTAAGCTGTTTATCATCGCCCACAGGTGTCTCACTTCTATGGATGCTGCAATTACCATCAGATGCTAAGTGTTTCTTCTGCCATAGAATATAATGTATCCATTACAGGAGATCAGCAGCAAATGATTTATTTTCTTTTTTTGTTTAGTAATATATGTGAATAAATAGAAGCATGTCAAGAGACTGAACAATGTTTTGCACAGCTTTTATGTTTATAATCTAATTCTTCTTCAAGAGAAAAAAATGAAGCAACAATTGTAATGGAATTATAATATATTTTGTTTCTAAAATCCTTCAAAAGTAAAAGCATATGCCTGATTCCTATATGATAAACAGTCTGAGAGTTGGCAGTGCCCTGCTGAAATATCTTTTTAAGTGTGTCTAATGACTAAATTATTCTAGTTCCTTGTAGTTATTACTTACGTGTGATTAAATTCCATCCATCCATTATCCAACCCGCTGAATCCGAAAACAGGGTCACGGGGGTCTGCTGGAGCCAATCCCAGCCAACACTGGGCACAAGGCAGGAACCAATCCCGGTTAGGATGCCAACCCACCGCAGTGTGATTAAATTGGTATACTTAAATCAGTCACAGATTTGCCTTGTCTTACTGTACCTCTCTAGACTGAGCCCTGAGTGCAAGTTCCAGGATGTGAACTCAAGTCTGGTCTTGTCCACAGAAAGCTAAAAAGACACTCAGCCAATGAATCTAAAGTTGAAAAATCTATTTGTTCAAGTGACTGCTCTAACTGCAACTTGTGACATATTTACCTCTCCTGAACCCTGTTACATATTGCAGTGATGGTTCTTGGTACAGGCTGTGACTTGAACAGTTGACTGTATTCTTGAAGTTTAGATTACTGATTAGTGAAGGTGAAAAAACTAGCACCTTCACAAGGTTCCTTTATGTAGCAAATTATTTAACCTTCTCCTTAAAACATAAGTGAAAATCACTTCCAGGACACTGTTGTGGACCATTTGACATAATTAGGAAATGCATTGAGGTGAACATAAGGGTGAAATGATGGTGCAGTTTTTAGTAATGCTGTGTGGAGTCTACACTTTCTCTATTTGCTACATGGATTTTCCTCCCTCATCCTAAAGACATGTGTCTTAGGTTGAGTAGGAAGTACAAATTTGCCTTCTGTTACTGTGTGCATGAGTGAGACCTGTGATGCACTCCTATCTTGAGTTGGCTTCTGACTTGTGGGCCAACATAAGATCCCACACTTTGCAATCCTGGATTTATAAGTTTTATATGCCATATAATAGCCATATTAAAATTGATAATGTATTCTTTTCCTGTGCAATACATGAAAAAATAAGTGACTTGCTTAGCATCACAAACAAAGGCAGAGAAATAAGAAGAAACAGCATAGGTTTTACAGTCCATAGCACAAGTCATCATCCTACATGAGCCATGCAACCCACACCAATGGTGGTTTATAAATGAGCCCTGATAGTGACATGCTTAAACAGGAGAAATATTATATAACTCTAATTAATATCCTTCAGTATTATAACACACCAACATTATATATCTCCTAGGTGTATCATATACCAGAACTGTACAATGATTGTCCTTTAACAGGAAAAAAATCCGAAACATATATTTTGATATTCATATCATATCAGAGTCCTTCTATAGCTCTAAACTGAACTACGGTTATGAAAGAAATAGAAAAAAAGGTGAAAGTCAAAAATATCCAATATACTTTACTATCAGACTTTATAATGACAGCTTTCAAAACTACAGCCTAAGAAATTGGGAGCAAGTGTCCTACAGCACTTACATGAAGTAAAGATGACACAGCCATTTAGAAATCCATTAAAAGCCCCATCACAAGAGGGGTGCTGGATGTGATATACTGTGCATTAAAGCACTTGTTCAGGGCCAGCATAGCAGTCTCATGCAGCTTTCAAAACTGCAATGTGACAAATCTAAAAAACAGATATTGCTATGAAAGGTTATAAAAATCTCTATCTGTCAAGTAATAACTGGTAAGTTTTTTATTATTATTATTATTAATAGGAGGCCCTTATTGTTAGAGGGCTTTGCTTCTTCCAAAATTGCAAATAATGGAAAAACATGTGACCTGATTTAGGCTAGTGATAGTGCAGCTCTTTGGAGATACTCACCTTTTTCTTGCCTTTATTAGTATACCAGCATTGCGAAATGCTTGTTTATTAAAATGGGCTTACCAGTAAAATGGAAAGTATTGCTGTATCAATCCAGTCACATTCTATGTATGTATGTACAATGTATTATGTAGTTAGTTTATTACAGATGTGAAATACAAGAAAAATGCAACAACAACAAAAAAATAAACAAATGAAAACACACTAGACATGTGTGGGGCAACTGCAATAGAAGGTAGGAGACGATGGGTAAATTGCAGCACAAAAACCACAATCTATTGTACAAAATGTCAGTTTTCTCTGTGTCTATTTGTAAACAGAAAGTGTTTCAAGGACTTGCATGAAATATCATTTTCATAAAAGTACAGGTTTGGATGAGTACAACATTGTATGTATGCTAGCTGTGGGCTCAAACCTAAGCAACAAATTCAGACCTCAGCATTAAAGCTTTCAGTGCCCCAAGCACTGCATATCTCTGTTTTATGCCATTTGGGATGGGATTTGTGAAAGGAGTGTTAATGTTTGTGATGCGCCGCCGATTGAATTGACAAATGCAATTGTGGCCCACCAGGCTGGCAGCGGCAGCTTAATCCGACAAGCGTGGGACACAAGTTCAAGGCATACACTGATTTTTATTTTCTTTTTTCCTTGTGGGAAACAGGCACAATACAGTCGAATCACAATATTCTCTTCCTTCTCTCTTTTCCTTCTTCTCCACTCCTCTGGTCAAGCTTCGTCTTCCTCCTCCTGACTCTGGCTCCTCGAGTAGTGACTGCTGGCTCCTTTTATAAAGCACCCGGAAATGCTCCAGGTGCTTGATTACTTATTTCTGGCAGCACTTCCAGGTGTGGTTGAAGAACTGCTCATAAGGGCTCAGCAGCTATTGCTGCAGCACCCCCTGGCGGCGCCTGCGGATCCCAACAAGGCTGCACCAAACTCCAACATCCATGAAGCCCTGTGGGAGTCTGACCCAGGGGGGTTGCCATCTAGCATCCTGGGGGAAGGTAACACTCTGGCCACACTTGCTCCCCTGGTCCTCCCAGCGTGGAGGCATCCTGGCCGGGCAAGGGCCCCGGCCACATGCTACACAATGCATGTTATTACTAAAAATGTTTGTTATTTACCATCTTTTGGAAAAAAAGTACCATTGCACCTGGACAAACACACAGACATCCTTTTATTAAGGTTGATACTTAAAAATCAAATATTTACTTGTTGCTTCAGAGTGATATATAGTGTTTGTGTGTTTGAGTGTGTGTATATATATTTATATATAGATATATATATATATATATATTTTTTTTTTTTTTTAATAAAAAAATATGCTTGATATTAGAGATTGTTTAGGTGCAAGAGTCTAAATATTTCCAAATCATTATGCCAAACAGTATCATTTTGCAATGCTATGGAATATGAAATGTAAACTTAATACAATGATAGCTGACAGATTGGGGCACAAAATAAAACTGATTCCAGAGTTGTGCAAAAATGTCTTGGTCATGTATTGTATAATCCAGTTTTTTAAAAAGAAATCACTAAACCTCAATTTTCTGTGTTTTATTTAGTTGATGTTGGTGTAAACAAAGGTTTTTAATCATATAAATACTTTATTTTGAAACTTTGGAGTGCTGTAACTCAGTTCTGTTCAGCCATTTGCAGCTTCTTTATTACACAAGCCATTTATTTTTTGGGAGTCCTCTACAGCGCATCTTCAACCTGAGCCTGGAACAGGGGAGAGTCCTAAGGCTTTGGAAAACATCTTGCATCACCCCAGTCCCAAAGGTATCACGTCCTAGTGAGCTGAATAACTTCTGGCCTGTCGCTCTAAAGTCACATGTGATGAAGACCATGGAGCGGCTGCTGCTTCACCACCTGAGGCCACAGGTCTGCCACGCCCTCAACCCTCTGTAGTTTGCATACCAGGAGAAGGTGGGAGCGGAGGATGCCATCATCTATATGCTACACCGATCCTTCTCCCACTTGGATAGAGGCAGTGGTGCTGTAAGAATTGTATTTCTGGACTTCTCTAGCACCTTCAGCACCATCCAACCTCTGCTCCTTAGGGACAAGCTGACAGAGATGGGAGTAGATTCATACCTGGTGGCATGAATCGTGAACTATCTTACAGACAGACCTCAGTATGTGCGTCTCAGGAACTGTGGGTCTGACATTGTGGTCAGCAGCACAGGAGCGCCGCAGGAGACTGTACTTTCTCCGGTCCTTTTCAGCCTATATACATCGGACTTCCAATACAACTCAGAGTCCTGCCACGTGCAAAAATTCACAGACAACACTGCTATCATGGGCTGCATCAGGAGTGGGCAGGAGGAGGAGTATAGGAACCTAATCAAGGACTTTGTTAAATGGTGTGACTCAAACCACCTACAACTGAACACCAGCAAAACCAAGGAGCTGGTGGTGGATTTTAGGAGGCCCAGGCCCCTCCTGGACCCCGTGATTATCAGAGGTGACTGTGTGTAGAGACTGCAGACCTATAAATACCTGGGAGTGCAGCTGGATGATAAATTGAACTGGACTGCCAATACTGATGCTCTGTGCAAGTGAGGACAGAGCCGACTATACTTCCTTAGAAGGCTGGTATCCTTCAACATCTGCAATAAGATGCTGCAGATGTTCTATCAGATGGTTATGGCGAGCGCCCTCTTCTACGCGGTGGTGTGCTGGGGAGGCAGCATAAAGAAGAGGGATGCCTCATGCCTGGACAAACTGGTGAGGAAGGCAGGCTCTATTGTAGGCACGGAGCTGGACAGTTTGACATCCGTGGCAGAGCGACGGGTGCTGAGTAAGCTCCTGTCAATCATGGAGAATCCACTGCGTCCACTGAACAGTATCATCTCCAGACAGAGAAGCAGCTTCAGCGACAGACTGCTGTCACTGTCCTGCTCCACTAACAGACTGAGGAGATTGTTCCTCCCCCACACTATGCGACTCTTCATTTCCACCCGGGGGGTAAACGTTAACATGATACAAGATTATAGACTGTTATGCTTGCCTGCCTGCTGTCTTCACCTTGCATTTTTTAACTTGCACTGCATTTTTATCACTCTTTAATTTATATTGTTCTTATCAGTATGTTGCTGCTGGAGTATGTGAATTTCCCCTTGGGGATTAATAAAGTATCCTATCTATCTATCTATCTATCTATCTCAAGGCTTTTCTGTTTTCCAGGTGCATCACCACACTGCAGATTTCACTGTATTAATCAAACAAAATCTTGTGTTGTTAAATATCATATTATTAGGTAGGCACAAAGATAAAAAGATGAATCACAATATAAATATTTCAGCAATACGTTAGACATTCTTACTCATTATACTCATTATTAAAAACAAAAAGTAATTTATCATTCTGGTCCGATTTTAATATGTATGTAAAAACACCACACAAATCTTTACTGGAAGTGTTAAGGACTTTTCCCTTTTCTGTTCCCTTTTTTCTGCTCAATCACTGTCCCTTTTCAGAACAGTAGGTGGCCTTCCCTCTCTATATGAAACAGCATTAAGACTCTCATCCACAGAACATTCATCTGTTCATCAATATCGACAAGGCAAAGGCACACAGGCTTCCTTGCATTCTGATTCTAAGCTTGGATCACGTTCTAAACATTCTCATCTCAAAGTGATCAAATCAGATGACACCTTGCCCCACTCATATTCAATTATGCCATCATACAAACAGAATGACACATTATTTTTAAAAATATCGTCCAAAACCTCACCAACATGCCCAATTCCAGTTTTATACACTGCATGTGTCTTACTCCACATAATCATTTTGCTATAAGTCTTCCCAGATCCTTATTGTAAACTCTGTTCACTAAACGCTTCTAGCATGTTTCTGCACATGTTTTGGAGTGGTCCTTCTGTGTCTCTTTATTTTCCCTCTTGCCTTTTTCTTCTTTTTGATCTTTCAATCCTCTCACAGTTTAACAGAGACCATTTTTAATAGGCACCATCACAGCAGACAGGCTCTGGCAGTCGGCTGATGAACAGCTAGCATTGGCTTGGAGCTGTGGAAATCTTCCTTTTACAACTTAACTCATTTTGAACTTTCAGCCATGAAAGTTAATACCATTGTTAATACTGTATTAAGGAATTGTAATCTACAGTCAGTTTAGTATGCAACTATATATCTCAAAATAGGTGACAGAGAGAATGTAATTCTTTAAGACCTGCCCTTTTTTGTTGTTTTTTTTGTGGAATAAACACCCTTTAGCTCAGAATTGCTCTGATCTCTCTGTTAAATAAGTAAAATCAAGGCTCCATCTTCTGTGCACCTCTTCATAAAATCCTTAGCCTTTCACCAATGTTGGGAGCCATTAAGTGGTACTTTTCATATAATTTTCGGAACTTATTTTGCCTCCTTTCATTGGCTTTATTTTATTTTTTCTTCCATAAATATTTGATCACAAAAAATAATCTTAATGACCGGAGGCAGTTACTGCATTTTGGCCAGTCCAAAACTTCATTAGCTCCTTGAGGTCATAGTATCTCAGCCCCTACAAAATAGCATTGGCATAATAACAGTCATCTATTAATGTTTTAAACCTTTTTAGACCGTAATAGGATTGTAGGTTTCCAGATGTCATACCTACAGGAAGGGATCTTCATTATTAGCTCATTATTAGCTATTGACGGGATGTGACACACCATTTACGTTGTATACTGTTAATGTATGATGCACTGGTTAGAGCTCAATTGGAATACTGTGTGCAGCTTTGGTCTCCAGGCTGTAGATTAGACATAGCAGCGCTAGAAAAAGTCCAGATAAGAGCGACTAGGCTGATTTAGGGGTATGGGAATGATTTATGAGGAAAGATTAAAAGAGCTGAGCCTTTTCAGTTTAAGGAAAAGAAGATTAAGAGGAGACATGACTGAAGTGTTTAAAATTATGAAGGGAATTAGTACAGTTAATTGAAAGTGTTACTTTAAAATTAGTTCATCAAGAACATGGAGACACAGTTGGAAACGTAAGAGTAAATTTCACAAAAACATTAGGAAGTTTTTCTTTACACAGAAACCCAATGACATATGGAATAAGTTGTCAAGTAGTGTGGTAGACAGTAGGACTTTAAGGACTTTCAAAACTAGATTTGTTATTTTTGAAGTCCGTAGTCTTCACAAGTGATGAAATGGATAACTTCCAAACAGCAACAGGGACAACTAAGGAGGTACTTAGTGACTTGGAATTTGTAGAGGGAGAAATACTGCTTAGATTACATAACAAGTCACCAAGATTGATAATATTCATCTTCACAAGCAAAAGAGGTTATTGAAGAAAATATATAAAACTTTGATGCATATGTTTAGGACGTCACTGTACTAGGGAAATCCCAAAGGACTGAAAAAGGGAAAATATTATCCTGTTATATTAAAAGGGTGATCCAAGTAACTATAGGCCAATAAGCTTAACATTCATCACAGGGGCCTTTAATGACCTTTAAAGCTGGACTTTATGTTGTTTGGAGGAATTAAGTGAATAGGAATGACCAGCTCTTTAGGGCTACAGTAAATTACCTATTCTCGTCTAAATGTTTCTAATGCTGCGGTGGGCTGGCGCCCTGCCCGGGGTTTGTTTCCTGCCTTGCGCCCTGTGTTGGCTGGGATTGGCTCCAGCAGACTCCTGTGACCCTGTAGTTAGGATATAGTGAGATGGATAATGGATGGATGTTTCTAATGTTTCTAAAAACTAAAATACATATTTTGCAGTTCATATTTTAACACGCATACCCAGTTTTTTCAGGCTTTTATCAACTCCTCACTATCATTGAAACACTAAACAACCAAGAGCACTGTGAACAGAACCTGTGACAATGTATCATTCACATTTACTACTCATCATTGATGCCATCTAATACCAATGTATAATCTAATGCTACAGAAAGGTATTTCCATTACATCAGATTTTGTTTATTTTTAGAACAGGTTATGTTTATTTTCAAAACATGTAATGAGCTATCTACATATTCAACACACATTTATATGTCCAATAGGTATTTTTAAGAGACTTTTTGACTATAGATGGTTCACCGTAAACCAAGGCTTACTGTCTATCAGATCAGGTTAATGAGAGCACCTCTGATCTTTGCAATTCAAAATCATCATCCCAGCTTTGAGGGCCACCTTTATGAGGACATTGCATTGGTTTAGAAATGTGGCACATAGTGAGCCGTCTAATTGTTCTCACACAATTTTAACCACATTTCACTCATTGTTGTCTCCAGACGTATATATTATTTGTCTAACTTCAGCAAGACTATGTCTACTCAGAAAACCTATGCACTGTCATTGGAAATGTAAGTTGTAATGCCAGGACAACAACATCTGCAACACCAGGGGGCAATACACCCCCTTAATATGTAGAAACATACTGAAAGATCCACTGCATAGAAAATGTGGCAAATGTACAGGGAGGTCAAGAAGGGAATGCCAGAGATGTTGGCTGTTCATGGGTGTCAGATACTATGAATTGTGCCATAGAGACTTGAAATTTCTCCAAAGTGAAGGAACAGCAGAGTCTGTCTCTCTGAAAATGGATGGATGGAATGAAGTTTACCAACAGTACAAAGTACCGTCAATCACTTACTGACAGGATAGGCTGTACCCTCTGCAGCCACACAAATAGATAATTGAATTCAGAAAATAGATAGAGCTCTTTTACTGGTAACATAATTTTCTACAATGTAGCAGATGCCTAGCTACAGTACATTTAATGTGTAAAGTAATATTTTGAACATCAAAAGCTGCATAAATTTCATTTTGTAAACACCTGTATATTAGCTGTTACATAAAAGGATAATATGTACCCTACTAGATGCATTTCCCCAACTGTTTTTTATCTGTTCCTTTGTTGAAAAGTTTATAATGCATGAGTGGTCCCATTTTCATATAAAAATGAATCAGCCATTTCATAAATGTCTAATATAATCAACAATATGTCAAAAGAGAGAGCAAAATATGTTTTCTTTAAAACCACCGATTTATGAAAGGGTGACTAAGCAGGAAAAAAATTGTTTTGATACAGACTGACCTTTATTATTTTACATTACTCATAAAATATGCAAGTAATTCATTTAGAAGAAACAAAACTTCCTGCTAAGTTTTCTTTTGAAGCAGGATCACTCAGATTCTTTACTAAACTAGAGAGAATTCAAAAACTATCTATGCAAATTATAATTTAAAAAAGGAATAAAAATAGCAGATGCATGACACATTTTGAAACTGCATTGGTTTAGTGCTATTTCGAATTTTAAATAAAGTTGATGAATGTCAGGGGTAGCATGTTTACATCAAGGTTAGTTTTGCTGTCACACAGCTCCACAGATTTGGGCTTGATCTTCTGCTCAGCCACTATCTCTAGTATCTGTATCTTGTCCTCGTGCTTATATAGGTTCTCTGTGGTTCAATCCGGAATTACTTAATTAATTTCTTTTTTTAATAATTTGTTTTATGTTTGAAAAAATGGCCACTTTATGTGTTAAATATTTTTGCCTAATCATACTGAGTTCTAACATTTTGAGCTACATTGCTGAGTTGAGTCTCTTGAGTTTTCAGGTGATTCTTGAAATGTCAGTATGTAGTGATCAGTCAGTGGTTACATTTTAATGATGAGCCTGGGGTGATTGTTTTACCAAAAAACAGAGCATAGTCAATTGCACCTGAATCATTGACATCATTATTTTATTGTAGGATAGAAAAAAGTGAACAGACTTTATTGACTGAAATGTAATCCAAACTTCTGAAAGATAGCACTGAAATACATGGTATGCTGGGGTCAAATCCAGTGCTCGGTCAGGGTAGGGATGGAGTCTGCACATTGACTTGTGGATGCATGGGTGTTTTCTCCCATAATCACAAAGATGTGCATTTTAGGCTAATAGGAAACTTCATGTGTGTGTTAGTAGATCATGTGTTGAACTGTACCCTGTCCAGGGCTGCTTCCTTCATTGTTAGTAGGTCTGCTAGAAATGGCTTTAGCACTCTGCAACTTGGTTTTATTTTATATTCTATACAATAAAATTAAGGGAACACTTCATCATTACAGTCTAACATCATGTCAGTTAAGCCTGAAGGATATCAGTCTGTCCAGTTAGGAATCATAAGCAATTGTAAATCAACTTTACCTGCTTTGGTGTAAATGAAAGAGACAACAAATATACCAGGGAAGCAACAGCAAGACATATCCCGAAAATGAAGTGGTTTTGCAGGTGGCGGCCACAGACAATTGCTCTCTCCTAATCCTTCCTGACTGATTGTTCTGTGTTTTTTGAGTTTTGCTAGTGTCGTTGTCACTACTGGTAGCATAAGGTGGTACCTGCAGCTGATTCAGGTTACACAGGTAGTCCAGTTTTTCCAGGATGGCACATCCATACATGTGGTTGGAAGACGGTTTGCTGTGTCTCCCAGCACAGTCTCAAGAGCATGGAGGAGATACTAGGAGACATCAACTCAGTAACAGGACTGGTATCTGCTTCTTTGTATGACGAGGAGGAACAGGAGGAGCACTGCCAGAATTTTACAAAATGACCTCCAGCTGGCTACTGGTGTGCATGTTTCTAACCAAATTGTCACACTTTATGAGGGTGGAATGAAGAAACAATGTACTCTAGTATGACATGTGCTCAAAGCCCATCACCATGCAGCTCGATTGGCAATCGCCAGAGAATTCCAGCCTTGCCATTGGTGCCCCATTCGCTTCACAGATGAGAGCAGGTTCACAATGAGCACATGAGACTGATGTAAAATAGTCTGGAGATGCAGTGGTGAATGTTATGTAGCCTGCGATATCATCCAGCATGACCGGTTTGGCAGTGGATCAATGGTGGTCAGAGGAGGCATATACTTGGAGGGTTGCACAGACCTCCATGTGCTAGGCAATGGTGCCCTGTCTGCTGATATGTGCCATGACGAAATTCTCAGAGCAATTGTTATAGTTTAGGCTGGTGCAGTTTTACCTTGGTTCCTCCTTGTGTTGGTCAATGCCTGGACTCAAATGGCAAGAGTGTGTACGCAGTTCCTGGATGATGAAGGCATTAATGCCATTGACAGGTCCTCATGTTCCCCAGACCTGAATCTAACTGAGACCCTAGGGGACGTTACATATCGGTGCCTCTGACGTCACCAAGTACTGCCTCAGACTGTCCAGGAATTCACTGATACCCTGATCCAGGTTTGGGAGGAGATCCCCCAGGACACCATCTGCTGTCTCATCGGGGCATACACAGATATGCAGGCATGTAGAAGCCATACACACTACTGAGTGACATTATGAGTTGGTATTGTGAAATTGTGTCAGCCTGCAATTTAAATTTTTGACTTTGATTTTCTGTGTGATGTTGAATCCAGCCCTAAATAGGCTGGCAAGTTTTGGTTTTCATTGACCTTTATTACATCATTTTGTATTCATTTTCCTAAAAGTGCAAGGAGCAGCCAGGTCACTCAGTAACCAACCTGCTACATCCCAACACAGCTTCATGGGGGTCTGCTGGAGCCAATCCCAGCCAGTACAGGGCACAAGGCAGGAACAAACCCTGGGCATGGCGCCAGCCCACCGCCGGGCCAACCTGCATATCTTTGGACTGTGAGAGGAAACCCATGCAGACACGGGGAGAACATGCAAACTCCACGGAGGGAGGACCAGGGTCTCCTAACTGCGAGGCAGCAGCGCTACCACTGCGCCATCATGCCGCCCAAGCAGCAAGGGAATTTTTGTAAAGAATGCAGGTCATACTCAATAGTGCAAGTTACAAATTACAATTATCCAATCTCTACTTTAATAAAAAATATTTACAGTTGTAACAAAATAAGAAAGACAAAGACAAAGGTTTGGGGGTATCGTATGGTGTTTTTGAACAAAGAAAGAAAAACTAGGCTTGTACATCATCTTTATGCTATCTATGACATCTTCTCAGATGAAAGCCCATTTACTACTGGCTACTTGGTGGTGCCGGTCTTTGAGAGGAAGAGATGGAGTTCTGGGCAGAAGCGGAAGTGGCATTACAGCTATTTGTGCTGTGCCATGAGGTTGGGAAAAGGAAAACCATATGAACAACAACAACACCTCCCAGTTCGGAGTGGAATTACCATTATTACATGAGTCCTGAAACTGTCCTCTAATCACGCATGTAATATAGCATGTAAATTACAAATACTATTCAGTTACATTGGCTTCTAACATTTAATACTTATGTGTAAATGCTTCCACATACTAAGAAACTTTTTTAAACAGATGCATCTTTCAAGAGCAGACTGAGTTGTGACAATGTTAACTTGAAAATATCCAAATATTATTCTCTTCAGTACATTGTTAAGTTGATAAATTGTACTTATTTTTTTGAAACATAAAAAATGTTTTAATAAATAAATAGTAATAAATTCAACAGTAAAGAACGGGCCTCTTGTCAATGTAAAAATCCTAGTTACTACAATTCTTGAAAGGAAGTGTCCAGCCATCTACATTGGTAAAATGGGGAGATGGCTAGCAGATGCATTTTGGCTCTTAAAGTCAATCACCTTACAAAGTCAATTATGGAGCACTTCACATCCCTTGCTCATAGGCACACCATTCTCTATTTGTATTCTTTCCCATTGCATCAAAGGCACCATTCAAAGAAAAACAGAAGAAGCTAAGCTCATTCTCAGCCTGGGATCACATTTTTGTCCAGGTCTTAATGACCAACTAACTTTTTAATCTCTTTCATCTTCTCCAACTGTAGCTTTTTCTCACCTACTGTCAATTTTCTCCTTTTATCTGCCCTGGTTTTGTTCCCTTTTATGCATTGTAAGTAAGTGGACGCTAGGTGGCACTATTGCACACTTTTTCCCCAACAGATAGACGCTCCAAACACAGGTTTAAAAGCACTAAGAAGTATTTTAATTTTCTTCTTAACTAGTGCCTCTAAAGTACCACAGCCACAATAAACACACAATGAATAATTCACGTAATAATTCTCCTCCTTTCCTCCCAACAGCTCCGTCACACTCCCTCCCAACTCCGGCTCTCTTTCTGGGTCTCCCATAGTCCTTTATATAGTTCTTGACCCGGAAGTGGTTCTTCTCTTCTGTTCACATGACTTGTGAGCACTTCTGGGTCAGATGGAGAATTACATGTTTCTTCAGCCCGGAAGTACTTCTGTTCTTCCATCCACGTGACTTGGGAGTACTTCTGGGCTATATGGGAAACAAAAATCCCTGTGTCTTCCTGCAGCATCACACGGCGGCACCCATGGTACCTAGCAGGGCTATGAAGCCGATCTCCATCTCTCATGGTGCCCTGCGGGAATCCAGGGCACCTCTAAGCTGCAGGGAAGTCGCTGTCTAACATCCTGGGTGTGTCGACCGGGTTGAGCTGCCGGCCGTCCATCACAGCATATTACATGTTCTTTTCCTTTCACTTACACACCTGATGAAGGCTATACACCTGAAACATTGTGATTTTATTCTTAATTACTTTTCAGCATGGATATAGCCTTTAAACCTTTTTTTTTCCTTTGTAGATGCATGCTGACGCAGCTCATTTAACTATATCTATGGATTTTCTAAAACACTTTGTGGTCTATTGCTGTGTCTTGTCTATGATTATATAAATATTCAGCCTGACATGTACATGCTTATCAGGAGAAATTGTCTAAAATACAAATGCAAATAACCTTTACAGTTCCAGTATTCCAAACAATAGAACATAACAGTCTTGTCTTTGAAAGTTAATATATGAGACAGAAGACATTAGGCAAGTCTTTGGATAAAAGTGAATGCATTGTTTTACTCATAAACATTAAACCAAAATTACATTTTTGCTCATAAAGGCACAGCAGAAAAATCCACTGCTCCTTTTTGTCTTCTGGCACCATAATATTCTGAGGCACAAATGCCGCATTCAGTCCTACTGCACTCAGGCGAGACCAATCACTTAATCAGTCTTTTTTTTTTTGCTACATAGTAGCACATTTCAGAGTGAGCTCTATTACAAAATACATTACAATGCAATTCACTTTACGGCATCTACAGTCAAGATCACAGCTCTCTCATTCTGACTCCTATTCAATGATGAAGAGCTCTCTGCTGGAAAGGAAATCAAAGTTTTCTTTTTTTTTCTCCCTCAATAGAAGTAGAACAAAGTTGAAAAAAGAAATACAAAGTTTTAGATAAGCAAGCATTTTGAATAAACTATTTTTTTTAATATGCTTAAGCTGCTTCAGAATTGTTAAACAATAGTAAATTAAATACCAAATACAAATATCTTTCCACTTTTAAAGGGATTAAGCCACGAGTTATACTGTTAAAAACTCGCCTTCTTGAAGTCTAAATAAACAGGATTGTTACTTATTCTCAGCTTTTCATTAACTCAGCTTAACAAGCCTTTCCCTTCAAATACAGATCTAAATTGGCACTTTTTCCTCTCAGCAGGTCTTGCACCACAGAAAATTGATGAGCAGAAGTCGCATCTCAAATTTGAGATTTATTTTTTTGGTTTCTGATGAGAAAAACAAATGATCACAGGATGCCCCCCCAGCACTAAAAGGGAATTACTTGAAAAGAAAAAGAGTGGTGAATGGCTGGTCAGGCTTTTGATTGTTTTTTGCTTGTTATTTCTGGCACTTAGTGGTCTACATATGTCTGGGTAATCCACAAAAGCTCACTACAAAGTACACGGCTTTAGCAACGTAAGATGTTTCAAAGTATTTTGTGTTCACAACAGGCTACTGTGGACTATTTGGGGTATTCTCAGGAATACCCCAAAAGTAAAAAAAGACATAGGGAGGACAAAAGTGCAAGAATGACAAGGATTTATTATAAAATAAATATAAAAGAACACTGAGAACACAAAATACACTTAACAAGAAAATAATAAAAGACCTAATAATCTCAACAGGGTCCCCCTATATACCAGGTGTCCCTCCTTATCATGGCCCACTTGCCCACAGTATTCTTTAAAATAATCCACCTGCTCACCTTCCTTCAAAGCATCTACAAACACCATCTTCACACTTTGATTTGCCTGCATTTCTTTCTTCCACCAGCCAACTATGCCCTCGTCAAATATTCCCCTCCCAACTCCAGGGGTCTCATGCACTATGTAAAAAGTGTAAAAGGTCTGATGTTGTACTCTAGGAACTCTTCCCATTGCCTACAGGTGCTCCTGTAAACCCATACAACAGACAGTGCAGGAGAGTGTCGAGAAAGGTGGTCTGCTGCATTGACCTTTGAAGTCCAAACTTACTACAGTGGCTATCAACTCTGCTAACAAAATAACATGATGTCCATCCTGACATCCTATAGTAGTCACTTAGCCACCTGTACATTGGATCACTGCTGACCTTGATATGATTAATATCTTTTGTACAAATAATTCTGGAGTAAAATTGTAAAATTATTTTTATACCAGTAATGGCTCACTGCACGAACACACTTGACTTGAGCATTCCTAGTTTTCATACTCTTTCTCAGTACGTTTAGCACTCGTTTGTTCAGAGGTTGATGTGCTTGCTGCTTCCTGAGCAGCTCTTCTTTTCTCCACCCTAGCAGGCAACTTCTTCTCTTCTTTCATCGGCATCTTTTCTTTTTAAAACTGATTAAGTCAGTGTTTGTGTTGCAATTACTTAGTACTTTTTCCCTAATTTTTCACTTAAGCTGGCACTTAAGTCTTCAATCTGCCTCAAGAATGATTTAAGATATAAAGCGGTAGGGGAAGGTGGTAGAGAATGAGTACGGCGCCCATACGCATGTGCCACACGGCCACCCTGCTGGCCCCTGCCACCGAGTGCTGATTCTACAATAAAATAAAATAAAAATAAAAAGAGGAATAACCTTGGAGGTCAATCATCACCTCATCAAGCAGATAGTAGACGTCACGCAGTATTTGTGTACCAAATTTCAGGTCAATAGGTCAAACGGTTTGTGAGCTACAGGTGATTTAAAATCCTGGACAGACAAAAGGACAGCCACTGTAGAGTATTACATAAGAAGATTTATTCTGGGCTTTCTTTCCCTGAGAATCCATTTTTGATATTTGTTTTTTGTTTGGAGTCTTTAATTAATAATTGTTAATTTAACAATGTTATTTTTGACACTATCATTTTTTTATTTCTGAACCAATTCCATAAGCAAATGAAAGCTTTAATAATGAAAGTTTTTTTTTTTTCTTGAGAATGTGGTACATCACATTTGGGGTCCATGGCACAGCATGGGTTTTTAAAAAAAAAAAAATAGTACGCTCGTGCTGAGGGTGGGCTTAGGTGCACATGGTAGTCTGGACAAGTGGGCCTGGAGTGTTTACGGGGGAATTGGCAGAAACTGTGTTCAGGTGCAGATGTGTGTGGTTCAGCTGATTTCCTCACTAGTGCACTAGGGTGAATAATTTGGCACATGTGTCCATTGAAGCATAAAAGGAGGTGGGAGAGATCTGGAGAGAAGACAAGAGAGAAAGACAGTTCAGAGATTAAATGAAAGAGCAACGTAGTTGTTGAGCCACTGCTGGTACAGGAAGGAGGCAGGCAGTTGGGTGCAACATCACCATTTTAATTCTGCCAGCATCTCTTGTTCTCACACTACAGCTACAGTCCCAACACACCACTGCGGAAAAGAGCCTGTTTGTGACCATTGTGGCAGATGGCCCGGGTCCATACGCCCCTTCGCTATATGTTCAGGGGGAGCAGCCATGGACTGTGCAATACCTCCCCCTGGACGCTAGATGGCTGCCCCCCCGGGTTGGAGCGGTGCCTTGGTTTCCCGCAGGGCTCCATGGGAATTGGAGTTGGGTGCAGCCCTTTTGGGTCCCGAAGGTGCTGCCAGGGGGTGCTGCAGCTCAATACTCCTGAGCCCATATGGGCTGTATATTCGCAACACCCAGAAGTGCTGCTGGAACTCGGCAGTTAACCACCTAGAGCATTTCCGGGTGGACTATAAAAGGGGCCAGCAGCCACCATTCAATGGCCAGAGTCAGGAGGAGGAGGATGAAGCTTGGAGGAGTGGTGGTGCCAAAAAAGAGTGTGCTTGTGTGTTACTTGTGAAACTGTGTTGTGCCTGTGGGGATCATGGGGAAGACGTGCCCCACAGGTGAAGAAAAATAAAAGTCCTTTGATTTTATGTGCCTCCGGTGTGAGTCTGTGTCGGGTCAGGTGCCTATATAGCACCTTTTACACCACTGACTATTATAACATGAACAGAAATGTTGCAAAAATTCCACACAAAGGAAAATAACCCTCTTCAAGTGAAACAGTAAAATCTTTTTTTATATACTTTATCTGTAGCCAAGTCTGGGTTTCTGTCTAGGTGCTCCCTCACATATTTAAATGCTTGGCTCACCTCAACTTCTACTCCCTGACAATTGATCAGAGTCAGAGAAACATCTGGAAATCCACCACTGTCTCCTTGGTTTTGCCAATGCTTAAATGATGATTATTTATCCTACATCCTTCAACATTGTTATCCACTATGCCTCTGAATTTATAGTGCTTAGTGTTTAGATGTTTTCAATCTTGGATTTGGCCAATTTGCATTTTGCTTTTTAAATACCAATACCTTTTGCATATCTTCTTTCCTGTTATTTTGATCTCTAACAGTATGCTGGCTTTGCAAGAGCTTAACGGGTGTTTAAAAAATTCTGTTTATCTTGGTTCCAGGGTCAAGATTTCTATTTTAGTGAAGGATTCTTTATTATGTTTTCTAATACGAATCTACCTTTTTAACATTACTCAAATTCACCTTGTTAATAAAGCCCAGGAAAGTGAGCAGTGATTTCTTTATTCATTTACTCTTTGAGTTCATTTTTGCTTTAAGAAAGCTGAACTGAGATGGTGACTCAATTTCAAATCATAGATGGACAGACTACCAAAAAGTTAACCTCCTTGGTGTTAACCCCAAGCCATTCTTGGGCTCGGAATTCTATGTACAAATGGTTAAGCCCAAGTGTCTTTTGGAATTAGTTATTATGATTCAATGTACAGGATTAAGCCAGAATAACACTCAGAACAATATTCTGCTGCCATTAAGTGCATAAAATTACATTATGCTGCAATAAAATAATTTATATTTCTATGTGTTTTGCAATTCCATTGCAATTAATCAATATTCATGAGTGTGGCACAGCCTTCAATCAAAATATAAATGGTGTATAAATTAAAAACTGTAAAGCCAGTTTTAGAACAAGCTGAAACTGAACCATTAGTTTAATGAAGTGATAGTGATGATAATGTGAATTAGTAATAAGATGTTGACATGAATAGTGAAACTGATTCATATGGCACTGTATGACCAAAATGCTGTGATATGCCTGGTGAATTTGGTCGCATGAATGTTTACTGTGATGCACATATGTGCATGACAAAAAGGCAAAATCAAAGGCCAAGAAAGACATTAGCTCTTCTCAGCACTGTTCTCAAAAATCAAACTGACCTGGATTAGAAAGTTGTGTGTTTTTATTATTTATCTAACAGACACCTTTATCCAAGGTGACTTACAAAGCAACTTATTTAACATATAAGAATTAAGGTACATCCATCAAAGCAATGGAATAACAAGATAAATAAAGCATGCACAAGGGAGTAGAACTACTACATAATTATACCTACAACTAGACTAAGACGACCATCAGTATCCTAAACTCTTTGTCAGTACAACAGTAGCTCTCCTGTAGAAGAGAAGCTAATCAGATCCAAAATATTTAATGAAAAAATGTGTTTCCAAAAGACACCTACACACGTGTTAGTTGGGTGCAGTTCAAATGGATAAACAAAGATTTTTCCATAGCTTTGGACCAAGAACAAAGACAACATTGTCCAGTCTTGGCACATCTGACAAGAGGAGGGACAGTCAGCTGAAAGGCAGAGGCAGAACAGAGACTTTCTGAAAGTGCACAAGGAGAGACCAAGGATTGGAGATATTGAGGAGCAGAACAGATCAGGGAACTGAAGGTCAAGGCAAGGGCTTTGAACTGGATCCTTGTAGCAACAGGAAGCCGGTGGAGAGACTGAAGCAGAGGAGTAGTAAGAGTGACAATGAGGAACAGAGAACACCAGTTGAACCACTGCATTCTAGAGGTTCAGCAGAGGTCTGATAGCAGCTGATGGAAGTACTCTGAGGTGAGAGTGGCAATAAAAAAAAGTGCCTGAACAAGTAGTTGGGTGGCATAATTAGTGAGGAAGGTCGAATCCACAAGATATAATAAAATGAGAAATGACAGAGCTGGATCATTGAAGATATGTGTTCAATGAATGAAAAAAATAAGTCCAGAGCCACACCAAGATTACTGGCAGTAACATCTTCAACAACAAATCTGAGGAAGGAGAATCAGAGAGCAAGTACAAGATAACTGACTTTGAAAGGTTAAGTTTAAGGTGATGATCATACATCCACAATGAAATGGCAGAAAGACACCTGAAGATCCAGGCTAAAACCTGTGGGTTGTAGAAGAGAAATGAAATAAAGGTTTGTGCATTATCAGTATCAGGGTTGTCTTAACACATGGGCATGCTGGGTAGTTGTCCATGGCCCCACGCTAATTTATGTAGGTTGTGGGTTGCTGAGGGGGGGTGCGGGGGGGGGGGGGGGGCCCCCCAGTGTACTGCTTTGGCCGGGAGCCTATAATGCTGTTAAGATCGCACAGATCAGCATAAAGGTAGAATATGATGCCATGAGAAGAAATTAAATTGCCTAAAGAATGTATGTAGAGAGAAAATAGAAGTGAACCCCACAACGATAATTGAGGCTCACCTATGGAAAGTTTCTGTGGTGAAAACAAGGATTAGTCTGAAAGGTAGGACTTGAACCAGTCTTACGCAGAACCACTAATTCCAAGTTTCACAAAGGAAGAGATAAACAGGGAGAGGTTAACAGTATTAAAAGCTGATGAACGGTCAAGGAGGACAAGGACAGAGGTGACAGAATTAAGAGCATTAGCATGCACAGGTTTTGGCCTGATCACAGGAGTGGTCTCAGGTAGAGGTCTGCATTGCACCGATGTTTTTTTTTTTTTTTTGCAGTTCACATTTAATCTTGCCTCTTTCCTCTTTCTCCCATTCACAAGAAACTTCCATTACTCCCCACATTTCTATTTTTCTTTCTAAAAGACATGAATCTGGCACACAGCAAAAGCAGATTCTTAAACCAGCATAATCTACAGGGGGAAAAAAGAAAACATTAATCCATACAGTAATCTCCTATCGTGCATTGTGGCGGTGCAGGTAAGGCTCCATGATTCCTCTTCTCATTTGGGAGCCTCTTGAACCTGACACCGCCGAGAGTAATGACCAGGATGAGCTGTACAGATAACACCACATGAAGCAAGGGGAAGTTGCAAAAGTGTTCAGTGTTTTTATTAAAAACAATCCAAAACAAGCGTGCAAAAGTACAGTGCATAAAAATATTCAATAAATAAATCCAAAAAAACAGGTTCAAAACATGGAGGTTAAAATCAAAACAAATCTTCTTTAAAACGAGGTTAAAATCCACTAGTAGGAACAGTCCTTTCTAAAAGCCTAGTGTCTTCTTTTAACACTGGCGTCTCCTCTGCTTATCCCATATGGGCCTTGCAGTAGAGGAGCCACTTTACCGACAGGTGCAGCTGACCTTCCACAGGTCCCAAATGGCCATGGTGCTCACATTAGGGCTTTGCTCCCAAGCCTCCTCGGTCCCGTTGCTTTCCCAATCTTTCGCGGCGGGCCGCACAAACTCCCGGTTACTTCCACTCCTTTTAACTGCTCAGCTGGAGCGACCGCTTCCAACTGCCCTCTACTTGCATCTCCATTCTGTATTTTCTTTTCGATCCTCCTCTCCTTGCGCTCACACTTCCCCTTTAATAATGGGGAAGTGGCACCGTTGTGTCAATTACCAGCTCCCGAAGCCAATTAGGGTCACGAACAATCCTACACCTGTGCACTTAGTGCAGGGCCATCCACTCCAGCATCACGCCCGGAAACCACTCTTGCCATGCTGCCACACCCCCTCCTATCAAGATGCAAGTGCGCCGATTACTTATGTAAAAAGATGCCGATCAGCCAAGGACCTCACTTTACCACATGCATCTGTCATGGTATGCATGTGCACCAAAATCCCAGTTATAATTAGTTTGAAAATTCAGTGTTAAGAAAGAGATACAGATCCACATCACAGATGTACACACTTCATTTTTTTCTTCTTTTATTAGTGCATGTATTTTTACAGTGAAACAGTATTGACTGGAATGATGATCGTGAATTTATTTACTGTTCAGGGAAAAGTTTTCTCCGAGGTTCATCTACACGGTGACGGCCCACTCCTAACCACAGGGATAAAGTCTTACTGCCTGTGCCTAAGCATTACTCTATTTAGTCCAGCAGCATAAAACCCTAAATTGGGTCCCTCAGGGAGCATATAATCTGTGGAAGAAGCTTTGTTTCCAGCTAGTCACTTCCAGGTCCACTAGTCATGCAAATAACATAACAACCAGTGGGTACTGACAGTTATAATTTAGCCACTGCACAACATAGAGTCATGTGAAAAAGAAAGTATACCCTCTTTCAACTATAAGATTCTACATATTGTGGAAGCTGGCCCGGACACAGACAGACGGACAGCATATTTCACCCAACACACTCTTTATTTACAAAGTATTTACAAACTGTGCACTCACATCCCAGTGCCTCTTGCACCGATTCCCCCAAGTCCAGGCCTCACAGTCTCTGTGCCTTTCTCTCCTGGCCGCCTCCAGTCCTCACTCCAGCTCCGTCCTCTTCCACCTGACTTCTGCCACTCACTGAAGGGAGGCAGCTCCTTATATATGCTTCCCGGACGAGCACCAGGTGTTCCCGGCATTCTTCCCTTGGCCACGCCCCAGCGTGGCGGAAGTGCCGGCTGTCCTCCCGGCAGCTCTCCGGGTGTCCTCCAAAGCCTTCCCCCCGGCACTTCCTGGTGTGGCGGAAGTGCCGGGCTCCCGGGATAATCAGGCACTGGGGCACCGCCTGGCGGTGGCCACGGGTCCCTACAGGGCTGGGCTTCCAAGCCCTCTACCCGAGGCCCCCAACATAACCAGGACGGACGGGTCCTCCTGGGCGTCCCGGCCGGGCTCCAGAATATCCATCCATCCATCCTCTTCCGCTTATCCGAGATTGGGTCGCGGGGGCAGCAGCTTGAGCAGTGATGCCCAGACTTCCCTCTCCCCGGCCACTTCTAGCTCTTCTGGGGGAATCCCGAGGCGTTCCCAGGCCAGCCAGGAGACATAGTCCCTCCAGCATGTCATGGGTCTTCCCCGGGGCCTTCTTCCAGGTTGGACGTGCCCGGAACACCTCACCAGGGAGGCGCCGAGGAGACATCCTGATCAGATGCCCGAGCCACCTCATCTGACTCCTCTCGATGCGGAGGAGCAGCAGCTCTACTCTGAGCCCCTCCCGGATGAATGAGTTTCTCACCCTATCTTTAAGGGAAAGTCCAGACACCCTGCGGAGGAAACTCATTTCAGCCGCTTTTATTCGCGATCTCGTTCTTTCGGTCACTACCCATAGCTCATGACCATAGGTGAGGGTTGGAATGTAGATCGACTGGTAAATCGAGAGCTTTGCCTTAAGGCTCAGCTCCTTTTTCACCACGACAGACCGATGCAGAGCCTGCATCACTGCAGACACCGCACCGATCCGCCTGTCGATCTCTATATGATTATATATATATATGATATATTATCTCTATCTATATGATTCTACAGGTACATATCAGGCAAAATAAAAATAAGCTAGTCCTTATCAGGTTTTACAATTAGGTAAATACAATCACAGATGAACAGCAACACATGACATATTACACAGTGTCATTATTTATTTAACCAAAACAAAAAGTTAAGTACCTTACTGCTTGCATAGGAATTAAGAGGATAAGTATCAGCCTGGTGCTGCTAATTAAATACTTAATTGATCATCAGCAAATGTGACCACATCTATAAAAGCAGAAGTTTTGGCAGTTTTCTGGTCTGGAGCATTCAGCTGTGTGTTAACACAATGCCAAGGAGGAAAAATATCTTAGAGTAGCAATCTGGGAAGAGTTATAAGGCCATTTCCAAACAATTTGAAATCCGTCATTCTACAGTGAGAAAGATGATTCACAAGGGGAAAATCTTCAAGACAGCTGACAGTCTTCCCAGAACTGGACATCCAAGCAAATTGGATAAGACTGTGCAATGCTCAGAGAAATTGCAAAAATCCCAAGGGCTAAATCTTAGGCTCTACAGGCCTCGGTCAGAATGTTAAAAGTTAAAGTTCATGACAGTAAAATTAGAAAAAGACTGAACAGTACGGCTTGTTTGGAAGTGTTGCCAGGAGAACGCCTCTAATCTCTAAAAAGAAAATGGCAGCATGGTTTGCAAGGTAAAACCACAAGACCTCTGCAACAATGTCCTTTAGACAGATAAGACCAAAGTGAAAATGTTTAGCCATAATGCACTGTTCCACATTTGGCAAAAACCAAACACAGCATATCAGCACAAACACCTCATACCAACTGTCAAGCACAGTGGTGGAGGGGTGATGATTTGGGCTTGTTTTGCAACCACAGCATCTGGGCACCTTGTAGTCTGTGAGAGAATAATTTGGAGGTTTCATTATGTTTCTTTTTACATCTTAATGTGCATTGCTGGGTAGTGTTTGTTTGCTTTTTTTAACAATTTACGTAAATCAGGAAAATGAAAAGTAGTTTAACTGCAGCAATGCTTGAAAAATCAATACATACGGAAGCTGATTTGATACAAAGGGGGTTTGGTTAAAATAAACACTTAAAATACTTAGATCTAAATATACAGCAAATCACGCATGCAAGATAAGAGTGCAATGCAGCAAGAAAATAAGAGATTGAGAGGATGTATAAAAAGAATGAAAGGTGTAAAATTCAGCTTTAGTTATTTTATAAAGTGGTATATTTGAGGAAAAATGCTTTGAGCGATTAAACATGTTGAAAGAATGCTCTGTGTCTGAAAATGCTGATCTGTACCTAAGACACGATGTGTGAATGGGATTTCTCTGTCTGAAATGTACTGTACTTCTGTTGAACTGAATATTCAAGCTATTGCTGAAAATATATTGTGCACACAAATTTCAAAATGCCTGATATAAATACCAAGTTCTTAGTGAAATTGGGTTAAATGAAAATGTCCCCTTTTGCTTACAAAGATGCCTATAAATATACAAAACATCTTCCCTTTAAACCTGGATCCAGTTTTAACGAAAAATGTTCTTTTGATAATTATAAAAAGGAGACAGTTTCCTTCAAGAATAAGATTTCTATTGGGATATTTGTCTGTGATGCTTTTCAGAAGAGCAGGATGAGTACCAAATATGGGTGAGTCAAAAACTATAAGTAAGGAAGGGTAGTATAGTGGCGCAGTGATTGACACTCAAGTCAAGTCAAGTTGGGGAGCATGCATTGGTACAGTACATTGCCGCACCCATTACCTGAAGAAACAACTCGGACTCCTGGTTGGCAACCCCCCAGGGAGATACATGGCCCAGTCCCACCCTCCAGAAATGACCCTCTATATGCCGCAGCCAGGTGCTACGTGGGCGGCCCCTTGGCCTGGTCCAGCCACTCGGGTCCCCAACAATGAGGATCTTATAAGCCGGATCACCCTTGGGGAAATGCGCCACATGGCAGGCAGTGCTGTAACTGACGCTCCCTCACAATGCAGGTAATGTGTTTCATTTGGGACTCCATGAGCAACGACACAAAGTCAAACCAACGGTACCCAAGGATTTTCCGGAGAGACACAGTACCAAAGGAATCCAGCCTTCATCTCAAGTCACTGGAACTGTCCATGTCTCGCAACCATATAGCAAGACAGGAAGCACCAGGACTCTAAAGACTTGGACCTTCGTCCTTTTGCATAGATATCGGGAGCGCCACACAACACTTTTCAGCGACCTCATGACCTCCATGCTCTCCCAATTCATCTACTGACTTCATAGGAAGAGTGTGAATGTCATAGGAAGAGAGTGAATGTCACTGCCAAGGTAAGTAAACCTCTCAACAAGGTTGACACCCTCTCCGCAAACAGACACACTGCTGATGGCTGTGTCCAAGAGGTCATTAAAGGCACAGATCTTGGTTTAACCAGGACACTTGCAAGCCCAAACACTCAGACTCCTCACTCAGTCTCTTGAGTGCCCCGATCAGAGCCTCCATTAACTCCGCGAAGATCACAGCATCTTCAGCAAAGTCAAGATCCGTAAATCTTTCTTCTTCAACGATGGTAGACTTTTTAGGCGTAAAACCAGACTGTTCCGGTCGCTGGTAGGAGAGCAAGTGGTCATGGATCCTATTGAGGACGACCCTAGTAAGGACCTTACCCAGCACCAAGAGCAGTGTTATCCCCCTGTAGTTGCTGCAATCCAGAAGATCACTCTTCCCTTTCCCGATAGGGACGACAAGTCCCATTTTCCAGCCAGTTGGGATGATTCCAATCTCCCAAATGGAGGCAAAGATTGCTTGCAATGCGAGGAGGACAGCCTTACCACCAGCCTGGAGAAGTTCACCCTGGATATCACAGATCCCTGCAGCCTTTCCCCCTCTCAGCTGGTTCACCACCTGTGCAATCTCAGTGAGATTGGGTGGTTCATAGCTAATTGGAGGATCAACCTCACGAACCGTGGAGCCAGAGATATCCATCGTCCTAGCCGGGGGATCAGCTTTGAACAACTGCTCAAAGTAGCCAGCCCAGCAGGTCACAACTGCAGTGTCATCCGTAAGGACCGTTTTATCAGCTGCCCTGACTGTGACTCTTCGAGGAACAGATTCAGATGTGCGTAATGCTTCGATTCCTCTATAAGCAGGACATGGGTCACTAGACCACAGATGGTGTGTCACTTGCTCAAAGATTCCTCTAACAAATGCCTCTTTATCTGCCCTCAGAGCCCTCACAGCTGTCCTTCTCAGTTCCCGATACAGACCAGAGTTGCCATTGAGCCATGCACTGCGACTCCTCTCGATGATATCCAGGGTGTCCTGCGAGATTAAACACATTCTTCTGGGAACACCGGTAACACCAACACACAATTGATTCACACTGCAGCCTGGTAATAGGAAATGTAGGTTCAGGCTTGTATATTCTCTGTGTGGAGTGAAATAAATGTAAGCATGAATGGAAACAATACGTAAATGGTTTAAATAGTAGATGCTAAATAATAATAATAATAATAATAATAATAATAATGAAGAGTTACCAGACAGCTGGGCAACTGCAGAAGAAGTAGTAATGGTGACATCAAAAAGGGTGCTTGGTGTGACATCTGGACACAGGAAGGAGGAAAAGGAAACCTGGTGGTGGAATGGGGAAATACAGGAGAGTATATAGAGGAACAGGATGGAGCAGAAGAAGTTGAGTAGTCAGAGAGATGCAGAAAGTAGATAAGAGTACAAGGAGATAAGGCACAAGGTGAAGAGAGAGGTGGTAAAGGCTAAAGAAAAGGCATATAATGAGTTGTATGAGAGGTCGGACACTAAGGAGGGAGAAAAGGACCTGTACCGATTGGGTAGACAGAGGGACCGAGCTGGGAAAGATGTGCAGCAGGTTAGGGTGATAAAGGATAGAGATGGAAATGTACTCACAAACAAGAGCAGATGGAAAGAGTACTTTGAGAGGCTGATGAATGAAGAGAACGAGAGAGAGAAGAAGTTGGATGATGTAGAGATAGTGAATCAGGAAGTGCAATGGATTAGCAAGGAGGAAGTAAGGACAGCTATGAAGAGGATGAAAAATGGAAAGGCCGTTGGTCCAGATGCTTTAATGGAATCTTGGAAAGTGAGAGAATATGCAGAACTGTAGTAACTACAGGGGGATAAAATTGATGAGCTACAGCATGAAATTATGGAAAAGAGTACTGGAAGCTAGGTTAAGAAGGGAGGTGATGATTAGCGAGCAGCAGTATTTTTTCATGCCAAGAAAGACCATCACAGATGCACTGTTTGCTCTGATGGTGTTGAGATGGCCAGAAGGAGATGCATTGTGTCTTAGTGAACTTGGAGAAAGTATATGACAGGGTGCCTCGAGAGGAGTTGTGGTATTGTATCAGGAAGTCGGGAGTAGCAGAGAACATTAGAAAATTAGAAGACTCTAGATGAGAACAGGCCATTCAGCCCAACAAAGCTCGGCAGTACTATCCACTTATTTCTTCCAAAAAAACATCAAATTGAGTTTTGAAAGTCCCTAACGTCTTACTGTTTACCACACTACTTGGTAGCTTATTCCAAGTGCCGATCGTTCTTTGTGTAAAGAAAAACTTCCTAATGTTTGGGCGAAATTTACCCTTAACAAGTTTCCAACTGTGTCCCCGTGTTCTTGTTGAACTCATTTTAAAATAACAGTCTCGATCCACTGTACTAATTCCCTTCATAATTTTAAACACTTCAGTCATGTCACCTCTTAATCTTCTTTTGCTTAAACTGTATAAGCTCAGCTGTTTTAATCTTTCTTCATAATTCAACCCTTGTAGCCCTGGAATCAGCCTAGTCGCTCTTCTCTGGACCTTTTCTAGCACTGCTATGTCCTTTTTGTAGCCTGGAGACCAAAACTGCACACAGTAAAGATGAGGCCTCACCAGTGCATTATAAAGATTGAGCATAACCTCCTTGGACTTGTACTCCACACATCGTGCTATATAACCTAACATTCTGTTAGCCTTCTTAATGCCTTCTGAACACTGTCGGAAGTCGATAGCTTAGAGTCCACTATGACTCCTGAATCCTTCTCATAAGGTGTACTCTTGATTTTCCAACTGCCCATTGTGTACGAGTACTTCCTATGTGTAATACTTTACATTTACTGACATTACATTTCATCTGCCACAAATCTGCCCAAGCCTGTATGCTATCCAAGTCCTTCTGTAATGATATAACGGATTCCAAATTATCTGCTAATCCACCTGTCTTGGTATCATCTGCAAACTTAACCAGCTTGTTATTTATATTCCTTTCTAAATCATTTATATGTATTAAAAATAGCAGCGACCCTAGCACTGACCCCTGTGGAACACCACTCTTAACATCGGCCAGTTCTGATGAGGTTCCTTGCACCATCACCCTCTGCTTCCTGTGTCTGAGCCAATTCTGCACCCATCTAAAAACATCACCCTGAACTCCCACTTCTTTTAATTTGATGCCCAACCTCTCATGTGGCACCTTATCAAATGTTTTCTGAAAGTCCAGATAAATAATATCATATGCTCCATTTTGATCGTATCCTTTTGTTTCCTCCTCATAGAATTCCAGCATGTTAGTAAAACATGACCTCTCTCTTCTGAACCCATGCTGACTGTTCAGAATAACTCCCGTTATAGATGTTGCTCAACCTTATCCTTAATAATCCCTTCCATTAATTTTCCTGTGATGCATGTTAAGCTTACTGGCCTATAGTTGCTTAGATCTGCCCTTTTTATATAATGGCATGATATTTGCCATTTTCCAGTCCTTCTGAATCTCTCCAGTGCGCAGTGAATTCCTAAAAATATGTGTCAAGGGTTTATATATGTACTCACTAGCCTCCTTAAGAACACAAGGATAAATATTATCTGGTCCTGGTGATTTGTTTGATTTCAGTTTATTTAATCTGAGCAGCACTTCTCCCTCTACAATTTCCAAATCCCTCAGTACCTCCTTAGTAGTCGCGTTTACCTCTGGGAGAAGTACATAAGATACAGGATATGTACAAGGAAGTGTGACAGTGGTGAAGTCTGCAATAGAAGTGATGGATGCATTCAATCTGGAGGTGGGATCACATCAGGGATCGGCTCTGAGCTCTTTCTTATTTGCAATGGTGATGGACCGGTTGGCAGATGAGATTAGACAGGAGTCCCTGTGGACTATGATGTTTGCTGATGACATTGTGATCTGTTGTAAGAGTAGGGAGCAGGCCGAGGAGACACTGGAGAGGTGGAGATATGCTCTAGAGAGGAGAGGAATGAAGGTCAGTAGGAACAAGACAGAATACATGTGTGTAAATGAGAGGGAGGTCAGTGGAATGGTGAGGATTCATGGGGTAGAGTTGGCAAAGGTGGATGAGTTTAAATACTTGGGATCAACAGTACGTGACTACCAAAGGATTCAAATGATTCAAATACAGATGTGTACAAATGGGATATAAGGAGACAATTCTGTGCAACTGACTTCATCTATAAGCATTGAAAAGAAAAGGAAGATGGTATTTAACAGAGTCTCTGTACATCACCTATAGACTGTAATTTTCATTGCTTTAAGAAACCATATTCCTTGTGCCATTATAATGCTGTTCTGTTTTTGAAATGATACTGCAGTGAAGGTTACTTTCTTCTTTTTCTTTTTTATGAAAGTTTCAATTAGTATGTTGCTTTTATCATTTTATCATTACCATTATTGAAATGTTTTTGCCTGCATTTAACACAAATAACTGAAAATCTGCTCAAGGCAGAAAGAAAATGCATAAAGCAAATCCTTTGGAGAAATGACTGACATATAATGCAAAACTTCCTGGAAATGAGTATGAATAAGCAAAGTTAATGAGCTGCAACCCCTCCTTCTACTCTAATGGCTTTTAACACATTTTCTCAAAAGCTAAAAGCTAGCACAGGCTTTAGAGTGCAATTTGAGGTTATAACAATCAGACTTATTCACTTGCTGACCTGAAAAGGAATAAAATGAGAGCTCTGCTCTTTTTTGGAACAAAGATAACTGCTGTAAGAGACGGTAACATTGTGACTGTAGTTTGAATAAGAGCCTTCTTGTACAAAGATGTTGAAAACGTACCATGTCAATCCTTTATTTGACTTTACTTAGGTATGACCTCAATTACTGTATGTATGAATTAGGAATTTTAAGCAGAGCTCAAGGAAACTTTTCCTTTCTTTCTAACTTACAGTTATATCTTATTTTAAAAGAAAATATGTGCATGCCAGAATAACAGTGTTTCTTTGACCATTTTAGTAAAGGGTTTAAGCTACACTTAAAAATGCTGCATTATGCTATTGGAGGGCATTAGAGAACATTAAACACTCTTGCAAGGGCTACACTCACTTGTGCTGCACTTATTCAAACCACTTAACCTAACCCACATGACTTTGGGAGGTGTTAGGGAAAACTGGAGCACCTGAACGATAAACCCAAACAGGCACAGGTACCCAGAGCTATGAGGAAACTGTGCTTAACACTATGCCACCTTGCAACTATCAGGCACTGAGTATGTTCAACATGTAGTGTTCCACACTAAATCACGGATATGTAAAGACAACAGAGAATTTTTTCTTCTGTTTTACAGAGGTAGGTAAAATTAAATAAAATTGTTTGAGCTCTTCTCACTTTTATGACTCTTGTAAATGCATAATGTGCTTTGTCACATGAATGAGTCTTAGACAGCATGAAGGTTTGGGGAAGCCACCTGTATATTGTTCAAGGGCTGCAAAATTGAGGTTTAAATTGAACAGAGATGTTCACAGATGAGAGTCCAAAACAGAACAAGTTATTGAGACAAGATGGTGGCTTTAAAGGCCACTCAAAGGAAATTATGTAATCTGGGCAGAACCGAAAATTACATCATCGGGACCTGAAGTGACATCATCATTGGGGCGAGAACCAGACGTGACATCCTCGGGACTGGAAGTGGTGACATCATCAGTGCCAGAACCAGAAGTGATGTCATTAGTGGCGCTGGTACCCTGCGGGTTTTCCTGTAGACGGTCTGCAAGTGATTGAAAGAGATAGTCAGCGCACCCCGCCGCCCCCTGGTCTGCCGTGGAATCGCTATCATTTAGGGACTCCAGTTGTCTCCCAATCGCAATTGTGTGACAGCTTAAATAATAAAAGTCTGAATTAGAGTAAGCCACCCTAATTTGAAATTCTTTTCACAAAATTGTTACGGAAGCTGTTGTGATGTAAGATTTTGCATATAACTTGATAAATATTTTGTATGTCTTTATTTGTAACTTAGTGTTACATTATTGATAATAACAGCAATGGTTTGATGATTTAAGAACCCCTTCCCCCCTTTTACGACTGAGTCTCTTTGTAATTTTACGATAGGGTTAGGGGAAGTGCCTAAATCCAGTTTGGCAAGTATTTCTCTGCTAAAGTCTTTCAACCCCCATAGGAAAGCCAGGCTGTCTAACTGCCAAGCTTTACCTTAACATATGGTTTTGGGGAATGGCAGGTGTTAAGATGTTCTATTCCCCCATTGGTCTGAAGTATGGCTGTTTGGAACTGGCTTGTATCAGAAGCCTTTAAGTACCATGACGTCCTATTGGCTCTAAGGGTTGGACAGAAAATCTGTAACTTTGCTTGCTTAACCTCACTCTCTCTCTTACCAAACTGCTTAATGACCATCTCACACCAAGAATTAAAAAGGACAAAACAATGAAGAGCACAGCTCGGCAGCCGTATTCAAACAGGTATGCGGCCTGTTCTGAAGAGAGCTGACTACAAATGATGCCTTAAGTAGAGACATTTTTAAGTAACTAACAAGTCTGTGTGCCGCCTGAAACTACACATCACCATTTAATCAGGTTGTATGGTTGCCAATATTCAAATGTACTTTGCATATTGTTATTATTTATGATTATTATCAATAATACATTATTTTATGTGTAACTTAACTCCTGCTTGACTTTTACTACACCTAATTGCCTGAGGTTATAGATGTAGGAGGGAAGGTGGGAGAAGTTATAAAGTACAATACCTTATAAACAGTGGTAAGTCTGTGAGACCTGAGGTATTTTGTCAAAGGCTACATATTAATAATACAAAAGGGGAAAGTAGAGAAAAATATTACTCTACCAAGACAAAACAGAAGCATTTGTAGATTTTTGATATAGCTTGGCTAGGAAATATAGGAAATTGGTTTATGCTGCCTCAGATAAGTGGGTTAGGAACAGATGGATGGGTAGAAGAATGAATACATATGTCAGATATAGTCTCTGACTTGTAATATCATAGTTAGACAAGTCTTTAGGAAGAAATTATCCGTGGAGCAGAACTATTGAAAAGATGCAAATATGCTATGTGCTCTGTGGGTCACAGTGCCATTATTAAATCTGCCACAATGGAGCACAAAAACGATGAGTAAGACTCTAGCCAGACAAGGACTTCACAGAATGGAGGGGCTTCAGGGGCTTAAGACCCTGATATATTGTGCAAAGCCCTGATTTTTCATTTGTTTATTTCCACCAACCCACAACCCAATCTCCACAACTTCGTTTATTTTACTAATGTCAGTTCACCAAGTGGTCAAATACAACCCCCATCCACTTTTTACAGCAATATATGTATATCTGTAAAAGTACAAGTTCTTCGAATTAATATATGTGTATCAATGTGCTTGAAACTTGGAGGGAGACAGGTGCTCAGGTAAGAAGTTTAAGTGTTGATTTAAAATTGATCGTAAGGTAGAACAATACACTAACATAAAGAAAGAAAAAAAAAAAAATCAAAAGAAACCACAACAATAACTGCTGAAGCTGATGAACATTCTAAATCTTCATCTTAAGTACTGCTAGGGCCAGAACCCCGGCTGCATAATTAGGAGGCCCCACCTCCTTAGGTTCCACATACAGGTGACAGAGCAGAACGCAAACATCATTACCTGTACACAGAAACACAAAAGTTAGGAACACCATACAATTACAATATATAAAGATAAACCAAAACCACATACAGAAATAGTAACATAATGTACAAAATATTTTATTAACAGCACAATAAAAAAACTAAACAACAGATAAACTTAAGCCAGGACAATAACCCTCGTGGAACCCTATTATTATATTGTCTACCACTTTCAGAACAAACGTTGGTGTTTGCTTTATCACTCAATATAATCAACACTTCAATGAATCACCCTTTTTATTTGTAAACTGCAACAAAAACACTTCTTTTTTAAAAATACTACAACCAACCCTACCGTCACAATTTAGACAGCCATTGAAATTCAAGTCCCTCAGCTAAATTTTACTTCTTTATCTCTTTTAATCTTCTGAAATGCTATTTCAACTGTTTCGCTTCGGTTCCTATATCATGGTCCTTTCACTTTTTTCAAAACCAATATCATAATCCTTTTTCAGCAACCTTTACATGTTCTTCTCCAAGGTGTTATTTATCATTGCTGTGTAGTGAGTACAGTTATTTTCATTTTAATATTGCTGAGCAGTCAGTGTGAAGAGTATTTGTCCTTTCTTGCAAATTGCAAAAAACTATAGAATACAAAAGAAAAGGCAGTAACTTTAAGGTAAAATGTAATATAAGTGCTATTCACAGTATTATTATGAACAGCCGTGAACAACAAGGCAGACTGCAAACACCTCACATTTTTTTTACCAGAGCTTATTGGTATTCCATTTGGTGACATAGCAGCGGTGAACAGAGGCCTGTTGTTTCACTTTATTTTTTTCATTAGTCAGGTATTTTCTTTTTAATTCCAGTTTAAGTAATATTTGATTAAGTGAGATAAATGTTACTAGTACTTTTAAATGAATAAATAAAAAAAGCATTTATTCTTTTCATTAGTCAGGTATTTTCTTTTTAATTCCAGTTTAAGTTAATATTTGTTTAAGTGAGATACATGTTACTAGTACTTTTAAATTTCTAAATGAGAAAAGCAGTCCATCATCTTGCCTGAAGTAGTGGATTTTATTTTAGTTGTTGCCTTTTCTTTTACCGTCTTTAAAAGTTTATTCTGTTAATATGGTTGGGACAACTATTTTCAAATTTGTAAACTGGGAAAAGTCATGTCTCCTCCCTGCTAGTCTTGTGAGGCTCCTCCTCAGTCTGTCTGAACTAGTCTTCAGGCTGCGGAGGCGTTTCCCTGATCACAGCATAGAGATAAACGCTGTTGCTGAGATAGGTGGTATCTCTGATAATTTTCTTTGTTTTGGTCTGAGATCATTTGTTATAGATATCTTGGAAAGTTGTTCAGTGCACACCCAGTGATGTGTCTAGCTGACCACACCACGCACTGCAGAGTCTTGCAGTCCTGTGATGTGCTGTTTCCAAACCAGGCTGTAATACTTCCTGTCATAATACTTTCAATGGTGGATGTGTAAAAGTTCTTCAGTAACGGGTAATGCAGCCTAAATCCCCGAGGCATCTGACATAGTAAAGAAGTTGCTGTGGCTTTTTCATCAAGGTATCAATGTGCTTGGACCAGGTCAAGTCTTCTGTGATATAAACACCAAGGTATCTAAAACTGTTCACCCTCTCTATCTCAGGGTTGTTAATTCTGAGCGGGCGGTAGTGCCTCTGCTGTTTTCTCACAAAGGCCAGAACCAACTCTTTTGTCTTGCTGACATTCAGGAGTAAACTATTGTTCTGACACCAGTGTGATAGACTCTATACTTCATTCAGTTAAGCCTGTTCATTGTTGTTATTGATCAGGCCCACCTCAGCTCTGTCATCAGCAAACCTGACAATGATGTTAGAGTCATGTGTGGCCATGCAGTCATATGTGTAGAGGGAGCACAGCAAAAGACTCAGAACCCAGCCCTGTGGAGCCTCTATGTTGATGGTGAGGGATGATGAAGTTTGTCAACCCTCTTGAATCACCTGGGATCTGCATGTCAGGAAATGAAAAACCCACCTATACAGTGGAGTGTTCAGACATAGGTTCTTGAGCTGGGAGATGAGCTTAGAGGGGTTTAATTATTAAATACTGAACTATGGTCTATAAATAGCATTCACACATGATTTCCTTTACTATTGTCAATTGAGCCAGTAAATATGAAGGATCAATATGAAGGATCAAGATAATGCATCATCTGTGGTATTGTGTAAGACCCTTTCAGCCAATGCACAGAGTGATTACAGTTTAAACACTGGTCATAGGGCTGGTATTCTGGCACACACTTTGAACAGGAGGAGAGTAAGGCACACTGTATATTTCATTAAAATTCATCCATTTTTCATATTGCTTTGTAGAAACTGTGACACATTCCTCAATGGCTAACTGCTTTATGTCCTAGAGGTTTTTTGCCATTATTGCATCTAGGTTACATACCAAAAATGAGTGGTTATTTTTCTGCTTATGTAATGAGGTAGCTGCAAATAACTGAAGACTAGTGAGCATAACACTGCACATTTTTAAAAGAAAGCATTTATATGAATAAAAACCTTTGTTTACACCAATATCAACTAAAACACAAAAAAAAGCGCTTAAGTGATTTACCTCATACCTAAATACCTAAATTTTACAGTACATAACCGAGAAATGTTATGATGCACAACTCTGAAATATGGCAGTGTTTCACTAGGGGGACAGTGTGGGTTTAAGACATTAAAGAATAACTACAGCATTTTTCTAGTCAAAAAGAATTTTTACAATTATGGCATACATTCATTTGTCACAGGAATTTTTTTTAATTTAAAAAAATGGTGCGACTCTTTTTGTGGCTTAAAATGTCATCTATGGGGCAACAGTTGCAATGCAAAACAAAAGTCACAAAATTTATGAAGTTTAAGAAAGCCTTTGAGCTCAGTATCCATACCAACACATACAGTATAAACACATACTGTATATTCAAGTATGCATATTGTAGAAGGTGATATTGTTTACACTTCCCAATAAAATAATAATAAATAATACATTTTATTTATATAGCACTTTCCCCATGCTTATGGTGCTTAACATCATACCCAGGATGGAGCAATTGCAGGTTAAGGGCCTTGCTCAAAGGCCCAAAGAAGTAAGATCACTTCTGACGTTTACAGGATTCAAACCGGCAACTTTCCAATTGCCTCACAGCCACCATTCCAATAAAGAAACACTTCAGTTATTGCTAAAACATCAGGCTTGGTTAATGGCCTTTGACTTTTAGATGCTGTGGTGGTGTTGGAAAGCCCTGCTAGCAAACAGGAATCCAGCTTCCATTCTGCAGATGAGTTTACTGGTTACTGGACTTGGGCACGTTTTGTGGTGTAGCTGTTGTTTTTTTGTCCTGCTAGGGTACTCCTCAGGCAGATTGAGACCAAAGTAATCTATGCAGGAATTTTACAGCAATATGCTAAATTTTTCTAATCTAGTACATTTAATTTGTTCTTTTACTCCCCTACTTTATTCATTTTGAGTGCGAAATGAAATGTGCAATTGAAGAATAATACAAAATGAAAGAAATGAATACATCATAACCCATGCACTTTAAATTTTAATTATAATAGCAAGTACCTTGTTGACATTATTCCACTGCTGCCAAAGAGAGTACAGTTTGTATTTTCAATTTTATACTATTGTTGTCCCCTTTATAATCTATTCATCCTACACATACTGTTTTTTCTGTGCCATTCTGCGCCATGCTATATCAACTAAACTGCTGGTTTTATCCACGGCATTTCCTATGAGTTTTAAATGAGTTAAATTGCTTAGAAAATACCTTACTGTAGCTGTGCTTGTACTTTATAAAACACAGAAAATCAGATTATTCTAAAATGAAAACTTTGTAAGTTAGCATTCATGTATTTTGTGGCAATTATTTAGTATAACCGTGAAAAGGAATGTCTCAGTGTAAAAATGTTTGCAACGCATCAGTCTGTCCTGCTGCCAGAGTAAACGTGTCTCAGGTCTCTCAGGCCTCCAGCTCTAACACCTCCAGATCTAAAGTGCACTGTACATCCATCCATTATCCAACCCGCTACATCCTAACTACAGGGTCACAGGGGTCTGCTGGAGCCAATCCCAGCCAACACAGGGCACAAGGCAGGAAACAAACCCCGGGGAGGGTGCCAGCCCACCGCAGGGCATGCACACACACACACACCCACACACCAGGCACACACCAGGGACAATTTAGGATCGCCAATGCACCTAACCTGCATGTCTTTGGACTGTGGGAGGAAACCGGAGTACCCAGAGGAAACCCACACAGACACGGAGAGAACATGCAAACTCCATGCAGGGAGGACCCGGGTTAAGTGCACTATTACATTTTAATTGCAAATATAATTAAGCCCACATTTAAAGGCTTGCATTGATTAACTATAACTCAATTGTTTTATCTCAAGAAAAGTAAGGAACATTTTCAGTTATTGGCCACAAATTGCAAAATCAAATTAACATCAAAGATTTATTTTAAAAATTTGTATAACTTAAATTGAAATTTCTCACAGTGATGTCTTAAATAAGCTTTATAAAGCTGTAGCTGTAGATAAAGCTGTATAAGCTAGTAAGCTTATAAAGTTTACTAGATTGCTTTATTTTTTCTCTGATTACAAAGACACACACATTAAAACATGTTCCGAGCTCAATCAGACTTGCTGGAAACATATTCTACCTGAGCACGTATTGTAACATAACATCAAATCTTAAGCCTATTTTGTTAAATTCAGGGTTGTGGGGAGCATTAATCTATCCTGGCAGCACAAGGCTTAAGACTGGAAAGGCAGGACTGGATGTGCACAAATATCCACAGAGGACTAATTTAGAATCCTGCAGTTCTTCTTTATATTCCCTGCTTTGTGCCCCTATAAATGCAAGTTATCGCCAATATATTAACAACCCAATTATGCTTCACTCACTCAGAATATTGAACCAATGTAGGAAGCATTTTAAGATAGAGAATATTTTATCTGTGGCACCTTTGCACGAGAACCACCTTTTTCAACCCTCGCAAACAGATGTAGTTTTTAATATCTGGAAAACATTTGGGATTAAATCATTTAGAGATCTTTATATAGCCAACATCTTTGCATCCTATGAACAATTACATTCCAAATTGAACTTTCCAGCAACACATTTCTTTCACTATCTTCAAATTAGAAACTGTTAAACAGAACCTGCCCGATTTTCTTCACCTCCCACCTCCCTCTATGCTGGAAAAAATAGTGCTCAGTTTTGAGGACTCAGACAGTATTTGTGTAATATATGAAATTATTTTACAGTCCCTACCTTTTAAAGATCCAAGAGGAAAGTGGGAAAAGGATCTCTCACTCAACATATCAGAAAAGGAGTGGCAGGTAGCAATGCAGAGAATTAACTTGAGCTCCATATGTGCAAAGCAAACAATTATTCAACTTAAAATCTTTTATCCAGCAGATCTGTCTCATTTAAAATTGTCCAAAATGTTTCCAGGGCAACGCTGCGAACGCTGCAATCAAGCTCCAGCCTCACTGAGTCACATGTTTTGGGCCTGCAACCAAATTAACATCATTCTGGACCAAAATTTTTAAATGCCTGTCAGACAGTTTTGGTGTCATAATCCCTCCTAACCCATTAACAGCTGTGTTTGGTGTATTTACAGATGGGCTTAAAGTGGTGGAGGACAAACAAACTGTAATTGCCTTCACTACACTACTGGCACACAGACTTATCTCGCTCAACTGGAAGAATCCTAACTCTCCTCTTTTAAGTCAGTGGGTAACTGGTGTTATATACTATTTGAAATTGGAAAAAATCTAATTCTCACTTAGAGGATCTGTGCAGAACTTTTTCAAAACCTGGCAGGATCTAATCAATACCATTTTAGATTAAGCTCTTAAAGCACTGAGGAAACAGATTCTCTTCCCATTTCTTTTTCTTCTCCATTTATCTTTATCCACTTATTAAACTCATCAATTTACTTATTTTTACAAGCTTTAAGTTTTACTCTGTTGGCCATGCTCTCTTTCTCAGGGGTGGGGGTTGATTTGTTTTCAATCCTATTTTTTGTAAAAACTGATCTATTTGTATGGAATGATTACAATAAAATCAATAAAATTAAAAATAAATAAATAAACAAATAAATAAATAAATAATTTAGACTCACCCATTAACCAAATACTACAGAAACATGTGTTCTTAAAATTGGTAATCTCTATGTATTAGAAAGGTATTATAAACACATGAGAAAAGTAGACTATATATTTTACTAAGCATTAAGATGTAAGAGTTAGGATTAAAAAGACTTATGCCTACATATTTTTTATTATTCTGTATGAGCTAGAAACCAACAATAGTTCATTAAGCCAAAGGTTAGACGTGCAGGAGAGCTGGAGAAACATGGACCCCTCGCATGGAGAGAGAATGTGAACTCTTTGGTTGTAAATAATAGTAGCAAGTGCCAAGCCAATAGGGAGTAAGGACAGGCCTTGTCAAACAAAAATGATGGACAAAGAGGGGTTTGACACCCCCTCGTGTAAGAAATATTGGTAGAATTAAATAGAGACAAGATTAGAGCAGTGAAATGATAGGAATCAGATGAGGATGATTAATGGCTTGTATGATAAGAATTGCAATAAACACAAGAGATGCCTATGGTTCCTCACTCATTACATTCCATCTGAATTGAGTCTATATGTGCACCATACAATAAACCTTGATTCTGCTGCCGTGCCTGAGATTTCGAGTGCCTTTTTTGGGGCTGAGGGTGCCTTTCCTGCTAAATCTGCTTCAACAATACTCATATTTTGGGGAAGTGGGAGAAAAACATTTGCAGACTTTGGATAAACATGCAGACTCCACATTGAAGATGGTCAAGTGCAGGATTCAAATGCAGGAAAACTGTATTAATGGAGCTACTCTAACCTTTGTGCCACCGTGCTGTCAAATGGTTATTACTTATTACAAAAATCAAAGTAACTCCCAAGATTACTTTGTTTTTTTCTCCTCACCTATAGAAGGAAAAACAAATCAGAAATACTGTCTTTGGTTCGGCAAACAAATAGAACCATCATGAGGAATATTTTTTTTAGAAAGTTAGTCAGTTTTTGAAAGGAAAATATTTAAAGGTTTAGATCAGCAGTATCAATAAAATTAGTGATAAAAAAGTACTGTAAATGTATGTAGCTCACACATAACTCATGAATAGTAAATATAGGAAACATAAATAAAAATGATTTGAATAAACAGAAAAAAACTAATACATAACTTCACAACTGTAACATTTACTTATATGCATTATTTATACATTCCCATATTTTTACAACAAAAATTATTCAGTCAGTTTTTATTACTTTAGTATATACAGTGGATTTAGAAAGTATTCAGACCCCTTCAATTCTTCTTATATTGTGTTGTATATTTAATTTTAAATGGATTAATTTTCTGTTTTGTCCATCAATCTACACTCAATAACCTATAATGAAAAAGTGAAAATGTGTTTTCAGAAAGGTTTGAAAATTTATTAAAATCAAAACTGACTTATATAGCTCAGACCCTTTATTGTGAAACTCCAAATTGTAGTCAGGTGCATCCTGTTTGCTTTGATTACCTTTGATATGCATCTAGAATTTGATTGGTGTCCACCTGTGGCAAATGGAATTTGATTGGACATCATTTAGTCATCACACACACCCTTGTATATAAGGTCCCACAATGCACACTGCATGTCAGGACAAAAACTAAGCCATAAAGTCCAAAGCACTCTCTGTAAACTGCTGCGATAAAACTGAGGTGAGGCATAGATCAGGGCAAGGTGATAAAACCATTTCTAAAGCTTTGAGTGTTCCCAGGAACACAGAATTGTGAAAAGGTCAGAACCACCAGGACTCTTCCTAGCGTTGGACATTTTGCCCAAACGGAGTAACCAAGTAAGAAAGGCCTTGCTCAATGAGGTGACCAAGAGTCCAGTTTCACACTAAAAGAGTTCAGCAGTACTCTGTTTAAACAGGAAAACCTGTTGGAAGGACGACCATCCCAGCAACATTCCATTAATCAGGTGCATATGACAGCCCACTTGGAGTCTGACAAACAGCATTTAAAAGATATTGAGTCCATGAAGAAAAAGATTCCCTTGTCTGATAAGACAAAAATTGAAGTCCTTGGCTAGAACTCCAAGGACTATGTCTGGAGGAGACCAGGCACTGCTCATCATCTGCCTAATACTATCCCTACGGTGACTCATAGTGGTGGCAGCATCATGCTGTGGGGGCACTTCTCAGCTGCAGGGAAAGGAATACTGGACAAAAGTGAGGGTATTGTGGATGCAGCCAAATATAGAGGGGTCCTCGAAGAAAATCTGCTCCAAAATGCATGTGACCTCAGACTGGGGTGGTGGTTCATCTTTCAGCAAGACAATGACCCAAAGCATACAGCAAAGGGAATACTGGAGTGGCTTTTGGGACAAGTCTCTGAGTGTCGCTAAGTGACCCAGCCAATCCCCACAGAACATCTATACAGAAATCTGAAGATGGCAGTTTACAGCTGCTTCCCATCCAATCTAATGGAGCTTGAGAGAATCTACCATCTGAATAATGGAAGAAACTGCCCAAATCCAGGTGCACAAAGTCTGTAGAGAATTACCCATGAAAACTCAAAGCTTTAATTGCTACAAAGGGGCTTCTATAAAGTGCTGAGTTTAGGATCAGAATACTTAAAGTATTGAGAGATTTTGGTTTTTTATTTTTAAAAATATTTGCTGAAGACATTATGGGTTATTGATTGTAGATTGATGGGTTTGTATCCAGCAGGGGGCGGTAGCTTTCTTGTTGGAATGAGTTCTTTTTAAATTGTGGTGTGTTACATAACCTGAAACTATATAGATATAATATAAAAAGGCGATACCCCTCCCTTAGTGATACGGCGGTAAGAAATCACATAGGAGAAATAACTTAGCTTTCTTTAATGACATATTACGCAGCATAACAGACAAAGGAAGCCACGACAAGACCTTCGGGAGTGGGGGCCCGATGTATAGAGTCTGCCATTTTCGTCTATGCGTTGGAAGGATTTTCCGGATCGGATGACACTATCTCCCATCCATCCGTCGGCTTTAAAGGTGTGCCGGGCAATGTTCCAAGGCAGCATTTCTCAACCTTTAGGTAGTTTTCATAACAGTTTTAATTGCGCCCCCCTAACATTTTTTTGAAATGTAGATGCATATTTTATTATACCTACTTTACCTTTATCGACATTTATCTAACTCTATATTTATTGTTCTAGTATCAGAATTTAGTTTAAGTTAATTTGTTTTGGTTTCAACAGATGTTTTTTTCTTATTTTTGATTCTTGTTTTCTTTCTTTACATCTTTGCACCCCCCTTTTTGTTACTTTGCGCCCCCCCTAGGGGGGCCCGCCCCACAGGTTGAGAACCACTGTTCCAAGGCTTTATACTCTTTCTTCATGTGCAAGCCCCCACTTAGGTAAATCATGCCATTCAAAACAAGGAAAAGAAGATCCAATGTCATGCTGACTCTGACACAGAAATAGTATACAATGGCCACCAGTCTTACTGCCCATTTCGCAGTTGTCCCTAACTTGTCTTGTCTTAAAATGCTTGCCTAGCAGTTCTAAATGATGAGACATTGTGCTAAATCTGTGTCCACTGTGCATTTGAGTATAAAGAAAAGTAGCTTTATAAAATATTTGTGTACAGAGGACAGTGACATATTAAACTTATGTTACAGGGCTAAAATTGCATTTAAAATTAAACAAACAACTCAACTACAACTAGAAAGTAAAGGGGTCTGAATATTTTCTGAATCCACTGTGTGTAGCTCACCCCTAATTAATGAATAATAAATACTGGAAGCCTAAATGAAAAGCAAATCTTTTGAATACACAGAAAAAAAATATATAAATGACTTATAAACTATGACATTTATGCCTATGTATTATATATTTCCATTATTTTTAACAGCCCTAACGTTTTCAATCTGTTTTTAACATTTTAGTATATAACTGTTAAAAATAATAAAATTAATTATCACACAATGGCTTTGAAAACAAATTGATTTCCTAAGTCCAATTAGTCTTAAATCATTTCAAGAGGGAGAAAAATTAAATGTCATTGAAAAAAAGGAAAGCAATGATTCGGTGAAGCAAATTAGCAGTTTTAGTCATGATGTTTGACATGTTTGATGTTAAACATTAAAGGAAACAGCAGTGTTAAAAATATATGCAATCAATTATGTTTTTCTGAAAAATAACAAAGTTTGCCATGAGGTAAATGTTGAACAGCCATGTGTAAGACTCCAATCCACTGCAAGTACTGTTTAAACATATCTGTACGCTGCTAAAGAAATCTGCTTGTTTGAAGTTCCTGTCCAAACTGAAGGAGGGCTAATCCATTGATGTTCAGTCCTCAGACTTTATTGCCTGTCTGCTGGTTTGTTTTGGGCTGCAGGTGGTAGACCAAAACTGCATCTGGAAAATGATGTAATCCTGTAGGAATTAGCAAGTTTCCTCTAGTCCAGCTGTTTTACAGAATGCCATTATTTGACAGTCAAGACTGTAAAGCCAGTAGGAGCCACTGTTACTCTGAGAGAGTGAAATGAAAAATCAGCTCACAGACAACTTTTAAGGTGAACTTTAAATATCACTATAATCCTGTCCAGCATGGTCCTGCCCTCATCTGTTAGTGGAATAGGCTCAGGTTCCCCCGCACCACTAGATTAGATTTTTAAGTAGGTTCAGTAAAGGATGAATGGATGTTAAATATATTTTACACAACTCACCAACTATGAATAAACTGCTCAAAACAATTAAAGGAACACTTTGAAAACATATCAGGTCTCAATGGGAGAAAAAGTTCTGCTGGATACTGATATGGACTGGGTAATGTGTTAGGAATGAAAGGATGCCACATCGTTTGATGGAAATAAAAATGATCAATCTACAGAAGGCTGAATTCAAAGACACCCTGAAAATCAAAGTGAAAGAATAATGAAGCAGGCTAGTCCATTTTGCCAAAATTTCATTACAGCAACTCCAAATCGTACTCAGTAGTTTGTATGGCCCCCACATGCTTGTATGCATGCCCGACAATTTGGGGGGGGGGGGGGGGTATGTTCCTAATGAGATGATGGATAGTGTCCTAGGGGATCTCCTCCCAGATCTGGACCAGGGCATCACTGAGCTCCTGGACAGTCTGAGGTGTAACCTGGCAGAGTCAGATGTAATGAAACATGATGTCCCAGAGGTGTTCTATTGGATTTAGGTCAGGCGAGCATGGGGGCCAGTCAGTGGTATCAATTCCTTCATCCTCCAGGAACTGCCTTTATACTTTCACCAGGAATTGGTCGTGTACCAGGAGGAACTCAGGACCCACTGCAAAAGCATAGGGTCTCACAATGGGTCCAAGGATTTCATCCCAATACCTAATGGAAGTCAGGGTGACATTGTCTAGCCTGTAAAAGTCTGTGCGTCTCTCAATGGATATGCCTCCCCAGACCATCACTGATCCACCACCAAACTGGTCATGCTGAACGATGTTACAGCCAGCATAACATTTTCCACGGCTTCTCCTGACCCCTTCACATCTGTCACATGTGCTCAGAGTGAACCTGCTCTCATCTGTGAAAAGCACAGGGTGCCAGTGGTGGACCTGCCAATTCTGGTATTCTATGGCAAATGCCAATTGAGCTCCACGGTGCCGGGGCAATAAGGACAGGTCCCACTAAAAGGATGTCAGGCCCTCAGGTCACCCTCAAGAAGTCTGTTTCTGATTGTTCGGTCAGATACATTCACACCAGTGGCCTGCTGGAGGTCATTTTGTAGATCTCTGGCAGAGCTCATCCTGTTCCTCCTTGCCCAAAGGAGCAGATACCGGTCCTGCTGATGGGTTAAGGACCTTCTATGGCTTTGTCCAGCTCTACAAGAGTAACTGCTTGTCTCCTGGAATCTCATCCATGCCCTTGAGACTGTGCTGGGAGACACAGCAAACCTTCTGGCAATGGCACATATTGATGTGCCACCCTGGAGAAGTTGGACTACCTGTGCAACCTCTGTGGGGTGCAGGTATCGCCTCATGCTACAAGTAGTGACACTGACCATAGCCAAATGCAAAACAAGGGAAAAAACAGTCAGAAAAGATGAGGAGGGAAAAATGTCAGTGGCCTCCACCTGTTAAACCATTCCTGTTTTGGGGGTCATCTCAGTGTTGCCCTTCTAGTGCACCTGTTGTTAATTTCATTAACACCAAAACAGCTCAAACTGATTAACAACCCCCTCTGCTACTTAACTGAAGTTTCCCAGAAGTTTCATTGACTTGATTCTCTACTCTGATTAAAAAGTGTTCCTTTAATTTTTTTTGAGTAGTATATTTGCAGATAAGCAGTTCCCTTAGCCACATTTGTCACAGAACAGCCTGTTTAAAATAGTCTTATTTAATTTTTTTATTCCTATAGTATATATCCTTTTTTTTCTTTTGTTTAGAGAACAAAAATTACAGGTTTACCTTAAGTAAACTTCAGACTTCATTAGCCACTACAAGAGTGAGTTTAATCAATGTAACAAATATGCAGGTCCCAGGAATAATTTACATGTCACTCTATCCAGGGTCCTTTAGAGTTTAGAACTGAGATCAGTGACATGTTTGCAAAGGGCTTCATTATCATCTAACAACATGGCATTTTTAGCAAATTAAAAGGAGCATTTATATGGTTTAAGTGGACTCTGAAATTGTGATTTGTAAAATGGTGTCAGGGTTTATCATTATTTCAAGGGCAAGTCACAGCAAGATACAGATGGGTATGATAGGCTGCCAAGAGCCTGAAGAATGAAGAGAAAAATAAAAATAAAGTGGACAATGTTGTTTAACTTGTTTTATAATACATATTAGTAACAACATTGTTAAGTTGTCAGGTGGTGAAATGAAATGACTCAGTGCCCAAAAGTTAAAGATTTAATCCAACAACTGGAAGCAACAATAGGAAACAATTAGTCTTTCAAACATTTTACGTTCTTCTCTTATTTCTCTCTTCCTTTACACCTTCTATATTCACACCTAGTGGCCCAAGTACAGAAACTAACAAACAAAACAGCGTAAGAACATCCTGTTTGCAGCTTTCACTGAAATTAGAAAACAGGATTCCAAAGCTTTAACTAAAATCCTGAGGAAGACTTCACCTAAACAGTTTTATAGAATGACTGGCACCGTAGTTTAATGGTTAGTGCTACTGTATTCGTTTAAAGCAATACAGTCATGGATTCAATCTCAGCTGCCATCTGTGTGAAACTAATACATTCTCTCCATGTCCAAGTAAGTATTCTGGCTCTCTAGCAGAATCCAAAGATGTCAGTCATGGCTGCCTGTCAGCTCTAAACTGGCCTTGTGTGAGCGCATCCTTTGATTAACTGGTATCAGTTACTGGGTAAACATTGACTTCTCACAGCCTTGGACTGGAGTGAGCAGGTTGTGAGAAGGAATTGATATCTTATAAAATTATTTTTTTTTAGTGGTATTCATTTCAGTTTTATAGGCTGCCATTTACAAAGATCATTAGACTTTAGTCAGGCAATTTTATATCCAGTCTACTATATGGGAAATGTCCTGTCCTTAATCTTTTCTTTTTATTGAATTTATTAAAAGCAAGCAACATTCCACATAAGCCAGTGAAACTTGACAAAACTTCAATTCAACCCCCACCCATAAGAAACATAGCAAGACCAACAGCCAGAGTAAATCTTTAAGAGTAGAAAAAAGGGGAAGAGAATCCTTCCCCCAATATAAATGCTTATTCTAAAATGTTATTGATTAGATCCTGCCAGGTTTTAAAAAAGATTTGAACAGATCCTCTAAGTGAGAATTTGATTTTTTCCAATTTCAAATAGTATATAACATCAGTTACACACTGACTTAGAAAAGGAGAGTTAGGATTCTTCTAGTTGAGCAAGATAAGACTACGTGCCAATAGTACAATGAAGGCAATTACAGTTTGTTTGTCCTTCTCCACTTTAAGCCCATCTGTAAGTTCACCAAACACAGCTGTTAATGGATTAGGAGTGACTGTGACACCAAGGCTGTCTGATACGCATTTAAAAACTTTTGTCCAGAATGATGTTAATTTGGTACATGGCCAAAACATGTGGCCCAATGAGCCAATGAGGAAACATTTTAAACAATTTTAAATGAGACAGATGTGCTTGATAAAAGATTTTAAGTTGAATACTTGTATGCTTTGCACATATGGAGCTCGAGTGAACGTGGGTTCTGTACGTGGGTTCCTTCCACTCCTTTTCTGAAATGTTGAGTAAGAGATCCTTTTCCAACTGTACTCTGGGATCTTTGAAAGGAAGGGATTTTAAAATGTTTTTATATATTATAGAAATTCTAGGGGCGTCACGGTGCCACAGTGGTAGTGCTCCTGCCTCACAGTTAGGAGACCTGGGTTCGCTCCTTGTGTCTGTGTGGGTTTCCTCCCACAGTCCAAAGACATGCAGGTTAGGTGCACTGGTGATCCTAAATTGTCCCTAGTGTGTGCTTGGTGTGTGTGTGTACGCCCTGTGGTGGGCTGGCGCCCTGCCTGGAGTTTGTTTCCTGCCTTGCGCCCTGTGTTGGCTGGGATTGGCTCCAGCAGACCCCCGTGACTCTGTAGTTAGGATATAGCGGGTTGGATAATGGATGGATGGATGGATGTGGAATTAAAAGAAAAGCTTGCATGGTAAAGAACAAGGGAATGAGGTATAAACCTCTAAAACCTACCAAATCAAAGGTGAGTCATCCATGTCTAAGAAACAAACTGACAGGCAACTGCTGATTCAATATCAAATAGTCCACTGTATCTAAGGCTTATCAGATTATTTGCTTACTAGATATGATACCCTTCAAAGACAGGTTGAAATCTAAGTAATCAGCTTAGAATCCAGCATATTCAGTGTTAACATTTTCAGTTCAGTATGTATTGGAATGTATCTTGCAATGCATGGAGTAATAATATGCATGGCATTTTTCATTCTAACAGATGGTGTATCACAAACATCAAGACTGCTTTTACTAATCCTATACCAAATGATACTTAACAGAGACATAGCAACTGGATAGACTCATAGATACACAGACGCATGCACAAGCACTTGTCCTTTTATTAAGATAGATTATTAACATTAAACAGAAATACTGCACATGCAATCCTTATATTTATCACCATGTTACAGTGATATAGGATACACAGTCATAAAAAATATCTACATGGAACAATTCAAAACACTGAAATACCTGAGAATGTGAAGAACTCTGAATATAATAATTGTGATATTTGAAATATCCCTGTCCTCAGCTGGTAGCACTGTGATCACTACTGCCTAAGGTGTTCTCTTACCTGAGTAGTAGCTTCCTGAGGATGGAAAGGGTGACAATCCAGTGAGAAGATAAATGTAATGTGGAAAGGTCTTAGAACTGGGCTGTCCCATATAATGACAAATGGTCTATCACTTGTAAATAAGTGGAATGAACTGTCACATCTCACGGCAAGTCATGCTGAGTTTGTGCACTTTGGCATTTTGGGTGCTTCGGAGGACCTGCTAAAACGTCCTATTTCAGGTGCTTTTTAATGCTGGATGGGTTTCATCTAATATGATCGGACAGAAGGGAAAAGGCAGGAAGGGGAAATGGAGATTTATGTGAATAACCAATGGCAAAAAAGTGAGCCAATTATAATTAAAATTAAAATGTGTGATAAATCATTTTAACCCTATAATGCTGGAATTCAACCAAGGAACTTTGGAAGGAACAAACATCCATCAGCATGCTCCAGTTGTGGGCACAACAAGCTGGACCTGCTCTATTTAAATGTTAATGTCTTTAAATATAAACCAGTAGGCAGGCAAAAAGGCAGGTCTGACCTCTCTCTTATTATCCAAGCCAGAGGTTCTTGTGTGTGTTTGGGGGTTGTGGTTCAATCTAATATTTATATTTTTCTTGAGCTGCTTTAAAGGTTTAATTTCCCCTTGAGTACAAAAATGCATTATCTATCTATCTATCTATCTATCTATCTATCTATCTATCTATCTAT
>JANRMT010062856.1:108092144-108108849 GCA_026402145.1 Polypterus bichir lapradei
TATCTATCTATCTATCTATCTATCTATCTATCTATCTATCTATCTATCTTACCCATTTCAGAATGTACCCCCCATTTTAGCAGATCATCATGTCATTCTAAGACACTCACAATGCCAGACCTTTTCATCTTCCTATGATTACACATACAAGCTCTTCCAGGGTGGAAAATCCAATGGAAATAGGCAAAAACAAACATTGATGGAAATGAATAATCAATTAGAGAGAGTGAATGCTAGAGTTGACAGGAGAATGAGAACCAAAGAGTCTTATTAATTTAAGACCAAAAGACAAAATTGAGAGATGAAGACGGGGGGTCAAAATCGAAGTAGAACTTGATTCTAAACTGTTATGTATTGTTGAAAACACTAACTAAAGCTAAGGATTGCTTTTAACAAAGTTTAACCAACTAAGGAATACCAGTCCTGTCAATTGCCACCATATTTTTACCGGAAGGTAAATGAAGTTATTGGCCAAGGCAACCATGTGATCCACCTAGAATTGCATCACAGAAAATAAAATAAAATGATTAAACAATAGAACTAATTAGTATCAGTTCAACAATGCAAAATCATTATATACAGCTACATTCTCAAGTCTAAAAATCTTGTGAAAAAAATTATGTTACAAAAAAAAAAAGTATTAAACCCAAGAAAATATAACATATGTGGCAGTAGGGGGCGCTAGTGCTTCCTTGAACCCTCAGGTACCACGCAAGACACTGAATAAAAGTCCCAGACTCTTTATTTTTCTGTTCCTCAGTGCACCAAGCACCTTCCACACTACTCATAAATTATCAACACTTCAATCCTCCAACTCCCAGATACTTAGCCACCCTTCCTCCCAGCTCAGCTCAGCGTCTGGACTGAGCCATAGTCCTTTTATAGCCCCTGACCCGGAGGTGTTCCTGCCCAATCAGTCCACAGTTCCTTATTCCTTCCGGGTCAGAGTAATCAGTCCTTTTCTTCAACCCGGGAGCACGTTGTTCCTTCCCGTCACGTGACCGTAACGTACTCCCGGGTCATAAGGCACAAAAGAGCCCACAACCCCCCCTACAGCGACGCCTGGTGGCCCCCAAGGTATCCAGCAGGGCTGTGTATAAACACTACAAAGTCCATGAGGCCCTGCTGGACCTCGGGGCACGATCCTGCTGTCGGGAGAGCTCCTCCTGGCGGCCTGGGGTTGAGGACCGGAACCAGAAGCCGGCAATCCTCCACACATATAAATGCAAAACCATAACACACAGTAGCCTTATCCTAGTGTTTGGATGGAAACAACCTCTTTTCTCTTGTTTATTTTTCTTAATTTGATTTTGCCTGCCATTTTGGTTTGTTTTTGGTTTCCTTTTGACTGTTTGGTATCAGTCTTATCCCATTGGCTACTCATTTTGCCTCACTCCTTCATCTCCTAAAGCACTTATATCCTTTTAATTGCATTTTTTTCTACTTGCCTTGACTGATGTCAGTTTTTCCCAACCATCCTTTTTAGAGCAAAATAGTAGTTAAACTGTCTTTTTAATTACAGACATCCCAGTTTATTTGTGTATAACAGCCATGCACTGAATTAATCAGCCAAGTGTTAAACCAAGAGATTAAAGCAAAACCCAAAATTAAAAAAAATATATTTAGCTGTCATCCACTGCAAAGCTAAATATTTATGAAAAACCTTAGTTTAAGGGCATATTCAAGCTTAGATCAAGGTAAAAGTTGATTTCTGTGTCACATTGTTTTGTCTTGGTAGAGTAATATATTGCTCTACTTTCCCCTTTTGTATTATTAATATGTAGCCTCTGTCAGAACGCCTCAAATCCCACAGACTTTCCACTGTTTATAAGGTATTGTCCCATATAACTTCTCCCCACATTCCCTTCTACATCTATAACCTCAGACAATTAGGTATAGTAAAAGACAAATAGGAGTTAAGTTACAATTTAAACAATGTATTATTGATAATATTAATAAATAATAACAACTTGCAAAGTACATTTAAATATTGGCAACCATACAACCTGATTAAATGGTGATGTGTAGTTTTAGGCAGCACACAGACTTGTTTGTTACTAAAAAATGTCTCTAGTAAAGGCATCATTTGTGGTCAGCTTTCTTCAGAACAGGCCGCATGCCTGTTTCAATATGGCTGCAGAGCTGTGCTTTTCATTGTGTTGTTCTTGTCAGTTCATGCATCAGTTTGGTAAGAGAGAGAGATGCTCCTTCTTCAGATGTTAATAAGAGAGAGAGTGAGGTTAAGCAAGCAGATTTATAGATTCTCTGTCCAACCCCTACAGCCAATAGGACGTCATGGTACTTAAAGGCTTCTGATACAAGCCAGATCCAAACAGCCATATTTCAGACCAATGGGGGAATAGAGCATCTTAACACCTGCCACCACCCAAGACCATTTGTTAAAGTAAAGCTTGGCAGTTAGGCAACCTTTCTTTGTGTGGGGGATGAAAGACTTTAGCAGAGAAACACTTGCCAAACTGGCTTAAGGCCCCCCCCCCCCCCAACTCTGTTGTAAAATTCAAAGAGACCCATTCCTGGTGGGGGGGGGGGGGGGGGTCATAAACCATGAAACAATTGCTGTTATTATCAATAATGTAACACAAATATTACATTACTTTGCCTAAGTTACAAATAAACACATACAAAATATTTATCAAGTTAAGATCTCACATTACAACACACATATATAAAAGAAGAAATAATTATCAAGCCTAAATGTATCACCAGTTCTTGGATAATAAATTGTATTTTATTATAGGTGACATGCGTCTAATAGTTTCTTTGTGCTCAACATAATGCCACAGCAAAAAGATAGCTAACAGTTACAAGAGGCATTCGAAAATACTCTAAACGAAAGGAACAAAACAATAAAAGGACTAAAAGAAGCAGAAAACTCAGTCGACACAAGACACTTTCATTAATAACATGCGGGATAGAAAGTTAATTCTATTTGGCAGCATCTACAAGTGCAGAGCTAGGTAGAATTAAAGCAAGGTACAGAGGCAATAAGACCCCATTTGACTCCAGCACTTGCTCAAAAGAAAATGGTAGAAAAATATGTCATCTGTGTATACCTGGAAGCAATATATATATAAAAAAACAAAAAATGTTCTTACGGTTCCTACAGTGCAATACTAATTATCATTAAGAAATTGATATCTAGTAAGTTTACATTAGAGCATATTTAATTTGACATGTACTGCATCCAGTTAAGATAGCAAAATAAATTAACAGCTTTGCATTTTTAAGTAACACAGATTAATATTAAGAAGAAAATTAAACACTGTTAATCTTGAACAGAAAAGGCTATACTGTACATGGGGATCTACTTCATGTCTACAAAATTTTCAAAGGCATTGGGCGTTGATAACGCTGATCCAGTGGAATTCTTTTAGTTTAAAAAGGAGTCATGCATTTGAGAACTTTAAATTAAAGGAAATTAAGTACTGCCATGCTGGTTATCAGGAATCAATTCTAACAGTAAAGTGTCTGGTGAATCTTGAATAGAGTAATGAGTCACATCATTAAAGTGGAGATTTGGAATGATTAGATATTAGCTAAACAAATAAGCTTGACTGACTATATGGTCTCCTTTAATTATTTCAAATTAGTGTATTTTCATTTTGATAGCATCGCACATTTTTATTTTCCAAAATTGTTCAATGAGGAGCACATTATTCCAGCTGGCATACACACAGTTCTGCATCATTATTTTAAATTCATACACCAAAATAATAGCATCTACCACAGAAAATTTTGCATCATTGTGTTGTGTTTTAAAGATTTCTTCCATGCTATGAAAGAGTTGGTTTCTGCACGCTTATATTGCTGGTGATCTCACTCAAAAGAAAATCTTGCCACCACAGGATCTAAAATTTTTCTCCAAATATAAGAGCAATTGACAAAATTAAGGAAATACCTTTGTTTTACTAGGGAATTAGCCAACATTAACAGTCAGAATGATTTTAGTGCTCCTTGGCACTTTCTTCTAAGATTCTACAAGTTTCTGGGGCAATATTGTAAGAATATTTTTCATAATGGTGGAAGAAAACATTTTCTCATTTGATACTCCAAAATTTCCCATAAGTAATCACTTAGGTGTCGATTAGCTCAATGGAGCGGTCATAGCTGTATGATTAACACTGTAGTAATGTTCTTTGAACCACTCTTTGGCCAAATATGCCTTAATGGGTGTCCTGGAGTATGATATTTTCAATTTTTAAAACTGCTTATATTAATATATCATTTTTGCTCAAATGGACCAGGATGAACTATAAAGAAATTGCAATTCACATTGAAAGTATTGATTTAAATAAAGGGGCACTTCGCTGTTCTTGTATTGCATCAGGAATTTATAACCTTAATGCATCTGTTTCATCCATCCATCCATTATCTAACCTGCTATATCCAAACTACAGGGTCACGGGGGTCTGCTGGAGCCAATCCCAGCCAACACAAGGCACTAGGCAGGAAACAAACCCTGGACAGGGTGCCAGCCCACCGCAGGGCACACACACCAAGCACAACTTAGAATCACCAATGCACCTAACCTGCATGTCTTTGGACTGTGGGAGGAAACTAGAGTACCCAGAGGAAACCCAGGTCTCCTAACTGCGAGGCAGCAGTGCTACCCACTGCACCACTGTGCCGCCCTGCATCTGTTTCAGTTTGATCAAAAAGGTTTATAACCTGAGAATGGCAAACAGATTTGGATGACAGGGGAGTAAAAGTTGTTTAAATGGGTTTATAGCGCAGAAAAGGAAAGCAGTATACAGATCTGTAAAAAGATCAAAGACTTTGAGCAAAGTTATTTATCATAATGACTGCCAGCCAATCAAATGTGTGCAATGATATATGTCCTGAAGCGTCACATGAAATTTTAACAAGAATGTTAAATATTCTAAGAGGGACCAAAGGGGTTGAAGAAAGCAATGACATAGGAAGATATGTCAGAAATCAAGAAGCGAAAGACCAGTTGATCTGGACAACAAAGAATGTAACCTATGAATAAGGCCAATTGCTAAATTAGAAAGCCACCCAGGACAGCATCCACTCCTGACACTTGAGCCGGTCAATACATTAGGCCGCATAGCCAGCCACCTAGTGAGCCATTTGTGAAAGTTAAGAGCCATAACCCAGTCATCAAACTCTAATGATAGTGGGTGATGTTACCCGCTGGTGCCATTAAGGAAAGCAAAGAAGAACACACTCCTTAAAGTCCATGGTAGTGTATATACACAAAGGTGTACCATTTGCGCTACCGAAGGGGCACCAGACACCAAGGGGGACTCCACCCAGGCCATCAAAGTCTAATACCAACTTCCTCGTTATGTACAATGAGGGGTGACATGCCGCTACCCTGCCTAGGTTTCCAAATGAGCTTCGATTGGCTGTACCTGACATTGCTAATTTTTCAATAAGCTTTTCTAACACTATATATACCGTGTTTCCATGAAAATAAGACCGGGTTATATATTTATTTTTACTCCAAAAGATGCACTAGGGCTTATTTTCAGGGGATGTCATATTTATTCATGTACAATAATATACATTTATCCAAATACAGTCATGTCATCTTCTTTTGGAATATCATCATAACTCCACATTCAAACCCTGAATTTCAGCCTGAATTTCTTGCTACGCCAGTCGCTTTTAGGATCCTCCAGGATAGATGTGCGTGCTTCGATGTTTGATGAATGGTTTAATGTGGTGAAGCAAAATGCCGACATACAAATGTATTCATCTTGCTTTTATATTCAAACGTTGCATATTCCTGATCGTAATGACATGATACATTTTAAAAGTCTCACATACCATCTTCTGTGCCGTCTTTTTTTTTTTTGCATCTTCACAATACCATCAGAATGTGCGGCAGCGTATTTCAGCCATAGAGAAAAGAAATTAAGGACATAATGAAAATGTCTATTTTGTGATTAAAGTGGATATTTTGGCTTTAACCTTGAAATGTCCACTTTAACCTCGTAGTTTACTTTATCATTAAAGTAGACTGCCGTAAATGTCATCTTCAAACTGACCCAGTTGTTAAATCGCTACGTGCTTCTGAGGCTTCCTCCTGACCTTACTGCAGCGGCAAGCAGCAATAGATCACCACACAAAACAAATTAAATTTATGATATTCCAGCTCTCTGCACATTTAGAATTCTTAGATTTACACTCGATATCACTTTCATGATGAAATGCATTAAAATATGTATGTTACATTTTACAGATAAATCGTTAACTTTGTTTAAATAATGAATACTGTTAATAGTTACACATATGGGGTGGCACGGTAGCAGAGTGGTAGCGCTGCTGTCTCGCAGGGAGTCACGTCCCTTGTGATCCCTGCCTGGAGTTTGCATGTTTTCCTGGTGGGTTTCCACAGTGTGATAAGTTTTCCATTCAAAGACATGAAGGTTTGGGGATTTGGTGAAGCTGTAATGACGTTATGTTTATGTGTGCTTGTGTTCACCTTGCGATGAGTGGATGCTCTGTCCAGGGATTTTGTTTCTGTCTCGCGACGATGCTGCTGGACTGGGTGCATCCCCGAATTGATGGGTGTAATCATTAAACATCCTTTTCAGAGATATTGTGGCAAGGTGTCCTCAGAATTTAATGGATGTTTTGGACACACGCGTTGCACCACGTGAAGTATAAACCTGGCCTTAGGCACCTTACTTTTCAGCTGACAATCTTGACTAGGGTTATCATGGCTGAGAGATTGCCTCTTAATATGAAGAACAACTACGGCAGAAGTAAGATATTGTTTGATTGGTATGTGGTATATAACCAAAAAAATGTTATATGCATGTGTCGCGAGGACACCTGTATGTTTGTTGGTACTGGTGATAGTAAGTCATTGTGCAAAATACTAAGAGTGACTGGCATTTGGCATCATTCTTATACATACTTCTGTGAAGGAGATACTATGTGGAATCATTCTCTGGCTTGGACCGTAATATGCATGTGTGTGTATGTTAATCTTGGTCTGCTGGAGTAGACCAGCTTAGTAAATGGACTTGGTAAGTCTCACGCATCACACAATAATATAATGGTGATATTGTCATTTGAAATGCCCCCCTCTGCCCTAACAAAGCAATAAGAACTCTTCACTGTGGAAAACAAGTATGTGGCGTTCAGTGCTTATTTTGGTGTTCACTACACATGTCATTGTTCATTCAGTTTATTTTTGCTTATAGACTATGAATGACACATGCAGTCAGTGATTCATGAACAGCAACACAATCATATTATGTCTTCTCTGTGTTCCTGATGAAACTTCCTGTTGATGTACTAAATTGATATCTGCTGTCAAATAACCCAGAAATCGTAGAAAAAGAGATTGTGAGTTAATCCACAATTGCACCCAGATAATGATGTCTTTTTCCATCCACTTCCATATCAGCTTTAACTGATACAGTATTCTTCACAAATGTGTTGTAAGCATTCACATCAGAGGAACACCTTCAGGACTCATCTGAGGTGTCTACTACCTCACCAGGATGAGAGGTGGTCCTGGCACTAATCGTGTCCTCTCCTTTTCCCTCCTCAGTACTGTGAAGATGCCCAGTGAGTGCACTTGACCCTGCTCCTTCTAGTCTCCAGTCCATAAATTCCGAGCCAGCCAGAAGGGGTGTCATTTAGCTAACTGAGTGACACAAAAGAGGGAGCTCCAAAATTGAGCCAGGAAAAAGAGAAAAGCCTTGTCATTGCAAGCCCTGGAGAAGCTACTCTATTTTGTTACTTACACCATCAAGCACCCTGTTTGTTTAATTTTTAAAGTGTTTGAAGTAAACTGGGAGAGTCAGGTGGGCTCCCCAATATTTATTCTGTAAAGTTATCATTCCTCCCATGACCACAGTGTCAAAAAAAAAGCCCTCAAACCATGTAAACTAAATAATAGAATCCAATTGCATCTACCATCTATTTTCACACAATATTAAATGTAATGGTATTAAGTAATAGCAGTAGTAACAACTTGTTACTTTCTCACATACATAGTATAGAGAAAGTATAGGAATGATTTGACCTCAAGATTTTGATGAATCTTGACATTTTAGACCTTCCTGAGTCTGAAAGTACCATTTTTGAATTTATGTCTGTCTGTGTGTAAAGCCAAGGTCAATGAGATTTTGTACACCTATCTTTATATCAAAAATAAGGAATCCTACCAACTTTTGGGACACTTCCGGCAACTGGAAGTGGTACTTTAACTGAATACATTTGCAAATTTTCAAGTAAACTATGGTTATAATTACAGATAGAAGATTTAAATTTTGTATAGATATTTATAATTATAAAAAATAAACAAATACGAAATTTGAGAAAAATTACTCAACCGGAAGTAGTATTTTATTTAAACAACCATCCAAATTTTTTGTATCATGGAAATATCCAGTAAATGTGTACACGATATTAAAAACTGTATTCAATATAACACATATTCTTTCAATAACTATTATTAATTTTGTTTTATCATTTATTTTATTAATGTAATGTATTAATTTATTTTTTTATCATTTATTTTATCATTTATCTTAATTCATCCATCCATCCATTATCCAACCCGCTATATGCTAACTACAGGGTCACGGGGGTCTGCTGGAGCCAATCCCAGCCAAAACAAAACCCGGGAAGAGCGCCAGCCCACCACAGGGCACGTATACACACACACACACACACGGGACAATTTAGGATTGCCAATGCACCTAACCTGCATGTCTTTGGACTGTGGGAGTAAACTGAAGGAAACACATGCAGACACGGGGAGAACATGCAGACTCCACGCACGAAGGACCCGGGAAGCGAATCCGGGTCTCCTAACTGCGAGGCAGCAGCGCTACCCACTGCGCCACCATGTCACCCTTATTTTAATTCAATTTATATGAATTTAATTTTAATTAATCAATTTAACAATACCGTGTAAACATTGAATATACCATGTAAATATAAAGATGTAATAGGAATAATAAGCTGGTACATCCCCTTTGTGTTCCTGATAATAAATTTAATTTTATGTTTTTTTATTTCCTTCATTATTATCATAATTAAATGTAGCTAAATGCAGTTCTACCATCCATCCATCCATTTTCCAACCCGCTGAATCCGAACACAGGGTCACGGGGGTCTGCTGGAGCCAATCCCAGCCAACACAGGGCACAAGGCAGGAACCAATCCCGGGCAGGGTGCCAACCCACTGCAGGACACACACAAACACCAAGCACACACGAGGGCCAATTTAGAATCGCCAATCCACCTAACCTGCATGTCTTTGGACTGTGGGAGGAAACCGGAGCGCCCAGAGGAAACTCACGCAGACACGGGGAGAACATGCAAACTCCACACAGGGAGGACCCGGGAAGCAAACCTGGGTCTCCTAACTGCAAGGCAGCAGCGCTACCACTGCGCCACCGTGCCGCCCGCAGTTATACCTATAGCAATTTATTGCAACAAATTTATAATACTAACACTTTTTCTATGTTTTTAGGTGACTATAACTCTTTTTACTTTGCACATAATCTAGGTAATGCATATATAATCATGAAAAAACTCCACCACCGTTTTCAACCTCCCTAGGTGTGAAATCATATCATTTTGATATAAAGTTTTATTATAAATAGAGATAAATGATTGTGTATTGATATTACTAATTAGATATGATGAGAAACAAAGAGATATGATATTTGAGAAATATTGTCCAACTGGAAATGGTGCTGATGACCTTTTCCTGTATCTCAATATACAAGAAAGTTGAGGAGAGCACACTCCCGATTTTTGTGTAATTCTGGTCAGTCTGATTTCCGCTCTGTACTCATCCTACCATATCTCTGCCTGTTTTCATCACCTGTCTCACTAATTAAAATCCTTATGGAAAACACATCCCTATTTTGAAACTATTTTGCACAAAGTGTTAACTAGTAGTAGATTTAGAGGATATCACAAATTTCATCATTAAGAAACCTTAAACTTATTTCACTTTAATTTTCATCAATTCAAGATGACGGAAGTGTATCTTAAAAATGCTTGATTGTATGGAATGTTATTTGCTTTAAATAAAATCAATACAAATACTATAAAATAAAGTTATGTGTTTCAGTCACAAAATTCAATTATTGTTTTGCATTTGTAATTTTTTTTCTCTTACAAATTACAGTGTACCAAATTATGGGGCCACAGTGGGATGTGTTTCACAAGGAGAATCCAGTGGAAAATTCCAGCCCATGAGTTTTCAGTGCCATCTCTGACTTGTAGCAGATAATCAATCAAACAATAAAAATAAACAATAATCAGGATATAAAGTTTCTACTTTTCCTAGTGATGCAGTGATGTAGTAGCCAGAAATTCATACAGTATTGTTCTCTACTGTACTCTGAATTAATTATCTTGATGATCATCTGTGCAGAAGCACATGTTTTTTAATGGAATGTTTACCTAATGTCTTTAATTTCTTTTCTTAGATATGTGTACTCATAAAAATCCTTGCACAGTTTGAATTGTATTGTGCTTTTCTTCTTCAGTTATGATACATCCTCCTAGTTATAACCCCCTCAGTGTAATTCTACTTAACAAGCAGTGATCATCTGTTAAGGATGTTTCTCTCATTGCCAGGTTGCTTTTCTCATATTGATACTCAAAAGTGGCATTTGCTTCAACATGATTTCTGTTTTGTGCTAACATTCGCAGTAATTTGCACCCTATCTAATCAGATTTGAAAGGTAATTTTCAAATTTCACAGACAAGAGAATGGAAAGGGTCACAAGAGCAGTATTTTGGGATATATTCCCATCTGCAGATGCTTTTTTTTTTTTAACACATTTTAGTTTTATTAAAAATGTTTTCTTTATGTGGCTTCTTCCAACTGAAATATAAAGGCATGTTCCGTGACAAGCTTGGAGTCACAAGAAGGAAGTACTTGAAACTTTGTGTTTATCATATTGTCATTTATTTTTTCATGGTTCTCAGCTTTGGTTTTGTGTATTGGGAAATGCTGTTTCTTCATTTATGAATTGTTTACAATATAACAGGAGGAGCAATGGGAACTCCTATATTTAATAACTTCAGGATAAAAATTGTTTAAATTTAACTTGTGACCTACACCATATCAACTTGATATACTCTCATTCTTTCCACAATCCTCCTCTCAAACATGACATGAGATTTCTCGCATTACACCTTACAATATCTGGAGTTTAGCCTGTCTTTTTGGGTGTGAGTTAATTATGAATCTGTTTTATATTTCAGCATAGGTGAGGCCGGTAATATTTTGGCTAGGCTTGTTTATCTTGGGAGTGGAGTCCTCATGTTCAGATTTTTTTCAACTCAGGGTATTTTTTGTATAGCTAACTTAATTGAGTACAACCTCAGAGCACTTACAATTACAGTGTACATTTATGCAATTTTATCCGAAGCATTATCCAAGAATGGAAGGACCAGGGGAGAAACAATATCTTCCCGGGGACACAAGAGGCCAGCCACCTTGGTTGGCATGAGGGCCACGGAAACAGAGTTTGAAAGCTCAACCTGGTTGCGGCCCGTAGCCACCGCCAGGGGGCACCTGGACAGTTCCTAAACCTCGAACTTCTGCCACACCAGGAAGTGCTGCTGGAAGAGAATCCAGGCACACCCGGAATGCTTCCGGGTGCCCATTGCAGTACTTTTACCACACCAGGAAGTGCTGCAGGGAGATCATTGGGGAGCACCTCGAGCACATTTGGGTACGACATAAAAGGGGCTGCCTCATTCCATTCGGGGAGCCGGAGTCAGGAGGCAGAAGACAGCTTGTGGGAGAGGAGTGGAGGTGGCAACAAAGAGGAAGAAAAGAAAGAAGAAAATGACTGAGCTGAATTGCTGTGGCTGATTTGTGTACTGTGTGCTGGAAAGGCAGCAAAGAAAATAAACGTGTCTTTTTCGAGACTTGTGTGTCTCTGTGCCTGTCTGTGGTTGGGCTGATCTTGACATCACATAACTACTTATTCTTTCCTTCGTTAACAGAATCCATCAAAAATATTATCAATTAGATAGTTAATCACAGAACAAATGCTTCTTAAACACATTAAGGTAGTCAGTAGTTTGAATGGTCACACTAGCTCAAAGCTACTCATGAAAAGAGTCTAGATTGAAATTTGATGCCATTCAGAGTTGGTATCACCAAACACCATTCACTAGCAGACCAGAGTGGGTTAGAAGGAGTATAGGACATCACAAGTGTATCCATATACAGTAAATAGGTCCTGACCCATTGACTACTCTAAAGGCAAGCATCAGGGATTTGAACTTTATGTGTGCTGCTACAGGAAGCCAATGTAGTGACTTGAAAAGAGGATTGACATGACCCCCTCTCACTTGGTTGATCACAAAACTTGTTGCTGCATTTTGATTTATCTGCCACAGCTTAGAAGCACATGCAGGTATTCCTGGTAGATAAGTGTTACAGTAGTCAAGGCGTGACAAGAACAAAGTTTAGATCAGGCATTGTGCATTCTACTCTGTCAGAAAGTCCAGTCTTGTAGATGTTGTCTGTAGATAACAAGTCTGTAAGAATGAGAGAGAGTTTCAGTATGGTCAATGAAGGATAGCTGTTCATTTATCATCAACCCAAGGTTCCCTACTGACTTGGTGGGTGCCAGCAATAATGATACAGATGGGGTACTAAATAGACAGGCTGGCTGAAATAACAAAGTTTTTGCTCTTCCCCTGTGCTTGTGTGGATTTTACTTGTGCATTTCAATTTTCAGTGCAGAAAGAGGAGCAATCTTAGAGAGACTGAGGAAGAGAGTTCCAGAGTTGAGGGGCCATAACACTGAAGGACCTGCCTTCCAGGGTGGAGAGTCTGGTGTGTGGGACAGTAAAGAGATGACTGCTCAAGGACCAGAGAGAGTGACAAGAAATATAAGAAGCTTGGAGCTGAGTGAGGTAGAGAGGGGCAAGGTATGTAGGACTTTGAAAGTGAGAAGCAGAATGTTGAATTTAATCCTTAATGGAACTGGTAACCAGTGAAGATGGGAGTGAACAGGGAGATGTGAGCAAAACGCTTTGTGTGGGTGTGGACTCTGGCTATACTGTAGAGTTCTGAATATACTGTAGCTTCTGTATAGATTTTGCAGGGAGGCCAATGAAGAGGAAATTACAGTAATCAATACGAGACATTATGAAACAATGAACCAAAGTTTGAACATCATTAAAGGACAGAAATGGACGGAGGCAGGCAATGTTACGGAGATGATAGAATGACATTTTGGAAAGAGACCTAATGAGTAGCTCAAAGTGATGAATCAAACAAAACACCAAGATTTCTGACAACAGAAGCAGGTTTGACAAGTGTACCGTCAATATTTCTGTGCAGTCTGTGATGGAATACCTTATTATTTAATATATTGTAATTAGTTCTGACTTGCCTCCAGGACTAGTTTAGTCTATCCATGATATTTTAATTAATACTTAACAGGGATGACAAATTGATACATTTGTTTAATGGCCCACAAACTAGAGTTTAGAGTTAGGATTGTACAGAGGATTGAGGTTTATACAGAATACACACACAGAAAATCTTATTACCCATTAAAACACTCACAATCTTCATCTTCTGTGAATAACATAAATGAACCATATAAAATTAACTTTTCATTTTTTAAGAATTTATTTCCACAGTGCCACATTTGTAGAAACTGTCACTTTTTAAATGCGACTCTGCACTTAAGCTAAAATTCCAGTTAGCACTTCAGACAGAGTTTGGTTTCTCAGAATCTCTCTGGTGTAAGGTTAGCAAGAAGGACTCAGCCAACATCTGTACAAAACTAACACCTGCGGCTCTAGGAGATTTCCGAAAGTAAGAACTGAAGAACAGCATAATGTATTTTGGCAGCAGGTAGCCTGTCATAAATGTTTTCCTCTATTTTTTTTAAATCTACCGACTTTTCACTTTGCATTTCCGTGTCCTGTCTACATCTAATCTGTAATTTTCATATTGCTTTTCACCAATCTCAGTTATGTTACCAGATGGATCTCACTTGCACATATATCTCTTCAGTTTGTACTAGTTGTAAAATGTGGCATTAGGTGTTAGGATACAGTTGTATTTAAAGAGAAAAGAATCTACTGTTCTTCTATCCAGATGATTACCATTCCAAATCGGTTAACTGTCTATGTCTGACAACTGAGGCATGTCATCTTCCACTTAAACTGAATGTTTATTCTCAGGATAATGACTGAAGACTAATGAATGAAGAAGAGTAAGAAGTATAGTGAGAATAGAATAGAAGTAGAGTACAGTAAGAAGAAGTAAGAAGAAGTAAGAAGAAGTAAGAAGAAGAGTAAGAATATGAATTTCTGGTAGTGATGGTGATTAAATTAGTTTGCACAGAGACTGAGAAAATGAACACTATTATCCATTAAAATCCAAATTTATTATTTTTTTATTCCAGGATACAGAAATGAATGTTAACATCATTCCATTTTTTATTTCAGGGTAAAGTCTTTAAAATTTTGAATGTGTAGCTGAAAGTACCATCTTGTCTAAAAAGCTGTATCATACAGTAATCCTTACTGCAACCCAGAAGTGCATGAATTAGCTTTTATAATGAATGGATGGAGGAATCTAGTAATCCTTTATTCTTAAGGTTTCACAGACTTTTGTATGTCTTTATTTTTTTCCTTAAATGTAAACATAACTCAACTAACGTATCTAATCAATAATTCCAAAAACTGTTCGCAAGGCCTTTTGGGTGTCAGAGCACAGGTTCAGCCATTGTACAGCGCAACTGGTAGCAATTTTCAGGTTAAGGGCCTTGATCACTGCAGGTGTCACATTAAAGATCTTTCTGTAAGAAATATTAAAAAATAGTAAATGGTCCAAAATGTTGCCACTGTGAAGCACCATATTCCTACTTTAGATTTCCTGTATTCATCAGTTTTGAAAAATGTACCTGTATGTATCAACCACAGAGTCAATGGAGGCTCTGATTGGGGCTCTCAAGAGACTAAGCGAGGAGTCTGAGTGTCTGTGCTTGCGAGTGTCCTGGAAAAAAACCAAGATCCAGGCCTTTAATCCCCTCTTCAGCACAGCCATCAGCGGAGAGAGTGTTGACCTTGTTGAGAGGTTTACTTACCTCGGCAGTGGCAATCATGTCTCTGGTGACTATTCCTATAAAGTCAGTAGACAGATTGGGAGAGCGTGAGGGGTCATGGGGTCACTAGAAAGGGGTGTGTGGTGCTCCCGATATCTCTGCAATAGCATGAAGGTCCAAGTCTTTAGAGTCCTGGTGCTTCCTGGCTTGCTATATGGTTGCCAGACATGGATGCTATCCAGTGACCTGAGATGAAGACTGGATTACTTCAGTACTGTGTATCTTTAGAGAATCCTTGGGTACCACTGATTTGACATTGTGTCAAATGAGTGGTTGCTCATGGATTCCCGAATGAGGCACATTACCTGCATTGTAAGGGAGTGTCAGTCTGTGGCACTATGGCCATGTGGGGCAATACTCCAAAGGTCATCCAGCTCACAGTATCCTCATTGTTGAGGATGTTAGTGGCTGGACCAAGCAAAGGGGATGCCCATGTAACACCTGGCTGCGGCAGATTGTCAGTCATTTCCGGAGGGTGGGACTGGACCACCTGTCTGCCTCGGGAGTTGCCAATCAGGATCCTAAGCTGTTTCATTGTGTGGTGGGTGCAGCAATGTGCTGTGCCAGTGCCTGCTCCCCAACCTGACCTGACCTGACGTGACCTATGTATCATCTTCATAGTACTGGCAACTGTTTGACATGTAGCCTTGTATAAAAATAGTCATTATCAACTAATGACAGTGGACTCCCTGCATCTTTCTTTCATACCTCTTAACTGCGGATCTCCAAAAGCCTTCCCCAGGCATCTCAGGCTCCATCCTCTGATACATTCTTCTGTTTAAACTTTCCCAGGACCAAGTTAGTATCAATCCTCTTTATCATTTTTAAGTCACACATTTATACAAAATTTAGAGGAGGAAGAAAAAAGGCACAGCTTAAGTATGCATTTGTCAGAAACAAAACTAAATTTACAGTAGATGCTTCTTTGCACTTTAAGAACAGTATTACAGTATTATTCATAGATAAGAGTCAATCAGTGTAGCTGTCGCAAAATATGTGTGTATATATGTAAATTTAGTGTTTGAATTGTAAAATATGTTTTGTAAATTATATTGTACTAGCAGAATACCCGCACTTCGCAGCGGAGAAGTAGTGTGTTAAAGAAGTTATGAAAAAGAAAAGGAAATATTTTAAAAATAACGTAACATGATTGTTAATGTAATTGTTTTGTCATTGATATGAGTGTTGTTGTCATCTCTCTCTATCTATATATATATATATATATATACACATAGCAAAATACCCGCGTTTGGCAGCAGAGAAGTAAAAAGAAAAGGAAACATTTTAATAATAACGTAACATGATTGACAATATAATTGTTTTGTCATTGTCATGAGTGTTGCTGGCATATATATATACACTCACACACACACACATATATAAACATATATATACACATCATATATATATATACATATATATACATATACATATAAATATATATACATATATACACATATCTATATCTATATATATATATATATATATATCTATATCTATATCTATATATATATAGCGAAATAACTGCACTTCGCAGCGATGTCGTGTGTTAAAGAAGTTATGAAAAAGAAAAGGAAACATTT
>JANRMT010062856.1:108125027-108152134 GCA_026402145.1 Polypterus bichir lapradei
TTCTTTCTTTCTTTCTTTCTTTCTTTCTTTCTTTCTTTCTTTCTTTCTTTCTTTAACAATAGTTGATTCAGTTGTTCTGACCTTTATTAAAGCTTGAAGTGACGTTAAAGCAAAATAGCATGCAGCTTACATGTCTTTAAAAACACATACACGCTTGCCTTGCTGGCAATCGGAAGGTTTCCGGTTCAAATCCCGTAAATGCCAGAAGAGACTCCACTCCATTGGGCCCCTGAGCAAGGCCCTTAACTTGCAATTGCTTTATTCTGGGTATGATGTTAATCATTAAACATCCCGCAAGCGGGTCCTCCAACTTACAGGAAGAATATGGGGGTATTTGGCGGGAATGGCACTCCAGCCACTGTAAAAAACCTCACGCTGTTCAGTGTGGTGCTGAGGTGTCACCCATTGCATAGCTGCACTTGGATCTCAATTCGGGTGGTTCGCCGTGTGGTGGGATGTGGCAACGTGCTGTAATCAGCTTATGCTCGCAATCTCCTCTTCCTCCTCCTCCTTGTTTAGACACTGCATGACACTGCAGTTGTACTTATCAATAGCACCTGATGACACTGACTCTCTCGATTCACTAACACAATGTCTTACTGGTATTTCTGAATGGATGAATAGTAATTTTCTCAAGCTAAATAAAGAGAAAACTGAAATTTTAGTGATTGGTAATAATGGATTCAATGAGGTTATCTGAAATAAACTTGATACATTAGGATTAAAAGTCAAGACAGAAGTAAAAAACTTAATGGTAACTGTTGACTGTAACCTGAATTTTAAATCGCATATTCATCAGACTATTAGGACAGCATTTTTTCACTTAAGAAACATAGCAAAAGTTAGATCTCTTATATCATTGAAAGATGCTGAGAAATTAATTCACACTTTTGTTTTCAGTCGACTAGATTACTGTAACGCACTCCTCTCAGGACTATCCAAAAAAGACATAAATCATTTGCAACGAGTACAGAATGCAGCTGCTAGAATCCTAACTAGGAAAAGAAAATCCAAACACATTTCTCCAGTTTTGATGTCACTACACTGGTTACCTGTGTCTTTCAGAATTGACTTTAAAATTCTGCTTATGGTTTATAAAGCCTTAAATAATCTCGCTCCATCTTATATATCAGAATGTCTGACACCCTATATCCCAAATCGTAACCTTAGATTCTCAAATGAGTGTCTCCTTATAATTCCGAAACCTAAACTTAAAAGAAGTGCTGAGGCGGCCTTCTGCTGTTATGCACCTAAAATCTGGAATAGCCTGCCAATAGGAATTCGCTTGGCTAATACAGTGGAGCACTTTAAAACACTGCTGAAAACACATTACTTTAATATGGCCTTCTCATAACTTCACTTTAACTTAATCCTGATACTCTGTATATTCAATTCATCATAATAACTATTCATGGTGGCTCTAAAATCCGTACTGACCCCTGCTCTCTCTTCCGTTTCTTTTTCCGGTTTCTTTGTGGTGGCGGCCGTGCCACCACCACCTACTCAAAGCATCATGATGCTCCAACATTGATGGACTAAAAGCCTATGTGACCATCATCATCAAGTCCTTCCATGAGAACCCTAAATACAAAGAGGACTGTTTCATTTATGTGAGGTAGAATGCCCAGAGGGGACTGGGCGGTCTCATGGTCTGGAATCCCTGCAGATTTTATTTTTTTCTCCAGCCGTCTGGAGTTTTTTTTTTATTTACTCTTATTCTATGTTAATTAATGTTGACTTATTTTATTTTCTTACTGTGTCTTTTATTTTTCTATTCTTCATTATGTAAAGCACTTTGAGCTACATTTTTTTGTATGAAAATGTGCTATATAAATAAATGTTGTTGTTGTTGTTGTTTACTGGCAACTAAAATGATGTGGCATTTTGTTGTATACTGTATATAAAATGACACATTCAAAGCTTGACAAACGTAGATGTTTGCATTTTGAGAAGATCACATCAATACAATGAGCCAACAGGTAATTTGCATAGCAATCCACCATTTTCTACTGCTTCATGTAAAATTAAATAATTCTCTTGACTTCTACTTAAATGTTTCTTTATCATTTGTTGATTAGGCTTGACAAGGATGCTGAAGCACAAGAGCATTCGTTCATGGCTTAGACTGGCTATGTACTGTAGAGGATTGTATAGAGAAATGCATTATACAAAAAAAGAAAGAAAGAAAGAAAGAAAACTCCAACATTGTATTTATACTTAAGGGAAAACATCGGCTGTAAGAGAAAGTACCATTTTTTCTTTTGATACTGTGTGTTTTTCTACCATGACTTTTATTTTTCCTTTTAAAGCTAAAACAATCAAGCTAAAAATAATCTTTGACAGGTGTTTTCTGTGAATTGTTCTTCCAAGTAAGTTTCTCTCTGATACTCGGTGCCTGCCACTTGCATCTCAATGTGGTATAACAGTTTCTACCTTTATGACAGTCTAATTTTCATCTTGAACAAGCCTATTCCATAAAGAACTAGCTGGTTGTGACATGTCATGTGTGTTATAAAAATGCTTCTGATAGTTTAATTTCAAAGTGCAATGCCCACTGCAGAATGCACAAGTCAGAAAACCAGTAAAGAAAGATGGCATTATATGGTTATTTCCAGCAAAGGTCCTGCACTTTGGATACTTGTACTGTATTGCTACTGGTGCACACTGCAAACAATAAAGCTTTAATGTTTTCTATGATTGGGGTTTTTTAGCCTGTCAATTACTAAAGCCAATTAGTGGTCAAAACACTTATTTAGATTGATTGCACATTATGATGGGAGATGCAGTAGACAACGCAAGTGCCATTGAGCAACCTAAATTTTCAAGGGTAAGTTTCATTGCATGAAGGTTATAATTCTTCACTACACATTTTAGGGATATTACAGGATTGAGTAAAGCATATTTTTGTGAATAGGATCAGAAATGCCTGAACTTTACTGAAATGTTATACAGTACTATTAAACAATTTTAAAAAGTTAACATTTTGCAGGATCTAGGGCCACACAGGCCAAGGCCTAATCTATTTTTGGCATTTTGTATTGTGTGCTATAATATTTTACATTTACATAACTATGTAGTGATTCATAGCACCACAAAGTGGTATGTGTTGGTCACGTATGCAAATAAGAATTTTGTTATACTCTGTACAAGTGACCATAAATCGGAATTGTATTGATTACACTGTATTTCAAATTAAAACCTTAGATGTTTGAAAGACATCTAAGGCACCTTTGGCCACTTTCATGTGGCCACAAGTGTCACAATACCAATTAACACTAAACATTACACAATTTCTATGGTATTGTATGTGCACGCACAATAAGAAAAATCCTGATGAAATTAAACAAACAAAACCCCCAAAAACACACTAATTGATGTATCTAAGCTGGGAGAAAACAGAATGAAATGCATGCTATGTTACTTTTGCTAATTGCTGTATATGGTAGAGGAAAAACAAAGACGGAGTACACCATGCTTGAGTGATTAAAAGTAATTAGTAAGTTTTATTGGTTTTTGTCAGTAAACATTTATTTAAGTCCATAATATGGTGAAGCAATGTTGCTTATTGTCTTTAATTTTAATAGAGAGTTGGGATTCATAGCAATTTTAATCTGCTTTGAATTATATTAAACTAGGGGGCTTAGCCCCCTGCTCGCTTCACTCGCCCACCCCCTACCCCCCGGGGTGCATTACACGTCAGCCACTTTGCCTCTCTGTCGCTCGCGTTGCTTCGAACATTTAAAAGACTGTACAGCAGCTGTCCTTTTATCTCAATGCCTTGTCTCACGGGGACATTAAAGTGTCTCTGAGAAAATCATGTCTTATCTCCTTCCAAGATTTTTTTTTATAACAGAGAGATATCTTTTTAACATTACCAAATACATCGCCCAGTGCTGTCTCCTGTAGTCCTGCAGCAATCTATGTATATCATTTTTATTTTTGTTAAATATTACGTATAGTTTTGGACAATAGTTCACATTCTGGTGGTGAACAATGATGGGGAAAGTTTGTTTTTTGTTAAAGAGTAACTCCTTTATTTCAAGATCCAGCCAGACGCATGGGCAGAAGCTATCAAAATAAACCTGGACGTTTACAATCAGTTTCTGCACAAAATCAGTATGAAGAGAAACATTTCTCTGTCTTTCTTCCTGAATTTGCTGTGTTGTTGTTGTGTGGAGTCTCATTTTACTATACCTTAAGTGAACAGCTGTTATCAGATTATATGCTGAATTATATTTTCCTTAAAGCCTTAAATCAGTTTTATTCCTGTGTGTGTTAATGTCTACCAAAAAGCAGCAACATCAAATGTCTGTTCATCTTGTAAACTGAGTTAGCTATTGATCCCTTGGTTGAGATAAGAAAACTTTTACTTTGTCTCAAATCTTCCAAACATCCTCCAAAACCTTCCATTTGCCTACCTATCTTTGTTGGCTAAGTTACTTGCATTGGTAAATAATGCTGATGCAAGGAGAAAATGGATAAAAGTCAACATTGTGTCAATGACTTTAGCATAGCTTTCTGTCACACTGACACACAAGACACACTGGTGGATCATTTATTGGTAAGAGGAACCTTCTTCTATTCCATAGTTCCTCTTTCACCTCCTGTCATGGCAGGAGCCCAATCTTGAGATCACTGAAAATGTCCCTTTTCGTCAAAGTCTTTATAACCTTCAAGTTCTGTCACACCTAGATCCTCACAGAATTCCTTTCTATCTGATTTTAGTTAGTATGTTGTTTTTTACAGTGTCTTTATCTTGTTTCATAGTGGATCTAACATTGCCACTATTCACAAGTGCCAACAAGATCATCCCGTAATACTCTTCTTTTAGTGTCAACTTTTCTCATGTTTGGACAAGCCTTTTATCTGTAATAACTAACTAGTTTGCTCCTCTCTTCCTGACTGTGCCCCTCTCTTGCACAGCATAAACTACCGCTTTCCCTGAGACAATAAATGATTGTCAGTTCTGCGCAGTCATTATAATAAAGCACACAATTAAACAAGAGGAAGCATTTGGAAGAACTTCACGGGTAAGCTAATCTGCTCTTGTAAAAAAACACGGTTTTGTCAGTGGTTAAACATATTGTTCTTTTATGTTGCTTTTTGGGATGTATAGATCACGCTCTGGGTCTTGAAAGAGGCCACAATCCAGTAACTAGCAACTTCTATTTTAACCGATGCCTCAAGCCCTTCAGTAAAATAGGCAATTAAGACTGTTTCTTACATAATTAGGGTCAGCCAGAATGAACATCTCTGAGAATGAAGGGCAAGGATGAAGTATATCAGATTCACCAGACATTTGATTACTTTTTGTTTTGTTTTTTTTTCTTATTTTGGACATTCTAGTCACCTTTTGCTATTATTTTTTTAATTGTAACATTGATAGTAGTTTCTCATTTTACAGTATTTGTACATGTTGTGCAGAATGAGTGGGTATTCTCATAGTTTGTGACTCATCACGAGTGATTATGGTGGCCACTTCTCCTATTAAAAGAATATAGGGACACAATGCCTCCACAAACATTTCTGATTAGTATTATATCTTCATTACATTTTTTGCATTGTTTTCCTAATTATTGCATTTATAGATAGATAGATAGATAGATAATCTCCAACGTAAAATTCACATACTGTTATTAGTGCAGTTTGCATATTATTTTGTCATCTCAAAATTTTTGTATACTTTTGTTGTGTTGTTTAATTGTGTGTTTTCTTAATTACGTTTTTAGGCATCAGGTTAGGTTATACTAATCAGGAGATGATCTGTGCAGGCAGACACTCACATCTGCTTATGTAGGATGCTATGGGCAAAGTAAGCCTTTGCAGGAATTCGTAAGATGATTGTTATTATTTGAATATTTTTTAAATTTTCTTTGGTTTTCCTGAGATTAGAATATTCATCTTGGTGTCATTTTGGGGGTTTTAGTACCCAATGTATTCAATTATGTACCATATATACTCACGGGTAAGTTCTCCTGCGGATAAGTCGGGACTGGCTTTTACAGTATAATTTCGGGTATTTTATAATGTTGCTTGTATAAGTCGAATGCGGAAAACTCATGCTATTGGTTCAAGGGATTATGATATGCTAACGCCCACCTGAGAGAGTAACCACAGAGCACGGACTTTCTTTTCTATGTGGGTACGGCAATGTGCTGTATCAGCGCATGCTCCTAACCCCTCTCTCTCTCTCTATTGTACCTATGTGACCACATGGTAATACCCGAACTATTACGAAGCAACGTTTGCACTGATTTGTGTTTTTTGTATCTCACAGCCTCATACACCTTTATTGTAAGAGTATCCCTTATCTATGATGAAGCATTCGATCAGAGGAAAATATGAAGCTGGTTTTAAATTAAACATTGTTGAAGCAGCAAAAGAAATTGGTAACTGCGCTGCTGCAACAAAACTGGATGTGCCTGAGAAACTGATGCGAGATTGTAGGAGGCAAGAAGATGTAAAAAAAAAAAAAAAGAAAAATTAAGTGTTGCATTTTTGAATGGGCTTATAAGTCAGGGTCTGATTTTACAATTGATTTTTTGGGTTTCAAGACGCAACTTATACGTGAGTATATACGGTATTAAGAATATTAGAGCATAGCACTTAAGCTTTGAAGTCTATTATATTTTTCTGTATTTTTCAACACCAGTATAGATTGACAATGGGTGCTGTTACTTGAAGACTTTTGCATTGCTTGTTTCCATGGGAACAAAGGCTGGCCCAAACCTAGCAAATTATTTTCCTTGATAATCTGATTTCTGGTTATTAAAAAACAAAGCTCTGCATTTTGACTCTGATTTTTTGGTTTATGATTTGGTTTTGATATCTCTCTTTTGATTTCCGGTTTTGACCTTTGCTTACATTTGACTCTGTCATTTCTCTTGATCCTGACTTAGGTTTTCCTGATTTAGCTACTCTGTTTAATCAGACCAATCATCTTGGAAACATTTCTATTTAGTCTAGTGAAAGAGACTGTAGAGGTATTTTACCACATGCTGCCTTATTATTTGTCTTCTCATTTCCATATCAAATAATCCAAATCAACAGTACATTGTGTGCCTTACTTTTTTTTTTTTTACAAAATATGAAACAGAACTTGTATGTTTCTGGTCCAGCTCCAATATCAGATGTGACAATTTACATATCATCTGGTAGTGAGAGCTCTGAAATTCTTCATATAGAAGATGATGTAAAGTAAAATGTCAGGCTTTAATATACATCCTGAGATTCAGAAGTTCCCTTAAATGTCCCCTAAGTCTTTTTAGGAAGAAAAATTAACTAAACAGTGTGACCAGTAGGAGGCGTTGCATCACTCCAGACCTCAGGCACAACCTCACAGATCCAAGCCCCAATATAAATAAAAAGTTTATTAATAATAATACAAATATATTACAAAAAGTTTCTGAAAAAACTCAAAAAGTGCAATGTAATTCCTCTTTTTCTCTTATCTTCACCTCTGCACCTCCCAGGCAAGCATTGTCTGTCCTCCACACCCAACTTGCCTGGATGTGGCCGAGCAGTCTCTTGGACCTGAGAGTACTTCTAGTGCTAGCACATAAACCTGATGGAAGTAGTTCTGGGTCAATCAGGAGTCCCAAAAAGTAAAGTGAATCCCTTCAGCACCCTCTGGCAGCCCCAACGAAACCCAACAGGTCTGCCCCAGAGGACTACAGGTTCCAGCATGCCCTGCAGAGCTCCATGTGGGAATCCTAATCCAGGAAGGCTGCCATAATAGCATATTGGGGGAGAGAAAAGTCAGCAATGCTCATCTTAACTGGTCCTTCCGTCGCAGTGGCCGTCTGGCCAGGTAAGGATCCCTGTTCAGCCCTGGCTGGGATGCCAGTCCCTACATGCTATCCATTACAACAGTAATAATACTTACAACTTACAATTGCCTCTACTTCTCTGGAGTGCTCCACGAACACATTTTTTGAAATTTAATGTCTTAAGAAAATATTGAAAGGATAGTAAATTTACTGTACATTTCTCAAATTTAGTAAATGAATTGCAGCTTATTAGACACAACAAAGCATAATGTACATGTACGACTCATTTTTAATTTATTTATAGATTGTGTTAGGATGTTCATAACATACTGTATTACAATATAATTATAATATCAGTTGCAGTATGTAATACTTATTAGAGCTGCTACTCTTATTCAGCTTAGGTTAAAAGCAATTCCTAAATCTAATCTAATACCCATCTAAGCTTTGACTATTAAAAAGGTAGATGACAAAGAGACAGAGGTTTCTGTTAATACTGATTTTATTTAGGGATCTGTAATTAGTACAGGGTTGCAATGAAACATCTTTCAGGCGAATGAAATAAAAAACAACTGGATGACCTAATAAACATCAAAGGATGACATAATAAAAATTAATTTCTATGTTTTCTTTAGGCAAATAAAGTATAGGGACACATGAGAGTACATCTAATACACAATTAAAAGGTCTGTGCTATTTGACTACTAAAACATTGAAGGTACTCAAAATGCAATTTCAAACGTTTTTATTTACACCAGAAGTAATTGATGAAACTAAAAGTAATGAAAAATAATTTCATTTTGACAGTTTCATTCTTAAATCAGTTCTAAATTTGTGGTACAGCTAATCAAGGTAATCAAACAATCACAAGATAAAAGAGCAAAATGTAAAAATGTAAAAAAAGTCCTAATGTAAGAATATTATTTTTTTTAAAAAAAAGTGGTTTAGTGGCACAATTTATAACTCAACAATCAACTCAGAAACAATTGGACCTTCTGTATTCACAATCTGTTTCCGTCATGCTTGATGATCATGTGGTAAAGTGGTAATTTGTCTCATCAGACCCTAAGAACTTATTCCGGTTGGCCTCAGAATTTTAGTTTTACAGCTCTTCAAGGAAGCAAAAATTCATTAAGCTCTTCATAAATTTGTGTACGGTTGTTCTCAGCTTAACAGCTGATTCTTTTAGAGCTGTCATGTCTTTTGGAGGGCTTCCTGGGAACTCATGTATAAACGGTGCGTACGCATAGAAGTGTTGCGTAAGAACATTTCCACATTCAAATCGCAATGTTTAAAACCTAAACTTGGCGTAAAGCCACGCACATTTCCACAGCACCTCATACCCTGTCGTACACAAGTTCTCCGCTCGGTTTTGCAGACTGGCGGCACCCAGCGTCAAAGCAGTTCTACTGTTCCTGTGTGGTTATCCTTTCTTTTCCTGATGCGGCTTTATAAGTACACTGAAATTAACCGCATATTGTTTATTAGTTTAATGCATCTGATTGTAATTAACCAGTAACAATATAATGGTCCACGGAATGGTCAAACTATTCCAAATACCATAGCTGATTTAGCGTTGTGACTCTCACTGCACCTTCTTTTTCTTCTTTGAGCTGCTCCCGTTCGGGGTTGCCACAGCGAATCATCTTTTTCCATATTACTCTCACTGCACCACTCGGAGAAGCTGATCGGAAAGAGAATTATCAGTATACAGCATCAAGCACACGCTGCCTCAGCCATGCTTCAAATTTGAAAAGTTTCTCACACAACAAACGCTTCAAACCTTTCCTGTACGGACCTCACGGTTCAGAAAGAGTTTCATCCCAAGAGCTCTAAATGCACTCAATCAGTCCATCAAGTGCTCCTTGTAGAATTGTCTGTACTTATAAGTACAATCACCTCACTGTAAACTTGCACGACAGTTATAATATTGCACAACCTGAGCCACTTTATAAAGCGCGTATGATGATGATATCATTTTTAAGATGAAATGCAGCAAAATATGTTTATTATATTATACAGATAAAACTTTAACTTCATTTAAATAATCTATATTGTTAATAATTAAAGGACACAGTATCGCTATGCTAGCAAGGATCTGGCGCTCCACTCGCACTGTATGCTTCACCGGGACTGGCGTGAAGGATAGAATAATTAAACATGTACTACGAAGATATTTCAATGTTCCTTAAAAGTTTTGAAGAATCAGCGTTATAAGCTTACAGATAGATTAACGTCCATTACAGAGCTGATTGTGTGGCGATTGGTTATTTGGAGAAAGAAAAGGAAGGACAGGAATTGGAGGTTAGTACGTTTGAAAGAGACGGTACTGCAGGGGCGGCCTTAGGAATGTGCAAACTGTGCATCTGCACAGGGCCGCCAAGCCAATATATATTGAATATAAAACAGAAAGAGAAAATAACAACACAGCTAAAAACGCAGCGGCAAATTTCGGTAAAAGTTAAATGCTTGTGTCATGAGCATGAGGCGTCTATGCAGTGTCCGCAATGGACGTGGCCTTTCGCCTTGCATAAGATACCATATTGACATTGGCGGGTGAAGGGGCCACCGATTCTTTCTCTGCCCAGGGCCGCCACGAGCCTAGAGCCGCCCCAGAGTACTGCTGCAATAAATTATTTCATCAAAGGTCGCGCACAATCACTGCACCACTGTGTTCCCATGTTTAATAACGTGCTTTAACTCCTATCATCATGAAAGATATCACATATACATCTCAGTATTTTAGTTATTCGAGAGCTGTAATATCACGAATGTAATGGATTCTGTGTCCTGTCGGAGTTAGAGAAAGCCAGTTTAAGACGCATGTAGTGATTCACACACATAGAGCACATAGAAGAACACATACAAAACAAAGCATGTAACGTGCTACTTTACTTACGATAAGATTTGAGAAACTAGTAAATGAAACGATTTTAAGATGAAGTTTATGATGTTCTACTTTAATGACAAAATAAACTACGTGATTAGAGTGGAAATTTCAAGATTGAAGTTGACATTTCGTGCTTTTTTCCCCACTGTGTGCCTTTTTTTTTTTTTTTTCTCTGTACCCTAATAAGCTTTCATATGACACTCAGACGGTGGGCTACCACTCACCTTTTCACGGCGACTTCTTTGTCTTTTCACAGAACGCTGAGCTTAAGGGCAATTTATATTAATTTGCATACTCAAAGAGGCCTAATTCTGGGAGGAGTTGGGGCGGGACAGCAGGTGCGTGCACGAGCGTTACTTTTCACGCTGACCGGGATTTATGTAGCGGAAGAACGCGGAAGCTGGCGAACGCACAGATTCCTGCATCTGGATTTTTCTGTGCGTAAGCACATTTTGGCTTTTGTGCTTACGTCATGTTATAGTGTGAATTCTACGCACAGCGTTATGCATGAGGCCCCTGGTGACTACAATCATTACCTGGATATTTACTGTCTGAGATGTCCTGTTCTGCACAGTTTGATGATTGTGTCATATTTTCTTAACTTAACTGTGCCTGGGTGATTTTCTCTGCCTTGGAAGTTTTCTTGTATGTTTGCCGGCACTTTTCAATAATGTTAACTTGAATGTAATATTAACGTGTTTTTTGTTTATTTTTCATTGTATCTAAAAATAAAACCATAATTTTACACAAGAGGAATTATTTAGTTTATCTACAGAGTATTTCAGTATATGAATACTAAATAGAGTTAACAATTTCCTGCATTCTTAATTTATGGTTAATTTCTGTATTTTGCCATTTTCTCATTTTATAGATTTTTATACTGAGCAAAGGCAAGAAATGTCAATTAATATTTTAATATGTCACACTGTAAAAATGAGAAAACAATAAAAGTTTTATGTAGACATGACAGAAAGGCCTGCTTATGGAATAAACAGATGAAATGATGGATAGAACGAAAGTCTCTTTTTGTCAGCTTTCCTGAAATTTCAAGTACTTTTTTTTGTACCTTTTTATAATAACACTCAATTGTCTAAGCTGAGTAAGGAGCCCTTTCCACTTCTCCTGACATTCTTCCATTTACGTAATATGATGACAAGCTAACGCCTAATAATGTAGAATCTTATATTCTATTTTAAAAGGAAGCTCTAATTTTGTTTCCTTATTACGGAAAAGTGCAATTAAAATGAAGCAGACAATAGCACAAGTATCATAAAATCTAAAATGAAAAGATTGGGCTATTATGTAGACATCTCTGACCCATCATTACCAAAAAAAGGCTAATTAGTAAAATCTGAATTGTTGCAGGGTTTTAATGCGGAAGATCTGTACTTCAAAGACTTACAGAAATGCTTTCAAAGTGGCAGAGCTAAGGAGGAACTTTTTTTTATTTTAAGAAAACAGCATATTGAAAAATTCTTTAAACAAAGCTTATAAAGGGCAGTGCTTGTCAGACAGACAAAAGATACTTACTAACATGGTTCGTGGAACTGGAACTGTATAATGTGCATAAAATAACCTTAAATGACAATTGCTAAAATTGAAGCTATTTTAGATGCATGTCAAAATAGGGAGTAGTCTGCTCAGTAGCTCTTTAAACAGCAGGAATCTAAGAGATAAGAAGTAACTTTGTCTATCTAAAGGTCTGGGAGATTAATTGGTTTTAATGGAATAGATGCCTTGGCTCAAATATGATATTTTTATATGTATACATGGGAAATATTCCAGGGCAGGTATGGGAAATTTCCTAAAAATTCCCATTTATAATTATTTAAATCCAGACCTGTACCTTATATTGTCAAATGCAGTCCAGGCCAGGAATTACCCCATTTATGGGCAGTGAAAACAATTACGATAAAATGGGGCAGATCCAAATATAATAAATGCCAGGTAGAAAAGGAGTGTAATGAAATCCCAACAATAGGCAAAGTCTAGACTCCCTACAGTGTATACTGAATTTACCGTTGGGGTATGTGTAGGGTAGTGGTTTGCAGACAGGGATGTAGTGTCGATGGACTGTTTTTATTTATTTATTTTGTTTTCTATTGCAGTTAGCTGTATTGTGTCCAGTGCTGGTGGAAGTTTATTTTGCCTCCTAGGCCAAGTTTATTAGTGCGCTAACCAACCGTTCAGTAACTAACCTGTGCGGCTGGGTCCCCCTACTTATGATCTGTGCAATAGGCGAATGCCTAGGTCACCTTAATGGTGGTGCCAGCCCTGGTTGATTCTTAGAAAGGACACATACTTGTTTTGTTAGGGTCAAATATGACAGTCAGATAGTGATTATCCATACTCCCTTTATAGCAGCGTTTCTCAACCTTTAAGTATCTGCAACCCGAGTTTTCATGACAGTGTTAATCACACCCCCCTAACATTTTTTTGAAACCCTAATAAAATGTATTCCTATATTTTTTGCTGCCGCTACAAGTTTTATTATACCTACTTAACTTTATTCAACATTTATCTAACTCTATATTTATTTTTCTAGTATCAGAATGTAGTTTAAGTTAATTTGTTTTGGTTTCAATAGATGTATTTTTTATATTTTCGATTCTTGTTTTCTTTTTTTCACATCTTCAACCAAAGTAACAAAAAAGGGGGCGCAGCCCACAGGTGAGAACCGACGCTTTATAGTCCTACCCCTGTGTTTGGGTTCATCAAACAGAATGTGCTTAATTGTTCAGAATGCTAGGCAGTTCCTGTTGGAGAATCATGATAGAATACTCTTCACGCTGTTTTCATTCAGCACCTTCTCTTCTCCTCTTATCTCATTTTGTATCCAATTTTCCTGATGGATTACAGAGGTAGGAGACTGAAGCAGACATACAACTGCTTCACCATATCATAGATCTACTTTGTTGTTAAGTTAGGGAGTATTCTTGACCCTGCTCCTGTCATAAAATGTATATTGATGTCAGAACCTGTGTATTTGTGCATAATCATTTGTTTTACAGCATTTTTGGCATCTTTTTACTTATGCCAAAGTATAAGTAATGGCAGAACCTATTATTTAATGTCCAACCTTAATATTCTTTTCATTAAAATCAACAATTTTCCAAAATTTGGCAAAAAAAAAACAAAAAAGCAAGTTAATATCAGGGCTGTTCGTTTGAACCTTTGACTTAGATTTTTCTTTATGGATTTCAAATTTGGTGATTCTATTCTTGTTTGTTGTTTCTGGCTTTTTAGACCATTGCTGTTAAGCATTGCACAAGGAAAAGCTACCAGAGTTAACAGAGATGACCAAGGGCCTCATGTATAACGCTGAGCTTAGAATTCACACTAAAACGTGGCATACAGACAAAAACAGAAATGTGTGTAAGCACAAAAAAATCCAGATGCATAAATCTGTACATACGCCAACTTTGTTCTTTTGCTACTTACAGTAAATCCCGGTCAGTGTGAAATGTAATGAAATGTAATGCCTGCCGCCCCACCCCAACTCCTCTCAGAATTATGCCTATTTGAACATGCAAATCAATTTAAATAACCTCTTAAGTTCAGCATTCTGTGAAAAGTCAATGGCAAAAGCACAGGGAAAAAAGAAGAATTTCAGCAAATACCAAGTGGAGGAAAGGAAAGGCGTACTATTTGATGGTTTAGGCAGTGGTATAAACAACAAAAGAAAGTTGATCAAGTGACATAGAGTGAAAGTCGCACAATGCCCGAAATAAACAAGAAGTCGTCAGATATCATAGTCGCCGTGAAAAGGCGAGTCATAGCCCACCGTCTGAGTGTCATATGGAAACATATTAGGATACAGAGAAAAGAAGAAAAAAAAAAGGATTAAGTGAAAAAAAAGGTTGAAATTTCCACTTTAATCATGTAGTTTATTTTGTCATTAAAGTAGAATGTCTTAAACTTCATCTTAAAATCATTTAATCTAATAGTTTCTCAAATCCCATCGTAACTAAAGTAGCACATTAAATGCTTCTTATTTTATGTGTTCTTCTATCTACTCTATGTGTGTGAATCACTATGTGCTTCTTAATGCAGCAGTACTGTCTCTTTCAAAAGTACTAACCCCCAACTCTTGTCCTTCCTTTTCCTTCTCCAAGTAACCAATTGCCACACAATCAGCTCTTTAATAAATGTCAAGCCATCTGTAAGCTTAGAATGCCGATTCTTCAAAACTTTTAAGGAACATTGAAATATCTTCATATTACATGTTTAATTATTCAATCCATCTATCCATCCAGGGTCACGCCAGACTTGAGGGACTGATTGAGTGCATTTATAGCTCTTGGGATGAAACTGTTTATGAACTGCAAGGTCCCTACAGAAAAGGCTCTGATTCGTTTGGTGAATGGGAGAAGTTCAAATAGATTGTGCACTCTGATTCATCACTAGGGGAGAATCCATATTGCTCTTTTATGAATCTCAGGTTTCCCTATTAGCAGGAAGCAAAGAGTCTGCAGGGGTTTGAGATACTGTTATCTCACATTTTAAAACTGGGGACTACCACTCCAGTCTTTCATCCTGAAGGTTTAATCTCCACCTTATATGAAATACTGATGTAGTACTTTCAAATTGTATATCCATCCCTTTATTATCAGCACAAGCCTTTAACCACATGAATGACACTTCCATAACTTCCTAATCTAAGGAGGGCATTTCCGCTAAGTTAGTAAAGTGTTTCTTTCACCTCTTGATATTACCAATTAAGGGCAACATGTCTGCACCCAGACTGAGCATAGCCAGGGTGAAATCCTGTACACCCTTAATGAGTAAGTGAATAGTTTGTCAGAACCTCTTTCAGGCCACCAGCAAGTCATTCCTCACAAACTCACCACAGTCCTCCCATATATTTTTTTTCTGTTATTGTTTACAACAATAACTAGGTTGCTGTCACTTGGTCTCTGGAAGTGCAATACATAATCTGAATGTATAAAAGATGGCAGCTTCCTCTTCTGTACGCCCACATTTTTTTTTAGTCCAGGCAAAAAAATGCCTTTTCATTGGCCTACCATTACATCTCAGTCAAATCTGGAGGAATTCTATTAAACTTCTATTAAAGTTACTCTCTATCCTAAAATAAACAACATCCTTCAATATTGGTATTCAACAGTCTGTCCTAGGGTAGTTGCCATAGCATACACTATAATTATTCAGCATTAGATGCTTGAAATTTCTAGCACTTCTGAGATATTGTACAAGATCCATGCAAAATCCATACACCTAACCTATTCAGAAATGCAAGAGTATCTCCCAAAACGTTATTACCTGATCTTATAGTTAAGAGCGATGTGTTCTAGCCAAAACCAAGACAATCTGGCCACCCATTTTGTTTTTCTAGGTCCATCTGAGATAAATGATGATCAGTTGACAGCATAGCATCTGTCTTTATTCTTTTTGCTTTATTTTTTTGAGCTAATCGCTTCAGATTGGGTAATGTGAGTACAAAATTAATTGATGACCTTTGGTGGCTCGTTGTATTCTGGAACCCTATGGTTCAAGGTACACTGTAAAAAGACACACTTATGAAATCTTTGAAAAAAATAATGCCCTTTAATGGACAGTCCTTTTCTATCACGTAAATCAAAGCAATAAACCAGAAACACTTGTATCAGATATCCATGCCATTCTTACCTTTAGGTTTTCCAGAAGAATGACTGTTTTGGTTGGTAGTAAAACCTTTACAATGTTAAAACCTAATATCTTTTTTTTTTAAAAAAAGCAAAATTTACCTGCAAATCACCAAACTGAAGGCTTGTGAGTATTCTAAAACCATCCTGAGTCTGTCTAGTGGGGAAGCTTCAGAGCTGGAGAGATAAACAATCCTGATGTAAAGCCAATGCTATGCAAAAAAAGTGAGAATGACTGGATAGTGAATTCTACCCCCTCACTTTCTACCACTCCAGTGCTCCATATTCAAACTAGCAGTTCTATTGCCAAAGTCTAGTATTTTTGAATATGTCTCGCTCAGTTTTACTACATGACTGGCAACACATCAAACCTTCACACAATGCTATTCAGCTTCCTCAAATTGATCTTGCTGGACCAAGAGAAACTGTCTGATGAACACCACCTCAAGACCTAGCTCCTGAATTAGGAGCTGGTGTACTGACTGCTCTAGAGGATGTCAGTATAGAATTTTAATTTGAACAAGGAGATGGAACAAAGCCAGAAAATTGGCGAAGGTCGTCAGCAGAAAATTAAAAAAAAAATCTTATGAACAAAACCAAAGACATGAAACCAAAACTGTAGTAAAGATAACAGAATGAGAGGGTCAGAAGTCAGAAGAGATTCACGTAACCAAAACCAGTACAAAAGATGTATGTCATAGTTGTACACAAAAGGGATCACAAACAGAAAATCTAGAAAAACAATAATACACTAGTGCTAAGTATTTTGGTGATTATCCACAAATTCGGACAAATCAGAAAGTGTATGTTGTTGACTTTTATATGTTTGACCCTAATGTGACACACGTTGCATACTTCTGGTTGACCTTATCTAGCAACTGTTCAGCAGCCAGACTAAACAAAATGGTGTTGCTTGTATCAAAAACAAAATGATGCTGCATTAAAAAATATTTATTTTTTAACATTGTTAAGAATGTGCCTGAATAGAAATACATTTAACCATTGTGTTCCTTGGCCTCCCAAACCTCCAAAATGATATGCTGGTTATTTTTAAAGGTCAAGGTAAACGAATAATAAAAAATTAAAACTACAAGTACATCATGACTCCTGCTAACCTTGTTCTGAAAGAGGTTATTTAATAAGAACCAATCAAGGTAGTCGAATTTTGGATGGGTAGCTTACTGTACACTCAAAGCTCCTAACGATATTCCACTCCAAAAATCATTGTGGTACAAAAACCCTCACCCATGCCAAGATCACAATTCTAAGTGGGGATGGGCATATTCAAGGACGGTAAATTAATTCTTTTTTCTTATTTCTACAATTTCTTCCAATAATAAACAGTAGAAAATGGAATTAATGAATAAAAATACACTTCATTTATTCATTTAGGATTCTTGATCTTATGGAATTAAGACAAACTGCAATAACCAGATCAGTGAAGCAGTCAAGTGCTTTTCTTCTAAGCTTACCTTACTGGAAAATTTGAAATATTTCACTCCACAGGCCCCGCCTCTTTTTTACTGTTGCTAGGTAATGAATGGCATTTGCTTACCTATCAGATGAACCGAATTGACCTCATATGCTCTAGTCTTCAAACAACCTTTTAATAATTTTCCAGTGTGCTTTTATATAGCTGTTTTGTTTTTTGTGCCATGTCTCCATGATGACTTTTGCCTTGTCCTGTGCAGAACCCCTTTGCCCACTTATGCCTGAATGTCCAATGGAATGATGACATAAGCATGTGGTGGTTTACTATATAACAGACTGAAGTGTAGCTATGACTTATAAAGTCTTTAAAAAATTACATTCCATGGATTTTCCTCAGATACTCACTGTAATCCTTGTAATACTGGTCTATGGAAATATATGGAGACTAAACAAAGCGCATGTCTAGCTGTAAAGATTTCTAGATTTTTTTAAGACTTAAGTAGGCACAATTGTAGTAAGGCTTTGAATAGCTTTTCAGAACTTGCCTTTTAGATATGGCTGCATTTCATAGGTTACCAGATTTAATTAGGCTTTTTAGAGCTTAAGTAATGTCGAAAAACTGCTTTCCAAAAAGACAACCAATTTGAGCTCCTCGCCTGCTTTCAAAAATGCAGTATATGAAGAAACCTGATTCTGCTTTGAAATGAACACATTACTTGGTATTTCAACTGAAAATGTCAGATTTGTTTTTTCTTCCCAAATTATTAAAGGCTGAATTCTTACTAATAGAGCTTTCTGCCTTTCAGAGAAAAACAAAGTAGGGGGAAAAATTAGAAATAGCCAGCTCATAGAGCCAGTTAATAATCCTACAGAAGGAATAAAAGTGACACCCTTTGATCATTTAGTTGCCTTAAGCACAAGCAACCTACTGGGCAATAGATACACCAGTTAAAAGCAAGGGCTGAACCTCTTCTCCAGGGCAGATCTATCCTTACGACAAAAATTAATTTGTTGTAATTGTCATCTTTAGTATTAGTACCGAGGCCTGGGAGGAATAATCATCAGACAAAGAGAGGCAATGTCAACATTCTTGTAAAAGTAAAGGGCTCTGGAGTTTCAAATAACGAATAATTCCATATACCACCATTCACAACATACACCATGACAACAAACAGCATAATGACAGAAATTAAAACAGTTGTACAACTACAGACACAAATTTTTGAGAAGCTTATAAAACAAAGTAGTTACATCACAGATGAACATTGAATGTGGAAAGAATGACAGAGTGGTAGGTCATTAGCTATAATGGATCCTCAAAAACAGAACTTGGAAAAGGGTTCCACAGTGTAAGCCAAAAATGTTAAGTTTTATAGTGAAGCTTTGGGACTTCAGAAGACCATGGTGTATGGCTGAATCATAAGATGTGTGACATAGTCAAGTCCCCTTAGGTTCTATAATAGACTAATTTGCAATTAATCCGAATGCTGAAGCACACTCCATCTTATAAAAAGCCAATCTTGTTGAGACAGTTGAGTTGAGACATGTTCATAATATTTGGTTCAAGTGGGACCTCTACCAGTTGAACAGTGCACTTGAAGCATGTTAATACTTCATAAGACAGTGGTTCTTAAACTGTGGGATGGGCCCCCCTATGGGAGCGCAAAGTAACAAAAAAGGGGGGCGCGAAGATGTGAAAAAAAGAAAACAAGAGTCAAAAATATGAAAAATACATTTATTGAAATTAAAACAAATTAACTTAAACTACATTCTGATACTAGAAAAATAAATATAGAGTTAGATAAATGTCGATAAAAGTTAAGTAGGTATAATAAAATATGTATCTATGATATATCTTTAATTAAAAAAGAACAAATTGGTATTAGTGGGCTCCTTTCAAAAAAAAACATTAGCAGGGCGCGATTAAAACTGTTACGAAAACTCGGGTTGCAAATACTTAAAGGCTGAGAAACGCTGTCATAAGGGAAGCATGGTGGTCAAAGAGGCAAGGAAGTGGCTGAATAAAGGCTTGACTGCAGATATGATATGACACTCAAAAGTCAAGTACTTTATTAAGATTTTTATAAACACTTAATGACTGAAAAGCATCATTGCTGAGTATTTAACAGTCTTCTGTAAATAAAAGAAAGATGTATACTTGTTTAATTTATTTGAGTGGCAAAGCAAAGGTGCCAGAATGTTAAGCAAGCATTTTGCTGTTTTTACAGGAAAAAACAAATCCAAAATCAGGTAAATCTCATTTACGTAGCAAACAGGCAAAACAAGTGCAGTCATGGGTATCTGTATTGTCTGGAGGTCTTTGTTCCAACATAATTAGAAGCAAACCTTGTTCAGACAATGGAACTTTTTATTTAACTTATTAGCTTGGTAGTGGTTAAATTTTGTCAGGTCGAGTTATTCTTATATTGTAGTTTTATCCTTATTTGAGAGTTTGATACAAATTTGTGCCCAGACCAGATTAGCAATTCTCAGTCCTTCACTATTTTCTCTTTCATTTTTTTTCAACCTTCTTATCAAAACAAATACGTCATGAACAGACACGGGTGTAAATGGGACTGAGTTTAATGGTGAATAGCTGATTCCTTTGATATTTGCTAGCAGAATATAATAACTACTTTTTGTCCAGAAATAGGGAAATGAACAGAATAATTTAATCAATGGCACAACACAATACATCTGCAAGATAATATATTTACAAAACACTACTGAGCATTTTTGGATACAGAAATGGACAACTCAATTTTCAACTACGTAACAGGAATCAACGCTAGATATAATGATAGTCAGCCGAGATGAACACGTCAGGCCAATGAAGACTTTGTCAGCTAATTTAACATGAAAATGAGAGGACATTGGTGTTTATATATATATATATATATATATATATATATTGTGGAGGATTGCCGGCTTCTGGTTCCGGTCCTCACCCCCAGGCCGCCAGGAGGAGCTCTCCTGACAGCAGGATCGTGCCCTGAGGTCCAGCAGGGCCTCATGGACTTTGTAGTGTTTATACACAGCCCTGCTGGGTACCTTGGGGGCCACCAGGAGTCGCTGTAGGGGGGCTTGTGGGCTCTTTTGTGCCTTATGACCCGGGAGTACGTCACGGTCACGTGACAGGAAGGAACGACGTGCTCCCGGGTTGAAGAAAAGGACTGATTACCCTGACCCGGAAGGAATAAGGAACTGTGAACTGATTGGGCAGGAACACCTCCAGGTCAGGGGCTATAAAAGGACTATGGCTCAGTCCAGACACTGAGCTGAGCTGGGAGGTAGGATTGCGAAGTGTCTGGGCGAGGAGGAGAGAGAATATTATTGTTTTATTGGTGATTTAATATATGAGTAGTGTGGAGAGTGCTTTGTGCACATTTGTGTTAAAAAATAAAGAAGTCTTGGACTTTTATCCGGTGTTTGGAGTCATACCTGAGGGTTCAAGGGAGCACTAGCGCCCCCTACTGCCACTATATATATATATATATATATATATACACACATATATACATATATATATATATATATAAATAAAAACTCTTGCAGACATGAGAGAATACGTAAACTCTATGCAGACAGTGATTGGGCTAAAACTAGAAACCAAAACCAGCAGCATTGTTAACACAATGGGGAACCAACAAGGAGGTAAGCAGGAAACTTAATTGCTCAATGCGGCTGTGGCAATGTCCTATGGTGATTACGTGAGTAGGGCCATGGTGTTACAGTGGCTATTTTTCTGGCCTGAAGGTATGGTAAGATGTCATCTCTTGCGATTTACTTTAGAAATCCAGATTCTATCATTTTGATTTAATAGCAATGCTTATTTATAAAAATGTCCTGCTTGTTTGTTTAGATATAGTCATTTTTTTCTTTATAAGTACTTTTTGTTTTTTGTTATTTTGTAATTTTTCTTGATTTTCATTGGCACTATGATGTGCTCATCAGAGGCTTGTCTGAATAGGAAGGCACTCACCATTACTGTACAGAGCAATATAAATTATAATTTTAGTAGTACTACACCACTGGGGTGCTTTAAGGTTCTTTTTCTGCTATGCCCTGCATGTTTATTTAAAATCTTAATTTACATTATGCCATTATGAAGTGATTGATAAAATAAAAGAAAATAATAATCGACAATTAATCATCAGAGAAATTCCTGATAAACTGGAAATCTCCTTTGGAACGTGTCAGGCAATTTTGACCAAAAACTTTTATGTGGATTGACTGTCTGCAAAATTTGCCCCAAGATTTTTAAGTGAGCATCAAATGTGTAACTTTGTGTGAGAATTTGAAAGGATGTTTAAAAATCCTGATGTCATTATCATTTCCCAAAAATACAAAAGAGTCTGAAATGAAGGAGACGTAATAGCATTTCAACCATCCAAAATTAAATGAAGACAGATCCTGGTCACGTCTTGGTTGAAGGTTTCTTACATTACTTCCAGAAGCGGCAACAACATTGGATACAAATCCATACCAAATGAGAGAGATAACTTTGAAGGTGACAGCACACACTGTAATTCAATTAAATGTTAAGTCTTAGAACCTTTTGATTACTTCCCATCTATATACTGTATAAAGCGAATGTGCAAAAGCAATATTGACATCGTTCTTGTCTAATTGGGTTTATGAACAAAACTCTTTCTTGCTTTATGTTTTCTGCCATGAGATTTAAAAAAGTTTTGTCTAGCTGATGTTTTTTTGTGACCTATTTACAGTCTCACGGTGTACAAACAATGTTTTCAATCTTAGACTAAGCCTCAATAAGCTACCAGATTCAGAGGTCGAAGCACTGTGAGATTCACTCATTATTTAAGTTTATAGCATATCAAAATGTAACTGATGAGTCAGTTCCTCAAGGTAATCAGACAAAGTTTAAAGTCAGTTTTTCACATGTCAGAGACTTCTCTTAACAGCCGACAAGCAAAATAACTTTCTTTTGCTTACTGAGTTAGGTGTCCATGGTAACAGTCTCACCTTCTGTCTGAACATCAGACTTCAAGCACTTGAGGATTAGTTTTATGTAACCATTAATCCAAGTTCTGACTGATAGAATTTTGCCTTCAGGACCATTTTCACTAGCAGAAAAAACATAAGGATAACTGATGACAATTATTCAACACAAGATAAATCTTATAAAAATATTTATATTTCTTAACACAATTCAAGTTTTGCAATTATGTTCCACACACATAAATAAACATGTTGTCCCTTGGGTTGAAATCACAAGTTTTGTGCCCTGACTCTTTGGTGGGGTGGCTTGCCAAGTCACCCACAAAAATACCACACCTTGTCATGGTCAGCTCTGGGTCCTACCCTAGGGTTTGGTTTTTGCTATTTCCTTACTTAAAAGGATTTTTGGTATGTGAAATACGGTGAAGTAAGATCAGTTGCGAAATATTTCAATAAATAACCCAGGTTTGAAGAAGAAAGCTCTAACATCTGATCTGAGATCAATCCATTAGATCCCAGGTGCCCCAGAGATGGCAGGATAAAATCAGATCCAACCTCAGGTTGCGAAAATATGTAACAGTTAGACAGCATAGCTTTCTGTAAAATGTAGAAGCACAAATACAAAATGGTGTGCAAAGCAGGTTAAAAATGTGAAATGTGAAGCCTAATGGATTATGATATGAATGTTAACTTAGCATTTAGCACAGAACAATTCTCACTGGACTCCATTTAGGATAAGCCCAGATGTTTTCTTACCCTTTCTCTATGTCATTAACTTTTTTGAAGAAGGCTAAATGCTTTTGATTGGAGGTGTGGGGTTTTATTTTTTTCTCCTTCGAATTCTTATATCATTATTGCTTTCTTCAAAGCTAACTTTTATATCTCATTTTGATTTCTGTCTTGTGTTTCATGCTGTCAGGTTAGGCTCTGGTGGATTATGCATATTAGATCATGAACGAATGGTGTGGTCATCCAAATGAATAACAGGCTCAAAAAGAGAGAATTTTTAGGGTGCCAACCCTGCCAACATCAATTACTTCTAAGTTCTGAACAAAACATGGCATAAAAAGGAAACAAAAAATAGCCATGCAAATAAAGTGGCTGCATTTATTCAGGCTCTGTGGTCTGTCTTGAGATATTCTTGGAGTTCCTTAGCTCTGGTTGTTTCTGGAAGAAGTGACGCCTCCTTCCGGGCGGTCATATTTTTATAACCCAGGGACCGTAAGGGGCAGAGTCAATTTCTTGGTATTGTGGAGTAAGAAAACGACAAGACAGCAATAGCGCCCCCTCTCAGCCCGGGGTGGTATCACATACTTAGGAAGAAATTGGAGGATGATCTTCTGACACACATGTATGGCAATGGATGGATGGAAATCTTTATTTTAAAAGAAATTAAATATGTTTCTGACTACTATGTCTAGAATAAGACTTTTTTTAATTCTAATGCAAATACAGGGTTGTGGTTTGTAGCAGCTTTGAATCAGTAATCAATAATAAGCTTTAATAATCTAGTTGTATGTAATATGTTATTAAAAAAGATAAGTAGTTAAGTTGCCCACACAATTCTGGTCTTGTGTTTAGCCTGATGAATGAATCAATCGTTTGTGCATGAATAGTTTTAAAAAACATTACATTATCATATATACTTTTTCAAGATGTGCTCTAATGCATACGAATGTCAGATTATTACATATGGATGAAAGATTATATTTGAGAATAGTAAGTAATGTTCACAGGGTAACGCAGCAGAAGATATTTGCTCATGTCAACTTAGTACTTAGAGAAAATATTGCTTTTGACTATAAGTCCTTTTTCAGTAATATGCTCTATATGACTATTTAGCCTAAGGCTGCCTAGACAGACCTGTTTTTAAACATGAATGTATAGCAAGGAATTGGTCATAAATGGAAAGGACTTGTCAGAGAGTCCTTCGAGTATGGCACTGACAGTAATTAATGTAGACAGTCAGGTTTGTAAAGCTTCATTAAAAGCACTTTAAAATGTTTTTTTAAAAATGCCAACAATGGGGTTAACATGCTGAAAAAGCACAAACCTACAAAAGGAGGTCAAGTGACAGATTATGTTGATCGATAACCTTTACCTTTTTCTCTGTACAAAGCTGCTGTCTGGTCACCTTGGTGAATACTAAAAGTAAGAAGGTGCACTAGCACAGCTATTTATTAAATGTCTAGGAGACTGAGTGAATTAGTTGACATTACTGTATAAGGCAGAGTATTGTACGTAAAATATAAAATACCAAGGTAGACAGCCTGCTCCTGGAAAAGATGGACAATGTAAGAGACACACTCTATAAAATGTTCAGAAGAGACCTCTCAGTGTAGGTGGCTGGAGCAAAATGAGCCTTACTGTGATTTTTATTGACATATCTGGATTTTCTACAGTTCTATTGAAATGTAGACTTGCTGAATGGCCATGTGTAAGGTAAAATTAAAACTAAACCAAAATAATTCTGTCAAAAGCTAATTGAGCTAAGTCATCAAAAAAAAAAAAACTAGAATAGAAATGATTAAAAGTTCATAAAACTGAACCAAAAATGAAATGACAGGTGAAAATAATACAGAAACAAAAAGTAATTAAAATAATATAACTAAAATAACCTTTGTTGCTTCTTGATCAGACATGATGACTTTTTGTTCAAGAGACACTACTACATTCCTCACCTCTTGTCTGTCTCTCTCTCAGACCCTGACATCTCTCTTCCTCCCACCAGTTGAGTGTTTGTTCACTCCCCTCCCAACTCTGCACTAAAATAACATCTGGCTGTGAAGCAGCTTTAATCCTTATCTTGAAGTCACTTCCAGGAAATGCCTCAGAATTATTGTCAAGACCAATGGTGGCTTTGAAGATAGATAGATAGATAGATAGATAAATAGATAGATAGAATTTTATTTGTCAGCGGTTTGACTTTTAACAGAAGCTCTTTAAATAAATACATTAATAGACAGATACATAAATATATATACATACACACAATATGGTCTGACCACACATCATAATGACTAACGTCCCCAGTGTTGATGTGTCAGAGAGGATGTGTGTGCAGCATTGTTCATAATGGTACTCATTTTTGTTTTAATTCTGTCCTTCGCTACGACCTCCAGGAGCCCAGAGTGCGTCCCATAGCTGAGCCTGCCCTTTTAATTAGCTTGTTAATTTGGTGGGCCTCTCTTGAAGTGATGTTACCAGGCCAGCACACCCCAGAATAGAAAATTGCACTGGCCATCAGAGAATTGTAGTATATTTGAAGGATGTCACTTTCTCGAGTGTTCAATTGCAATTAAAGGGACAGGCTTCTAAGACAGCGCAATGATGGTTCGCACGTCTCATTACATTCACGTTTGAAACCATGTCCGCTGATGGGTCACCAGCCCCTAGCACACTCAAGGAGCATTGCACACTCTGCCTCTCTCACTGTGGTGGCTCTGCTTAATACAGTCCTGTAGAATGCAGCACATATAATGGAAACACTGCACTACTAACAGTATCCTTCTTTGACATATTGGCATGTTCTAGACCTTTCCTGCTGCCAGTGTGGCTTTCTCTCCTTCCTAGAGACTATCTGTGTGTCTGTCTACTGTCTTGTGCCACCCTGATGTTGCCTCTGCCCCCGGTAAACTCTTGTTAGCCAGTTTCCCTTCTCACACAACCAGAAAAAAATTTGACAAACCTAATATTTTGAAATGTTATACTAAATTCTGACTAATCCACATTGTTTTACTCTTAAAAGCATAGACATAACCCTAAAACAACTTTCAAAAGTGTAGAATTCAATAGTTTAGCTATGAAAAAATATTCAAACCACCTTGCTGAGTTTGCACTTCCTCAAATGCTTTGGTACCCTTGGCAAAGGTGATAAATCCATGTTTGAAACCATCACACAGAAGATAAATTATAATGAGAGATTTTTTCTGTAATCAGAGAAAGTCAAGCAGCCTTTTTTTACTGAATCATCTGAAGAGTTGACATTATGCTCAATAACTAAATTCAGGATTTTCTGTATTTGAAAAACAGATGTACTTGTACTTGCAAATGTACTTGTTCAGCAAATATACAATCAGATGTTTTATGCATATATGTACTGTATGTATTAATAGGTTATTTAAAGAAAGTAGAGAACATACCCTTTACATAATCACTTAAGAATTGTACAAAAGCCAGTTACTTGACAATGTATAAAATAAGTTAGAAACTGAAGCACTGATTTTTTTGTTTTTTCAAAAATTGCATAATTTTATAGTTGGTTACAATTCCTTGGCCAAACTACCTTGATAGTTTGATAAGAGCAATTAGACCCATCAGGGCACTAGAGGAAATAAATTACCACTAACTTTTGAAGACCTGAATATTTTATGCAGACAACTAGCAATATATATATATATATATATATATATA
>JANRMT010062856.1:108152234-108179476 GCA_026402145.1 Polypterus bichir lapradei
AATATTATATATATATATTGTGACAGATGACCAGGGACCTTGCCCCATCGGGATGCCAGACGTATGGAAGTACTGGAAGGAAGGCATTGTTTTCCCTGGGCCACAAGGGGAGAGTGCCCCTGGGTTCTGCGGGGGCCATTGAGATGGGGGATCCAACCCTATGCTCCACCGTGGCCACCACCAGGGGGCGCCTGGATAGCCCCTGGACTTGAATATGCAGCACTTCCGCAACACTTGGGAGTGCTGCTGGAAAGAGGACTGAATTCCCTTGCAGCACTTCCGACACACCCGGAAATGCTGCCGGATGTTAATCAGGGGCCACCTGCAACACATCCGGGGACTGAATTAAAGGGGCCGCCTCACTCCAATCAGAGAGCCGGAGTTGGGTGGGAGAAGGACGGAGTTTGCCAGTGAGGAGTTGGAGGCGGCCGAAGAAGCAGAGAGGAGTCCTAAGAGACTGTGTCTAGGTGATTGTGCACTGTATGTTGTCTTGGGTGGTGCGGGTTGTAATAAACGTGTGTTGTTGAAGACTTTCTGTGTCAGCCTGTCGGTGTCCGGGTCCAACATGTCCACAATATATAAATATTTTGTCTCAAAACCAGCCCTTGACTACAGTTACTCACTTGCCACTTGGTTGTGACCAATCCTAATGAATGTCCACTTATTAATTCAATACACTGCTCCATAGTTCAGTTTATTGTGAACTGAAAGGCTGGAGGGGACCTCTGGCAAGACTGATAATCTCATATTTATAAATCAGTCATCAGTCAGTCATTATCGGACCCGTTTATTAGAGATACCGGGGACATGGGAGGTGCTGGTGCCCATCCCAGCTAGCATAGGGTACAAGGCAGGAACATACCCTGGACAGGGCATCAGTCCATTGTAAGGCAAACACACACACACACCCACAGACACACACACACACACACTAGGGTCAATTTAGCATTCACAATCCACCTAACATGCATGTCTTTGGACTGTGAGAGGAAAGCAGAGCACCGGAAGGAAACCCACGCAGACACAGGGACAACAAGCAAACTCCACACAGAAAGGACCCAGGTCTCCTTACTGTGAGGCAGCATTGCTACCTCTGCACCACCCATATTGATAACAAATTTAATTATTATGTTAACCAGTGACGGCACACTGCACGATAACATGCAGTGAATACACTTGACTTGAGCATTTCTAGTTTTCATACACTTTCTCTATATGTTTAGCATTCGTTTTCTCAGAGGTTGATGTGCTTGCTGCTTCCTGAGCAGCTCTTCTTTTCTCCACCCTAGCAGCCCGCTTCTTCTCTTCTTTCATCGGCATCTTTTTGTGTTAAAACTGATTAAGTCGGTGTTTGTGTTGCAATTACTTAGTACGTTTTCTTTAATGTTTAACTTCAGCTGGCACTTTAGTCTTCAATCTGCCTCAAGAATGACTTAAGATATAAAGAGGTAGAAGAATTGACAGCAAAGGTGGTAGGAATGAGAACAGCGCTCGTACGCATGCGCCACACGGCCACCCTGCTGGCCACTGCCGAGAGTTGATTCTACAATAAAATAAAATAAAAATAAAAAGAGGAATAACCTTGGAGGTCAATCATCAACCCGAAAGTGGATAGTAGATGTCACGTAGTATATGTGTATCAAATTTCAGGCCAATAGGTCAAACGGTTTGTGAACTACAGGTGATTTAAAATCCTGGACAGACAAACGAACAGCCACGGTAGCGTATTATATATAAAGATATTAGGTTTAATAATTTTTAAATTACAGGCATTAAACTGCAAGGGTGATGAAATAACCAAGCACTAGTCAAAAGACACAAATCAAACCTGCACAGGTGCCAGTCTATCCCAGGGAGAATGTTTATGCGCCACAAAATAGCGACTCTAACCGAGGATGCAAGATCTGTCAGGCAGTAATGGTAACCACATACCACCATATTCTGATACACCATTCCTGCCACTTATGTGCCATTTATTATTCTAATGAACTAATGAGGCTAAAGTTTTTTGGGGGTATCTGAATGTGTCTCCACACCTTTAAAGTCAATAGTACACTAATGACACAGTTATTGATTACAGTGTTGTCTACCCAGGAAGCAACAGGTGGGATTTTAGGAATTGTGACTTCCTGTTACCAATAACAAACCACAATTTAGAATAATAATTGATTATTTTTAAACAAAAATGAAATTACTGTGTGAAAACTAATGGCAGTAGTTCCATAGTTGCTGGATTTGAGTACAGCTCTGTAGTAGCTACTATATGTTGATTTAATCCAAGTTTTTTTTTTTTGTGTTTGTTTTTGTTTTGTTATCAAACTGTATTAATCAGGGAATGAAAAGACTGAAGCTTCACTGTGAAATGATGCGTTTATCCTTTCTAAAGTGAAATACTTATTTCAGCTGCTAACTACAGTTCAAACATTGCCTCATGCATTTTATGCTTGACAGAGAGCTTGGCAGCACTTTTAAAATAAACCCTTATCACTGCTCTGGAAAATGATTGACGGTGCAAATCTCCTTGGCTTCGTATCTGTAAGATGTGATCTTTTCTGTAAGAAGAAAATCTCTGCTATTTTTGTACAGTTTTGACATACATACAATTTAATGGATCACCTTTATGTTTAAATGAGGTTAACTATACTGAGCAATGAAAGTAAGCTCTAGTTGCTGAAACTCAGAATATTTGTTGCTTGATCCAGACACAAAATAGAGAATATCTTTTAAAACTTGAATATTTCATTACACTCCACCTTTGCAACTCCTAGCTCTTGGAATGAACTGCCAATTCAAGGGCTTAAGGAGAGTTTAAAGGCCCTCTTGTTTGGTGAATTTCTGTCTAACTGATTGTACACCATAGCCTGGTCAGTTTGGCCCTCTAATCATCCTCTGTCTCTTACTGGCTGTCTGCCTCACCACTTCATCACCTAACAGCTAATGAGTGGTGAGTATACTGGCACAAAAATGAAGTGTACAATAAGTGTACACAAGTGAAGGGGACTGAACAGTTTCTGAATCCACTCTATTTGTCTATTTGCCTTGTAACTGCACATCATCTGTGGACCAATACCCTTGTTACTCTGTTTTGCATAAAAAGTGACAAACTAACCAAAATAAGGAACCTTTTTAAAAACTGGCACACAGAGAAATAAAGTTTCAAATGCAAGCTTGTCATCAACATGACCAAATGGGCTGCCACCAGGCAGTGACTGCAGGCTCAGATCAGTCTCACTGAGGTGTGCCAAAGATTACTCACACAAAAACTATCTATGTCAAGACATTTTGAGGTTCACTCCGGAGGTTATTAGAGGAAAGTTTAAAAGAGGAAATAGCTGCACAAGTTGTACTTTGAACCAAAAATTGTGCAGAGTATTAAATTCCACTGCATCTCTGTGAATATAATTTCAAATTCTTAGGTTTTTTTTGCATTAATTAAAACTCTTCTCTACTCAAACAGCAAATTAGTTGTTTTAACAAATATATCTATATTCTGTTTATTTTAAATTGCCATCCTTCAAGTCTCTCACTTTTATAGCATGTATTCTGATTTACTTAATACCACCACATGTAAAAGTAAAATGCAACTCATGAAGGTGAAGGCAAGGGAGACCTTGAGGTCAAGCAGCTTCTGCCTCCTCATACATTTTAAAATATCCTGTTTATATCTTTTTATTACTTTAAATTGGTCTACTTCACAATTCAGTATTTCTATGATTTTTTTTATTGTTATTTGTCACCTTCAGAGACCAGCTGACGTTATGCTTCATATTATCACAAAAAAGAAGCTTCCATTGTTTTGTTTTGAAAACCACCTTAGAGACCTTTCTGTTTGCTCACAGCAGCATTTCCCTAGAGATGGGCTATTCATTCATTTTTATTACTTATCTACTCTCTCATCTCAATAAACCACTTGCCTTTGTCATTTGCTTTAAAACGTTGAAATTGAAGGTGACTTGAAAAGCAATTTTAACTTTATATTTTTCATCTGATGAAAGTCACTGAATGGCAATGTAAATCAACGTAAACCCCAGATGGAGAAAGCACTTAAAGGGTGGACTCCATGCGTACCACTCGGTTTTTAACAGTCACTTTACCTATGCAAATGATTTAATTCCCAAACTGAAGCACTGAAATTGAGAGCTACATACTGCTTAAATTAATAAAAAGATCAATACTTAGAAATGAAAAAGAGCAGCGTACTGTAAAAGGAACTCAATAAATGCAAATTATTTATTAATACGTAGATGACAAAAACCACTAAGCAGAGGGAAAGCTACTAGAGGACTATGCCAGGGAGGAAGTGTTTAGCTTCCACTAAAATAACCAGGAATGGTTGTAAAAAGAAGAAAACAAATCTGAGGCTTGGATATGGAGTGCTGAATGCTGCACACCACCATCTAAAACAGGCAACGTTGTTATGTAATGAGTTAAAGTTATGTGTATTTTATGTTTTATTTTTGTTTCTGTTAATTTTGAATTATTTTTCTCATGTCATTTTGTTTTTTCTGTTTCTTTCATATGTGATGTTATAATTAAGAACTGTTGCTTTAAGTGTAGTAATGTTCTTTGTTCTTAGTGGGTGAAGCCCCTGGAGGCGGGGCTCTCCTGACAGCACCACTCCTGAGCCTTCCTCCAGACTATTTATAGTGAGAGAGACAGCTCAGGAGTAGGGATCATTGTTGTTTGTTGGAGTTCGTACATTGCTTATTTCAATGTTGGATTTCATGTTTTTTTTGGTTTTTTCTTGCTTTGTTTCAAGGATTTTGATTACTGGATGGTGTATTGTGGCATTGTTTTCTTTGGATTGCCTTTTCAGCAACTCCTTTGTGCCTCTCTTAAACTTTTCTTTGTATTTTGCTATTAATCTTTAATTTATAAAAATTCTTTGTTGCCTTTGTTGTGCCCAAGCCGTAAATTGACGGTTACCACAAATTGCCTTTAGAAGACACATAATCAGTTGAATGAAATGCACCTGGGTTAACTATGTCATTTCCATAGAGTACATCCATCTCTGGGACATCCCCATTTGGTCAATACAGTAAATAAATGCATTAGAAGTTGAAACATCATAAAGCAAATGAAAAATGAAATTCAGGATAAGATTATTAAAAAATGGTCTTTGGGTGAGAGTCCTAAATGAGGCACATTACCTGCATTGTGAGGGAGCATCAGTTACGGCACTATGGCCATGTGGCGCATTTCCCCAAGGGTGATCCAACTCGTAAGATCCTCATTGTTAGGGACCCGAGTGGCTAGACCAGGCCAAGGGGTCGCCCACATAACACCTGGCCGCAGCAGATAGAGGGTCATTTACGGAGGGTGGGACTGGACCATGTGTCTGCCTGGGGAGTTGCCAACTGGGATCCCAAGTTGTTTGGGTGTGGCAACGTACTGTACCAGTGCATGCTCCCCAACTTGACTTGGGTGAGAAGGAAACTACGCAAGGAGGACACCTAGATGCCTACGGAAGCTCCAAAAAAATAAAAGTGTTCAGGATATGATGTGGGAGAAGATGAGCACATTTCTCAATAATCCAACAAAACTAGATTTCAAGGAGAAAGTAGGAACATTAAAGCAACGGCTGAGAAATGTTCATATTACCTCTTGGTTATTGTTTGTCATATCAGTGCAGAACACTCTTAAGTGTAAGAATATGGCCACAGTGATGATAACATTATGTTGTAAAGGTCATTTTAGGAAAGTAGGACTGATAGATTTGCAAAGAAATGCAAAACCGGAGGAAAATATGTCTTAGATTGCTGAATACCTGGGTCATAGCAAAAGATTCTTTGTCAAGCAGGGTATTGACCAAAACATCAGCTACACTGGAGCAACTTAAAAACACTAAGGTTAATAGTATGGAACAACACAGTCAAATTCTGTATGATAACCTGAGAAAGAATATATTTCTGAAGTTTACAGTTATAGCTCACAAATGCACCTTATTCAGTCTGAACAAGCTTAAACTACTTTTTCAAGAGGAATGGACAAAAATGACATGGTCTAGATTGACGAAACTGGAAATGAATTATCCTAAAAGACTTACAGGTTTAATTCCATTTAAAAGTGCTTCTACCAAATACTGAATTAACAGGGAATTTATTAGATCCAAAAGAGAGACATTGTACTGCAAAACAAGAAACTCTACCTTCATGCCTCAAGACTATCAGACTGCATGAAACTGCAGAGAATGCTGAAACAAACAATTTTGGCGAGGAGTCAGGAGAGAATGCTTTCTTGGCCCTGTGTTATTTGATTTTATTAATATGAAGTGTTGTGATACGGGCATTTAGTTTAGTTTTGATCAACACAGTCATACATTTGAGCTCTGTCTATCACTGGGACTCCTGTCTTTTTGAATTTGAGGTGTACTGAAACAGCATCAAAGGTTTAATCTTTGGGAATACATTTTGACTCCCTGCAACTTTGTAATAGAAAAAGCATGCCGAGAAAGGGGTTGTAAGTGTAAGTAGGGAAAAAAGTTAGTTTGCACATTTAGAAGAACCTCATTAAAAATAAAATCCAAAAGCATAGCTCCTTTACTAGACTGGAAAGTGAAAAGTATTATAAAAGTTGTTCTTCATGTAGTAAACACATTATTACTGTTAGCTGCGGTTGAAGGATGAACCAAATGGCACTCTACTCCTCCATTGTTCCCAAACAACTTTTCAGTTCATCACCTTATGATACTTAAAAGAGCTTCACCTTTACGTCTTATACATTTTAACAATATGCGATGGCTGAGAAAATAAAGCTGTGTTGAAATATTCAGTCCTGTCCCTAAAGGGACACAGTGGCTACTATTTTAAATTGCAACCTCTGACTTGAAAAATCAATGGTTGGGCCTGAAAAATTATCATTTTTTAAAACCAATTCTGTTTTTTATAACTGTGTGAATTTTTATTTATGCAAAAATATTAATATAGCTCAGTATGGTTGTGAAACCAGACAACTTTATTTAATGTCTTTGCTTTTAGGCTGATCAGTTTTTAAAGGGACTCTTTATGGAAAAGGACCTGATCGTTTGACCAAAACACACCGGTAAATACAATATGATCATGCTGAACCCACACTTTACAGAAACAAATCTGAAATTCTGTAAAAATCTTATTAGCAGGAATTAGACTGGAGAGAGAATCCTTCTAAATTCAGAAAAGGTAATTCCTCTCTCAAATCTATAACCAAGTATTAGATTTCATTTTCATGTCCAGTTGTCCAAATTCTAAACAGTGGCACAATGGTTTGCCATTGTATGATCACGGGATCAGTAAAACAATGTACTTATGATGATTAAGATGGTGCACACAAAGAAGGGCCTGTCATGCACAACCAAATTATTATTATTATTTTTTCCATCTTTTTATCTCAAATTATATAACCAATAGAAGAAGATGTGATTGGGATTATTGATGTTGTGAAGCCAGAGAGTAACTGATATTAGTACACGTGCATGTACCTTACTATACTGCTGAGCAAAGCAAAGAAATCATGAATCCAAATTGTCTTTATTTGTGTTAATGTAATATAGGGTACAGATTTTATCAGACAGTTTTTTGTTTTTTTGTATCCAGCATTCTCTTTTACGAATACCAGTCAGCAATATACATGACCATACAATAATTACATCCTTAATCAAACATGCCTATTTCAACGAGCTGCGATAGAGAGGCCAAAACCTAATAAAAATAACACTAGCTGATAATTCAGGTACCAGAACATATGATCAGTTAATAGCAGGAGAGGTACAAAGTACACTTAACAACATTCCTGCAGAAAATTACCCTCTGTTAAGTCCACTAATCAGAGACAGCACTGAAGTGAGTATTTTCTAGCTGCCACTGGACACCATATAGCCTTATGATTTCAGGGTTTTTTGTCGTGAAATGGGTGCATGGAAAAACTGTAGCTATTATAAACATGGACAGAAAAACATCCCATCGAGACTCAGATCTGTACATTGTTAGACCAGCACTCAGAAATGACAAAGTGAGACATGGCACTTGTTGAATTGAAGTAGCTGCCATCACCTTAAAACAGCAGCTCCGCACCAACAAATCAACTGTGTAGGCTTCTTGATTGCTCCAACAACCCTATTCTTCATGTTATTCTTGTAGCAGAGTACACAGTTGACAGTCTTTTAATGATATTGTTCTACCAGTTATTTTCCATGTATAAAACATGAGCTCTGCAAAAGCTATATAAAAGGCCTAAAAGTAATCCGTTAGTTTTTTTTTTTTAAATTGTTTGTTTTTTGCTCAAGCTTGCCTTGAGTTCTTTGATTTATTTGAGTGTAAAACAACTGCACTTTTGCTCAGACTAAGCTGCTTTGTGTCCGAGCTAAAATTTGCATGTAGTAATACATTTACACAACCAAGAGAACAATAATCCGCTTTTGATCTTTTTCAACATTAGGTTTACAATGCAGCTTTGCATAATATGAAGTCAACTTTGAAAGCATCTTCATCTAGACAATCTCTGATGAAAGATTAACACAGCAGTTGTGATTTAAGACTTACAGTTTTGTTAAAGATTCAGGAAGATAATCTACATTTGAATCTGGAAAGGGGGTATGAAAAAGCATCTCACTTTTGCATCTGAAACCCGAATTAAGAAGAAGTGTTGTGTTGAACTTCACCAAATGTTCTTAATATTGACTGAATACAATAAGTTTGCTGTTTCTGATTTTCTGTGAATCTACAGCATAAATTATCATGCCCCAAAGTACTCAAGTCATTGCTGAAAAATGTTCCTATTACATCTCAGTTACAGTTTGTCTTATCAGTTGTCGCAGTAGGGACGCTAGTGCTCCCTTGAACCCTCAGGTACCATGCCAAACACCAGGTAAAAGTCCAATAATTATTATTTATTATAATAATTAAGTGCACAAAGCACCACCACTCCACTATTCTCAATAAACAATAACCAATCCAATAAATCACAATCCTCCACTCCCAGACGTGTTGCCCTCCTACCACCCAGCTCAGCTCGTCGTCTGGGAGCTCCCTCAGTCCTTTTATATTCCCCGACCCGGAAGTGTTCCCAATCCAACAGCCCACAAGTCCTTATTCCTCCCGGTTCAGGGTAAACAATGCTTTTCCTCACCCCGGAAGCCCGTCGCTCTTCCTGTGACGAACTTCCGGGTCATAGTGCGCAAAAGAGTCCACTGGCCTCCCGACAGCGACTCCCAGTGGCCTCCAAGGTATCCAGCAGGGCTGTGCATAAAAACTACATAGTCCATGAGGCCCTGCTGGAATTCGGGGCACGTACATGCTCTCGGGAGAGCTCCTCCTGGCGGCCTGGGGGTGAGGGCCGGAATATGAAACCGGCCATCCATTACACAGTGCAGAAGACTCTGAAATGGAAGAATATTGCTACGGTGATGGTTAACATCATGCTGTGAAGATCATTTTAGGAATAGAGGCCTGATAGATTTGCAAAGAAATGCAAAACTGATGCACTAAAGTACACAGATGTACCGGAGGAAAATCTGTCTTTGTTTGCTGGATACCTAGATCATAGCAAAAGATTCTTGGTTCATTTAATTCCACTTCTTATATGTTTTTAAGTTTCATATTATATTTAACTGTATTTGATTAAATGTATCATAATTCAGCTGTCATTAGAGACTTTGATTCACAGCCCCAGAGTACCGGACCCAAATACTAGCCCAGGCACTGCCTGCTCAGTTTATTGTTAATTCTTTCATTGCATTTGAATAAGATTAAATTTCATTTTACATACATTTGTCAAAATTGTCCAACTAATCTTTCTTGGCAATGATATATTTATTTTAGTCATGTCTCAGCATTGTATTTATTTTTTTGAGCCAAGAGACTTTCAGTCATTTAAGCCCACTAAAATTGCATTGTGTTTAATGTAATCTGAAAAGCCATCTTAACTGTTTTATATAAATTTATCAGCACATTAGCATCTCTTTCAGCTATTGCACTGCAGGCTCATATCTCAGAAAGCAGAGAAAACTTCATTTTCAAAATTATCAGAAAATTGGTTTTAATACTGATTTGTTTCATAATGTTCAGAAAGAAATCACAGGGGTTATGAAAAGCTATGTGACACTAAGTAGATATGAAGAACATAATAAATTATCAGCATTTTTGAACAATAGTTAAAAATTAGCATTAATGCACTTCTAGCTTTTCATTTGATGAATACAAAGTTGATTTTATGAAACTAGTTTTATTATTTAAGGGTCTTTTATCTTAGCAATACTAGTTAATGTTGTAAATACTTTAGTTTACAGAGGTTTAATAATTGGCAGTTTCATATGACAATCTTAAGTACAAAGATTATTATAAACACACAGTTTACACGTTGTTCGATTTGTGTTATTTTGCTTTTTTTCATTAAAGCAATGTGGGCAGCTATTTGTTAGGATACCCTTTACTAAAAATTTTTAAAACACATTTTCTTTGTTCAGATACTACATTTCTTTGAAAGAAATCAATTTCTAGGCTTTCAGCTTTGGAATATAAGAATGACGTAACTGAAGCATTTTCATTGATTAGAAGTAATTAATAATTTTTACAGACATCTTTCTAGGTTATACAGTATATATATATTGTTTATGGCTCTCATTTAATCTGAAGACTTCCTGTTCCTTTTAATTAAAAGGAAATTCTGTTGTTAGTATATATTAGTTTCATTGTTAATCAGCGCTTTATAAATTTGTTAAAACATACTTGTTAACACAACTAGTTACTTGTACAGTATATTACTGTAATTGCATACATACAATGAAAAGTGGAGCCCAACGACTACAGTACAGATCATGTATATGTTTGTACATTGTCTAATATATTTGTGCACATTATCTTTGTCTTGCTTATTGTCAGAAAAACGACCAACAGACATTGTAAAGGTTTGGGGCAGCCACCCGTATAATATGTCCTGGCTGCAAAAGGTTAAAGTTTCAAGAGTTGTTCACAATACTGAGTCCAAAACAGAACTGAATATGAGGAAGTAAGACGGCAGCTTTAAAGGAGGGTGACATCATTGATGCCGGAACCGGAAGTGACATCATCGTGAGCACCGGGACCGGAAGTGACGTCTTCAGAGGAGTCGGGACTGGAATTGACTTCTTCAATACCCTGTGGGATTTCATGAGAATGAAAGGAGCTAAGAGAGACAGTTGGTGCACCTCGCCACCCCCTGGTCTGGTGTAGAATTACATTAACTCAAGCCCTTTCGCTGCCTCCTACTCACACTTTATGGTAACAATAGAATTTAATTTTAAAAGACAATTTCAGTACTGTATGCACAGTATGGACATTCAAAGATTTGCCAACAGAGTGAACAAGTGAAGTAAATTTTGAATCTTCCTGTCTGTTTTCTCCAGTGAAAGCCAATCATCAATTGGTTTTTATAAGCCCATTATTACATCTACAATGGACACTTTCCTTATTAAATAGGATGACATTTGATTGCATATCAATTAGTACCTACAACCTTTATTTTATAATGCAGCAATCATCATGAATAGGAGCCTTTCAGAATATGCTAGAACACAGTACAAGTCACAGTAACATTGAAAGGCATTTTTTTTTATTTCAAATGCAACATAAATCCATTACTTAGTTGAATGTTAACCTACTGATCTCTAACCTTTGTGAATCTGCCAGTTCAATGTATATTTTTTTGGGATCTGGAGCCTATCCAAGTCTACAGTTGGTAGAAGGCCTGAAGTAACCCTGCACCAGATATAAGGTCATCACATCCTCTCGATTCACACCAACCAATTTAGAGCTGCCAAATGTCTTTGGACACAAGAATGAAATACAGTCCTGAAACTGGAAAAGACATTGGGAATGTGACATGACCACACAGAAGCCACACAGGAATATAAGTGCTATGAAGTAGAAGTCAAAAAATTATATTATGTTGTTGTGTTTGTAAGGGGCATTCATCTCTAAAGTTTATTGAGGTTTAACATTGAGGGACATTTGTGGAAGCCTGCATTACTACTTTAGGGAAGGTGTGTTCTTAAGTATGGATTTTTTCAAATCAAAGTTCTTCACATCGCCGATCTTCTGCTGTGAGAGTGAAAGAGAAGGAAATAACTGGGAAAGGCAATAATTAACAGTGGCAAACATTGACTCAGAGTGGAATTACCAGTTCATAGATCCTGAAGTTGTCTCACATTTGTATTTATGGGACTACATATAGTCAAATATATGAGATGTGACTTAGGGCTCGTTTATACTTCACTCTCAGAACGCGTACGCGCATGCATCATAGCTTCCATGCGTTCTCAGTGTTCATTTGATGCGTCCTCTGAGCAGGTCCTCAGAAATTAACACGACATGTGTGCGAGCTGCAGTACCACCAAAAAGTCGTGGGGTGCAGTGTGATAAAAGTTGGAATGGGATGTCAGAGTCTCTGTTTACTATCTACATGTGACAAAAAGCCTCTATGCGGATCCTACGGGATCGATGTGCGCGCTTCAATGTTGGATGAATGGTTCGATGTGGTGAAGCAAAATGCCGACATACAGATGCATTCATGGTGCTTTTATATTCAAGCGTCGCATATTCCTGATCGTTATGACACAATACATTTTAAAAGTCTCACATACCATCTTCTCTGCCGACTTTTTTTTTGCAACTTCACAACAGCAACATAATACACAGAGCTGTATTTGAGCCACAGAGAGAAAAAAATAAGGACATGGAAAAACATGTATTTTGTGTTTAAAGTGGAAATTTCGGCTTTAATTTCTTAATGTCCACTTTAACCTCGTAGTTTACTTTATCATTAAAGCAGACCGTTGTAAACGTCATCCCAGTTTTTGATCGCTACGAGCTTCTTGAACCTGACAACAGCGGCAAGCAGCAGTAGATCACCACACAAAACACATTAAATGTATGATATTCCAAGTCTCTGCAAATTTAGAATCTTTAGATTTATACTTGATATCACTTTCATGATGAAATGCATTAAAGTATGTACAGTTGTGCTTGAAACTTTGTGAACCCATATTTCTGCATAAATATAACCTAAAACATCATTAGATTTTCACTCAAGTCCTAAAAGTAGATAAAGAAAAACCAGATCTTTAGCAAACTGCTGACGAGCAGCAATGTTTCATTTGGAGAGCAGTGGCTTTCTCCTTGCAACCCTGCCATGCACACCATTGTTGTTCAGTGTTCTCCTGATGGTGGACTCATGAACATGAACATTAGCCAATGTGAGAATTTACCCTGGGGTCCTTTCTGACCTTGCCGACTATTGCACGCCTTGCTCTTGGAGTGATCTTTGTTGGTCGACCACTCCTGGGGAGGAGGGTAACAATGGTCTTGAATTTCCTCCATTTGTACACAATCTGTCTGACTGTGAATTGGTGGAGTCCAAACTCTTTAGAGATGGTTTTGTAACCTTTTCCAGCCTGATGAGCATCAAGCACTCTTTTTCTGAGGTCCTCAGAAATCTTTGTTCGTGCCATGATATACTTCCACAAACATGTGTTGTGAAGAGCAGACTTTGATAGATCCCTGTTCTTTAAATAACACAGGGTGTGCTCACTCACACCTGATTGTCATCCCAATGATTGAAAACACCTGACTCTAATTTCACCTTCAAACTAACTGCTAATCCTAGAGGTTCACATACTTTTGCCACTCACAAATATGTAATATTCGATCATTTTCCACAATAAATAAATGACCAAGTATAATATTTTTGTCTCATTTGTTTAACAGATAAATTGCTAATTTCGTTTAAATAATGAACACTGCTAATAATTACACATATGGGGGTGACACGGTGGCAACGCGGTAGCACTGCTGTCTCACAGGGAGTCACGTCACTGGGATTCTCTGTTTGGAGTTTACATGTTTTCCTGCTGGGTTTCCACACTGTGCTCTGGTGTCCTTCCAAAGGTATGCAGTTTTGTGGATTTGGTCACCGCTAAAATGACTTCAGTGTATGTGTGTGTTTGTATTCACCTTGCGATGAGCGGAGGCCCCATTCCAGGGATTGTTTCTGCCTTGTGCCCAATGCTTGCTGGAATGGACACATCCCTGGATTGATGGATTTAATCATTAAACATCGTTTTCAGAGATATTGCGGTAAAGTGTCATCGGAATTTAATGGGTGTTCCAGGCAATTCACAACACAGAGAAACCTGTTCTCATCGTGATAATATCTCACACTTCCACCTGCTGGCTTTGTCCAGATTTACGTAAAGTATGTGCACAAGTATAAACAGTAAAACACTTGTGTAGCAGGAGCGTCCGCTGCAGCATACGTCGTATCACGTGAAGTATAAACCCGGCCTTACAGAGACTCATTTAAATGGGCAAGAGGAGACAATTACAGTTGCCATATCTTTTTGCCAAGTTGTTACAGTATTTCCATAAACATTTGGAGGTTTGTCTGTTTTGACATTTTCATGGAAGATCCTGAAGAAAAAAGACACACTAAAAATATATTAAGTGTGATATAAACACAGACCAAACATCATAAAAAGGTTTGGGGCAGCCACCCGTATAATATCCCTAGCTGCAAAAGGTTTGTAGAATTAAACAGAAATGTTCACAACACTGAGTCCAAAAAAGAACTGATTCCATGGTGGTAAAATGGCGGCTTTAAAGGCCCATACAGGAAGAGACTTCACCAAAGGGGCTTGTCCCGGAAGTGACATCATATGGACTGGAAGTGACGTCATCGAAGGCCCGGGACCTGGAAGTGTTGTCATCGATGAGGCGGGACCCAGAAGTGACGTTGTCTGGACCGGAAGTGCCGTCATCGAGGAGGCGGGTCCCGGAAGTGAAGTCTTCTAAGGTACCGGAACCTGGTAGGATTTCTCGGGAAAGGTCTGCAGGGAACTGAGAAAGACAGTCAGTGCACCCCGCCCTCCCCCTGGTCAGATGTGGTATTAACATTACTTAAGCCCTTCAGCTGTCTCCTATTTGCACGTGTGTGACATAAGTAAGATGGTTGGTATGCCAGGCTGGAAAAACCCACATAATTTCCATTGGGAGGCAAAATGATGTTGGTAAAATAAAAACCAAAAAGGTTTTCTTCTTTATTCAGCACTGTCCTGGAACACTTTGGCAATTACTTGCATGTTGGTCGAGTAAATGATGACCACTTGTAACTAAGTCATTGGGGATAGAATATTTTGCTTTTGACAAACTTGCCTGCACAGAGGTACATTAAAAAACCTGAATCTGAGAATATAAGCATTTCGGACATCTGGAATAAGGCATGGTTGTGGGTTCCCTTGGAGTTAGGAACTTTCAGGACAATTCATTTTGTAAATTATTATAACTGAAAATTCTCCTTTTTCACAAGGAAAGGCCACCAATACTGTGGGGAAGAACAGTTTTATTTTGGTGTTGGGTGATATCAATCTTAACCTATAAAAACAAACAAAATGTTTTTGTGTAAATAGCTGTTTTGTCTCTTTTTTTAGCATTGTAGAATTCAAATTTGCTTTGTTTTGTGACTTTGCTTGTTTTATCCAGTGATAGTTGATTGTTACACACTTCCTGCTGCAACCTTCTCTTATATGTCACTGAAACAGGTGGACTTGGGGGTCTTGGATGACTTCATAGTGTTTTCCTCCAATTTAAGACTGGAAGCAGAAACTATGTTAGGAGTGGTGTTGCTCTGTCTTGCCTCCCCTTTGCACTCTCAAATTGGTCCATGAACGTACACTTCCTATATTTGCATGTTAGACTATATATATATATATATGAAGAAACTAATAATAAGATAATAATATAAAACAGTAATATTAAGAAACAACCACAGGTAAAGAATTTGGGGCACAGAACAAAAAAGAACATATTGTACAAAAAAAAAAGATTGTTTTCAGGAGACGTCTTTCCAAATGGCCAACAGAGCAGAAAAGCTTTGCCTAGGAGGCAAAGAGGAAGTAATGTCAAGAATCATCAACTTGTACAGCCTCTGATCAGTAGGCAAGAAAGGAGAAGATATCAATGACAGTGCTCTCTCTTGACTCGGGGTAGAATTTCTATCTATACACCTGCCTTGAGTATGCCCCCAACTCACGCATATTATATACCCCGTCTTGTCTCTCTATTATAAAAAAAAATCTTGGAAGGGAGACAAGACGTGATCTTTTCGGAAGACATTTTGACCTCACGCGAGACAAGGCAGTGAGACAAAGGGACAGCTGCTGTACAGGCTTTTAAATGATCGACACACAGCGTAACAAGCAGAACATGCAGCTCACCTTCAGCAGCAGCAGCAGCAAGCCAATGTAATCCGACCGTATCTCTTTAGCATGCGTAAAGCCCCCACCCCACCCCTTCACAACGCGAGCGGCAGAGATGCAAAGTGGCAAAAGGACAGCTGCTGTACAGGCCTTTAAATGATCGACACGCACCGCAACAAGCAGAACACGCAGCTTGACAGCAACAGCAGCAAGACAGCAGCTGATCCGACCGCATCTCCTTAGCATGCATTTAGCCACCCCATCACAACACGAGCAGCGTTGTATGTCCCGCAAGAAAGAGATTTAACCATGCCTGGGGCCGGAAATAAAGGACAAAGAGTAGATGACAAAGTAGAACATCGTAAAGAATTCAAAACTGTTGGTGCGGTATACATGCACAGCAGGTTAGAGATAATGGAAATATGAAAATTCCAAAGTCTCAAAAAAAGGATAGTAAAGATTGCATTAGCGCAAACAAACGGAAATTAATACTCGGTGAAATAACCGAACAGTGAAAAGAGAATGAATATATTGTTTGGATTTAAACTTTAAGTCTGAGACTTGTAGGTTGTCTAATTCGTGTTGCCAGCGGGAATTAAAAGATTCTAAAAACGTTGTTGCACTATGAAGTCCTGTGAGATGGAGACTTTTAACATGAGATTCTTTCAAGTCACGCCCTACTTACAACTATTTTCAAACAAGATCACGGTCATCTAACCTGAGTCGTGTGAATGCTTTTGTCAGACACACTTCCTGCACTCTCAGATCTTATAAATTTTATCAGGACAATAATGTGATACATTCTAGATGTCATGTCAACAACAAAGCGAAGAAGAAAGAGCATGGACAAACATTCGAGAAAGTCGTTTTATTTATTAGAGAGAAAGAAACAATATTCACTCACAGGCAGATATACGTTGTGTTGTCACGATGCAAGTCCAAACACAGAATCAAAATTCAATGCAATCTTGAAGAAAAGTTAATTCCAAATATTGTTTTAACAAAAGTTTTAAAGTAAAAGTGAAAATAATGCATATGTAACAATTCCCATGAAAATAACAATCTCTTTAAATTGTATATCCGGTAAACCAAACCTGGGGTGGGAGAGCGAAGCGAGCAGGGGGCAGAGTCCCCTAGTATATATATAAAATGGAGAAAATGTGCAGAAATTCCAATTGTCTTTTTCTCAAATACAGTATTCTTAATTTACGCCACACATCATTTTTTTTATAATCTAATTGAAAAGTGTGACAATAAGAGCCTGATAAACTTCACATTAATTGGATTTTGCCAGTTCAATAAATATATGTATAGAAAGTGCAGTATAATGAATTGGAATGCAAATTTTGTAAAACGTTTTACAGGACATTGGCACTCTCCTTTTGGATAAAAGAAGCACTTTAATTTTTTTACTAAAACAGACAAGCAAAGATAAAATAGCCATGTCTTATATCAATAATTATGGAGCTTTGTATTTAATAGCAAAGTGTTCCTGTCCATGCCGAACTGATGAGCTAAGAACATTATTAAAAAGAAAAAATTCTATTTGAGGGAAAGCGTTTTATCAGGAGGTTTCTAAAATAAATGTATCTTTCAAACTTAGAGGTAGGAAATTTTTTACACATACTTACATGTAGATTGCACTTCCACAATTTCCAAGGCTACAAAAACAAGAAAAGATTTTTTTTCAGTTCTTCAGTCTGAATATTGAATTGTATTACTGATTCCAATCTTTATGACAGCTTTTGTAATTATCTTTTACAAGATGATAAAAATAATGAATACAGTCTTTTATTATTCATTTAAATCATTCCTTAATGGTTTTCATTTCCCATGACAGTCTGTTACAACATTCAGCATCCTTGAGTACTCCAATCCTGTTTTGAATTCAGCATTTGTAAGATATGTACTTTTTTCGCTTGGTCTCATTTGTGTTTCTGTGATGCTGTACACTCCTGTTAATTTATCTACATACAGACTTGTGTATTAGGACAACATTTAGTTAGCAATGATGCCTCATAGATTCAGTGAGGGACGTTCTAAGCTTGTACTGTTCATTTCATTCCTTCATTTTCTCTTCACTTTACACACTCCCTTCCAATTCCTCCTTTCACTCTCTACATTTCATTATATCCATTGTGTCCGCAGCGAGCAGCCTCCCAGTGAACCACTGCTTTGCTTTTCAGGTAGAAGATGCAGTGCTATACACTTAGCAGAGAGTTCTTCAGATCAATAAGCTTGCACTTGAAATGAAGGCCATCCCTTCCGGATTTATCAGAACAGGGTGGGAAGCGCGATTACAAGCCAGATAAAGGCCACGGTTACATGCGATCCACAGCATGTCTTTCAGACAGCGTGTTCACAACAGATTAAAGAAAAAAGAATTTGCTTCTACCCAACAGAGCGCCAAAGGATTGAACTGAAAAGAAGCTAGAGTTATACCACTTGAGCTGCGGCCGACACACTGAAGCGCGGAAGACTAAAACGATCAACGTGTTTCTCAGTATTTATGGTAAGTAAACTCCTTCATAAAGGTTGTGCACTTCCTATGCAGTAAACATAAACATCATTTCAGTTATGAAGTTAAAAGCCTATCCCGAAGTGTGAAGACACGCCACAAAAAAAAAAAAACAAACAAAAAAACCAATCGTGTACTGATTGGATGCTAATGTATCTTAGTTTGCACAGGCAGACAAAGAGTGTTAAGAAATCAGAAGACTATCAGTTAATTGTAGAACAGAGACTTCCAGTGTACAAAACAGTGCATACTTAAATGAGTGATCAATAAATAGATTTAATAAATAAATCCCTTAAAATTGTGCCTTAAAACTATTCTATGCCTTTGGGTAGTTAATTCAAAGATAATCCAGATAAATAAGTTTAAATCCCAAGCTATATAACAAATATGTGAGGTTTCATCTAGAATATGGACTATTCCCATTTTGCGAACAACCTATTTATTAAATTTACATATAGAAAAGGAAGTCTTTTAAAACCTTGTGAAAGAACTCCACACAACATAGAGAAAAGTCTGGGGGCATCCACCCAAAATGGAAGTTTGTGGTTCAAAATGGTACAAGTCTTAACAGACTTCAGTCCAACACAGAACAGTACAGACAGGCAAACATGGTGGTTTTAAAGCTGGACAGGGGAAGTGAAGTAATCGGGGCAGAAACTGGAAGTGATGTCATTGAGTCCAGGTGAAATTTCCCGTGGATGCTCTGCTGATGAAAAAGAGGAAGGATCAGTCAACACTACCAATCCCCTGGTCTGGCACAGAATTATCCCTTTTTGAGCCTTTTAGCTGCCTTCCATGCATACATTGTGTGTCATCCGTTATTTGTCTTACAAACCCCAATGATGCTAAATTTGATAAGTTGAAACAATTTTTAACCTCACACTGGTAGTGCTAAGACTGGATTATCTTTTCCGTCATCACAAGTACATCTTGATGCTGCCTGTGAAACAGAGCTGGCCTGGATATCTGAGAAAAGGCTAGAAGTTTCTCTCACTATTAATTTGCTTCCTGTATTTAAAGCAATTTTGCACCCATGTAGATACTGCATATTGAATTCCCACTTCCCATAGATGATGCTGCTGCATTGAGAACCTGCTGAATAGAATAACGCGAGACTGGCCAGGCAGCATCGAGACACACTTGTGCATTCACCTGCTGTGGTTCACTCACCTTGTCCTGAGCATCATGACCCCAATAAAAGATCATGAAATAGTTGGAAAAACCCAAGAAAGATCAAACGCCCATTCCCATTAATGTGAAAACTGAAGTGATAAAGCATATGTAAAAAGACATTTAATAAAGGACAATATCTTATTAGGATTTCATTTGATAGCTAATATTATTAAATTAATTCTGTAAATTGTGATGCATTTCTGTATTATTTGAACAAAAATGGGTGTTATTTTTGGTTCCAGAGAACTCTTAAATTAAATGTTTTCCAGAACAAATTAGTGCTACAAAATGGGAGAAGCTTGTACTGTATTGGTCTCCATTGTATCGGTATTGTGGACCTCTCTGTTACTTTAAAATGAGTTCTTCAAAAAATCACAGGGACACAGATGTAATCCTTTTAATGGTAAATCTTGCACAAATGTTAGAATGGTTTTTTTTCACACAGGGAAGTGTAGAAAAATGGAATGAGTTACCCAGTAGTGTGTTAGATGGTAGTACTTCAGAGATCTTGAAAGCTTAATTTAATCCTATAAATAAGGATTGATGAGTTTGATTGAGCTGATATGACATATCATGGCTACATTTTTCAAATATTCTTTTGTTCAGCTAATGTTTTTTGTTTACCCTATGCCATACTTCCCCCTAGGGACAAATAAAAATCTATCTATCTTTCTGTCTATCTATCTGTACTTACACAGTCCGGCATTTTGTTTATTTTAATACATTCTTGCAACACACAATTTATAACAAATAAATAATTTTCAAGGGAAAAGTGTGTCCACCCATTATAATCAGGAACGGAGTAATTGTGATAAGCAAGAAAAAAAAATTTGCTCCTTGAGAATTTCCATGAAGTGCTCTTAGTGGCATAGTGCACAGATAATCAAAAGATGTCTGTCATAGTTTGATTAAGTTGCCATATATATTTAAACTAATAGGAGCCATCAGTAAAAGACAGAATGCAAGGATTTTGAAAATTTATAAGAAACACAAATGAAAGCATCTTTTCGTACAGAATGTACATGAAAAGTACATGAATACTGATGTTAGATGGTGCAATTTGTCTGAGTGCCATGTGTCTGCTACCCACAGGGCCTGATGACTCATTTTTACTGCAGAGACATCACTTTTATTGGTCACTGCTCTGTAGTTGAAAGGCAAGTGGCATTTGTCTGGAACACACTACTCCAAAATTTCATTCAGTGGCTGAGTTACAATATGCACTTTAGTGAGTATAATTTCCTCTCAATCCACTGGAAGAGTAATCCACTAGTAATTTATTTAAAAAAACACACACAGCAAAGAAAAGAAAATAGAATAAGAAAATTAAATAAATAAAATGTCTTAACACGATAAATACAATGGAAAAGGAGACTCATATCATTGCCTGTCCATGTGAATCCAAAACACAGGTATTTTCCAGTGTATATGTAATATAATAACAGTTAAAAAATGAATTTATTGAAGCCAAAACAGATAAAAACTGCAACAAGAAGTAGCATACAAAAGAATGCTGCACAAAAGAAATTGGCCCTTGAATGACAAATATTCATTTTTGTAAACAATGTCTTTTTTTACTTTTGAACTAGGGCAAATAAACAGTCAAACAGATGGAATGCAAGATGAAAACAATAAAGCAGAGCAGTAGTAATGTCACTCAAAAAATGGAAAGAAATCTGAAAAAGAATTTCATACCTAGATAATTAAAAATAAGACTGAAAATGTTATTTTAGGAATACATTTAAATGAAAGTGAAATAATTTAAGTACATTTCAATTTTACTCAATCTTTAAAAAGAAACATTTTCTTTAATTAAGGGTTAAAAATGAACATTGAAAAATAAAAAATACAATTAGTGAATCTGACTCTCATTACCAATGTGTCCAGAATATATTGCCTTAGGTCAGAAGACATGACTACAAAGTCAGTCAGTAACCTTTGGTTCAAGGTATTCTACACAGTCAGTATCATGAACCTCTTATTCAAACATGGTCTTTGTTATGGACAGTTCATGACTAGCACAGCAAACCAGTACCAACTCACCACCTGAATCTGAAGAGGTGGGATGTTCCTCCTAATCACATTCCTCCAAGTTATCAAGTTATCTTCCCCTATCCCTTTGTTATACTGGCTTTCCGGCCAGGTAAGGATCTTCGTCGGTTCATATCCACGTCGGTGTTGGCAACTCCTGCCAATCTCCAGGCTGAGGCAGGGAATGTCCTACCTTTCCTCTTCCTTAAGCTCTAGACTGGCCTCCCAGCCAGGTAAGGAGACTTGAACCATCCCAGCAAGGATGCCAGCTTATACACTGGATGTGCATAGCAGCAACACCGTAATGCAGAAAATTGGGATTAAATTCTGTATGGAGTTTGCCCTCTTCCTCTTCTGTATTTATTTTTACTCTTACTTGGTGTCTTTAGATTAACTCTGTAACTATCCAGTCTCCTGTTAAACTGGAGCCATATGTGTGCAAAACGTTCATGCAGGCATACACTCGATTGTCCTTCATGACACTGCCCAATCTGCACCTTTAATTTTATAACATGAGTTGCCATCTGATTTAAGTTTTTTCAAAGAAGTATCAGGTGTGCTAATTGATAATATTCTTGACATAGTAAATTCATCATTAAATACGGGAGTCTTCCCAGACTGTCTTAAGACTGCTGTAGTTAAACCCCTACTCAAGAAAAATAATTTTGACCCCTCTCCTTTTGAAAATTTTAGACCCATTTAAAACCTGCCCTTCTTAAGTAACATTCTAGAGAAGGCAGTCATTATGCAGTTAAATAACCACATCAATAAACATGTTATTCTTGATAAATTTCAGTCAGGTTTTAGAACAAATCACAGCACAGAAACTGCACTTGTTAAAGTAGTAAATGACCTGCGGGTAAATGCAGACAGAGGCCATTTATCTGTTCTCATCCTCCTAGATCTGAGTACCGCATTTGATACCATTGATCACAATATTCTTAGAAATCGCCTTAGTCAATGGGTGGGCCTCTCTGGCAGTGTCTTAAATTGGTTTGAATCCTACCTGGCAGGGAGAAAATTCTTTGTTAGTTGTGGTAATCACAACTCAAAGACGCATGATATCCTATATGGTGTTCCACAAGGCTCTATCCTGGGTCCGCTGCTCTTCTCAATCTATATGCTTCCGTTAGGTCAGATTATCTCAGGGCACAACGTGAGTTACCACAGCTATGCTGATGGCACACAGCTGTACTTATCAATAGCACCTGATGACACCAACTCTCTCGATTCACTAACACAATGTCTGACTTGTGTTTCTGAATGAATGAATAGTAATTTTCTCAAGCTAAATAAAGAGAAAACTGAAATTTTAGTGATTGGCAATAATGGATTCAATGAGGTTATCAGAAATAAACTTGATGCATGAGGATTAAAAGTCAAGATGGAAGTAAAAAACTTAGGGGTAACTGTTGACTGTAACCTGAATTTTAAATCGCATATTCATCAGATCACTAGGATAGCATTTTTTCACTTAAGAAACATAGCAAAAGTTAGACCTCTTATATCATTGAAAGATGCTGAGAAATTAATTCACTGTAACGCACTTCTCTCAGGACTACCCAAAAAAGACATAAATCGTTTGCAACGAGTGTAGAATGCAGCTGCTAGAATCTTAACTAGGAAAAGAAAATCCTAACACATGTCTCCTGTTTTGATGTCACTACACTGGTTACCTGTGTCTTTCAGAATTGACTTTAAAATTCTGTTTATGGTTTATAAAGCCTTAAATAATCTCGCTCCATCTTATATATCGGAATGTCTGACACCCTATATCCCAAATCGTAACCTTAGATCCTCAAATGAGTGTCTCCTTAGAATTCCAAAAGCAAAACTTAAAAGAAGTGCTGAGGCGGCCTTCTGCTGTTATGCACCAAAAATCTGGAATAGCCTGCCAATAGGAATTTGCTAGGCTAATACAGTGGAGCACTTTAAAACACTGCTGAAAACACATTGCTTTAACATGGCCTTCTCATAACTTCACTTTAATTTAATCCTGATACTCTGTACGTTCAATTCATTATAATAACTATTCATGGTGGCTCTAAAATCTGTACTGACCCCTACTCTCTCTTCTGTTTCTTTTTCCGGTTTCTTCGTGGTGCGGCCTGTGCCACCACCACCTACTCAAAGCATCATGATGCTCCAACATTGATGGACTAAAAGCCAGAAGTCTACATGACCATCATCATCAAGTCCTTCCGTAAGAACCCTAAATACAAAGAGGACTGTTTCATTTATGTTAGGTAGAATGCCCAGAGGGGACTGGGCGGTCTCATGGTCTGGAATCCCTGCAGATTTTATTTTTTCTGTCCAACCGTCTGGAGTTTTTTTTTGTTTTTTCTGTCCTCCCTGGCCATCAGTCCTTACTCTTATTCTATGTTAATTAATGTTGACTTATTTTATTTTCTTACTGTGTCTTTTATTTTTCTATTCTTCATTATTTAAAGCACTTTGAGCTACATTTTTTGTATGAAAATGTGCTATATGAATAAATGTTATTGTTGTTGTTAAACCACACATGCGCCCTCTGATAACTAAAGTATTTTTTGCAACACTGCCCTATCTGTAGTGCACATGTTTATCATTTTATGAAACCAAAAATGTAGCTGCTGGATTTGCATTACTTTTTTGCACATTATTTTCAAATTGCTGTTCTGTTTCTCTTCTTTAACAGAGTCTTTGCCATTCGCCAATAAACAGAAAAACAACAACAAAAAGAAGAGCAAAGACACATTCAATTTCAAGAGCACTCTTTGCTTCTTCAAAAGATGAAAATGTTTGAATTTAATAAAAACTTGAAAAAAAACCTTTCACAGGGAGAACTTAACAACCGTGTACCAAAAAGAGAGTGAAGTGAAATGCGGTGTGTGTCCATGAACTTTATAAATGAAAATATGATGGCTAGGCAATTATTATTATTATTTTTCATTTTTATTGAATGTTTTTCAGTTTCTAAGAGTATTGTATATGTTATTATATCATGCACGTACCGTATATCCCACATCAGTTGTTTAGTCTTTACATTTGATTTAAATCCTCTTTAATAAAACCCTTGTGTGCGTCCAGTGTCCGTTTGTGTGTGTCTTCTGGTGAAGTGCGCATGCGCGGTGCCACACAGCACTTGTTCAGTCTCTTCCTGTGCATTCCCTGTGCAGAGAGAGAGAGACAGACAGACACACACATACAGGTACACACACAGGCGCGCACAAGTCACACACACACACACACACACACGACAGACAGACACACACACAGACACAGAGGCGTGCACTTAAGAGACACACACGCGAGAGACACACACACAGGCACGCGCGTGCATTGTTGCAATGTTACTTTTCTTGGTTGTTTATTAAATTACAGATTTTTCAAATGTTCATTTTTTCCCCTGTGCTTAAAACTCATTAAAAAAAGAGTTTTCAACGAGCGGGTCATAAGGCTATAGCGCAAATTCTTGCAGTGTTAGTTTTCTCTGTTGTTCAAGGTTTTCTTAGTGTTATTCAATGTTTTTACATATAGTTTACTATTACGCTGTGCTTTCTATGGTATAGTTAACTATATTTGTGCTTAAAAACGTAAAAAAATATATATTTACATACAGTTCATACGGTCGGGAAACGGATTATTTGTATTAACATACAATCCTATGGGGGAAATTACTTCGGTTCACGACCAAATCGGGTTACAACTATAGTTTTGGAACGAATTATGGTCGTGAACCGAGGTTCCACTGTATTACTGTCAGACAAAATTACAGGCATTTCACAGAAATACAAACCAGTATTACTGAGAGAGAAAATTAAAGGCACACAATACAGTGACACATATTACAGCCACATACAAGGTTTCTTGCCATTTAATATAGACTGTTCATACAAATTTTTATGCACTACTGTTCTAGCGCCCGTTATTTTAACGGGCTTAATGTCTAGTAGAGAAATAAGTTAGTATAGAATAGCAAATTACTTAAAATGTTCTTAACAGTAGAATTTTTGAAGCCTACAAAAAATCTCTTCATCCTGGTCCACCTTAAATACCTTCACACCTCTCCATCAGCATCTTTTGTTTTGTAAATGCGTTGATCAGCACAAGCAGCCAGCAGCCTGCTGTCCCATCCCCCGCCTTGACAGAGCTCAGCTCAGGCAAAAACCTCTCCTAGCTCAAGCCAAGGCTTCTTATCTGCGTGTGGGATCTGGAGTTGTATAGGGAAAATAATACAGCATGTCGTTATTTGGAATACATGCATTTCATGTGTGTTCCGTGTCTACAAAGATCTGGGTAAGTGTAGGATGAAAGGAAATGCGAGAAATGCAAGAAATGCTGAACACATGCGTAAAGCAGAAACTTTTTCCATGTTATACTAGATTGGAAATGCCTGCTCCAGGATAGTGCGAGAAGTTGCTCAAGACATGCAATCTGTTATAAGGCATCTTATTCACGGGACTTTCTGAATTGAATATCATTTGTATATTGATTTTTTCTATAATTCTGTTCAAAATGGGGATTTTTTATATGATTTTGATAGCACATTTTTGATATGCATGCTGCGCCCATGTCAAAAACCAAGAAATGGGACCCACTTGTTGGTTTGCCGGTGAGTTCTCATATGTATGTTGTAAGGTTTCTAAACTTGTTTGGGACTTCCCCCAGTGGAACGCCGAAGAGAGTCCCTAAGTGTGAGCGCTGCGTCAATGGAATACAGTTTATCATTTGCCGGGGCAACCACAGGCTCCCAACGTGGAAGCGGCCCGCAGCTAAAGCAGATCCGAGTCGATCGTGGTCGCAGTATAATCACTTGCCGTCAATGGGTGATGCAAGGAACATTATAAATGCAGGGAACAGGATTACTTGGCCACTAATCTGGCCACGACCCTGCCAGATTGCTGTGTCTAAATAACCATGCTGTTCCTGTTTCAAGCGGAATAAAGTTGGTTTTGTTAAAGTACTGAGACTGATCTTTGTGTTTTGGGATGCAAGACAGGGACTCACACGTCACAACATTTATACACAACATCATGAATGTTGATGTTTATTTTCCAAAAATTACTGGACGGCCTAGGTTCAAAAGATGCCATATTGTTTTTTGCTTGGAGTAGGCAACAGGATCAAATGGATCATTATATACAATATTTTTGTATCATTTTGATAGATCATAGTAGTGTGTTAGCTGTCTTTTGAAACATGTCCATTTCAGGTTCTTCTGGTAGCAGAAATGAAGATCTTTTTCAAGACTGTCTTCACCTTGATTGTTTTGGAGATGAAGCCTACAGAACTACAGGGTGGGCCATTTATATGGATACACCTTAATAAAATGGGAAT
>JANRMT010062856.1:108179876-108241739 GCA_026402145.1 Polypterus bichir lapradei
TTAAAACAAAGCACACCATTGTTTTTCTTGTGAAATTCCCAATAAGTTTGATGTGTCACATGACCATCTTCCTATTGAAAAAACAAAAGTTGGATCCAAAATGGCTGACTTCAAAATGGCCACCATGGTCACCACCCATCTTGAAAAGTTTCCCCGTTCACATATACTAATGTGCCACAAACAGGAAGTTAATATCACCAACCATTCCCATTTTATTAAGGTGTATCCATATAAATGGCCCACCTTGTATATTTAGGTTATTTAAATAAATACTATTCTTGTTTAATGGATTAATAAGGACTCTTGTTCAATGGGTACATGTTCCAGTGGTGGCCCTATTCTTTGACCAGTGGATTTGGCTGCAGTCTTTTTCTATGGCTTCAAGTACTGGTTGAGGATTTGCTCTGTGGTAACATGTTCAGGTTGTGGCTTTGTTCTATGCCCAGAAGCTCCAGTGGTAGTCTTATTCTAAGACTTTCAATTCTATTTGCAGATCTGCTCTATGGTTACAGGTTCTGCTTGCAGGTTTGTTCTCTGGTTACAGGTTCCAATTGCGGCCTTGTTCTTTGAACACAGGTTCCATCTGTGGCCTTGTTCTATGGGTACAACTTTATTTTAAAGGTTTCCCCTGGCAACATACAGTAATTATTCATCCATAGCAGCAGCTATACTACATGCACTTCAGTACAGGTCATCCACCTGAAGCTAAACATGTTCTGGCCTGGCCAATACTTGGATGAGGGACCAACCAGGAAAAGCTTGGGTTGCTGCTGGATAAGGTGTTGGTGAGGCCAGCAGGGAGTGCTTACCCTGTGACCTGAATGTGCATCTCAATGCCCCAGTGCAATGATGGGGACACTGTGCTTTAAAAATGGTGCCGTCCTTCACATGAGACATAAAACCGAGGTCCTGACTCTCTGTGGTCATAAAAGATCCCTGGGCAACTTTTGAAAAGAGTAGAGTTTATCCCATTGCCCAGGCTAAATTGCCATCCATGGCCTAGTTATTCTAGCCCCTTAATCATCCCCCTAATTGATTAACTATCTCTCACCCCTTCACCATCTAAGAACTAATGCGTGGTGAATGCATTGGCACAAAATGGCAGCCATTGCATCATTCAGGTGAATTCTACACATTTGTTATGGTTGAAGTGGCTCCCCACTCACTATGTAAACCACTTTGAGTAGTGAAAAAGGCACTATATAAATGTAAAGAATTAATTATTATAGTACAGATGTAATTTTGTGTTTTTGTTTGATTTTTTAGACAAATTGCACACTACATTGACCCAGGACCTTGGACTAAGAGAATGGGCAGACATTTTGAAGTAAATGTTTTGATACTTTAACAACGTTGTATGTTGATTAAGTAACATTATACACATTATTTGGCATTTTTCACCACATTCACTAATGACATCTATAGGTATTCAATATTAAGTTTGTTCCAGGACTTTCTCAACAAACCACTGGAAACTACTGTGGTATCGTCATGCTCATAGTGTTTGCTTTTCTGTAACATTTCAAAGTCACAGGATGTAAGAGAGACCTTTATACAACATCAACAATATTTATTTCTGTAGCATATTTTCATAAAAAGGATGTAGCTTTAAGTGCTTTACAAGATGTCAAAGAAGTAGTTACATGCAAAGAGAAACAAATTACATTTGGATAAGAATAATAATGAATAAATAGTATACAAAATGTAAAAAAAGTAATGCAAACTAGCAGGGGATAGATATATAATTAAGAAAAGTACAGTCCATGACAGTGCCATGATAAGGTCAGATGGCCAGGGTGGACAGAAAAAATAAAACACCAATTAAGCTGGAGATAAAACAAAATTTGTAGAGGTCCCAAGACCAAAATACCACCCAGCCTCCAGTGGGCATTTGGCCTAACATAAATGTTCTTAAATAGTTCTTTATTGTTTTTTGTTAGGCTGTGTCTCAGAGGATTTAATGCAGTGTGTCTTGTGAGTTGGGGTATCTGTTTTCATTCAGACATCACAGGTGGCTACACAGAACTTTGATCAGGTGAAATAGAAAAGAAAACAGAGAAAATTAAAGAGTAACAATGAGTGCAGACTCACTGAAGAGAGTCTCTGCATATCTATGTTATTAGGAGTATAACTAAACTGAAGCTACAAAAAAGGTAAATTAAAAACTGGGCTTTTTATATTTCACAGTATGCCCTCTGCCCACATGAATTATTTCTTATTATGAAGAAAAACATATAAATCAGTGTCCCATTCACCAAATTATTGCAACACGTATTTTGTTTTAGAGTGACCAACCATTAATCTACGAGTGGTGATGCGTCTTACTAAAGGAGAGGTTTCAAAAATGAGGGGTATGACAGCCCCACAACATTTCTAGTGTCTCATTGTATTATTTCATTAAAATAGATAGATACTTTATTAATCCCAATTGGAAATTTATATACTCCAGCAGCAGCAGCATACTGATAAAAATAAACAATATTAAATTAAAGAGTGATAAAAATGCAGGTAAAACAGACAATAACTTTATATAATGTTAACGTTCACCACCCCCACCCCCCCGGGTGGAATTAATGAGTCGCATAGTGTGGGGAAGCAACGATCTCCTCAGTCTGTCTGTGGAGCAGGACAGTGACAGCAGTCTGTCGCTGAAGCTGCTCCTCTGTCTGGAGATGATACTGTTAAGTTATCCATCTTTGTGTTCATAAGGCATGACCAAAGGTCTTCTTCCTGGAGTGATGAGGCTAGTGAATTGCTGCAAGGTATAGAATGTCCAGGTTAATCTCTGCAACTGTCCAACCTCACATGCAAGCTACGATTGACTGGATGGCAGATAAGAAGCATCTGGTAGACTTGTGACAGGTGTCAGGTCACACTTACAGGTAATCTAACTTAGACACCATTTAAATATCCGACTACGCCACCCAGTTTTATCAAGAAACTGGGAACTCCTGAAATTTACCAATAATAGCACACAGTGTTCTTTAAATTGGGCGGTGAGTAAACACACAATGAAAGACACAACAGTAATTTTAGGAAAAGCAACAGTAACTTCTATTACACTAGACAATAATAAGTACATGAAAAAGATAAATGAACATAAACCAAATCTAACAGTATCATGAAGAAAATTTCTTTTTTTAGAAAGGAAAGCACACAGTCCACACTCTAAAAGTCCATTAAAAACAGAATTGGATGATACAACCTGTAGTGGTGCAAAGTCCAGTTTGTTCTCAGTGTTACCCCAACACTTAATTGTTCAACTGTCCACGGATGCACTCTGTTCACCGGACACTCGTTTCCCAAGAGAGGTTTTGTCAAAATCGTGGAATCCCTGTCGGCGTCTCTTCGTTGTTCCCTTTTTTCCACCCTGGGCTCCTTGTACTGCTGTGCCTAGGCACGCCTTATTTCTTGTCTGCCAGCTTTGCTCGGTCCTTTCATGCAGCTTCCCTCTCTCGCTGGACCCACAACCGACGTCTCCTTGTAGAGCTGTCTCTTCCTCCCTGGAAGTATTGCCGTCCTTGTGCCTCACGCCGTGCCAGCCACGTACCCTTGTTAGCCTGCGAGCCCCTGTGCTCTGTCCGAGTGTCTTGGCTGTGTTCTCAGTGGACTATCCCCCCCTGACTTTTGCCTTCTCCTGGCCAGAGATTAAATCTCCTTCAGTCCCTGCAATTATCAGTTCTGGACAACCAGATTAAACAATGGCATATCTAAATTTCCTGGGTTTAACAAATAAAGAAAACACAAGTTAACAAAATGTATTGTTACCAACCATTAATGAGTACAGATCTGCTGTTTAGAAACCAATATTGTCAAACATGTTAATTGCCAAGTCAGGTAAATACAGAAATCCTCCAAGGAAGGAGCAGTTCTGTTATCACAACTTTGTATTGTTTGTAATGTGAACCAGCCAAAACCTTCAAAGTGGTGACTCCTTTGCAATACAGCAAATACCTACAATCTGCAAACAGCCTTTTAACTTCTCACCCCCAGTGCCAACAATGGGTGCCTATTGCCTGTTCATCTGCTGGGTTTTAAATGTAATATTGACATGTTTCTTTTCCTAAGAGAAAAAATGGAATGACTTATTGTACAAAAAATGTCCCCCTCTGACAGACTTCATTGTATAAGTGTAAGGAACCCAGCAGAATTTGTTGGTATGTTACTGAATATTTGCCAAACATCACATGGTTCATATCATAAAGAGTCACTACATGTAAAAAGTGACGACAAACTGTAATGTATGGATTGGTTTTGACGTGTGTGCATACCTTTCACTAGACTGCTACTGACCAGAGCCATCAGTAAAAGTGTAGTAGGTGATTTATGTGGTACAGGGATAGAACTAGGTACCTGGTCTTATAATAAGTCATTCACTTGTAACTTCAGCTAATGGTTTGGGAGCATTATGTGTACTTTGATTTAACTAAAAGTAAATGGGAGAAAGGGGGCTTTTTCATAATAACATATTGCTTATTGCTGCATTTAGAAAAAAATCAATGGCCTTTTTTGTATTTTTGTTTTTTACACCTAAAGGATTCTCAGTGGTAATGAGACTTCAAAGTAGCTGGATAGATTCCAGGAAAAGTCATCTTTCCGAGTGCCTGTGTACCTGAAGTCTGAGGAACAACAGGATGCCCTTTTCTCAAATATTGAAAGATTTCTAAAAATTGCACGAACAACATTCCCTATTAGAGATCATGTGTAGTTTGCACTAGATGTGTTATTCCCAGAGGTAAGACTACTGAGGTTGCATGTTTTACAAGTAATTTGTGCACCACTTGATCTGCAGTGTTCTGTCTGCATGAATATAGTGATGTTTTTGTTTAAGCAATACAGTAAGCATCATTGGACTTTTAATATTAGACAGGAATATCTCAGTGTGTGAATCCTCACAAACACAGTAATTATTGTTTTTCTCATTGCACATACGTTACAAGTTCCACTAACAATGATGAGTTTTTTTCATTTTGCAAAATAAAATACATTTATTTTATTAAGGTATTGTGCTTTGTTGTTGGCTTTTGAAAGAACTGAGATTTAATTACAGTTAAACATACTGTAGCATCCCTTTCTACATTTACATGAGTGGAATTGGCTATGACCTATGCAGTAGATATTATATTACCATTAGTAAATATTTTCATTTATACTGTATATTCATTTATAATATGATGTAGACAAATTCAGGTATATACAAAGAACCTTGTTTTTTCAGTTCTTTCTTACTTTTGGATAGTCTGTCATCGATGCCCTGGCTGCCCTATAGGATGTGTCAAGAAAGTAATCAGAAGACTTATTTCTTGCTGGTCTAGTGTACAGTAAAAATAAAAAATAAAATCAACTCAATGAATGTTTGAACTTCACTGCCTGGCCAAAAAAAAAGTCGCCACCAAAAAAAAAAAGGTCACACACTCTAATATTTCGTTGGACCGCCCTTAGCTTTGATTACGGCACGCATTCGCTGTGGCATTGTTTCGATAAGCTTCTGCAATGTCACAAGATTTAGTTCCATCCAGTGTTGTATTCATTTTTCACCAAGATCTGATGGAGTTTGACCGCTGCGCAAAGCCTTCTCCAGCACATCCCAAAGATTCTCAGTGGGGTTAAGGTCTGGACTCTGTGGTGACCAATCCATGTGTGAAAATGATATCTCATGCTCCCTGAACCACTCTTTCACAATTTGAACCGATGAATCCTGGCATTGCCATCTTGGAATATGCCCGTGCCATCAGGGAAGAAAAAATCCATTGATGGAATAACCTGGTCATTCAGTATATTCAGGTAGTCAGCTGACCTCATTCTTGGAGCACATACTGTTGCTGAACCTAGACCTGACCAACTGCAGCAACCCCAGATCATAGCACTGCCCCCACAGGCTTTTACAGTAGGCACAAGGCATGATGGGTGCATCACTTCATCTGCCTCTCTTCTTACCCTGATGCGCCCATCACTCTGGAACAGGGTAAATCTGGACTCATCAGACCACATGACCTTCTTCCATTGCTCCAGATTCCAATCTTTATGCTCCCTAGCAAATTGAAGCCTTTTTTTCCGGTTTGCCTCACTGATTAGTGGTTTTCTTACGGCTACACAGCTGTTCTGTCCCAATCCCTTGAGTTCTCTTATTCTCATTGTGCGTGTGGAAATGCTCTTACTTTCACTATTAAACATAGACCTGAGTTCTATTGTTGTTTTTCTTTGATTTGATTTCACCAAATGTTTAAGTGATCGCCGATCACAATCATTCAGGATTTTTTTTCTGGCCACATTTCTTCCTCGAAGATGATGGGTCCCCACTATCCTTCCAGTTTTTAATAATGCGTTGGACAGTTCTTAACCCAATTTTAGTAGTTTCTGCAATCTCCTTAGATGTTTTCTCTGCTTGATGCATGCCAATGATTTGACCCTTCTCAAACAGACTAACATCTTTTCCACAACCACGAGATGTGTCTTTCGACATGGTTGTTTAAGAAATGAGAAGCAACTCATTGCACCAGTTGGGGTTAAATAATTTGTTGCCAGCTGAAAGATAATCACCCATGCAGTAATTATCCAATAGGAGGCTCTTACCTATTTGCTTAGTTAAATCCAGGTGGCGACTTTTTTTTGGCCAGGCAGTGTATGTTTGAGTGCGTAAACATTGTGAACATCACTTTTCCAGTAGATTTATATTTTAATTGTCTTAGTGAATTGGAAATATTTGCATGAAAAATATGGGGTTAATTACAAAAAGAAAGACAGAGGCACAACGTGTTGGAGTAATGGGTGGTGCAACTGCCCAGTGCCTCCAGAATCCTCCATCTAAATCACAGGTCTGGATGTACTGTATTTTTGCCAAATATTCTGCTATAATGTGCCTTGTCTTTTTTTTCTCTTTTTTCAAACTACTGTGTACATGTCATAGACCTAAGTGTCAAAACACTGGCTACCTATCTCTTTCAGAATTGATAGTAAAATGCTATTAATTGCATATAAAGCTCTGAACAGTCCTTTAAAATCCTGCAACACCTATACAGTAATCCCTCCTCGATCGCGGGGGTTGCGTTCCAGACCCCCCCGCGATAGGTGAAAATCCGCGAAGTAGAAACCATATGTTTGTATGGTTATTTTTATATATTTTAAGCCCTTATAAACTCTCCTGCACTGTTTATAAATATTCCCCGCAGAGTTATACAGCATATTCCCTTTGTATTCTCTTAGATATTAGGTAAGATTCATTGAAATTATGTATATAAACACACACTGTTTATATACAGTAAAACCTAAATATTATTTTAAAGATATTGAGTGTCTCCGATATCACATATGTTACAGCCATTACGATAGACAGGTCACCAGCAATAAATACGTACATTGCAAGAAAAATAGTGTACAGTAAATATGTGTACAGTGACACTAAACGTACATACATGTACTAAGCACTGTAAGAAGAAAATTAATTATGGTTACTCACCAACAATGACACGATGACTTGTCCGATAACAATGAGTTTAATTTTACTGCACAACAAAGGAGAGCGTTACAGCCCTTGTAAAGGAGCCACTTCAGGTGATTGTGTAGCAGTGCCGTTGTTCTTCTTCTGGCAGTCTTCAATCCAAATCCCTAAAGCAGATTCCATCCAGACTACTGCCTTATTACATCCACTTACAACTCGTTTTGCACCCTGGTTAAAAGGACGCTGCAGCCGTAGATCTTATATTCCTTTCCTACTTTTTAAATAAAAAGAATCGTAGCCTTCAACAAATCCAAAACGTTTACCTTTTCGGCAATCGTTAACATCTTCTTCTTGCGCTTGGGCACGGCACCTGAAGCAGTAGCAGATTGTTTTGGAGCCATAATGAAGGGCTTGACTATGCACAAAGAGAAACACTAAAGAGCACAACTCTTTACACAGCGAAGCACGTTGATGCTGAATGAGCGAGATGAGACTTCCTGGTTAACACTGCATTCAGCACGCAGGAGCTCAACTGCGTGCTCTGATTGGTTAGCTTCTCAGTCAGGAGAACTTAACTGCGTGCTCTGATTGGTTAGCTTCTCAGCCACCCGCCAATAGCGTCCCTTGTATGAAATCAACTGGGCAAACCAACTGAGGAAGCATATACAGGAAGTAAAAAGACACATTGTACGCAGAACCCGCGAAGCAGCGAAAAATCCGCGTTATATATTTAGTTATGCTTTCATATAAAATCCGCGATAGAGTGAAGCCGCGAAAGTCGAAGCGCGATATAGCGAGGGATTACTGTATTTTTGTGTCTTTCCCCCTACATTCAATAATCTAATCTTTGTTCCTCAAATATTGGTTTACTTATCGTACATACTCACGTATAAGTCGGATAGTGAAACCCAAAAAATTGATTATAAAATCAGACCCCAACTTATATACCCGTTCAAAAATGCGACACTTAATTTTTTTTTTTTTAACAGCTTCTTGCCTCCTCCAGTCTTGCACTAGTTTCTCGAATTTTGCATCGAATTTTGTTGCAGCAGTGCAGTTACTAATTTCTTTCGCTACTTCAGCGACATTTAATTTAAAACCAGCTTCATATTTTCTTCTGATCGAACACTCCATCGTAGAAAATGGATGCTCTTACGATAAAGGTGTAGGATTGTGTGAGATACAAAAAACACAAATCAGTGCAAATGTTGCTTCGGAATAGTTTGGGTATTACCGTGTGGTCACTTAGGCACAATAGAGAGTGGGAGAGAGAAAGGTTAGGAGCATGCGCTGATACAACGCATTGCCGCACTCATATAGAAAAAAAGGCAGTGGGCGTTAGCATATCATAATCTCTTGGACCAATAGCGTGAGTATTCCTCATTCAACTTATACGACCGACATTATAATATACCAGAAATTAAATTATAAAATCAAGTCCTGACTTATCCACGGGAGAACTTATCTGCAAGTATATACAGTATTGTTCTGTGATCCATGCATAAAACTAGAAAGGTAGCTTTCTTCACTTACTCAACAAACAATACAGAAAAAAATCCACAAACCCAATTTAATTTGGCTTTTTATTTATTCCTTGTATCAGTTGTAATAGATTATGACGGATACTGTGGTAATGCGACTGCCAGGCATTATGATTTCATAGAAAAAATTGTAAGAGTAGTGTAAAACAACTTACACTTAATAAAGTAAAGGCAGTTACCTTTTCAAAAGTTTGAAGTGCAAGCCGGCACTTCCGCAAACATTTTAATTTTGCTTTGGCAGGACTGCGCTGTGTGATGCCAGCAGCCGGACATTCACAGGTTCAAGAAAGGCCTAATGTACTTCACGTTAAAACAGCAGCATATTCATAGAAATGTGCCACTGCAGAACAAGACACATGGAGCATTAGTTTAAGGCATGATTTATTTCAGTGAAGGCTGATCCCCGAGTTAAAACGAAGTAAGAGTAACTTACTATAGTAAGTTTGGTGACTGTAGCACGTCATGGTGCGCTTGCGAGAACATGCAAGGCTGCAATGTAATTTAATAAAGGCCTTACAGGGGTGTGGTATAGCATGCAATTGGATTGTGCTCACATCAGCTGCAAATGGAGGAATGGTGTGGCATGAAGCAGGATTGGATGAAAAGTAATGCTCCCCACTACAAATGGCACTTCCTAACTCCAGGGGTCGTCTTTCATTCTGTCTTTTGACCAAACAGGAAGTAGCATTACAGAGCACTTTGGAGTGCAATAGCTATAAATGGCTTGTGCCTATTTTTGTGTACATTTTTCTTTTCACTTTTTTACTGTAGATATTTCCTAGTCATTATGAAAGTTAGGTGGAGGCACTTATATTGTTTAGGTTTTAGAGCACTTTTTTGTACTGTATATGCCTTGCTTCTTCTTTTTGTAAATATTTTTGTGAATTATTTTTGGGATTGTGAATTGTTTTGAGCTGTAATTAACTTCCTGAACAGTATATACAAAGAGGAAGAATACAGTTTATAGTGTATATATGTTTTTCCTTTTGATTTGGGGCATGGGATTTCACTCTAATTACTGTAAATAATCACCATGTTTTTCTTTATTGATTTTTGTATTTCATTGCCTTTAGAACATGTTACAAAGCCCAATGACACTGTTTTATCCCTGCACCTCTAACTAAACTGCACCTTTGTGTTGAATGCCAATATTTTTGTTTGTGGATCAGTGTCTTAAATCACTCCTACTGGTCCTGCTCAGCACTGAACTACAACAACAATTATAAGATTTGCACTAGACAGTAAACTCTGCTTTTCTTGGATTGCTTTTTCCAGTGTTTTTGTGGTGGTGGCCTATGCCACTGCCAGCTGAGCAAGTTCTCTGCAAGAGCCTGTGATGTGGGAGGGGACAAAAGTGCACAAGATCTTCTTCAAACTGATTTGCAATTGGACTAATTCTGTGACAGTTATGTTTCTTACAATATGTCTGTCTTTGGCCTTTTGTCCAGCATCATCACATCTGAACCTTTTGTTTTCCTGTCCACCTTGGCCATCTGACCATTTGAATATGTTTGTTAAATGGACAAGGATGTTTCCCTTTGCTGCTTATTTACTTTTTTAATGCCTTTAAATTATTTATTATTTTTCTTTTTGTGTTTTTAAGCAATTTGAGATACACCTGTGTAGAAGGTGTTGTAGAAATGTTATTTCTGAACTAATCAGTAAAAATATTAGTTTAAATATAACAAGGATTTTGTGACATATTAAAGGATAATGACTCATTGTCTCTAAATATTATAGCATTGATTGCACAATTTCATTACTTCTAAAGCTAAAATAATATCACCCCAGTTTTTGACATGTTCAATAATTCAGTTTTGTTGTATTCAAAATCTAGATTTTTTTTTGAATATCATGGGAAAAGTAAATAAATATCTTTTTTCCTTCAAGCTAATAACATTTTAGTACAGCTCCTTTGTATTTAAAATTCTTTAAAATGTATACAGTCTGCGTGCTTCGTCATTTGTCTGGTAATTTGACTCTCAATGTTATAATATTCTTTTGTTGAGAAACATTGTTCCAATGTTACTCATATTTGTTAATTTGCACATGATATTTAATTAATTCAATAATAACATATGAAAAAGCATATTTCCCTTTTTATTGTTAGTTTATAGAAATTATCAATGTCACATTTAAGACATCTGCAATGGACTGGCACCCTGAGCTCACTGGGATAGGCTCCAGCACCAACACAAAACCCCCCAACAGCTGAGATTCTGTTCAGGAATAAGCAGGTTAGAAAATGACTGATTGACTAACATTTAAGACATTGTATCAATATGAGTCAATACAAACCATTCAAATTGCAGGGTGATGACGAATATGAACACAAAAGATGTTGTTGTTGTGTTTTATGTTGATTAAACATGCAAGTAAGAATTTCACTGCACTATTATTGATTGTAAATGGATGGAATTCACTGTGAGAAGCATACTCTTAAAGTCATGGATTCATTTTTTTTATGAAAGTTTTGATTAGTGTTGAACAAAAAGTTTGGCTAAGCTGATACACTTCAAACAAAAATAACCAGTGTAAATCCCACTGCTGACTCCCATATGCTGTACATTGTGAGTACATTGAATTGCACCTTAATAAAGATATGCAATGCAACCTTTATTACTAACTACAAAAGCTTCATGTTAAAGTTTAAAAATTGTGTTTATTGCTGAACACTTCACCTTGTAAAAAACATCTTTATAGTCAGACTTATTGCAGAATGTGTTCTTAACGTTATACACTTTACCCAAGTGAACACATATACACTCTGAAACACTTAAAGAAAGAAATATAGACTGTGTGTTTGAATGTCTTTATTAAATAAAACAGTTTTGAAGTAGATAAGTGGTCCTGGAAAAAAATACACATGGCCCACCACTACAGTATCAAAAGCAATGTAACAGCAGCAATAACTGAGATTCAGAAGTAGTCTAGTTGAGCATATTATTGATCAGTTTCTAATTATCACCCTCTCATTTTGTTGTGATGCAGCGCGTTGGGAGAATGCACTTCTCTTTGCAAATCTGTTGCCGGGAGTCTGATCAGTTTCATGGAACCTCCCGATCTTTGATAGTAGGTGAGAAGAACACATTAACAAGCAATCCCAAAACTGGGTCTCATTATTCTTTTTCTTTTTATTTTAATAAGAGACTTATATAATTACAAATGTAAGTATTTGGTGAAAACAATAATCCTTTTAATGACTGAATGCATGTTTTGTGTTCAACTGCTTCTGTTTCATTTAAATCAAAATATTCTTATTCAAATTATTCATAACAAATCATTAATATTCCATGCAAGAAGACAACAATATAATAATAAAAAGAATAGGCCACATGTAAAGAATATCTAGAAACTGTGAGAACTGACCACATGTAAAAAATATCTAGGACCTTGTGTATAACGGCGTGTGTAGAATTCAGACTAAAACATGGCGTACAGACAAAACTGGAAATGTGTGTATGCGCAAAAAAAATCCAGATGCATAAAACTGTACGTAAACCAAGTTCCATGCACTTCCCCTTTATAAATCCCAATGAACGCAAAATTTAACGCATGTACATGCGCTTACAGTCCCACCTCAACTCCTCCCAGATTTTCACTTATTTGAATATATAAATTAATATAAATAGCCCCTTTCGATCTGTGATTTGTTAAAAGACAATGGTAAAAGCACATTTAAAAAAGTAGAATTTCACCAAATGCAAAGTGGAGGTCCTACTCAGTGGAGGCAAGGAAAAACTTACTTTTTGGCAGGTTAGGCAGTGGTATGAGCAACAAAAGGAAATTGATGGAGTGACACTCAAAAGTTCAAGTTCAGAAAGTCACCCAGTGACCAATATAAAAAAGAAGTTGTCAGATGTTAAAGTCAAGGTGAAAAAATGAGTTGTAGCCTACTATCTGAGCATCATACTAAAGTGTATTAGGGCACAGAGAAAACAAAAAAAAAATAGGGACACACTGATGAAAAAAGGTTGAAATGTAGACTTTAATCTCAAAATTTCCACTTTACTTTCATAGTTTATTTTGTCACTAAAGTAGAACATCATAAACTTCATCTTAAAATCGATGCTTAATTTACTAGAGTTTCTCAAATCCCATCATAACTAAGTAGCACGTTAAATGCTTCATATTCTATGTGTTCTTTGTGTGCGAATCACTATGTGCTTCTTAAATGGCCTTTCTCTTTCATAGACAGGAACACACAGGCAGTGATTGCCACGCAGAATACATTACATTCATGATATTGCAGCTCTTTGAACATTTTAGAATACTATGATGTATACTTGATGAAATGAATTAATGTATTAAACATGTGGAGGCATGATGGCGTGGTGGTAGCAATGAGCTGATGGCCCATCCAGGGATTGTCCATGCCTCCCATAAGATGCTTGCTAGGACATGCGCAACCTTAAATGGAAAAATTTATTCCAGCAGTACTGTCAAACGTACCAACCCCAATTCTTGTCCTTCTGTTTTCTTTCTCAATGTAACCAATCGCCACACAGTGAGCTTTGTAATAAATGAAAAACCAGCTGTAAACTTAGAACACAGATTCGTCAAAATGTTTATGATTAATTATTCCATCCATCCAGGGTCGTGCCAGTCCCAGTGAACATCAAGCGCGAGGCAGGAACAATCCCTGGATGTGATCCCTGTCTGATCTAATGGGTTGATCTCAAATCAGATATTTGGGCTTTATTTTTCAGATCAGGGCTATTTGTTGAAACATTTTGAGCTTTGCTTTTCTATGTTTCACAAACCAAAGATTAATCATCAAAATATGTGGGAATAATGTTGTATATAAGAAAAACTGTAATGATGTTTTTCAATGAATTTATTGGAAGGGCAGGTTTGGGATTAGAATTCAGATTTCCTCACTTGGTACAGTAAAATATAGTGTGATGAAACTTAGAAACCTGTTAGAGGAAATATTGTGGTCTATTTAAAAAACAGAAACTACACATTTTCGTTTCCTCTTATTTCAGTTAGTTTTTGATTATGTGGGTTTAATTTAATTTGAGTTATAATTGTACTTTCAGGTTTTATTATCAAGAATAATAGAATGCTTCTTTTACTCAGTTTACTTATAGTTTTTATTAACAATACTAACATTTATGCAGCCAATGATTACAGTCATTAGAACCTTAGAAAAATTTAGACAAGAATAAGCCATTCAGCCCAACAAAGCTCACCAGTACTATCCACTTAATTCCTACCAAATAATATTAACTTGTTATCTGAAGGTCCCTAAAGTCTTGCTGTCTACCTCAGTACTTGGTAACTTATTCTGTGTGTCTGTGGTTCACTATTTGAAGGAAAACTTCCTAATGTTGTGTGAAATTTACCCTTAACAAGTTTCCAATTTGTACAGGTTGCATCTCTCAGAATTGCATTCAAAGAAAGGGATTTGGTCAAATTCCTTCAAGAGGCCCCTTTGTTGCTAATTCCTCATATTGACACCTCTGTGTTACCTGACAAGCCTGTTGTCTTCCTGACAAGTAACAATCATCCAAGACACTAATGGAGCACGGGTATCAGCAAGAGTGAAAGGGAAGGTCTACAGGACGGTAGTGAGACCAGCTATGTTATATTGGTTGGAGACGGTAGCCCTGACCAGAAAGCAGGAGACAGAGCTGGAGGTGGCAGAGTTAAAGATGCTAAGATTTGCATTGAGTGTGACGAGGATGGATGGGATTAGAAATGAGTACATTAGAGGGTCAGCTCAGGTGGGATGGTTGGGAGATAAAGTCAGAGAGGTGAGATTGCTTTGGTTTGGACATGTGCAGAGGAGAGATGATGAGCATATTGGGAGAAGGATGTTAAGGATAGAGCTGCCAAGAAAAAGGAAAAGAGGAAGGCCTACGAGGAGGTTTATGAATGTGGTGAGAGAGTACATGCAGATGATGGGTGTGACAAAGCAAGATGCAGAGGACAGAAAAATATGGAAAAAGATGATCCACTGTGGCAACCCCTAACAGGAGTAGCCGAAAGAAGAAGAAGATTAAGAGTGCCAAAGATAATTCTTCATCTTCTTCTTTCTCCATCCCTTTAACTTGTAGTGTCGCTGATATGAGACACTCAGCCCATTTCAAAGATAATGGAGAACTCAAAAAATATGATCCTCACAAAGCAGCGAGCTGTATCTAGATGGGAATAGGCCGTGTGTGGCAGACTGATGATGAAACTTAGATCCCCTTTGGCCCCTTTGCTATCTAGAGTCAATCCAATAGTAGCAAGCACAGCACCAGAATATACGTATCACTATGCAATTAAATTTAAATAAATGATCAAAACGTTTCCTCCTAGATTCAGAGTAGACCTTTCGTGCAAACTTTCTTTTTCAAAACCAAATAAATTATATCAAACACTTTTTTTTCTGTACTAGTTGTTTTTGTGGCTGTTATTTAGAATATTTTTTAATACAGGTTGATTTGTCTGACACCTGTATCCAAGACAACTTACAAAAATAGGATGCAGTACAATTGTCCACATACAGTACATATTTTCATTTTTTGTGATTGGAACTCCAGCAAGTTAAGATATTTATTTTGCCTTTACACAGTAAGTTAAAGACAGCAACTGAGTTTACAGTCTGATCTTTTAAAATCCAGCACCTTAACTTCAATGACACAAACATCTCTACATAATAAATTTATATAAATTTGATAGTCTTTAAAATTTATATTACACTGTATGTTGTAGTTTGAATTATGCCTGAAATCTGCAGAGGTCTAAGTATTGCCAATTATATTTGCTTACCTTTTTATTAAAAATTCTTAGTAATGACAAGTTAAGCAAAATGGCACCTTTTATTGACCTGAGTTGTCTCAAAAGCTTGCATATTGTAATCTTTCTAGCTAGCCAATAAAATGTGTCATTGTGCTTAACTTCTCACTACATCCATAATGGCTAATACAGAGCAACACCCTAGTACTACAAACACTAAGTAAAAAATATGTTTTTACTGCATGTACATTCTTAAAAATAATGCTTCTTTAATGGCATTTTATTGTTCTTTATTGTTTATTGTGGTTCCTCGTAGAACCATTCCTTAACAAAGCACCATTTCATTCTGGAAAGGGATCTTTGCATATGAAGTTGATTCTTTGTGCTTTGAAAAACCACCAATATGTAGAAGAAAAAATGAAATATTTACAGTAATGTATGGTAGGCTACCTATAACAGGACACTAACAGATTAAGAAAACTTGGACAGCCTGTGTCGTTGTAAGCAGTAAGAGTCTTTTCTAAATCAGGGACCCATGAGTATTCACAAATCAGTTACCATCTATTCTTTTTTTTCTGTATGGTGCTTGTTATGCATTTTAATAAATTAACCTTTCTGGAAACTTCATGTGGATGAGTCCTTTTGAGAACCAAAAATGCTTCCCCTATGGCATCACTCTGAAGAACCACTTTAGCACCTTTGTATTTATGATATTACTGTAAATTAAAAGTCAAAGACAAATATTGAAATGAGAAAGCATTCTATTTTTATTTTTCATCTCCTACAAAATGTTTGCAATGTTTTCAAAATGTGTTCAAGTGAACCGACAGCTGTTCTGGACATACAGTTTTCGAAAAGTACTGTCAAGTTAAATCATTTAAACTTTTATCATAATGATGATGCTCAAAGCTCCAAACATCTGAGCTTGAATCCCAGTGTGGCCACTGCCTTTGTGGAGTGTGTACCTACCCCAACTTCTCTGTGAGTTTTCATTTTACATCCCAGAAATGTTGAAGTTAGTTTAACTGATGACACTGAGTCATCACTGATTGTGCCTCATGTTGCTACACTGAACTGAATTAACAGACTGAAAGATTAAAACAATGAATTAGCAGTCAGTCTTCCAGGTTTGTCACTGTATTCAGGAAAATGAAGTAATTGTTATCTAAATTTGTGTGGTAGTGGTTCAGATAAATTAAGTATTAATTAGATGGGTGCACTGAATTCCTCCTTCTTGCCTTAACATATGGTTTTTGACAAATCAAAATTAACCCAGTACTGTGAGCATGTGAGTGTCTATGGTGATGAAGTGGTGCCCCATTAAGTGCTGGCTTTTGCCTATGCACCTGCTACTACTGGGAAATACTTCATCTCTCTGTAACCTAAAGAAACAAACACTTTAATGCTCTATCTATTCCCTTTCTTTAAAATGAAAACTTTTCATTAATAATCTAATTTAAAAAAAAACATCTGTGCTCTTCAAGAAGTATTTCATTAGTTGCTGAGGTGGCACCATCTATATATATAATTGACTAAGTCACCCGACCATGGGATATGCACGACAGAGCCCCGCCCACCAACTGTAACCCTCCTCCCGCGTCATGGAATACACACGACAGAGCCCCGCCCACCAACTCTAACCCTCCTCACACGTCCACCCTCGCTCTCGAGGCATCGACTTTTCAACTGTCACTCCGGAACAACTCAGTACACAAGCTATATTAAGCGTCACCAACGAAGACTCGCTACACCTTAATGAATAAGTACTGAAACTTATCCCTACCGACGAAGTAACCTTCACCAGCGTTGACTCCATCGTCACAGACGATCCTGCAGATCAACTTTCATTCCCCGAAGAATTTCTTAACAGTCTTACTCCCACTGGCATGCCTCCACATAAACTCAAAATTAAAATTGGTTCAGTCGTCATGCTTCTCAGAAACCTCATGACAGCAAGATGTCTCTGTAATGGCACTAGACTGACTGTTACCAGCATTCACCGCAATGTACTAGAGTGTAAACTATCGCAGCTGCTACCTCACAAACTGTCCTTATTCCCCGGATTTCTCTGACCCAATCAGATTCAAATTTGCCTTTTACTTTTACACGCAGACAATTTCCTGTTAGATTAGCCTTTGCAATGACAATTAATAAGGCACAGGGCCAAACTTTCAAAAAGATATGCCTGTATCTGCCAAAACCAGTTTTTAGTCACAGACAATTGCATGTTGCTCTCTCCAGAGTTCCATCTTTTCATTCACTCACAGTCTTATCCTCAAACCCACCCCATTTGGACAACTGTGTCTTTCAGGAAGTGTTTACCCATCGATAAATAATAATGCGGCTCATTACAGGCATTTTATCTTTTTCTTTAATTGCCTGTTTTTTTAGCTACTTACACAATGGTCAACTTACATTACAGAGTTCTGATCATCCATAAAATGTATTATTTTCCTGAGTTACTTATTAATTAATGCTTTTATTGGTTTAGACACAATTTTTTTAGACAAAGTGACAGAAATTGTACAAGTAAAAGCTTGTATGCTCCGAGCTCTTTCACAATGTCCTTTGCAGCTCAGTTATATTGTTTTTAACTCACCAAGGTTAACCTTATTTTTATAATGAATAAGAGGCAGAAACAGAATGAAAGTATACATTTTTTTATTCACACTGAAGATTTAAATAAATTTTAGATTAACTCAAAGTGTGACCTGATAGTTCAAGTTTTATTTACCATATTGTGGTCATCCAAGGGAATGACAGGATCAAACAAGAATACATTTTGGGATGCCGGGCCAACTGTCCGTGTTTACTTAATGGAATTTGCAAGAATGACACTCAATGGCATAAAAAGGAAACAAAAACTCTGGTCACCCAAATAACGCGGCTAATACAATAATAGTTGTTGCATCTGTCGTCAAATGATTAAGGAGCTCTGGTTGCTTGGAAAAGAATTCACGCCTCTTTCCAGGCTCTAATGTTTTTATGGCCCAGGGACAGAAAAGGTCAGGGTCATTTACTCAAATTGGGTGGTTTCTCTGCACTGTGGAGGAAGAAAACGACAAGACAGTTAGCAGCAGTGCCACCTCTCGATCTGAGGTGGTACCACATACCTGACATGAACTTGGAGACTGATCCTTTGATGTGCATGCATGACAGTATGTATGTACAAGGATACATGTAATAATCACTTTGTTTTTTTGTTTTTTATTATAAGGTGCTTTGCAAAAGTAAAGTAGTAATGTTAAAAAACATACTGGCCTCAAATATTAGGTATGTTGCTAGCAGCATTATTTTGTAGTGATGCTTCTCTGCAGAAGGCACCAGAAGGCTTGTGAGAGTACAGTCTAAAACGAATACAGAAAAATATATCCTGGAGGAAAACCTGATGCAGTCTGCAAGAGATCTGTATCTGGGGACAAGGTTTGCTTTCCAGCAGCACAATAAAGCATAAAGCCAAAGTCACACAGGAATGGCTTACAAACAACAGTGCTAATATCCAGGAGTAGCCGAGTCAGAGTCCAGATCTCTGTCCAACTGAGAATTTGTGAAAGGACCTGAAAAAGCATTTTATTAATAATCACCATGCAAAGAGCAGTTTTCTAAAGAAGAATGGAGAAAACAGACAGTGTCCACCTGTGTAAAGCTGATCGAAACCTGTGCACAGACTAAAGGCTGTCATGGCTGCCAAAAGTGCATCTACTAAATACTGTGTAGATAAAGTGGAAGGTCAATTATTTTGTGTTTTATATTTGTAATTAATTTAGTTCACTTTGCTGAGTTCTGTTTTCACTTTGACAATAAATAGCCTTTTTTCATTGATCAATGTCTAAAAAATATTAAATCGATATTGATTCAATATAGTATAACAATAAAATATAAAAATCTTCAGATAGATAGATAGATAGATAGTGTGGAATAAGGTGCTATATCAGCACCGACCCGACACAGATTGACACTGGAGGCACATCAAAAGGATAACAAAAAGATTTTATTTTCTTCAGCTGTGGGGCATGTCTTCCCCATGTCTCATAGGCCCTACAAAGTCACCAAAACACACAGAATAAAAACACCAACACACTCCTCTACCTCCACTCCTCCCAGGCACTTTGTCTTCCTCCTCCTGACTCTGGCGTGTAGAGGAGTGGCCGCAGGCTCCTCTTATAGCCCACCCGGAAGTGCTCCAGGTGATGATTGACCTAATTCAGGCTGCACTCGTGGGTGTAGCTGTATCACCGCCCACATGGGCTCAGGAAGCCATGCAGCTACCCCTGGCGGTGGCCACGGAGCCCAACAGGGCTGAGCTCCGGTGTTCCACAATTGTGGCCCCATTGCAACCCAGGGGGGCTGCCACCAAGCATTCCGGAGGACATAGTGTGCAGCCAATGTCTGTTCCCCAAGATTCAGTGCCAAAGGGGCATCCCGGCCATCCGCCACAATAGATAGATAGATAGACAGATAGATAGATAAATAGGGGTCCAGAGTGCATCCTATAACTGAGCTTGCCCTTTTGTTTAGCTTGATGATTCACTGGGTTTCTCTTGAGGTGATGTTACCAGCAGTGTAGAAGGATGTCACTTCCGACATTAAAGGAACACAGACTCCTAAGGAAAAAGAGCCTGCTCTGTCCTTTCTTATACGGTTCCTCTGTGTTCCAAGACACATCCTACCTGTCATTAATGTGGGTCCCTAAGTACTTGTAGGACTGCACCACCTTTACATCATCTCCTTGACTGAACACAGAGACTTTTTGATGTGGAGAAAGTCAATGACCAGTTCCTTGGTTTTGCTGATGTTAAAATGCATACAATTCTCTTTGCACAAAGAAACAAAATTCTCCATCTGACTCCTCTCTTCTGTCTCTTCCCCTTATCAATACACCCCATAAGTGCAGAATCATCTGAGAATTTGTGCAAGTGACATGACCTGCTGTTATATTTACAGTCTGAGGTGGACAGAATGAAGAGAAAAGTAGACCGGACTGTTTATTATGGTGCTCCAGTGATGCTCACATCTGTATCAGAAATGCAGTCAGTGAGTCTACGGTCTGCCCAACAGATTGTCCATTATCCAGAATACCATAGGCTCGTCCATTGCATATCTCTGAGTTTACCTTTTAACAGGGAAGGCTAGATGGTATTAAAGGCACTAGAGAAATCAAAAAAAGGAAAAAACATAATCCTAACAGTGCTGCCAGCTTTGTCCAATAGGCAAACTGCAGTGGATCCAAGTGGTCTATCACAAGAGGACTCATATAATCCAGAACCAGTCTCTCAAAGGTCTTTGTGATGTTTGATGTAAGTGCCATTGATCTTTAGTTATTAGGTGAAGATGCCCCTGACTTCTTTAGAACAGGAACAATGCAGGATGTTTTTCACAGAAGTAGCGCTTTCTGAAGCCTTAGGGTCAGATTGAAGAGGTAACAGAGGACACCACAAACCTGGTCAGCACAGGACTTAAGCACTCGATGATGAACTCAATCTGGTCCCACAGCTTTCCTGTGTGTAGCTTCCTTAGTTGTCTCCTTGCTTGGTCTTCACTCCGTCAGTTGTCTCCTTACTTGTTCTTCAAGTATATTAAGTACTAGCAAAATACCCGCACTTCGCAGCGGAGAAGTAGTGTGTTAAAAAAGTTATGAAAAAGAAAAGGAAACATTTTAAAAATAATGTAGCATGTTTGTCAATGTAATTGTTTTGTCACTGTTATGAGTGTTGCTGTCATCAAGGATTTGATTATCATTATTTCTTTCAATCAGGTTCGTATTTGGAGGACGTGTTGTGTTCAAGTTACATTCCGTTTTTGTCAACAGTTGTAAAGATAACAGGTTTCATTCATCGAAGTGTTCACTACCCAAATCGCTACTCGTGAATCTAAGATGTTTAACAGGCATTCCCGGTATTAACTTGTGGATTTGCCTGCGAATATTTAGCGGCAGCGTGTCTATGAACTTGTGGAGTTGCCTGCGAGTATTTAGCGGCAACATCTCTATTAACTTGTGGATTTGCCTGCGAGTATTTAGCGACAGCGTCTCTATGAACTTGTGGATTTGTCTGCGAGTATTTAGCGACAGCATCTCTATGAACTTGTGGATTTGCCTGCGAGTATTTAGCGGCACCTTCTCTATTAAGTTGTGGATTTGCCTGTGAGTATTTAGCAACAGTGTGTCTATTAACTTGTGGATTTTTCTGTGAGTATTTAGCGATAGCATCTCTATGAACTTGTGGATTTGCCTGTGAGTATTTAGCGACAGCGTGTCTATTAACTTGTGGATTTTTCTGGGAGTATTTGGTGGCAGCATCACAAAGTTGTTTCTGTCTAGCTGCATCAGAAAATGTACCACGATGTCTGACACACCTCCTTTTTACTGTTTTCTCACAGCTTGGATTGCTGCTGTCAAAATCGGTTTGAGTTTCATGGTTTGTTTCAATTCCATTAGTATTTGCAGGACTTGTGTTGAAGTGACATTCGGCATCTGTCAAGCGTTGTAAGCATACAACTGGCTTCATCGATAACTTTACATCCAGCTTTTGAGAGAAAACAAAAACACACATTGAAACATTCATAAACATCAAAGTGTCCACTACTCAAATTGTCATCTGTGAATCTAAGATGTTTAAGAGGCATTGGTGGTTCTCCAAAGGTGTAAAATATTTGGCCATTTCGGTACACTTGAAAGCAACAACCGAACAATTCAGCGGCAGCCATCAACTCACATGCAGAACCATAGGTGAAGGGCTTAAGCATTTCACTCTTATAGTGTTCCTGTGTAGTATAATTATCTCCTGTACCGTCATCAGTCCACACCTTGAACCTGTCCCAGTCATTCAATACATAAGACACAATGTTCCTCCAGATATCAAGAGTGAGCCTGATATGGCTGTGCAATATGTAACACAGAGAGTGGAAGAGGCAGGCGGCATCTCCGGGCATGGGAACCACTCTGTAAGTGACAGTTCTGTGATCGATGGTGATCACCTCGATAGACATGTTAATGGGGGTACGGTTGGAACGGTAAAAGAAATGGGTACCTGAACAATGTAAAATAAGTCTAAAATACCTACACAATAACTATAAGCGTAATAAACAAACAATAAAACAGCAGAGAAGCCGTGGATTAAAAAGGCTGCAGTTATCAGCAAGGAGACATGAATACCGTGGCGAAGCAAGGAAGGGAATGAATAGACCATAGCGACGGACGGCCTTATATGGGCAGGCAGCCAATTACATGCAAGGCGTGGGGATGGGGGACGCAATATAGGCAGGCAGCCAACTACGTGGGAGGCATGGGGATAGGGGAACGCAACGCCGCCTCACATGGCGACCGAGCTGCAGGCTATGGACGTATATATGTACGTAAGTAGGATCCAATTATGACCATTACACGTATAATTTCAAAATGAAACCTGCTTAACTTTTGTAAGTAAACTGTAAGGAATGAGCCTGCCAAATTTCAGCCACCTACATGGGAAGTTGGAGAATTAGTGATGAGTGAGTCAGTGAGGGCTTTGCTTTTTATTAGTATAGATAGGTTCTTCAGTGCTTCATCTTAGTGATTTTTTTCTAACTATTTGAAACCCTTTCTCCACTATGACTATGACTATATTATGGCCCCATGGTAGCTTTGGTACCATGTTACTTGGATTGCACATCTGTCCTTAGTAAACTCTAGCCAGTTGCATAACCAGTCCGTGGATTTAGTACTTTTTTTAAATAGCAGATGTGACTCACTTCAATTTTAACTTTGTTATATAATAATTCAGACATAAACCTGAATTTCAGTAATACTTCCAAATGAAGACCCTGGCTTCCATCTACTGTATTATTAGCATTGTACACTGTTACTTCTGAGGTATGTTTTGTAACCATATGTAGTGGTGCTGTTGCTTTTTTTTAGAAACTAGTATTATGACAATTCAAGTGCTGTTAATTTTCATGTATTTGCTCTGGTAATGTTATAAACAGATCCCTACTGACACATTACAATGAACTACTGGTCTCATTGCAAATATGTAAGGTGCAAATGTCAAAACGCAGCATGACTCAAAGAGCTGCAGGCAACTGGGGGACTACAGTTTCCCTGGAATCCAGAAAGTGTTTAGTCCTGTAGGACAAGCACCAAAGATGTGTTCAATATATGTAACTGAAGGACAATTGTTGAGTAACAAATAGTCATTTACCTGTAAGTGGAAGATTTCTCATTGAAATAACAACAGGGGAGAAAACAATTGCAGTACTGTGAATTCTTCTCTTCTTTTAAATATTGTTATGTGCAGATTTCAGCACCGGGAATGTGTATGCTTCTGAATGTTAATTTACATTTTCATACACAATATTGTTTCTGTGTTCATTTGTTATTGAAAACTATATGTCTACAAATCAAGTGTGTTAATAATTTTTTCAGTTTACAGAGTTGGCATACAGTATTCTGTAAATTTGCATCTGTGTCTTTAAGTATGCTGGAGTTGAAAATTTATTTTGTATATTTTTCTAATGTAAATGATACTACAAATATATTTTAATCTTGAGAGCTTTATTTTCTTCAATGACTAATTTGCTGATTTTTCTTAAGAAAATCATTGTCGAAAATCCATTACTTATACCAGTTCCATTCTATTTGAATTCTTTCATTTTCTTTTACTGTGCATAGCAGATATCATAGCATTCTAAATTTAAATCTGCTGATTTCACATTACCAATACTATACTCTTTATTCAGAATTAATGTTTTAAAAGATTCTGTAAAAAGCTCGATTTCCCCTTGCGGACGAGTAAAGTACTATCTCTTTATCTATATGAATACATCAACCAACCTCTACTTAGCTTTGATTTTTTCCTTACCAGATTCTTTTACTTGGACTGGTTCCCTGTTCCAGCCTTGCACTGTCCTACAAAAGACTCTGCACTCCATTACCTTAATACGAGAAAGTGGATTCAGGGAACTGATACTCAAACGGAGTTCTGTTTGATTTGCCTAACCAAATTCATTAATCTTTCGCTATTCCTAATGGCTTCTTTACTTCAGCCCATAGTTTGTTCTCATTATAAGCCCACATTCTTTCTTTCAAGTTCTGCTATCTGGTCTTCATATTTCTTACACTAGATAATCATTAATTTTTTGATTATATATTATACTTTATACACATGCATTATGCTTAATTGCTTCAATTGTCAGATTTGTAATTTTGTATTAACCAGTTACTTTATTGTCCATTACAAAACATTCTCTGTTATATTCATTGACTCATGTTTTCTTTTTAAATACTCATTATAGTTCCTTTTTTCTAAATAGCACTACCTTTTTTGTAAATCTTTGTTGGAAAAGTATTCGTTTTCTTATAATTTCTGGTTCTTTCCACACTTGTTTTGCCTTTTCACATTCAAAAAAAGACATGTTTTGCTCTCTCTTCCTCCTTGCAATAAGATTGAGGGTGGGTGTTTGCACAAATGTGTGCCCCTGTTCTTGTCTTGTGCTACTCTAAACTAAAAGAAATCAGAGAATAAGTGGAGAGCCGATTCTTATGATTACATCTCTGGCTGACAGCATTAGCTAAGTAAAGGTACAAAACAAGGAAGTGCCTACACTCACGGGGGCTTAATGAACACGTTCAAGGACACATAGTCTGAAGCTAGGATTGAAAAGGCAACATTATGGCTTAAAGTGCACCATCACAACACATTGTCTGCCTTTGTGAATGTTTGATTTCTCTGTTATCCTTATTCTTTATGATTCATTTTCATACTTTTAATACAATTAAAAATAAACCAACATCTGATCAATGTATTTGTTAATTAGGTTGCAGGTAGCATCACTACTGCCATGTATATCATGTTTGAAAATAATTTATTTTCTTAGTTATATTCTAATTTAACATTAACAAAAGTCTCTCTGTCTGTAAATGTAATTTGCCTCTGTATTCTGTTTCTATTCTAGATCCCATGGTAGATTTCTTAAATTTTTACCCTTTTTGGTTTACCTGCATATCATTCCTATATCCCACATTTTGACATACATACTTCTTAAATCTGTTCAGCTCAATTCAGGGTCATGGAGAGCCATTCTCTATCCTGGCAGCACTGGGTGCCAGAAAAGAAACAAATCTGGGCTGGTTGCCAGTTTATCACAGGGCACACTCAAACAATTTATTTTGTTTTATCATTCATCATTTCCCATCACTCCTTGCAGTCTTTACATAACTCCCACATATTACATAATTCCTCATATTCTTTAATAATTATCAGAGTCCCATATGAACACACTTTTATGCTCTTTTTAGGCAACTTTGCCTTTTAGTTCACATCAGTTATTTTAGTTGTGGATGGCATGATTTTTTTTGATGAGCTGTTCCAATCCTGATGTCAATAAGGAAAGTGCACATCTGGGGCTCGATGTTTGTTATTTTCTCAGTTAAAAAGAATTGGAAAATAGGCTTTTCCGATTTCATCAGAAAGCCAGACACTGCATTTGTTATTCTCTTTTTCACTTAAGTTTTTTTTTTTTATACTCCTTTATTGATGCTAATTTCTTGAGTTATATTATTTTTAAATGAAGAATTCATGGGTAGTAATTATGTTGAGCCATATGTACATCTTCAATTGTTAAAATATGTTTTCATATCATATAGGATGCACCTAGAGTATTGCTTGATTTGGAGAGCTGGAAGTGAGTGGTGTGTGACATAAATTTTGTAGCTGTATAAAGATCAGTGCCATGTGCTTTCTGGTTATTTGAAATTATAAATAATAAACAACCTGTTTTGTTGGTTTATATGCTTTATTCCAAGAACTTCTGATATTAGATTTCTTGTTTTGCTTTTTGACATTGATTTCTGGTTAGCGTTTTCTTTAGTGACGGAAGAAAGATGGAATTTCTGGTTACAGCTTGCCTTGATTAATGCTACCTTTATCTGCTGGTTGCTGTAAACTTTATACGTGATGGTAACCTTGTGCATGAGCCACACATCACACCATTCCATCAATGCAAGACATTTTGGGTTACAGTATATGTTGTTTTAGTGCAGGACAGTGAGCCTAATGGAGAATTGATACGTTTCCAAATACTTCACAAATAGTCACATCAGATATGTTTAGACTGAGATAGAAATTTAAACTATTATGTTTGCAAGAAAAGGTTTTCAGGAGTTTGTTATTATTATCACAATACTTCCAGAGATAAGGACATTCCAACATGAAACTGGAATGTCCTTTAGGAAGCTTTTACTATAACAAGACAACATCTTCAATGAATGTATGACCATTGATGGGTGCTTTGTTTGCAGATACCTTCATGAGAGTGTGGGCAAAGCTGAAAACAAAAACTACAAGAGGCTGAGAATAGTGCAAAGTGATAACCTGAGAGAAACCACAGAAGAAGGATGGCTGCTGAATAGGAGAATGCTTTCCCATTGCATAGTAGATCTGAGGATTTGTCAAAATAAAACAAACAGAAGAATTTCCACAGATGGGAAAGTCATTATTTCCACTTCACTCAGACTTGATATGTTATGCATTTAGGCAGTCATTTCAGGTAGCAATATCTTCAGGCATTTAGGGAGTATATGCCTGCTCTTTAGGAGATGATACATTGTTTCAGTTATAGGTAATGGAAGAAAATATTGTAACTTTATCAAGTAACAATAGCCAGTCTTAAACAGGTAGCATATTTAATAAGAGCATGCTTATACAGACACAGGGAGTAAGCAGAAATATTATCTGATTTTTTATAAAACTGTAAATATCTATTAATTACCCATATGCATTGATATCTAAGTTCATGGCTTGCCTGAACTCAGAAAAAGAGAACCAGGTGCAAATGGAAGACCTCAATACTTAAAGCAAATACATCACTAAGATATTAATTTTAAATAATGGCCAGTATGTTCTCACAGATAGAACACCCAGGTTATCCCTCTCCTGGTGTCCCACACAATCCAAAGGCAACTGTAAACTGAATGAAACTCTGATAGGAAGAGATCTGTCAGACCCAAAGTCACAAGCCAATCAAAAGACAAGTTTCAGAGGGTCACCTGCTTGTGTGAAAGGCAAACTTAACAATGCCTGAAAAAAGCAAGTCACAGTTTCTATTGTGAAGAGGAGTCTTTGTGCTGCAGGTTTGAAAGGGCGAGTGGCAGTAAGAAAGCCATTCCTTAAAGGGCAAAATAGGGCCTTGAAATACTGGTGGTGGACTACTGCAGACTGGAAGAAAGTCTTATGGACTGACGAATCATAATCTGAAATCTTCCATTCATCATGCAGGGTGTTTGTACGCCATTGAGGTGGTTAAGGATGGTTCCTCAGTGTGTGACACCAACTGTCAAACATGGAGGAGGAAGGTCTGGGGTTCCTTGGTTGGAGGCCGAGTTGGTGACTTGCACAGAATGACTGGAATTCTTAAAAAAAAAAGGTTATTACAGTTTGGCTGTTATTTCAGCAAAAGGTGGCTACTTTGATGAATCAAAAATGTGAATAGAATTTTGTACACTTAATGATTCCCTAATAGATTTGATAGATGAGGTATGAATTGCTGTAAGTAAACTGCACACTCCAGATGATCTCCTGAAGAGAACAATTTGATCTTCAGGTATTACAAATGAGGGAGAAAACCAAGAAACCAGGAAAAACATAATTTAAGTACAAGGATGGTATAGGAAGGAAGATTAATCATTGACTCCGAACTCTTTGAAAGTAAGGAACTGACAAAGGTCCATTTCCTAGTGAATATGTGACATTATTTAGTACATTTCTTGATTCCTGAATGTTTTGAAGGAACTAGACCAAATTTGGAAAGACATTCTGAACAGTTTAAAAAATATTTAATTCAGCCTAAAAAAGGAAAGAAAGAAAAGATGGACAAAGAAGGAGTAATAGCACTATACAATCAAATCAGTCTTATGATTCAAAGGCTAAAGTAGAAATCACTAAACTAAGACAATGATTGGAATAACTACAAGGAAGAAAGAGCAGAAATTAGTACACAACCCATAAAGTTTGGATCAAGGTGGAAGAAAGAAGGAGGGGCAGAAACAAAAAATAGCAAAATTAAAAAAGAGGATGAAAAATCGGAAACAAGAAGGTTGTTAAATGAGATAAATAAAACCAACAGATGGTTCTAATTATCTTATATAACAGGATGTTGAGAGGTATTTATAATTTAAGGATAGTCATAGGAGCCAAGAACAAGAAAGACTGCAATATCTTTCATTTTGGTGGCTAATAAGAATTCAACTCGTGATTGTCAATGTAAAAAGCCTATGGAATTGACTAATTGTTTAGAAGAATGTGCAGCAGATATACTGTAACTGATCTAAAAGAATAAGATTGAAAAAAATAAAAGTAAGGAAATTACATTGGGAATTAAGGTATGGTGCTACAATTACTAAACAGTCTGTAAAAGACAAAACAAACTTAAAAAATGACATATATCAGTATTACAAAGGTTTGCACAGAAAGCAGGACAGTTAAGGGCAGGGAAGATGAAAAATCTACCCCATGACTTGAGTCTACAAAGACTTAAACATTGGGGGGAATCCAACTCTCTTATCTTATTTGACCCTGACCTCTGGTAAAGTCAGTGGTATCCCTTTAAGTTTAATCAAAAAATTAGGAAAGAATATCAAATTAATCTGTTTACCTACTAGAGCTTTTGTTTCCCCGATTCTGGTCTACTGAATGGTTCCTGCTACGTACTGCTGCATGATTAAAGGAACTTTGGATTGGACACTAATCTGCTAAGGAGAACATTCACGTTCACATCCATTCTTACTTACTAATAATGGAGTTCTGAGTTGTCAATCAACCAACGCACGCTTACCAGTGGATTGTGAAAGGAAGCTCACATTTAAAGAAAGGGAGAAGGCTGAAAGTTCAATTGGAAATCAAGAATGTCATTATACCTTCTATATCAAATTAGCTATGGAGAAACTGTTTAATTAATATTGCAAACAAAATTTTAATTGATTAAGAACTTACGTACAAAAAATGCCAGAAGTTTCGTAGCCCTATTTTGCCACAACTGAACTAAGGAATGCGTAACTTATTTTGCTTTAGTATTTGCTATCTTGTAAATATTTATGCATTTTCATAATGTAAAAAGTCATGTCACCATTTATATATCTATATTAATAATATTTGAATTTTTACAGAGCAAATCACTAGAGATGAGCTATCAGACCAGACAGACCCAAAGGTCAAAAGAAAACACAAACTAGAATTTATAGACGTAGGAAGTCTCAAATTGGATAATAATGTGTCACACTGAAAAGGCTACATCCTGCATTCTTAAAATGCATTTTACTTTCTGATTAAACATTCTGTAGGCATACCATCTAAAATCTATTTACATTTTGCACCTCACTAAACAATTCCGTACTAACTATATTTCCATCCCATTGCATAAAGGGCACTCAGTTTAAACAACGTACAGGATTAATTGTGATAACTACACCTACAGCACAGTTAAAAATAGCTCAAAGGATCATGCACAATAAAGAAGCAAGCCATCGCTATCTGTGGGAGGTATGATCTGTAATATTATAGTATATTTCATTACAAAAGTAAATCTGATGGAGGTCAACAAAACTCCTTGCATTCATTTAATTACTGTTCTTTCAACAAAATCTAGCTATTTCAAGCATTGTTGGAATGAAAACATTTTGCTTTCAGCAATTATGTACCTAATTAATTTGAAAATATATTGTGCACTAGTTGGCATGTAAAAATAACTAATCATTTACTATTTAACATGAAGTTTAATTGATTCCCTTTCAAATGTGCAAAGAACACATTGGTTTCTGATTTAATGACTCATTATTAACTTCCATTATAAAACTTTGTTCCTTGCATACTACAAATTTTAATTAAAAATATTGTTTTTCAAATTGAAAAATACTCGTAATATTTTATTGTTCAGGTGTAGTTTTAGATTCATCTGTCAATTCACTTATTTATTTGAAGCATTCATTCTAATTCAGCATTGCAGGAATTATGAAACTCTACTCCAGCAGCTTTGAGAAAAGGGTAGGAACTCACTCTGAATCAGGAACCAGTTCAAGTCTGGGAATGCTCACTTGCTCATGAGCACTTTCAGTTATACTGGGTAAGTATAATGGAGCCATTCAACCTATCATTGCATATCTTTGGGATGGAGAGAGACTGTAGTGCACAACTATAAATGATGTATGATGTTAGAAACTGTGGCCATAGTTATTCATAGGAAATTAAATGGTTGACAAAAAACACCAATGATAGAATCAGCAACAAACTGTTCATTAGTATATATTTTATTTTGATGCATAATAAATTTTACAAATTTATTTATATACACAAATATATATGCGTACACATTAATTCTTGTCACACACGTGCACATGGGAAACAGCTGAATGGCCTAAACAATAGTAATTCTACACTAGGGCAGAGGGTGGCGGAGTGTACTGACTATCTCTCTCAGTCCCTTGCAGACCTTTCCCGAGAAATCCCGGGAAAGGGATTCATATAAATAAATGAATTACACTATATAATATACACAATATATGAAAATCAAGTGTAGGCTTGGAAACAGAAACTGTATAATGAGTGGCTCTTGTAATAAGCAAAAGCAAATAAAGGAATAAATAAAAGCCATTCTTAAATAATATCTGCTATATACACTGCACTGCGGTGGGCTGGTGCCCTGCCTAGGGTTTGTTTCCTGCCTTGCGCCCTCCAGCAAACCCCCATGACCCTGTCGTTAGGATATAGCAGGTTGGATAATGGATGGATGGATGGATGGATATTTTACATTTTTTCAATCACAATTTTCAGATTCAAACTAACCCAGAAAATGAGTGCCTATCGTTCTATAAATATCTCAAGAAATGACAGGGAACTATGAAGGTGTATCTTGTGACTGCAGTTGTGGGATTTATTATGCTGACCAAGGATTTTCCAATTGAGTCATATTGACAGAAAATGTGTGAAATGAACAGCTGGGTATTTCAAGTGCTATACACAAAGTAGTTTGAGATTCCTACTCAATGGTTAACTGCAGATACACAGCTGAAAAATACAACTTTTCAGACTAGTTTTTACATTTGGAATGCCATTTTTTATAGTGAACTTCACATACAAATCATTGTTTTAGAATAAATGTGTTGGATACCACTGATGGAGTGAGGACCATTTACTGACTGGATGACAATATTTTCAACCTTCAAAGATTGTCAACCCACTCAAAAACCTCCTTGACAATCATCTGAGCTACAGTATGCTGACAATATTGCCGGCATAGCTCTTCACCCGAAAAGCCTCCAGAGGACCTTTGAGTCTTTACACTTGGCCTATTCCTAAACTGCCTCCATTACTTTTAAGAACAAGTATAGAGGGGTTTCTTATATATATGGTTTGGTATAAGTTGATTGCTTTTGTGATTTAAGCATTCCTGGATGGGCCAGAAAATCAGCACTTCCAAGACATTGACCCTTTAGACAGCCTTCCATCAACATTGACAGCATGACACTGGGGAACATGCAATCCTTCCCCACCCTCAAAATTATAATCTCTAGTGATGCCTCTGTGACTGAGAAGATTGCGAAAACTGCCCTCCGAAAGTCTCCTCTGCATTCAGCCACCTCCACAAGTGTGTCTTCCTAACCAGAATCACTGCATGGCAACTAAGGTCTTGGTCTATCATGCATTGTGTATATCAACTATCCTGTATAGATGCGAGTCCTGGACTCTACCACAAGCAAATCCACATCCTAGAAGTGTTCCACAACTTTTGCCTGGGAGGACAGGACTTCTTTTTTTTTAATAATTTCATTGATTTTATTGTAATCACACAACATTCCATACAAATAGATCAATTTTTACAAAAATAGGATTGAAAAAAAATCAATCCCCACCCCTGAGAAAGAGAGCATAGCCAGCAGAGTAAAACTTAAAGCTAGTAAAAGTAAGTAAATACTGAAGATGAATTAATAAGTAAATAAAGATAAATGGAGAAGAAAAAGAAATGGGGAGAGAATCTGCTTCCTCAGTGCTTTAAATGCTTATTCTAAAATGTTATTGATTAGATCCTGCCAGGTTTTGAAAACATTTTTTTCCAGTTTCAAATAGTATATAACATCAGTTACCCACTGACTTAGAATAGGAGAGTTAGGATTCTTCCATTTGAGCAAGATAAGTCTACATGCCAATAGTGTAGTGAAGGCAATTACAGTTTGTTTGTCCTTCTCCACTTTAAGCCCATCTGGGAATACACCAAACACAGCTGTTAGTGGATTAGGAGGGATTGTGACACCAAGGCTGTCTGAAAGGCATTTAAAGATTTTGGCCCAGAATGATGTTAATTTGGTGCAGGCCCAAAACCTGTGACCCAGTGAGGCTGGAACTTGATTGCAGCATTCACCGGTTGGATCTTGTCCTAGAAACATTATGGACAATTTTAAATGAGACAGATGTGCTAGATATATAATTTTGAGTTGAATAATTATATGCTTTGCACATATGGAGCTTGACTGAATTCTCTGCATTGCTACCTTCCACTCCTTTTCTTATATGTGGAGCGAGAGATCCTTTTCCCACTGTCCTCTTGGATCTTTCAAAGGGAGGGACTCTAAAATGGTTTTATATATTACAGAAATGCTATATGAGTCCTCAAGACTAATCAGTATTTTTTCCAGCATAGAGGGAGATGGGAAGTGAGGAAAATTAGGCAGGTTCTGTTTAACAAAGTTTCTAATTTGAAGATAGTGAAAGAAATGTGTTGCTAGAAAGTTAAATTTGGAATGTAATTGTTTGTAGGATGCAAAGACGTTGTCTATGTACAGATCTCTAAGTGGTTTAATCCCAAATGTTTTCCAGATATTAAAAACTGCATATGTTTGAGAGGGTGGAAAAAGGTGGTTCTCCTGCAGAGGTGCCACAGATAAAAGCTTCTCTATCTTAAAATGCTTCCTACATTGGTTCAATATTCTGAGTGAGTTAAGCAAAATTGTGTTGTTAGTATATTGGCGATAACTTGCATTTGTTGGGGCACAAAGCAAGGAATATAAAGAAGTACTGCAGGATTTTATTTCTATTGTGGACCAAGCCTTTGTATGTTCATCTATTTGTGGCCGTGTCCAGGGTTTTAAAGCTTCTATGTTTGCTGCCCAGTAATAAAACTGAAAGTTAGGTAGAGCCATGCCACCTTCTGCCTTAGGTCTTTGTAGGGTCGCTCTTTGGATACGTGGATGTTTTGAATTCCAAATAAATGAGGTTATGGTTGAATCTAATTTCTTAAAAAATTATTTAATGATGAATATTGGAAGGTTTTGAAATACAAAGAGAAGCTTAGGAAGGATATTCATCTTAACAATGTTAATTCTTCCAGATAAAGTGAGATGAAGGGTTGACCATCTATGCAAGTCCTGCTTAATTTTTTCCAGACAGACGGTGAAATTTTGTTGATAAAGAGCATTATGTTTACTTGTGAAGTTTACCCCTAGATATTTAAACTGATCTGCAATGATAAAAGGGAAGGTGTCCAATCTAATGTTGTGTGCTTGAGAATTAACTGGAAAGAGCACACTTTTAGTCAAATTAATTTGGAGACCAGAAATCTTTTGAAATTCTGTTAGTGCTATTAGGACTGCTAATATTCTCTGATAATCCCCTTTATCTCATAAGCATGTCGACGGTGAACTGCCAGTGGCTCAACGGCGATTGCAAAAAGTAGTGGTGACAAGGGGCATCCTTGTCTGGTTCCACGTTCTACTTTAAAGTAGTAAGAATTAATGTTGTTAATACAAACTGAAGCTTCTGGATTGGTATATAGTAGTTTGGTTCATGCACAAATGTTCGGACCAAACCCAAGTTTCTCCAATGTAGTGAAAGGGTAGTTCCATTCAATCATATCAAATACTTTTTTCTGCATCCAAGGATAATAATATCTCTGGGGTGCTTGACTTTGTGGGTGAATATGTTACATTAAACAGGCATCGAAGATTGAAAGCTAAGTGTCGGCCTTTAATAAATCCTGTTTGATCTTGTGATATTACCGAAGGCAGCACTTTCTCCATCCTTCTAGCTAGGACTTTGGAGAGTATCTTAACATCATTATTCAGAAGTGAAATTGGTCTGTATGATGCACATTGTAACAAGTCCTTATTTTGTTTAGGAAAGACGGTGATTAATACTTGGTGAAAAGTTTGAGGTAGAATTCTATTGTCTCTAGCTTCTGTGAATGTTGCTAATAAAAGGGGAGCTAGCTGAGTGGAGAATTTCTTATAAAATTCAACAGGGTAGCCATCGGGGCCTGCTGCTTTCCCACTCTGAAGTGACTTTATAGCATCTAGTAATTCTGATAGTGCCAACGGTTTATTCAATTCCTCTGCACTAACAGTATCTATTTCTGGTATCTGTAATGCATCCAGAAATGCATTAGATTGTGTCTTGTCTTTTTTAAACTCAGTAGAATAACAATTGCGTCATACTTGCAAGATTTTATCGTAGGCAAGAAATTGTTATCTACAAAGAAATAATCCATTTTTGAGTAGCAATGATGCACTGGTGAGTAGAAGGAATATGCTCTTGAGTTTGGGTTTAGAAATCTCCAGGGGTCTCAAAGGTGGTGATCAGTTACAAACTGCATAATTGTCTTTGCAGTGTTACATGTCATCACCCCTGTGACAGGAGACCTATCTTGGTCTGGATTTAAAACACAATTAAAGTCCCCAGCCATTATAATGTTATGAATGTTCACATTGGGAATGGGTGCAAATACATTTTGCATAAATACCCTATCATCCACATTGGGTGCATAAACATTTATCAAAATCACTTTACAGTTAAATAAATTACCCATAACAATCACATATCTCCCTTCAGGATCAGATATTGCATCTGATACTTCAAATGAGACTGTTCTATATAAGAGAATTCCCACACCTCTAGTTTTCTTTGTAAAGGTGGAATGGAATATTTGGCCAGTCCAGTCTTTTTGCAGCCAAAACTGATCCTTACTTAATAAGTGGGTCTCCTGTAAAAATACTATTTTAGCATTTAGACATGTTAGATGAGAGAATACTTTCTTTCTCTTTAATTCGTGATTCAGGCCTTCAACATTCCAGCTCACAAAGTTAACCTTCCCGTCATGAAAACATTAATTCTGAATTTTTGATGTAATTTTGTAGTCTTAACTGAAAGTGAGACAGCTTTGACCTTAATATCCAATTTTCCCAGGAGTTATTGCCATGAAGCCTATTTTTACATTGGCACTTATCATTATAAGGATTGAAAGGATAGATTAGATATAGCTTTATAGCTTGCTCACTTTTTCTCTACCCCTAGTCCCCCCCATACCCCTCCCCCACCCCATTTTGCCTCCCCACTTGAGGCTGGACTCCAGGGATGACAGGATTTCACGTAATAAAATTCTAGAATGCTGCTCATTGACCAGCATCGCTGCTCAGCCATGCCTTCCACTGGACTGGTACATTATCCACATAGATGAGCCTTGGCTTCCCATGATGGTCCTGTATGGAGACCTCACTGGAGGATCCTGATTTTGGGATGTCCCAAAGAAACATTGGTCGGACCATTTGAAGCATTCTCTCAAGGCATGTTGCATTTCACATAGGCAGCTCAAGACACTTGGTGGGCTCTGGAAACGGACTATCATCGAAGGAGTCTGTCAGTGTGAACAACAATGGGGAACAGGAGAAGACAGTCGCAAGACATGTTTATCGATGCTAACCTACTGTGCACCTTGGGAGCAATTTCTCTACCCATCATGCCCCCAGGTCTGCCTTTCTTGAATTGGACTGCTTCCCCATCAACCTCCACACAGGAGGGGGAGTGTCAGAGACAGATAAATGGATGAACAGCATCATCATCAGATTGACATACAGTCATAACCGACATTTGTTGCCAGCATTATTGCTTTGTTTTACTTGCTTGTAATAGCTGTCTTTATGAAAATCCTTTTGACATTGCATATCTCTATTAAAATATTTACTGTACATAACGCAGCTTTAAAAATAGAACAGAGGCAAACATGGCCAAGGTACTGAAAAAAGAAAGCAATACATTGGAATGATAGAGAAATGAAAATAGGAATGTAACCATAATCCTTTCAGCTTTACATGTCACTGACACTTGTCCGCAAGAAACAAGGAAATGGGTAACATACAGATGTAACTTCAGACATATCAAGACTGATTTCATATGCTGAAGCACAGGATATGTTTTAAACAGCTGGCATCCATTTTTTAATTATTTTATCAATAACCTTTCCAATTTAAGTACGTCATTCCAGTATCACACTTTTTTACATTTACAGCATCACTTATGGAGAAGCAAAAGGAGTTAGAATGCACCATGGATTATCATCACAGGTTGCACAAGTGCTCAGATACACCCTCTGTCTTAGATGATGCAACAATAATAAGAACATGTTTAAACTATGTCAGGAATTCATTGAGGAAAGATGTCTGTTATACTGTTATGTGCAAGAACCTAGTAAAAGATGATCCCAGTCAAAAGTAATTGTTGGACTTAAAAGCTGTGAAGCAACCTGATACATTCCTGAAAAAGTTTATATTTTTCCTCTTAAAACTAATCCTTAATTTAAAATAATCCTTACTCTACCTTCTCCAAAGAACTTATCCAGTTCACTATTTTGGTGTGCTGAAGTTGATCTCAGTGGGACTGAGTGAAAGTTGTGAGCCCACTTTAGAGCACCAGTCTCCAAGTGTCAGGAAACATTCACTCATACTGGGCCAATTTAGAGTTGGCAGTTAACCTATCAAACACTTTTTTGGGAGGTGGAAGTGAGAGGTAAACCCCACACAAAGACAGAAAACATGCAAGTGCCATACGGGCAGTGCTAAAGTGCAAGATTTAAAAGTAGGCTTAGAATAATTCCTCCTTCAGTGTATTCTCAAAAAAATAAATTAAAGAGTTTGACTAAACATAAAAGTCCGTCCATCCAATTCACAAAACTATCTAATCAAATGTTAGGTTGAATGGGTTTTAGGCACTCCAGGAAGCATCAGGAGTAAAACAGGAAGAAGTCTTGGACATGGTACAAATAAGAAGATAGTGTTAAAATAAAACACAGTGTAAGGGACGGGCGGCAGCTCAACCTGGCTGGGACGCCCCAAGAATGTAAGGATGCCTTGGGGGAAGGCAGATACTTTTTGACACTGCCTCCCCCAAGATGCTAGATAGAGACTTCCCTGCAACATATTCTCGCAGGGCATCATGGCTTCTAGAGTTTGGCTTCACAGCCCTGCTGGGTACCATAGGTGCCACCAGGAGACACTGTAGAAGGACCTGGAGAGTCATGCTTCCCTCATAGCCCGAAAGTACTAGTAAGTCACGAGGACGGAAATCCAGAAGTATTTCCGGGCTAAAGAAAACTCAAGTTCTCCATCTGACCTGGAAATGCTGGCAAGTCACATGAACGGAAAAACAGAAGCACTTCTGAGTTGGACCATACAGTATATAAAGGACTGCTGTGAACCCAGCAGGGAGCCAGAGTCAGAACTGGGAGGTAGTGGAGCAACGCTTGAGTGGAGGAGGGTAGTGCGGTAGGGAGAAAGTATTCTGGAGAGGAAGACCTGTGTTTGTGTTTCTGCTTGTGCTTGTATCACTTTTTGGAGGTAATTATAATAAAACCTTCCAGTATTTGAACCCGTGACTGTGCAGGTGTGTTCGTGTTGGGGTTTGGGGCACACTGACACCCCTGGTTTTATCACAACAGCTATTTATTAACATCCCATTTCAGAAATAGGCAGCCTTAGGTTTTAGACAGTGGTAACTGATGGTCATATTATTTGATTACTAGGCACATGATAAGACAGCACTTCTGACTACTAACACAAACATGTCAAGTGAAGGTATTTTTCAAAATATTTTCCCAAGATTTATACAGCCTTAACGCCCTCACATGAATAATTTATATAAACGTGATTGTAATCACATCATTAATTCTGCATACCATTCACAAAAGAGTTATTTTTCACTTATATAAAAATTGGACCTGAAGCACTAACTGGTATGTTTTGTTGTGGATCTTGGCTATGGTGTTTGATTTTTTTTTAATTATTTATTGTTATGTAATTATTTTTGAGTTGTTTTGTTTTCATATAGATTATGTTAAATATTCTATTATCTTACCCTTGTGTTAAAAAGCTGAAATTTGGAAGAAAGGTACATATAGGACAGTAGGTATCTATAAGAAAGGACATTTCAATATATGAATATTTGGGGGTAAACCCCACACAATACTGCAAACTGGTTGGAAGCATGCACTGATAGTATGTTGCCACACCCACGACACAACGAACCACCTTGATTTGGATCCGAGTGCAGCAGGTGACACCTCAGCACCACATTGGAACAATCAACCAACCTCCAAGTTTTCCCTGTAAGTTGAAGGACCTGCTTGCAGGGCTGGATGCAGATTAACGTTATACCCAGGATGAAGCAATTGCAGGTAATGGGCCTTGCTCAAGGGCCCAACGAAAATTAGTCACTTCTGGCGATCAACAGAAATATGAAATACCTGAAAATCTTAAAAATGGTTTAACTGAGTAAATTGAAATTTGGTGATGTTATAGAAAAAAGAAAATTACTAGTTTTAATGTTTTTTATTTATCATATTCATGCCTAATGATGCTGTAATGAGTGAAATATTCTTAGCCATTGCATACTTTTTTGGCTCAGTGCTGAAAATTCTTTGCACAGACAAATTGAACTTATAGTTCATGAAAATGACCACTGCTTTTCTGCCATTTTATACAAATGAAGGCCACTAGCATAATCTAAATGGAAGGACGAAGGTTTGGTGAAACTTTGAAAATACATGCTTAACAAGCTGCACCTCTGGCTACTTACAGTACTCCCTGTTCTAGCTGTTTCTTATTTTTTGGGATACAGTATAAAATACATACAAATTTGACAGGAGGAAAGAGAGGGAGGTTGTCTGCTATGGTTAATGAACACACTTACATACACATTAGAATAGGGTGAAGAATGGCTGGATCCTTGGTGTGGAAATATATGCTTTATTTTGGAGAACAGAGGTGTCCACTCGGAGGTCAGACTACGATGTGCCACTATGCTTCAGTTCAAATAGCAGAAAGAGGGAAGTGCCAGTGCAGCACTTTTCTCCCACAATCTGCAGTTTCCTCCCACATCCCAGTAATCTAAGCATTTGGCTTAATTTAGTCCAGTATGAATGACATTGAGTGTACAAGTTTACAGTGCCCTGCAATGAGCTGGTAGCTCATTCACGGCTGGTTTCTAACTTTTGCCTGATACCGGAAATAACAGACTATGGAATGGAAAAAGTTTTTTCATTTTTTTATTTACAGGGGGTCCTCGAGTTACAACGTCTCCACATACAATGTTTTGAGCTTACAACGCTCACTCCCATAAAAACTTAAAAAAATTGAGACGTGAGATGAAATAAACGTAAGGATTTTTACACTCATTTTTTCTGTTACTACAGTACAGTGTATTTATGTCCTTTTCCTTTTTCTGTGGCTTAGTTGTGTTTTTATGTTCTAGATTATGATTTTGCAAATGTGTTAGGATAGGTAAGTGTCTTAGGCTAGGGTGAGTTTCGATTTACACCAAAATCTGGGTTACATCACTGTTGTAGGAACGGAACTGTGTATTAACATGAGGACCCTCTGTATTATATATTACTGTTAAATTATTGTTTAAAATATTATGTCATTATTTTTGCATCAATGATGTATATGTGTTTTATCTTCCTTGTCTTACACAAGTTGAGCCCAAGGAGGCAGGGCCCCCTGACATCATAATTTGAAGGACTGTGCCCACCTCATTTAAGGGACATAGCTAGCATCTTTTTAAAACTTTTTGAAATCTCCTTTGATTGAGCTTTGGATTCTTCTTTTTAAACACAACTTTTTATTGACTTTATTTTTTGGATTTTTTACTATTTTTGTTATTTTTTAATAAAATGTTTTTATTATTATTTTTTGTTACAAGGGCAATTTTGTTATTTAGGCCAGGATTTTTTTGTGGTTCACCTCCACTGTCCCGAATTTGTGAATTTAAAAAGCCTTCCATATTTTCTTTTGGGCCTGTGTGGGCCAAAAGGTTGCTTGAACATTTTGGAGGAAGTGTCCCCTTCATAGCAGGATTCTGTAGAGCTTTGAGGCCTGCCTCTGGAGTCTAAGCCTTGCTTTGAGTTTTATAAGCAGAATTACCTCTGACGACTTAAACTGAATATTAGCTAAGTAAGACTGAATAAGTTATGAAAATCGTCAGCCTTTTACAAACAATAGAGGAATAATGAACATTAGTTTAAATGTCATGATTTTTAGAGAGCTTATAAAGAAAACTATTATAAAACTGAAGTACACCCCCACACTCATAGGTCTAATTTACTTAACCTTAAGCCACTTTTGTGGGAAGAATACTAGAGTATCTAGAGATAAAAAAACAATGCAGTGCCAATGCAACAGCAGTGACCAGGCCTGGCATTCAAACTCCTGAATCAGTAAATTGCCCTTTATAAAATATTCTTCTAAATGCAACCCTGTGATAAGTGGTCCGTGGCGTTGTGCTGATTTTAAATAAATAATCACACCCTGCAAGAGTGTAGGCTTTAATTGGGCATGAGTGTGGTTCGCACATAGAACGGCTGGGGTGTTTGCCTAATCGAGAAGACACATGAAAGTGAGCGCCTCAGACAGGTCTTCATTAATTCCTCTGAGGGCGCAGCGTGTTCACACCTGGGCCCTGTTAGGAGCATTGGTATAAGGGGAGCCTATACAGGACAGAAGGGGAGAGAAGAAATGCAGAATAGAAGCAAAGCTGTGAGAACAGCATTTGGGTGGAGTGGCAGGAGAAGCCAGCCAGCTATGGTGGAAAGGCAGTGTCGTCATTGGTCCCATGAAGGAGCAATAGGACTGGTGCTCTAGGGGCAGATCATCTCCACTGAATAGTTGTAGCGGAGCGGGTGCAATTGAGGTGGCGTCCTATCTAGGGATCCAAGGCAAGCCATAGTGAGCGAGAAGGAAGACGAGGGGTTAACCGAACCTGAGTGTGGCAGCCAAGACAGGGGTCAGGTTGGTCAGGACCTTGGCTGCTAAAGTCTCCGCCAGCTGAGCGAGCAATGGGTGAGCTGGGGAGACCAAGAGGGACTTGTGCTGGGCTCATCTATGAGTGGAAGGAACATTGACCTAATAACTCTTGGTTTTTATTGTCATTTTAAGTATTGCTTTTAAACTCACAGATTTTTCCCTGATTTAGTGGATTGCTTATTTATGGAATTTTTGAACACTGCACTATTTGGACAATGGTTTTTGTTTTTGGATTGTTTTTAATAAAAAGGTACACTGATACACTTACCTCACCTACCCCTTGCTATGTGTGTGTGTGTGTGTGTCCTTATTTACTGGCTCATTCCTCTGGTACTTTATTAACAGTTCTGGGTTCAAGAGGCTCCCAGGATGCAACCGGTAGCGTGGAACTAACCTGCTCCGTCACAAACCCAATGTCCCTCTCTTGTGTCTCTATGTAGAAACTTGTTCCAGTCTCTTTCCTTATTTAATAATGTTGTGTTCTGACAATTTGCAACACAAAATTTTATTTTATGACCACTGGCTTTTGATTGAATATAAAATAGTCCGTTGTGGCCAACAATTTTAGCTTGAGAGTTCAGCATTGAATTTACCTCTCTATCACATTATTTCTATAAAAAAATATTTAAGAAATACAGACTACAATTGGTCATTAGACCATTTACAACCAACAACTAATAACAGGACATCAATGGATCACTTGAGTTGAACTTTAGTGTCTTTGAAAGCTATGTCAGCTACAATAAGCTGATTTAGGCTCAGCTTTTAACTATATGATATTGTTAAATGCTATTAAAAACATGCATGTTACAGTACACAATGTAGTAATTACATTCTATTAGCAATGTTATATCTGGATATGAGAAATTACTACAAAAATATTTAATAAACAAAAATGTGATATCTACAGTATCTCTTTTATAAAATAAACATTTTAAATGTTACAACTTGCAAAACAGTTAACTAAGTCCCTGAATGTACCTGCAACTAATGTCATGTGTTCATTTTCTGACTTGTTTTAATGTTTGTTTATTGTCACAGTTATTTAGGTGCCTATAGCCCATGTATGATGTTATGTCAGTTTCTTTGCAATAAAGTTGATTTACCAAAACACAATACTGAAATATTTGGATCAGCCCTGTATGAATGAACTGAACAAAGATGGGAGATGATCAAAATTAAGAACTGGGGAACTGCAAAACTGAGTATCTTAAGTATAGAAGAGTCTGTAATGAAGTCATTACATATAGTGACCGTATCTACAGTACACTGTAAAAGATACATGGAGGAATAGACTGGGATTTGGGGGGTCAGGGAAATCTGAACTATTGGATTGATTGGCTCTCAAGATCTCTTCATGTACAAAAAGTGCATAAATAGAAAACATTTTCTGCTTATTTTCTTCAAATATTGAATGTCAGTCAGTCAATGTCTAACACACTTCTGCACAAGGTTGTTGGGGTCTCTGCTGGAGCCTACCTTAGCTAGCATAGGGCGCAAGGCAGGAACAAACCCTGGACAGGGCGCCAGTCAATTGCAGGTCAAACACACACATACAACCAGGCCAATTTAGAATCGCCAGTTCATCTAACCTGCATGCCGTTTGACTGTGTGAGGAAATTGGACCACCCGGAGAAAACCTATGCAGAAATGGAGAGAACATGCAAACTCCACACAGGCAGGGCCAGGGATGCAAACCCCAGTCTCCTTACTGCAAGGCAGCAGCACTACCACTGTGCCATCATGCCACCCTCAATTATTGAAATGTGCATTATAATTCAGATATTGAAAAAACTTTTAGAAAGTACTACCACTTGAAAGCCAATCATTTTAATTATGATAATTTTCCTGTCATCTCATGGATAAAGCAAAAAAACCTTTATCATACTTCAAAATCAAAACCAATAAGTAGTTTAAATTTACCATAAAACTTCAGAATCAAATTAGTCACAAGATTGCCTCTTTTGTCTCTTACACCTTAGATTTCTTTATATTGCATTGATATTTCATAATCTTAGACTTACATCTCATCATCTCTTTTATTTCCTTAACAATAAATGTATTGCCTTGACAGGTTTAAAGACCTCAAATCAAGTTTTATGCAATCTCATAAGGCCATTTTTCACCATACTTGGCCACATTATTAAGAAAAGCAACAAGCACCATTAAAGTTATTCACTTACTGAAAAAGACAAAAGTAATTGTTTAAATGGAACTTTAAACTAAAGACATACAATTGAAAGACACAAAGTGTTAAACATCATGCAGTCTCAAATCTAATTAAATGCTGTCAGCAGGGAGATTCACAAAGCCCGGAATCAATGTGTGCAACAGAATTACATTTGGACTTTATTTGCTGCTTGAAAGCCTGAAAGCTGTTGATATCAAGGGATTAGCCCAAAGTAACACATTGAATGGATGTAGCTAGACGATATGTCACTTCAGTCAAATGAAGACTGGATATACTGGGGTGTTCTTAGCAAACTATTTAATACACAAACATTTGTACTAACACTGATGTGCGATAAGAACCAGGGCTTCAATTCATCCAGCCAATTTCTGAACCCGATTTTTAAAAATTTTTAGGCAATGGGTGCGAAGCAGGAATCACCCATGAAGGGGAAACTAGATTATTGTTGGACAGACATATCAACACACACACACACACATAACTGTTTATTCATACAGGGCCAGTTCATAGTCATCAATTACCTGTAGACTATCATAGATATTTTCAGGCAGTGGAGAAAGCACTGAAAACATTAACAGGTTACTCTTTAACCAATGTAGTTTAAAGACAAGATGTATTAGACAAACCATTGGTGGTGTTGTTTTCATATTTTGGGGAAGTGATGGATGTGTTTGTTGTTTTTAATTATCATTCTTCGGTACACCAAATGCTATCTTCTATATACCAGTGATTTTCAAATTCATTCCTGGGGCCATCTGTGGCTGCAGGTTTTTGTTCCAACCAGTTTCACAATCAGTGACTTGTTTTACCCTGAACTGATCTCATTGTTTAATTAGCTGGTCTTTTTTTCTCTTATTCAGAAAAGCTAAGTAGTATGAGAACTGCATTTATAATAATTTGCTTTACATGATTAACTCTGTTTAAGAATTTTCCCATTAATTCACCTTTTTTCTGTGAAGTTTGCTTTCTTAATTATTCTCATCATTAGGATGAAATGAGCAGAGTTACCAGGGAACATGACCCTGAATGGCGAAAGGCTGAAGTTGCTTCTCTGTCACACCCCATAGTCCACTCATTAGTGAAAAATGACATAAAATATCTGAACACCTGGAAAAGTAGAACAAGAATCGTGATTATGATGATGAAAAATCTTCAAAACCAATACCAACAAAAAAAAACACAAAAAAGATTGCTACATACCGTTAAAAAATTAGCAAATCCAGTTTTGTAATTTCCAGATTAACACCAAAACAGAAAGTGGGAGATATTCTTTCTTAAATCTTTCTTAGTTAATGAATTAAATTAAAAGCAAAAGATGATTGGGTCGAAAACCTGCAAACACAGTGTGCGACCAGGACTGAACTTGACAAACATGGCTGTGTACACACCGTGAGCACTAAGGGCCTCTCCACAAGCCAAAACACAAAGTCTCAAAGTATTGTCTCACATGACAAATATGCTTTTCTTTTCACACTATTCCTAAAACTTAGGTTTCTTTCCTAAGTGGGAGCGCATCTTTCCCTGGCTGGGACTCCTCCTTAAAGGAAGGACAAGGGGAGATGGCTTTTGAAGGGTGATATCTCCCTGGAACTGCTACTTGGCAGCCCTCCTGGGTTGCAACAGCATGTTGGATTCCCACAGGGCTGTATGGGAATTGCTATTTGTTGGCTCAGCCATGTTGGGTTTCCGTAGAACTGCAGAGCCCTACTTTGTGCTTCCGAAATACCTGGGAGTAATTCCAGACCTCCCTAATGAGGCACCTGGAATGCTCCCAGGTGCTAATTAAAAAACAGCCAGTGGCCTCACAGAGACAAACCAGAGTCGGGAGAGAGAAGACAAAGCATGCTACAGGAGGAGTGAAGGCAGAAGGAGAGAGAGCCACCAGAGAAGAGAAGGTCTTGTGTGCTCTGTATTATACTGTGCTGCTCGTGGGACTGGGCTGAGGAAGCATTCCCACTGCACATAAAATGTGTGCTATGCAACACTTGTACATGTGACTTGGGTGTTTGGAGCAAACGGAGTGTACAGGTGGTCACAACACCAAACTATAGTAATACATAGAACAAGACTGTCAGCCATAATGTGCCCACTAGGCACTTGGGGCTTCAGTCACTTACGTACATCCTTACTGTTTCATTAAACCTGGGTGTTAAGATTTCTGCATACCACAATTGAGGACTGTCAGCTATAGGCATTTGGTGCTCCTGCCACATGCTCATATAGTGCTGATTCACCCCAGACTGTACCATGCACAGAACATATGGAGGGTTTCTCCTCTCACCTCTACTGACTTGGAATTAATAATGAGCTCTTAATTCTCAGGTGAGAAACCACAGGCAGAATGTGACAGTGCAGGTCAGCTCCACACTACCGGGTGCCACCGGGAGCCTCTTGAACCCGCCACCACCGATAATGTTTCCAAGGGATGAGCTCAGCAAATGAGGACACCACATGAAGCAAGGGGAACATGCAAAGTGCTCAGTGCTTTTATTGTTAAAAAAAAAAAAATACTAAGCAAAACAAGTGTCCAAAAAAGTGCAGTGCTTCTAGAAAGTTCAGTAAATAAATAATCCAATTAAAGCCAAATGTACGGTGGAGGTTAAAATCAGAATAAATAAATCCCTTAAAATGAGGTTAAAACCAACTGGCAGAAAACTGTCCTTTCTAAAAGCCCAGTGCATTGTTTTTTAATTGGCGGCTTATCCAATACAGGCCTTGCAACAATGGAGTCATCCTAACAACAGGGGCAGCTGACCTTCCCCAGGTCCAGGTCCCATGGCTACGGTATGGCTCCATCTCAGACCTCGGCTTGGGTCACCAACGGCCATGGCGCTCACATTGCCGCTCTCCTCCTAAGCCTCCTCAACTCCCGCTGCCTTCCTAGTCTTCTGTGGCGAGCCATTCATATTCTTGGTCACTCCCACTCCTCAGACATGTTCAACTGGAGTGACCCAATTCAACACCCCAGGTTTGCCTTTGCCAAAGGATTGGTAACATTATCAGTTAGGTTATACCTTATTCCTTCACACTTGGCCCCGACTCCATCACCCTTGAACACAGGTGTTCCTCCTTCCCACAGGACTGAGTATTTACAGCATCGCCATGTCCTAGGTACAGCCACTCTGCATTTATCACTCTGACGGGGCTTGAGCTTTCAAATGTTTGGGCTTCCTTCTGCCTAACTGGGCAAAATCTCTTGATGTGACCCTGTTGGTAACAACTGTGGCAAATAATCGTTCCCCTTCTAGTCTTAGCTGGGGCTTGATTGACAATGGCAAAAACCACAAACTTATCAACCCGAGACACTTCTGTGGGCCTACCTTCTGTTCTGGGACTCACATTGACTTTATTACCTTTGGCATTTTGCAGGTTCTTCCTCCACTGTGCAATCAGGTACCAATCTGCCAGATCTTCAGCTTCTTGGGATGATGCTGGCCGACACGTTTAAACCCAATTCCAAAACTCACTTGGAAAAACCTGTAATAATTGACTTTATTGTTTTAGATCGTCTATTTGCTTTGCAGTGTTCTTGTCTGGTTGTAGCCCGCTTGTTACCCAGGTCTTCCAACTGTGCCACTACTTCCTCTAGCCACTGTAATGATCAAAATGACAGCCTGTGCTTCTCACTATTGACCTCCAGTGTAGTCTGGAGAGACTGTAAATGCACAGGTAATCTTTTTTCGTCTACAGTCTCATTTGGGGATGGGTACTTTGTCAGCAGACCTCCTTTCACTTCCTCCTTATGCTGAATGAACCTGGATTGGATCTGTTGCTCCATATGCTGGTTCCTGGCTTTCTGACTAGCTAAGCACTTCCTCAGCCGCACTTCCAAAGCATGCACCTCCCCAGTGCTGATTGATTCTCTTGTAGCACAATACCTTTCTTGGTCATAAGCAACTCCTTTCACAAGAGGCTTTGACAAAGCCATACTGTACATCCAAAAAAAAAAATCTAAATCTGCCTTCATGTGTGCTCCAAAAACAATGACTCATTCTCTCACCACTCATACATCCCACTGTTGCCACCAAAATATGACGCCCCATGCACTGGCACCTCGGGTTCTGGGCATCTGTAATCTAACTGAACAGATCAGTGGTCTATTTGGAGGCACAGAAACAAAAATATTCAAAAGAAAATGAATCTTTATTAAAGTGCCAGTAAAAAAAAAATTCCAGTATCATGCACTTTAATTAGATGCAGTCTTCTGCAATGACTCTGTTTGAATATATACACAGCAATAAACAAAAATAAGTGAAGGTGAATCTGTACAGTATTTATTTACATGGCTCAAAAATAAAGGTGATGGAAAAAAGGCAAAATAACAAGAACACATGATTAGACAACTTTTCTTCTTCCTCCTTCTCCCAGGACAAAATCAAGAGGACAGAAAAACTGTCATGAAAATCAAAAGTGAAAGATAAAAAAATAGAACAAGCACAAAATACAGAAAAGTCAGTGAAATCAAATAAAGCTCTATATACAGGAATGTTAGAATGGATCGCTCCATCACAATCGCTCAGCTACCTTCTCTTTCCTATGCCAGCTGGTCAAAAGACGACCCCTGCTGGGTACTTCTCAGTTTTATCTGCTGAGCCAAACTACCTGGCCAATCATTGACTCCAGCCTGACACCAACCTGTCAGTAACATCACTTGTGACCTTTCAAATAGCCTTGATCTAGGCAGAAGTCCTTTTATATTTTGGACGTCTTGACTTGACTTGCCCTCACTCAAGCACTTTAGCTCCCTCCCATGCGCACGTGTGTGACTTAACTTGGTTAAGGTTTGAAAATTGGACTTCGTTTTTAGCGTTCTTGTTTGGTTAGGGTTATGTTGTTTAATTTAACAAAAGGTTTAATGAGAAATCCATTTTAAGGTTGTATTCTTTTACCGCATATAATTATTGACAGTGTGTTTAAAGTTTATTTAGAATTAGGACTCTTAGAGCTCGTAGGAAATATAAGCCAGACAATAACCTCAAGAGAGGTAGTCATTTTTTCGATCTGAGAATGACAAAACCTGCTGTTAGTCTGCCTCTGGAGAGGTTCTGTAACTAAGAAATGTATTGCCTGGATAGAGAATGTAGGTCATCTTAAAACTGCTGCAGCTACAAGAGTCTGGGTTGTACATTTTATGTAGTACTTCTACCTAGGCTTCTGCTTCGGTATTATGTTTAATTATACTGATAGAAGAGCAGTTTGCTTTCACTGCTATTCTGTGTGATAGGCTGTATCGCAGGACTTTGGGAGACTAATAACTAAAAAGAGCAGTTTGATCTTCGTATAGTGTTAGTTATTTGATTTTTAGAGCAATTACGGTGAGAAGACATCGGGAACAAACGGCTGTGGTGGTGGTATTGAGGCACACCACAGGTGAAAACATTGTTGACACTTTTGATGTGAGGGGAGGAGACCTGTCATTCACATTAATATACGCCAACATCCCGGTGCTACTTCATGCCATACTGGGGAAGAATGTCCGTGTGGCTGTGGGAGTCACGGTAGAGTCTGAAAAGTGAGGCACGTAAGCCAGGCGTGTAGAGCAGTTGTAAAACTAAGTCCCAAAGGAAGAGAGAGAAAAAAAAATGAAAGCAACTTCAGGAAGCTGCCTGAAGTTGGAAGTGCGTGCATGTGAGAGTGTGTGTGAGTGCAGGCAGCCATACTGTATGCACATGCAAAACTCCAAAAAAAACCCTTGTAGAGAAAAAATGGGAGAAACCTTGGGAAAGGCAGTTCAAAGAGAGACCCCTTTCCAGGTAGGTTAAAGAAGGGGGTCAATACAATGCAATTCATATAACAGAACAAATCCTCAATACAGTAAAAAAAATAAAAAATTTACAAGTACGGAGCAGAATTTAACAGTAGATGATATCACATAATATGATTTGAATTTGTTCAGAGACCTGGAGATCTCAGCCATCAAGCTGCCTCCCCGAATTGGCCATTCCACAGTTGAGACAGCTCTGGGCCAGCAAATCTGATGAAAGGACCCCTCTGCCCGACAACTCCTGTGATCCTCCATCAGGGATGACTTTACCTTAGGCAGCCAAAACAACTTGGCAGGTCGGCCGTGGCACCAAGTGCCACATTTGAGTACAGAGAAGAGAAACAGAATAGGTGAGGGTTAGTAACAAAACAAGATTAACATGTTAATCTGCGTCCAATCCTGCAAGCAGGTCCTCCAAATTACAGGAAAAACCTGGGGGTTGGTGGCAGGATTGGCACTCTAGCCTCCATGAAAAACCTCACATCATTCCAGTGTGGTGCTGAGGTGTCACCCATTGCACTCGGGTTCCAATCCAGGTGGTTCTTCATGTGGTGGGTGCAGCAACATGCTATTGGCACATGCTCCCAACTTCTCTCTCTGTCCTTCTTATAATCCCAATAGCTGTGCTACATATCAATGATGGGTTGAAATCTAAGTAATCTATGTAGACCTCAGCATCAACATTGGCAGTGCACCATGCAATGCATATATCCCTGTTATATGCCACTTGGTATGGGATTCATCCTCTTATTATTTGTCCAACACTCATCATTCCTTTACACATCACAGACCTTTTTGTATAGCACAGACTCCAGACATTTAAGGGTCCTTGTAACTGCCAACTCAGAAGTTTTCTTTTCTTTCTTTTAAAATTAATTTTCTTCCTTTTTAGTCTCCTTTTTAGTTATTCTTGTGTGTGTTCAGACTATACTGCGTGTTTATACATATTTACTTATCTATTTATGTATTTATTTAAAGAGCTTTTGTAAAAAGCTAAATATCTCCCTGAGCACAAATAAAGATCTGTTTATCTGCCTTAATGTTTGTGATGTGTCATCTATTAGAGTAACAAATGCAATACATTTTATTACTAAAAACATTTGTGATGCACCATCCTTTGGAATGACAAGGACAAAGCAATGGGATGGACACACAGACACTTAAGGTGGATAGGGTTACATGACCTAAAAGGGCAAACTACCTGGTGTTCAGGATGATCCTACACGGTGGACAAGACACCTACATACATCTGGTTCACTCTCAGTGGCATGTCTTGCTTGTGAAGTGGTTGGTCCCCTCCTGTAAAGAGAGGAGAAAATGCTATGAGGCATCAGGAGCCCTGTGGGGTTTCTCCATGTTCCCAGTTTCATCACCCTTAGACCGAATTGTGAGAATAGAAAATAAGCTGTGACCATGCATATAAATGTCAGTTAAAATGTCTAATTGGAAATGTAGAAGCCAAATTCATTAAACCTATTAGAGGCAGAAAATTTGTTTTTTTAGATGACTCTAAAGAACACTCATAAAGTCTTGGTTCAGGTGACAGTGCATACATAACATCATTTTGCTACTATAAAACTTACAATATGTTCACATGGTAAGATACTAGTAATTATTTCACAGCACTTTTGAATTGTTCTCACAGTTCAGAGGCTTGACTTTAATTTCATGTACCTGAAGAACCTTACAATGAGTACAAAAAAATACTGCTCTTATATGTCAATAATGCATTCTTCATTTAACCACATTAGCCTTCTAATGCATGCTATTCTCTTATTATTTATTCATGATTTATTTACACACCCCAAACCTTTTTGTATGGCTCAGACTTCACTCATCATGGGTCCCTTGAAAGCGGACTAGCCTTGCTTCATGATTTTTCTAAAGAGAACATACAGCATGAGTGTATTTTGCATTGCTGCCATCTAGTGCTGGTAAAGCACCATTTAAATGTCTGCAATCTCATTTTCAATTTGTGAATTACAGATGTATGTTTTGAATGATAATTCAAAACTGACAAGCTTCATATTGAATTTGCTTAGTATTATAAAAATTTTGTGAATGCATATATATACAAGAATAACAGCATATATTAAATGGTGTCTTGTACTTTGAGAAACTAGATAATACATCACTCTGTGTATTCTGCTTCTACTTCCACACCCTAAAGATGATTAGGCTAGGCAAACTGGGGACTCCATACTGACTCTTAAAAAGAATGCATATGTGTCCATGAAATAAGAAAAATATGTAAACTTACCTTAGAAAGAGAGGAGTTGTGAGACAGCATAGCCAACCACTGTAGCATCTACTCTTTAATAACATATACATAATTAGTGCAGTCCTAAAATACATTTAAAACTATAACATGAACTGTCTTGTGGTATAATACAGAGCAGCTACAGCTGGAACTGATAACACTAAAATGTTTTTGCATTTTCATGCTGCACTTTAATATTCAAAGTCTGATGAAATCATACAGATTATCTGGTTTAGCAATGGCTATGTCTTGTCACATTCTGCTCACTTTATACCTGATACTAAAAACAACAGGCACCTACACTTCAACACCATTTCTGAAATAAAACTAAACAGATTTAGTTGGGAAAAATGAAACAGAGAAAAAGTCAGTACAGTGGTACCTCGGTATACGTCTGCTTTGGAATAAGTCCAACTTGGTATACGTCATGTTTGGACACGAAAAATGTTGCTTGGTATACGACCTTTGTTTGGAATATGACTCGCGTGCTAACCTTGTTTACCTCTCTCGAGACAAAGCCACGACTGCCCACGAGCGTTAGTGCGCCAGTTGCTAGCATTCAGTGAACAACCCGTGCTATAACTCTCTTGTGAACTTTCATGTGTGTGGTATAGCGGGTCCACAGCTCCCGTCAAAGCGCACACAGCTTGCTGAAGGGGCGTGGTGGTTATGTGGCTGAAAGTTTTCAGGGCGATTAGCGATGTGGGCATTTCTCACCAAAGTGCACTTGTGAGGGACCGTCCGCATTCATGATTGTCCCTGGGGCTGCTTATCTTGATAAACAGAAGCGCGAGTCGGCTAGAAGGGGAGGTTCAGTGAGTGAGAGAGAGAGAGAGAAGTAGCTGAAGTAGGCAGAAGCAGGGGGACCGCCAGGTAAAAAGGCACCGGGCTTCTTCTTGTTTTTTTTTTAAAAAAATGCTTCCTGCTCTATTTTAACTTCGTTGTTTTTAAGAAGACTTTTTTCTATTGTTTTTAACCTCCACGTTTCACTTCTGATTTTATGGATTATTTATTGGAACTTTGGAGACTGCACTTTAATTTGAACACCTTGTTTTGTTAATTGTTTTAATAAAAGCACTTTGCACTTTTTCACCATCCCCTTGCTTTGTTGTTACCGATGAGGTTAGCAGTGAGGCACATTACCGACGGTGTAGGGTTCAAGGGCTCCCCGGCAGCAGATGGGAGCATACAGCAAACCCGCATGTCACAACGTGATTTTGTGTTTTTTTCATGTAAATTTGAATTGATTGTTGAAAAGTATGAAGGTGGCATGCGTATCCGGGACATAGCTGTTGCATACCGTTTGCCGAGAACGACGGTATCTACGATTGTGAAAAACAAAGATGTTATTAAAAGGTAAAGTGAGGTAAAATTTTCATTTATTTCATCTAATTGCTTTTGTATTTATGTATTTTAGTATTAAGCAGTGTTTAAATTATTTTATACAACCCCATCAATGTATAATATGCCAATAGCAATAGGATTTTTTTTTCATGGGAACGGATTAATCATTTTCCCATTATTTCTTATGGGAAAAATTTGTTTGATATACGTCCTGTTTGGTATAAGTCAAAGGGTCTGGAACGAATTAAGGACGTATACCGAGGTTCCACTGTATTAGAATTTCTCTTATTTATTTTCAGCACAAAAACCTTGTGACCGCTGCCTTACCTTCACTTTTTCAACTTGTACATAGCTTATGCCTCACCTTCCTGTTTCACATCAAGAGAAAAGGTAATTAATGGCTGGTTTGTTCTTGAATGAAGCAGCTTCTGAAGGTACATCACAGCATTTGAAACGTGATACTTCTCTCAGTTAGACCTGTAGAACATACAAATCATTCTGTGACCTCTATTTTTATTTTGTTTAACTTGTCTGCAAGTTTGTGCAAGGGACAAATTTTACCTTTAGATGAGCTTCTTTGTATGCTAGTGTGGCATCCTCTGCCAATTGATTTTCTGGAGTCATTTTTTTAAAGCAGCCCCCTAATTCACCACCTTTATCGTACTCTTTATTTGTCGGCACGTATTACATCAAGGACATTTATATGTAGTGGCAGTGAAGCTACACAACAAGGCATTAGGCCATGAGATAGCAGCATACATAGGGCCTTGAAAAAGTGTTCAGGCCCTTTCACCAGTTCTTTAACTTTAATGAATAATGAGAAATTTTGTTGTAATATTTTTATTTCAAAACAATGAAACTTAAAATTATTTTTAATGTGCATTGATTTATGTTAGAAACAAAATATTTAAGAAAATGAAATCCCGGTGCTGGCTAAATAAAGCTCTAAGATTGTCCCCTGACATTTAATCATTAAAATAACTGACACAATCTCTAAATAAAATCCCACATGCAATTATTCAAGGTGTGAATCTGTGGTGTGAAAGGAAATGCAAAAGAGTGTCCCAACGAAGAGACAGAATAATATAAAATTATTAAAAGGATACAAAACAATATACTGTTGTTTTGATGTCCCAAAAGGGACCTTATGTTTAATAATCATAAAGTGGAAGCTAAGGAAATGATTATGGACTGGTATTCTCCCTCCTCTCCCCCTTTACATCAGTGGAGAAGAGGTTGAAATTGTCAGCTGCTTCAAATATCTGGGGTTGCATATTACAATTGAGCTCTCTTGGAACTCCAATACATCTGTCTGGTAAAGAAAGCCCACCAATGCCTCTGATTCTTGAGGAGGCCCCTCTATTCTGACCTCTTTTTACAAGTGTGTAGTAGAGAGCACCCTCACCTCCTGTATTACGTACGTTGTGGTACAGCAGCTGCTCAGAGGCAGACAGGAAAGCACCGTAGTGGGTGGTTAATTCTGCTCAACAGATCATTGGCAGCAGCCTACCCAGTATTGAGGACCTTTACACCAGCAGGTGCAAAAGTAAAGCCTCCTCCATTATGGAAGATGTCACTCATCCAGCACATGGACTGTTTGCCCCACTTGTGTCAAGCAGGAGATGGCGCAGCTTATAGGCTACCACTACCAGGATGAGGAACAGTTTCTTCTGTGATGCTATTAGACTAACGAATACAACATCACTACTTCTGACTGTACTCTGTGTGACTTAGACTACACTTTGCATTTCGTTTAAGTAGTCTAATGTACGAGGGACATTCAAAAAGTTTCCACACTTTTATATTTTCATTAGAAATGGTGAAGGCGGGAGGAGTAGTAAAGGGCATTAAAAAGTTGGTACGAGGCTGGGAAAATTGCATCGCAAACAAAGATGACTATGTGGAAAAGTGATGTAATTTGTTTTTGAAATTCTTAATAAATAGTTAAAAAAACAAAAGTGTGGAAACTTTTCGGACATCCCTCGTACTAAACTACAGCTACTACCTTTTTTGCTTGCTGCTAATTACAGGGTATACTGCAATAACATTTATTTTAGCCATAGTTATCTTACTGTATTTTTGTATTGTTATTCCATTCTATTTATTGTTTATCTGTAATAACTTTATCACAAAGTCTATGGGATTAAGGGGCTACTTTTTATTATGTACATTTTTAATTACCAGGACCTGAGTACCAAATTTTTTTTCTGCACATGAATGTTGGAATGACAATAAAAGATCTTTAATGCTAAACCACCCAGACATTGCCTAGACAAGGAGGCCAACTATCACACAGAAGGAGCTACAGAATTCCTTAGCTAACACTTGAGTAAAGGTGCACCATGTCAAGAGCTCTGTTCAACACTGGTGACACAAAAGAGCTCTCTGGAAAGACTGTCTGGAGTTTGCTAAAAAGTTTGAACGTGACCCAGATGCAATGTCAGTTTAGTTTTGCAGTCAGATAAGACCATATAACTAGGCTTGAGTCATTGAACCAGGCCAATGCTGTAGTGACCACTAATGCATTTTGCCAGTGAAACACGTTGGTCAGTTTGAATAAGTGACGAAAACAAGCAGCTCTACCTGAAAAGGAAAAGACCAGTGAGTGGGAAAGGGTGTGTATTATTATACCAGACCAAACAGTCCACGTATTAAATAAAGACAATATGGGCTATATCGATTACTGAGATGTCAATGTGACTTAGACAGGGACCACAGCTAGTCAATTAAATAATTTGGCAAAGCTCAAACCTCATTTTCCTTACCTTTCTCTGTAGGAGGGGTTTATGGCCATTAGATTTATACTGAGGTAACTGAAGCACACACATTGTAAGAAACAGAATAATACAATTTATTGATTAACACAAGGATTATAGAACTATGATAACTGCATATATATTGAAATAGAAGACAGGATGCAAGACAGATGAGACAAACATATAACAGAAGATGCTTGCTGTTTCCTGGATATTTAGAATTCTAATAAATCTTGGCACAGATAAACAGTTTTACAATACCAAGTCTTCAAGAATGATGTCCGGTGCTGTGTGGAACTGGCTGTTGTTACTGTTGCACAAGTGGATGACCCTGCTTGTGTTGGAGTGCATTCTTTCTCTTTGCTATGTGGTCTTTTGTCCATTTTTTCTAGTGATACTGCATCATTTAGTTAGGCTCTTCGCTGTGTCCTCTGCAACTTCATAGGTTAAAAGTATTACTCTTTCTGGCACAAAAGTGTAGGTTCTAAAATTCTCTTTCTGAACTAATGCTGCTTTTCAGTCTTCTCAGACTGGAGTCAGTTACTGGCACAGAACGTGTCTTGACAGAGTGGATCTTAGAGCTTGTTCAGGGTATCCAGCTCCAAGGTGCTACTGAGAGTTGCTTCTAGGCCAAAGAAGGTTTATGAGCATTTTTGTTCCCAAAGAGAGTGGCATGTCAGCTTTCAGCTCACAAACAGAACAGACAGTCAACTTTCAGCTTCCCCAAAGAGATGGCAGTTCATCAACTTTTATGACCCCAAAGAGAATGTATTGTCAGTCTTTAGCTCTCCCCATAAGAGATAGAAGAAATTAATGCAGTTAGTTTTAAAGGAAAGTGTAACCTCTGGAATAAAGTCCCTTCCAATTACAGATCCAGTTCCTGCTTGTAAGCACATTATTTTGTCCATCACATGCAAACACAGTTCTGTTTTCAGTTATAAGTCTAAAATTAAGGTCCATTTAGGCACCTTCTTGGCTGAAGGAGTTTGGTCTGATCCAGTCGCTTGGGTCCTCAAAAATGAGGATCCTGCATGCCAGATTACTCTCAGAGAATCATGCCACATGGCCGTAGTACAGCAACTGACGCTCCCCCACAATATAGGTAATGTGCTTCATGCAAGACTCTGTGAGCAACTACTCATTCGACACAAAGTCAAACCAGTGGTACCCAAGGATTCTCTGAAGAGACACAGTACTGAAGGAGTCCAGTGTTCGCCTCAGGTCACTGGATGGCATCCATGTTTTCAACCATATTGCAAAACAAAAAACACCAGGACTCTAAAAGACTTTTGCAGTGATATTGGAAGTGCCACAAACTCCTTTCCAGCGAACCCACGACCCCACCTGGCTAACATAGTCCTTCTACTGACTTCATAGGAAGAGTCACCAGAGACATGAATGCCTCTGCCAAGGTAAGTAAACCTCTCAAAGAGGTCAACATTCCCTCTACAGGCAGACACACTGCTGATGGCTGTGCCCAAGAGGTCATTAATGGTCTGGATCTTGGTTTTTATCCAGGACACTCACAAGCCCAGACACTCATACTCTTCACTGTTACTCTGTTACTCGAGAGCCCCAATCAGAGCCTCCATTGACTCTGCAAAGATCACAGCATCGTCAGTAAAGTCAAGATCAGTAAATGTTTCAGTAAATGTTTCTTCACTAACAGATGCCCCACAACCACAGGACCCCGCCCAACACCCAGTCTAAGCAAGCATGGAACACAGTAGGAGCAAGAACACACCCCTGACAAACCCCAGAATCAACTAGGTCCTGTCTTCGCTCACAGCACTCACAATACCAGTGTGCAAGCCAGCCATAATATCCAGCAACTTCGTGGGATCCTGCGAGTTTCATCCAATGGGGCAGCTCGATCAACTGAGTCAAATGCTTTACGAAAATCGACAAAGGCTGCAAACTGCCGACATTTGCATTTGCGCTGAAAGAGAACCCTCAGTGCCAAATGAAGTACAGGGCGGAGTTGGCAGAGCTTTACTTCGGCCATTCACTTAAGAATGCAGTTTGGGGGGGATGTAGGGAGTGCACAGCTGAATTTAGGCATTTCTGTTAAATCTGCTGTCTCAACAGGCTTTGTGTGCCTCTAAAATACTAGGACTTACAGTAAACAATGTTTAATCTCACTGTATCACATTTCTCTAGTGTTACTATGTTTAAGCATTATTTAAAATCACTACTGCCAACAACTGAAGCATCCATCATCCACTTACCAAATCTACTTATCCTATTTCAGGGTAATGGCGAGCTGAAGCTTAACCCTGTAGGGCCCAACTAATAAACCAGCCACTTATGATAGGAAAAATCTGAGTCACCAATTAACATGACATATATTTTTGGGATATATCAAGAAAACTAGGATACCCACAGACACACACTGGTAGAATATAAGTTACTGTCTACCCATGTTTATTAATTTAAATCAATATTTGTTGGAAAAGGAATTGCTTTTGGCAATTTCTCTTTCATATGTAAGAAATCTTTACATACATGTATTTACAGAATTTTATTTTAAATAAAAATATATTTTTCATTATACTTGTTTAGTTCTATAAAATGAGTTAACCCTTTAAGAGTTTTCAGTGAAGAATATAATATGTATGCTGAGAATCTGAAAATACAGCTATGTGTAAAACATCCATGATCTTTTTGCATTCACCACATCCATCCATCCATCCTCTTAATCAGTTTAGTCCAATTTAGACACACACTAACATGGTCATTTTTTTTTAACTCCCTTTAAGTTTGTCACATTAACTGTTCACTTTTTGAGTTGACATGGAAGGCACCTTGTTACTGACCTCTATCATGCATTTGCAAGGACAGGCTGTAACTGCTGTTTTCGATTTTTTCAGTAAACTTTACCAAAATTTACTTGCCATAATTAAAGTAACAAATGCCTAATGGTTGGTAAATATTATCTTACACCAGGAATACTTGGATGCAAGGCAAATTAATATCAAAATTTTTTAGTATTTGTCTGCTTTTAACTGTTCTTTTCATCCTCATAGGAAATAGCTATGCCTCTTCTTCCTTTTATAGCCTTTGTCACTGGAGTCTCTCCAAGTTTTGGTTCCAGTCCTTGCCAGGTTCGCCTGGACAGAAAAGAAGCTAAAATAAAAAGAAGAAGAAGAGAGAAACATTATACATTATTTAGGACTTGGGCTATTACTCTTCCAGCTAAGGTAAATGGCAGTTGTTAAATTAGTTTTAGTTAGGAATATATTAATGCAAGTTTTATTTAAAATGCTTTCATACAAATATTAGTTTAAATTTTGAAATGGTCACCATACAAAAGAAGAGCAAAACATTTGTTTTTCAGATGTGCTCATTTTGTATATGGTCAAACAATAGTTCCTCTGTAGTAAAATATGTTAATTACAAGATTTTAGCAATTGTGGTTTATAGTGTTTATTTATTGTTTCATAACCAGGTCAACAAGGCTATCAAAAAAAGAAACATCAGGTATCTTATTATTATTATTATTATTAAACCTCCAACTCTGTGCGAACAACACTTGTAACAGGTTCCTTTCACATGATAGAGACAAGAAATGGACTACAGGATATTTCTTGGAGATTACTGAAGACAGAAGAAAGTGGTGCTATCATGAAGTGAATTGTGCAAAAATTGAAGAATTATGGTATGCATGATTGCAGACAATTCATGGATTACTTGTAGATTAATTGAGTCCATCCTTTACAAATATTTGCACTTGACAAGATCTGTTCCTGTTGGGTGCCTAGAATGTTGACTCCTGAAATGAACTGCCATGACATTCAGTTTCCTAAGTACAATCTTGAATAAAATTCATTAGTGAAATTCACCAGTGTTTTTCACAGCAAATGTTCCTGGTTCAACGGTGACATTGTTTGCTCAATTTTACCCAGAAAATCTGCAATGCAGTCAGCTTAGGGGAACTGTTTTTTTATCCTAGTGCCCCATTATGCATTGTAAGTCCAACATGGCACAAGGGGCTGCAGTAGCCAATGATGGATGTGGATGTCACTACCTGATCTGCGCTACCCGTCCGCTTTCTGTCACACATGCATAAAACATTTATGCATACCTTAAGCATACTCCACCTCACATTCTACAACTATACTCAATTTGCTTTGCGCATGCATGTTGTCACACATGTGTACTTGGAAGACAACTTTGAAGGCTTATATGATGGTAATTCCACCTTGAGTCGAGGGTTTGCACTGTTGCCTAATGCTTCTCCTCCTTTCTCCCTTACAGATCAGATGACCAGCAGCCTCAGTGACATCATTTCTGGGCCATGGTTTCCCACCCATGCTCCTTCCTGTCTGACTTCTTAAGGGATTTTGCCACCATTTTGAGTCAGTCTCTTGTTTGACTCCAGCCTGAAAAGACCTTTACAATATTTGCTATTTTTTGTTATTTTTTCCATCAATTACACAAGGTTTGCCTTCAAGGTGCCCCAACACTTCATCTTGTTTTGTCTCATATTTTACAGTGTATACTCTGTAAATTATTCAAGCATATGTCACTATCCGATAAGTACTCCTGCCAGATTTGTATCTTGTATTCATTTAAAAAAACTAAATAAATAAAATTCACTTTACTGCATGGCCTGATCTGAACTGCACATGCAGATATACAGCCTGCAGTATGTTTATTTGACGGGTACATTAGCTGATCAAAATGATAACATTATGAAAATAATTTGTTGTTCTATATAGATTCATTACACATTGGGTCTTCACTGCTGGATTCATCATGATATACTCCTTGTTGTTAAGTGTAGACCAGGTTACAACAGGGACAGACCCTTGAGTATATAACACTGATCCCTTGCCTCACAGGATTTGTTGGTGTTTGTTAGTCATAGTCACATTTTTGGCCACAATAATTAGTCTAGCATAGCTAGCAGATGCTTCATTATCTTTTAGGAACACTCAAAAGACCATTGCACCATTATAATCGACTCAAAACTAGTTCAATTTCTTCCTTCCCATTGACTTTCCCACTGATATTTTGTAGAGGTCATTGAAATTCTACAAACCTTTCCAGGTTTTCGCTAAACTTGAGGCAAAGTGAATTTAGCAGGGTTCAATCATTACTAATCTTGAGCTAATTCATGTTTCATAACTGGGAATAAAACTTGGACACGTCACTGTGACCTAAAATTTAAAAGTACAGTGGAAACATTGGAAATACAGTAATCCCTCGCTATATCGCGCTTCGACTTTCGCGGCTTCACTCTATCGCGGATTTTATATATAAGCATAACTAAATATATAACGCGGATTTTTCGCTGCTTCGCGGGTTCTGCGGACAATGTGTCTTTTTACTTCCTGTACATGCTTCCTCAGTTGATTTGCCCAGTTGATTTCATACAAGGGACGCTATTGGCAGATGGCTGAGAAGCTAACCAATCAGAGCACGCAGTTAAGTTCTCCTGACTGAGAAGCTAACCAATCAGAGCACGCAGTTGAGTTCCTGCATGCTGAATGCAGTGTTAACCAGGAAGTCTCGTCTCACTCATTCATCATCAACGTGTTTCGCTGTGTAAAGAGTTGTGCTCTTTAGTGTTTATCTTTGTGCATAGTCAAGCCCTTCATTATGGCTCCAAAACAATCTGCTACTGCTTCAGGGGCCGTGCCCAAGTGCAAGAAGAAGATGTTAACGATTGCCGAAAAGGTAAACGTTTTGGATTTGTTGAAGGCTACGATTCTTTTTATTTAAAAAGTAGGAAAGGAATATAAGATCTACGGC
>JANRMT010062856.1:108242139-108253823 GCA_026402145.1 Polypterus bichir lapradei
TCGCGGATTTTCACCTATCGCGGGGGGGTCTGGAACGCAACCCCCGCGATCGAGGAGGGATTACTGTAAAATGATTCTTCAACGCCATAGAAATTCAAGATCCAAAGTAAGTTCTTGCATCTTTTTTATAGATTACATGCCTAATTATCCAGTCAATATTACGTTACTCTGTTTTACAGTCAATCATGAAAAAGCAGTGAAGAAAGTTGTTGACCGTCCTCTTTCTGCTCAAGACAATGCTCTTCTTATACTACCTGGTTGCACAAACAAGGAAAAACAAGCTTTGAATGAGTGGCATGAATTACACAGAAAAGCTTCATGAACGTTAGAAACAAGTACATTAATGTTCCCAGGGATTACTTTGAAAATGTATAGGTTTTACTGTTAAAAGGTCAGCCTTAAAACCTCTTGACCACCTAGTATATAAAAGATTATATGTTGTAAAAGTGGATAATTTCCAGATAATGACAGCTTCCTCCCACATCCTAAAGTCCTCTAATTTAGACTAAGTGATGACTATAAATTGATCCAATGGGGATTATAAATTCACCCACTGACACAAGCGTTCGTAAGCCTTGTAAGGAGGATCTCCATTTATTTCTACTTTTGCTTACTATCACAAAGATAGGCTTCAATTCTCAGTGGCCCCAAAGTGTAAATAATGGTTTGAAAAAAAAAAAAAAGACAGATAGATGAACTCTTCCAATGTTATTGTTTAGCAAGTCATAAAAAAGAAAAACAATTTAGTATATTGTTTCAAAACTGCATATTTCAAATATTAATTTTGGGAAAAGATATAATTAGTAATGTGTGTGTGTGTATATATATATATATATATATATATATATATATATATATATTTCAATTAACTGATTATTTTTAGATCCATTGTTGTTTTTCAATAAAATGCTAATATTTTTAGTTTGAAAGCCACTGTTTATTCTCACCATTGATTAGATGTTGCCCCCTTGTGGTTTTCTGTTATAATGCAATTTGACTGGTAGTTTAAAAAAATAAACTAGTTTCTTTCATCCATATAGCAATTTTCTAACCTGCTCATTGAAGCAGTGGTTACAGAAAGAGTCAGCCTAACTCCAAAGCAACTCCCTAATGTCAGGGACACTCTCAGACAATGTGCGCTACATAATAAACAACTGTTTTCATCTGCAACAATCCAAAAACCCATGTTTCTTAAGATCATTCCCTTTTAAAAAAATGACTATAAACCATTTAATTAAGAATTAATTTCAGGATTGGAAGGTAGAAGAAGAATTAAGAGAAGAACTGAGGGTAGGAACTTTGAATGTTGGCGGCATGACTGGTAAGGGGAGCAAATTAGCTGATGTCATGGAAAGAAGGCTGATACATTGTGCACACAAGAGACTAAATGTAAGGGGAGTAAGGCCAGGTGGATTGAAGGTGGATTAAAATTGTTCTATCATGATGTGGATGGGAGGAGAAATGGGGTAGGAGTTATTCTGAAGGAAAAGTATGTCAAGAGTGTTTTGGAAGTGAAAAGAGTGTCAGACAGAGTAATGATTATGAAGCTGGAAATTGGAGGTGTGATCATGAATGTTGTTAGTGCATATGCCACACAAGTTTGGTGTGCGATGGATGAGAAAGAAGATTTCTGGAGTGAGCTGGATGAAGTGATGGACAATGTACCCAAGGGACAGAAAGTGGTGATTGGAGCGGATTTCAATAGGCATGTTAGTGAAGGGACCAGAGGAGATGAGGAGGTGATGGGTAGGTATGGTGTCAGAAAGAGGAATTAAGAAGGTCAGAGGATAGTGGATTTTGCAAAAAAGATAGGCATGGCTGTGGTAAATATGTATTTTAAGAAGAGGGAGGAACATAGGGTGACGTACATGAGTGAAGGAAGATGCACACAGGTAGATTATATCCTATGCAGAAAAGTCAATCTGAAGGAGATAAAAGACTGCAAAGAAGTGGCCGGGGAAAGTGTAGTTAGACAGCATAGGATGCTGGTATGTAGGATGACACTGGAGATCTAGAAGAGGAGGAGAGAGAGGGCAGAGCCAAGGATCAAATGGTGGAATTTGAAAAAGGAAGACTGCAAGGTTGAGTTTAGGGAGGAGGTAAAACAGGCACTGTGTGGCAATGAAGAGTTACCAGACAGCTGGGCTACTACTGTACAGCAAAAATAGTAAGGGAGACAGCAAGAAGGATAATGCAGGTGATGGGTGTGACAGTGCAAGATGCAGAAGACAGTAAAATATGGAAAAAGATGATCCGCTGTGGCAACTCCTAACGGGAGCAGCCGAAAGAAGAAGAAGAAGAGAAGGTAAGTGTAAGGTCTTTGTGCTCTGCATTTTATTAGGACATTCCAATTGAAAAAGGGAAAACATTTCTTGACAATAACAGGCATATGGGAATAACACATATAACCAAAGCATTTCCTAAACAACATCTATTTAGGATATCAAAGACCCTATTAGATAAGGTGTCAGTTATGGATCTATTGTTGAGAATTTTACGTAATAGTGTGCTTGTTCATTTCTAATGCAATTGTCACAGTTTACTGTTAGAATTCAATATTTTTATCTTTGCATATTCTAGGAGTGTGACTGAATTATAGCTAAGGATATTATTTCTTGCCTTGTCTTGGATAATTCTCTAGTACCTGTAGAACAATGGTTTAAATTTGTAATCCTAATGCATACAAATTCTAACCCCTGGAATAATAATGTCTAAACTTAACTCTTCAGCCAGCAATGTCAGTGACCACCATTTCAAAGGCATCTTACTTAGTAACAATCAACATTGCAATTGGTGCATTTATAAGATTGCCCTTTTGTCTTCTAGTGTTTGCCAGTATCAAACTTAGTACTTTCTTTCTGGGATGTTAATATTTGAAGAATTTCTGCCCACTGTGTAAGCCAGTTATACCCTCATTGACCAAAAAAAGGCAGCAAGAGACAAAGACAGATATTCCTTTCTTGTTAGCTGTTTGGAAAAGCATGTACTTTCAATTGGAATACTTGAGGGCTTATTAAATTAAAATATGTATGGACAAAAATAAACTTAAGGGCAGCCAGGATAACTGCAGAAGGAACTTAACACATAAAATGAAAGTAATAGAAGTTTTACTACTTTATTTGAGTTTAGCCTCTCTTCTACCCCTCAGTATGTATATGTATGCACAAAAACAAACTTGTTTATAGAGCACCACAATCTCAGCTCAGTAAGCCAGACAAGATAATGTTTAAATGTCAATGAGTAAATAATACAAACCCGCTGGATCCAGCTGAGACATAGTTAAAGTCTGATTCCTCTGAACCAAGGATGATCCTCCATTATCAGCATTAAGTTCAGTTTCAGGCAAAGAGATGGATCGCAGGTTGCCAGTAATTAGAGAGACATCAGTTTCTTCATTAAGGGTTTCCACATTTTGATTTCTAAACTCAACATAACTATTTCCTCCTGTAATGTAAATTCAAAAGAAATGTTATGCAATCTAAAAAAAAAAATCTTATCATTTCTGTGTGGCAAGATAAACATTACATATGGTGCATTCATAAAGTATTCAGACCCTTTCACTTTTTCCACATTCCGCTATATTGCAGCCTGGTACTAATCATCATCATCACTAAATCATTTAATTTAATTTTTTCCCAAATCAAGCAACATTCATCACCTCAGAATAATAAAGCAAAAACAGAATTTTGGAAAATTGCTAATTTATTTAAAATAAAAATAGAAACACCACATTGACACAAGTATTCGGACCCTTTCCAATGATACTTGATACTTGGCTCTGAGGAATCCCATTCTATTGATTACTGTTGAAATGTTTCCACACCTTGCTTGGTCCAGATGTGGTCAATTCAATTGACTAGACATGATTAGGAAAGACACACACCTGTCTGTTTAAGGTTCCACAGCTGACATTGTGTATCACTGCAAAAACTAAGCCATTAAGTCGAAAGAATCACCTGCAGAGCTGAGAGACAGGTGACTGTGCCAAGGCAAAGATATGGGAAAGTCTACAAAAAATTCTGCAGCTTTGAAAGATTCCAAGACCACATGTGCCTTCATAATTTTGAAATGGAAGAAGTATGGACCAAGCACGACTCTTCCTAGAGGTGGTAACCTGGCCAAACCGAGCAATCATGAGAGACGGGCCATGGCAAAAGAGACGGGCCATGGCAAAAGAGGTGGCCAAGAACCTGACAGTCACTCTGACTTAGCGTCAGAGAACTTGTGTGAAAATGGGAGAAACTGCCAGAAGGACAACCATTACTGAAACACTCTACCAATCCGGACTTTTGACATAGCGGCCTGATAGAAACCTTCCTGAGTAAATGAAACACTGAAGCAAAAATGCACCTAAAGGACTCTCAGACTGTGAGAAACAAGATTTTCTGGTCTAATGAAACAAAGATTAGTGTCATGTTTGTTTGGAAATCAGGCAATGTCCATCACCTGTGCAACATTAATCCAACAGTGAGGTATGGTGGTGGCAGCATCATACCATGGGGTTGTTTTTCAGAGGCAGGGAATGGGAGACTAGATAGGGTCGAGGTAAAGCGGAATGGAGCGAAGTACAGAAATATCCTTAATGAACGCCTACTGCAGAATAGGGCTGTGTGATGTCTTAGAAGTTCACATTGTCACATCATCATTTCAAAACACTGATGATACACTATTGTCGCTTTAGGGTTGGTGAGATAGAGATATGCTTATGGATTATGAATAATTAGCTGATCTACCCATGTACCGCAGAAAGAGTCTACAGGGGTTGCTGGAGGAATGGTGTAAGGGCATTTCAGTTCAGGACAGAGGAGTTACTTTGTTGTCTTGGTAAAACTCAGCACACAGAAAAATTCAGTAATGTTATTACACTTAATCAATGTCAATTCATTCCAAGTTCATTTAAAATTGTCACAAATTACGATGCCTTATTGAAACAAAACTCTAAAATTACATGTGTCTCGTCATTTTAATAAATGGCTATCAACAGGAAACTAGAAGTTACAAATTACTTTTACTCACTTGAGCACAGCATCCTCAATTGTTTCAATGGCTTCTGAACAAAATAGTTGACTTGGCACATGTTATAGAAAAAATTGTACTCTGTTGTGTTTCATGATGGCTTGGCTATAGTGCATATTTTGCCTTTTCTAACCACGCATGCAAATGACATGCCTCACAAAGTGCATAACACTGAGTGTTGATTGTTATTGCAAGCTTACAATGCACAACATGCCACACAAAGTGCATAACACTGAGTGTTGATTGTTATTGCAAGCTTACAATGCACAAAGTGAATGCTGGAGGACAATGGCACTGGCTTTTAAAAAAAATGTAAGGCACTTGTTTGATACATAATGTGATCAGTTTATTTCAGATTTATTATCTTGGGTGTACAGTAGAATTACACCCCAATTGGTCTGCAAGCAGTACTTGAATATGGAAACAAATTATTGGCAATATTCTGGTTAGTCAGCATCTAGTTCCTCTTCCTGATTCGTTACTACTTTTACATGAAGGGGTGGTGGGATTCCACCTTTGAGGTCAGATCACATGTATATTAAGATATTATATTGAAAGTGAGGGAGTCCTCTTCAATCTACAAGCACAGCGATACACTAACATTCAGTTGAAGTCTGGGGGTCCTCTACAAACTTCAACTGCCTCTGTTATTGGCCCACTTTAAGCACTGCTCAAAAGACCAAACAAGCACCATCACATTCCTTGTGTGGCGCTCAAATCTCACTGCATAGGTTATGTAAAATATAACACCACAAGGATAGGTTCCAGCTGCCCAGTGACCCTGCTCAAGATTAGCAGTTTAAAAAAAATGGATGGTGAATGAAAAATATTGCAACATCACTGACAGCCTGAATTGGCCTGGGGATCAGTCACCCACAGTATGAGCTGACATTCCATCACACAAATGAGCAGCTTCAGGTGACCCTTTCAAAGGGGGTAATCCTGTGAAAATCACAAAAGAATTCCAACTTGTGTAGTCACAGTAAGTGATCATTTTGAGTACAGTGAGCTACCTACAAGAGCAAAGTGAAGAACAGGTATCTCAAGTGCCTCCTGCTGCAAATGGAAGTGCCTCACAGCTTTCTTGTGAGGTGCAGAAGATTAAATTCAATAAATGTGACAGCTGCTGTTTAAGATTTTTGAGGACATTTCTGCAAATGCTTGGAGCGATTCAAATATTTTATTTATATTGATGATGTGTCCTGCCAATCAGTGATGGACAATTTCATTGACCATAAGTTCAGCCCTACTCCAGGAGTGGCTTAGGGACAACTCTGGAATGTCCTTGAGTTGCCCAGCCAGAGCCTGGACTTGAACCCAATAGAACATATTTGTGGAGACAATAAAATAACCATCCACTAGCTATCCACAAAATAGCTAACCACCAACAGTCTCCATGCAACCTGACAGAGCTTAAAAGGATCTGCAAAAAGGATGTCAGAAAATCCCAAAATCCAGGAGTGCAAAGCTTGTCATGCCAAACCCAAGAAGAGCCCAGACTCTAACCACTGGCAGAAGTGCTTCAACAAGGTACTGAGTAAAAGGTCTGAAAACGTGTCAAGGTGATACTTCAGTGTATTTTTAATAAATTTGCAAACATTTCTAAAATCCCATTCCCACTTTCTCATTGTGGGTCATTGAGTGTTGCTTGATATGGGGATATGTGGTAAATGATTTTGCCACAAGGCAGCAACATAACATGACAAAATGTGAAAAACTGATGGGATCTGAATACTTTGTGAATCCAAAAGGCTTCTCAATCTGTGTAATATCCAAAGTGGCATTGGCAGGATCTCTCCCTCATCTCTCAGAGGTCTCTTGTGGATGCAAGGGAGGAATCCAACCTACATAGGGTGCCAAAATATCATGGCACACTACCACAGAAACACCTATCCTCACATACTGTAGGTTGAAGAGCAGTCTGGCAATAGGCCCTAACACAGCCATCTTTGGCAAACATTTTTAGGCTGCATGCCACCATAGAGCTCCTCCTAAGACTGGCCTGAAGTAAATGCATTCTTAAGCTGTTTGTATAAACAGTTATTACAATGAAGAAGTCAATTAACCTGAGGCTTAATGTTTTTCCTTTTTTTAAATCTTGTATGCTTTATATCCCAGCAACATTCTATTTCTAATGTATTTCTACCCATGTCCGACATCCATCTATTGAAACTGAACAAAAATAAAAGTAATTTTCAAAAATTCAATCTATTCTTATTAATTGAGACTCAAAAGGAATTCAGGTTCATCCATTTGGTAAATATACTGTATACTCACAAAGCTGTCATCTGTTTCCGTTCAGTCGTGGCTATCAAAAGTCTACTGTACACAAATTTTTGAAATTCTACTATACATTAATGTAGAGGCTGGTATCAAGAAAAACCCCTTTTCACCTGAAATAAGTTCTTGTAACCAACCATACTAAAATTGATTATTTTTAGGATTTTATGAGGCATGTTCAAGGAACAGCACATGGAGTACCACGTTTCTGATTATCTCACCTGCTCATTTATTCTTGGCCAATACTACTTTATGTTACATCAGATTGCACCATACTGTTACAACGGCTGTTGATTTTTAATTTTTTTTTGACATTTTTGTTTTATTAGCGCTCAGTTTTGGGTCTGGGTTGGGTTAAGAGTATGAGTAATGAAGGCTCCCAGTCAATTACTATAGTTAGTTCTTTTGACTACTAAGGCAAGTACTGGATTTAGGTTTCTGCATGTATTTTACCATCTACAGTATTTCTAAGATATCGAAAGAAAATAACACCACCTTAGAAATTAATTAACGCAGATGACATACCAATCCATATTTGTAGAAATGTTAGCATAATATCAAGCACCACAGAGCGATTCTTCAAAGATAAAATTATAGCTTTAAGGTGATCAAAACTGGAACTGACACATTCTTTCAATGTTCAGCATGTAGGAAGACTTCACCAAAAAACAAAAAAATACTTGTAACTGAAAACTGTCTTTATGAAACTCTGCCTTTACTTAAAACTTTCAGAAATCTTATAAATAGAAATTCATGAATATAGTCAGAACTTTATACTTAACTAGCCATGTGCGCCCAACTACGTTGCGAGTGTTAAAGTTGTCTGTGAAGGGCTCCCTGTTTAAACACAGTTGCCAGTCGTGAACTGGGCCCTTCGTCGCACAGCATTATGATTTTTTATAAGGGAAACAAAATTACAAAAAAACAAAAACCCTTGGACATTGATTCGATAGGAACGGCCTACTCGGAATCACTGTCCGAATAGTAATTATGTGGCGGTATAGGAGCATTTCTGCTTCTGTCCGTTCACAGTCCGTCTCGTTTTCACAACGCTATCGTTTCCTCTCAAGATGTCTTCTCAACCTTTCTCCAATCTCGCAGGTTGCTTTGTGGCAATCCAAAGAGTAAGGCAATATACACGGAGCAATGGTTATAAAAGGGGGACACATAGGTATCCAGGCTCTTTAAAGCATAAATAGGGATCACTTCACTGACATGTGAGCAAGGCACAGTACAACTGTGAGACACGCAGCACTCGTCGGTTACAATGTAACAATAATAATTTCCGGAACGTGCTGTTACGTTGTCATTCATTTTACTCACTGTCTTTCTTTCATTCATATGTTACGTAGGCACGTACCTTTTATCTTCGGCAATCTAATTTTCTAACCAGCGTAACACTGTCCACCACCCCTTTCGTTATTCCGGCACATTGTTGACATCCCCGAGTAACAACAACGTACTAAACTGGAAGGTGGTCTACGCATGCGTGGAATTCGCGGAGAAACAAAGATCAAGATCTAAATGAAGATCTCTTTAGTTAATTTAAAGCACAACAATTTGTTTTCTTTGAATGTCTGTGTTTTGAGGTGTGACTGGAGTACTACAGTCTTCAGTAGTATAAGCCTGGAGGAGATTCTTAATGCAATGCCTATGTTTTAGCTGTCTCTCTACTGCCATCTAGTGCTTCTTCTTCTAATTCATTTGCGGACAAACAAAGATCAAGATCCAAATGAAGATTATATATAGAGATTAACATATATCACCTACCTGGAAGTAAGTCTCTGAATTCAGTGACGTATTCTCCAGTCCACTCTCTTTGTTTATTGAAGGCAATTTCCAATTCAAAAGGAGTAATTACTGGCTTGTAGAAGTCACTGCTGTCCAACAGAGAATTCTCTGGGCATGCTACTAGCACATACATATCAATTTCTAGAAAGTTGGCTAGTTTAGGAACATTCAGCTTTCCCATTACAAACAAATAGCTTTTTTTCCCTGCTGTTTTAATAAGGTCCTTTAGATGATCAATAATGGAAAGATAATCAGCAACACCAAGGGTTCCAGCTAATATGCCAAATACATTTGCATCTTTGGCTCTCTCAATTAAATAGTAACGCTTCATCAGAGCCTTATTGATGTTAATAGACTCCTGCCTTCCAACTTTTGTCACAGGATCAAATGAACAAAAAGTACACTGATTGAAAGTCATCATAAAATTGTTTAAAGTAGCACCTTCCTGGCCAACATAAAATATTCCATAATCTTTGATGTTAAAACCTTCTTTAATGACAAACTGACGTCCAAATTTTTCAACAAGCTGTCCTACAGGCCTATTAGCAGGTACTTCTCCCAAATCAAGTTCAAGACCTTTTTTTGTTACTTCAGGTCTGATTTGAGACATATCTACATTTGGATATTCAGATTGCAGAATCGTTTGCAAACCACCTGAGATTAAGAAAAAAATCTCGTTAGTACAATAAAATGTGAATAATTTTAGCATCTGTTATATTTTAAAAAATGCATAAATGTCAAACCAAACATGAAACTAACATGAAACTAAATGTGTTTTACTTCTGTAGCTACTAAAAAAAAGTAAATCAACCAATAATTTAATCACAACCTACATTAAGTATTTCTGTGAAATATTTGTATATTTCAACTTTCTCACAACTAAAATAAGAGGGTCAACAGTAAATTTAAAAACTAAGCCATTGATGGGTAATGTATCTGTTAAATAATTAATTAAATTGCTTGAAATATGCTACACACATACTGTAACTGCATGTTTGTATGATATTGCAGTATTAGTTTCTACACTGAAGAAAACAAACACAAAAGTAACATCCATACATTTTAATTATTAAGATATAAACAGTTGTTCCACTGAATACACTTTAAGCTACTTGCTTTGTTTTGATGAATATGGCCACTGATACTTTATAAAACATGGTTTACTTGTATAGTGATACATAGCTACATCTATACATGATATTATAGGTTAAAAAAAAGATTTTTTAAAGTATATGTATATTTCTGGCATTTTACTCTTAATACATTTGAAAAAAAAATTTTAAATCCTGTTTTTGTTTTGTCATTCTGGGGTATTGAGTATTTTTTCATAATGAAAAAAAATAAACGTTAACAATTTTAGCCTAAGGCCGGGGTTATACTTCACACGTTGCAACGCATGCTGCAGCAGACGCTCCTGCTACGCAAGCGTTGTAGTGTTTATACTTGCACGCATACTTTAGGTAAATCTGAAGGAATCCACCAGGTGGCAGTGCGAGATATTATCACAGTGAGAACAGGTTCGGCTTCTCTGTGTTGTGAATTGCCTAGAACACCCATTAAATTCCGATGACACCTTACCACAATATCTCTGAAAATGATGTTTATTGATTAAATCCATCAATCCAGGGATGTGTCTATTCCAGCAAGCACTGGGCACGAGTGAGAAACAATCCCAGGACGAGGCCTCAGCTCATCGAAAGGTGAATACAAGCACACACATACACTAGCCTCATTTTAGCAGCACCAAATCCCCAAATCTGCATATATTTGGAAGGAAAGTGGAGCACAGTGTGGAATCCAAGCAGGGAATACCAGTGACATGACTCTGCCACCGTGTCACCCCCATGTGTGTAATTATTAACAGTATTCATTATTTAAACAAAATTAAAGATTTATCTGTAAAATGTAACATACAAACTTTAATGCATTTCATCATGAAAGTGATATCAAGTATAAATCTAAAGATTCTAAATGTGCAAAGAGTTGGAATATCATAAATTTAATGTGCTCTGTGTGGTGATCTATTGCTGCTTGCCGTAGCAATTAAAAACTGGAATGACGTTTACGATGGTCTGCTTTAATGATAAAGTAAACTACGAGGTTAAAGTGGACATTTTGAGATTAAAGCCGAAATTTTCACTTTCATCACAAAATACACGTTTTCACCAAGTCCTTAATTTTTTTTTCTCAGTGGCTCAAATACAGCGCTGTAAATTATGTTGCTGTTGTGAAGTTGCAAAAAAAAAAAAAAAAAAATGGAAAAAAAAAAAACCATAAAATAAAATTTTAAAAACGAATCATGGCTGCCACACGTTCCCAGCATTCATTTCACGCGTCCTCTGAGCAGGTCCTCAGAAATTAATGCGACGCGTGCACGAGTTCCAGTACCAGCAAAAAGTCGGGGGGCGCAGTGTGCTAAAAGTCGGAATGTGACGTCAGAGTCTCTGTTTACTATCTACATGTGACAGAAAGCCTCTATGCAGATCCTACGGGGATCGATGTGTGTGCTTCGCTGTTTGATGAATGGTTCAATGTGATGAAGCAAAATGCCGACATACAGATGCATTCGTGGTGCTTTTATATTCAAGCGTCGCATA
>JANRMT010062856.1:108258823-108310563 GCA_026402145.1 Polypterus bichir lapradei
TAACTTACCCATGATAAAATAATAAACAACATCATAAACTATTATGACAGGGATATCCGTGCTGGGATAGAGTTTTCTGAAGGATGCAGCACACTCCTCAAGGTCAATATTTCTTCTGCCAAAGACATACATGACTGGTAGTCGTTTGCAAGGACTAAGACATGTCTTTCCATAGTGAATTATACATTGTGCTTCAATATGCTCAGCAGCAACTTCATCTACACAACAGCTATACAGAAAAAAAGTAAGATTTATTGAGAGGAAAAATGTGTGTAAAGTGGGGGAGGAGGGAAGGAGGGGGAGTTAAGCTAAAGTTAGAAAATGGGATTTAATAGAAAATGGAATGCACATTAACAAAACTGATAATGCAATTTCTTAACATAGTCACCACACTTCTCAATGCACTTATGCCACCTGCCTGGAAGTGCCTGGATTCCAGCAGAATTAAAGGTTTTATCTTGTTCTCACAACCACTTGTGCAGCACTTTCTTCACATCGCCATCTGTCTTAAATCTGTGACCAACAATAACTCAGGTGCACGAGTGGTTGCAAAGACAAGACAAAGCCTTTTATTCTGCTGGAATCCAGGCACTTCCAGGAAGGTGCCACAACTGCATTGAGAAGGGTGGAGATTACATTGAGAAAGGTTTTGTTAAGGTTCGTTCCATTTTCTGATAAATCCCATTTTCTAATTTTAGCTTGACTTCCCCTCTTACAAATGCATATAATTGTGGTACACGAAAAATGTGACAACAGCAGGATTTTTCGGGTTCATATGTCAAAAAATTTTGACTTGTGAAACAAGGCAATTGGCGATACTTTAGAAATATACACAGTGGTGGATAAAATTTTAAAAAACAAATACATTTATATTTTAGCAAAACGTTTATTTTGCAGTATATTTTGCAAAACATTTCACTTCAACAAGTGCCGAAATTTTGTTTCCCAAAAACGTTTTTTGCTCTATTAAACAAAATGCATTTATTAACAATAACACATACTTAACTTAAGAGAAGATTACTATTGTATAAACTGTTACGGAAAAAGCATTTTAAAGAATAAGTTCAGTATTTTTCAATTCAAAGTTATTTCATCAAAAACATGCTATTTATGCATCTGTCACATGAAATTGTGTTCTATAGTTAACTGCTTTCTATAAATGAAAAAAAAAAAAATCTTGCTAGTACTGGTGTTTTACATCATAGTCTGTGGGGCGTAGAGGAAAAACTTAAACTACCAATAATGTACACACATTGTAAAATAGTTTATACATGTTATTTATGAACAAAAAAAATACTAATATTATGAAATTCAGCTGTTTTAAAAGAAGACCAGCCATATGCAGTAGCTCAGCACTTAGTCTTCTCATGCAGCAACATTTCCATTCCCCTCCCCCTTCGAACAGTTGAAACAAATTCCTCCAGACAGACCAAATCATAGTAAATGTTTTATACCACATGACATTTCCAGATCCCATTTGTTGTCACAAACATCCATTAGAAACACAGAAGGTGTGAAGCAATACTTGACAACTCCCTTGGCTTGAAAAATGGATACATTTGTAAGTTTTTATGCTTTTCTTCCATGCCCCTTTCCCTCCATTGTAAAGCACCAGAGCGGAAAAGATATATATTTTTTTAATTTACAGAATGCGCTTAACCTAAAAACACAATTTCACATGGCAAATGCATAAATCACATTTGTGAACAAATAATTTAAACTTGAAAAATACAGATCATCTCCTTTGATAGCTGCTAAAACGCATAAACTTTCCAAATCGGTTCATTTTTTTTTTCTTTTTAATTATTGTACTTAACATCCTTCAGTGAATAGAAGCTCAGAACACATTTCAAACTGCCTTTTCAACTACCAACAAGAACATAAATTATTAAATACAAAATATTAAAATGTGTTTTAAAAAATCTTAAACATTTGTTTAAAACATCTATAGTACATGACAAATTGTACCTGCCATAAGATGTATCTCCAAGTATATACATTTTTGAACCAGTAGCAGTTTCCAATTTTGAGGCCACAGCTGCTGAATCTGGTAATAGGCAATCTGGGAATTGCAATGCTACCTGAAACGAAATACAAGTTCACTATATGCTGGCCAGAACATTCTAAAAAAATACCTGCATTTCACAAACTCTAAGGTGAAATAATATCTGTGCAAAACACTACAAACAGCAGTTAAGTTATCAATAAATTTTATTGCAGTAAACTTTATTGATAGAACATGGCATTATTAATTTTCCTATATATTCTTTCTAAGAATTGCTAGAGTTGTTAAGTATTTAAAAGATTGATTAATTTAAAATCCCACTGTTTTTTCTCAACTTTGAATGATGTCTATAAACAAAAGATGACTTCATAGAGGTTAACTTCTTGTTCAACGTTTTGTAGATAACTTATGACACTGGTTAAAAATAAATGGCACAGAGATTTAAAGAGAATGGCGAGATCTGCACAAAACACTTTAAGCAATGTAAACCTATAGAACATGCCCATGCTGACAAAATGGGAGGTTATTCTAAATAATTTTCTTAGATTCCTGACGCTAAGTCCAATTTAGCACTTTCTGACAGAAAATCTTTCAGAATCTTTTCAGCTTTTGAGGTTGCCTATACACATACATTAATGTAAACTATTGCTATGTAACCTATTGTAAACCAGATAACGTGATTATGAAAAAGAAAGGCTTTTTCCCCGAAAGTGAAACTGTATTGCTTTCAAATAAGATATGCTGAACCTATCATATGGATATATAAATATAAAACCACTGCAAAAGAATCAACTTAATCCATTTTTTATCAAGTCAACACTTGCCTCCAAATAACCTTTTCAGTGCAATACGGTTCCTCAAGAAGGCTAAAGGAAGGCAAATAAAATGTTGCAAATTGCCACTGACATAAGTAAAAACACAAACCAAAGTAAAAATGGAATATAAGCTTTACCAATCAATCTTTTTTTTAATACATTATTTTTTAAAGTGTGTGCCCAGTTGTAGCTTCACTTATTACTTCAAACGTACTAGCTGTAGTGCAGAAAGGTAAACAGCATAAGGAAGGGCTACCAGGGACAGAAATGGCACAAGGGCACAGCACAGGAATTAGGAAATCTCCACTAATAGATGTCAATCAAAATGTCAGTTTGGGTAAACCAAAAAAATGCTATTGAACACCAAGTTTCCTGGCTACAGTTCTAAATACACTTCTCCTTAATTTCCACATGAATTCTCATTCCAAACGACAGGTACTGAGAAGAAATACTGTTTAACTAGCAATTTATGTTTAGAACATTCATAAAGACAAATGCTGAAATGAATTTATACAATCTTTCCTTTAGTAAAAATTTTAAACAATCACAACTGCAAAATGTTTACGTTAATTTAAAGGGATTAAAGACAGTGTTTCTTTTTGCCCATACACACTTCTAAGAATAAGAAAATGTTTGTGAAACTTTGAGAAATTTTCATTTGATCATAGAAGAATGAATAATTGTAAATTTCCTTTTAAAAAATGTAACTATTAGGCAACTCTCTTAAATTAGAAATAAGGAATTCCTTCTCAAACAAAACAAACTTAAAAACATGGGAATGTCACAAAACTTTTAACATTTTTTGTAAAAGCATTGTATTCATTTTCCCTAATGTAGTTGATATAAAAAACATCAAAACAATATATACTATTGCTGCAAATTTCAATTTTGCTGAAAAATGTGCACTGCTGCTGCTTTTGAAGGCAACATATAAACATCCAATCACTCCAGTAATGGTGGCTTTCACTGGTTCAAATCAGTGTATTTTTTCACAGACATTAAAATGATGCCTGTCTCGATTTTTTGAACAATATCTACAGCTGTTTTTTTCTTTCACTTGCAGACTTTTGTGCAATAGAACACTAACTAGCCTGCAACCATGTTCCAACTGAAAAAGAAAGGCAAATTCTTGTGAGCTCGTATTTGGTTAGCCAACAATAAAAATAAGGGGAAAACAAAGAATATTTGGGATAAGGGGTTTGTGCTAATTGTTTGCAAATCTACTGAAATGTGATGAGACAATCACTGTCAAATCAAAGGGCAGGGAGACATCCAGTTTTCCAAGTGTGTAGCAGCACTGAATGTTGTAGATATTTTTCCCTTTGTAGTTTGAAAACAGTCAATTCTTTTTTTTCCCCAATTCTAGCTCAACAAAATTTTCGAGTAAAATCTAAGTGTCAGCTGTGTTCTGTTTCCTGTGTTTCATCCAGTAGAAAGTTGCTAGCTTTAAGATTTGATTTTATCTTAACCTACTGACATAGAGCTTTGAACCTACTACCTCCAGCTTTACACAATTCTTTATTTTATATAGTAACAAGATACTTTAACCACAGTATGCCAATCAAAGTGATCACAGCCATTACCCTCCTATTAATTTATCCCACTTAAAAGTGCATCTCTTGAAACCAGATGTGTTTGATACCACCATTTCACAACTTCTGTCAGATAGGGTGAAGGAAACACACATCAGATTTTCATAATAAACATAGACACATTTGTAATGATTGAGGGCTGCTTTTTTATAAATCTAAGCCACTTTGCAGCTATGCAGGCATGGATTATTTTGTACATCTTACATTATAAAAATTGTGATAAAAACAGGCGATTACCTCAACAAACCCACCAATCCTATTCACCTAGATTCTCCAAAATAACATCTAGTCGAGATCTGAAGGTCCATCAAGTGCTACTCTCCGCCACACTACTTGGTAATTTATTCTGTGTGTTAATCGATGTTCGTGTGAAGAAAAACTTTCTAACATTTGTTTGAAATTTGTTTCTTGCTAGTAGTCATGCTAAAGAATTTAATTAGGGTTTAATTTATGTTTACTTAAACTGAAAATTTTGATTACCTTTCTTCTCTCCTCACAGCTCATACCAGAATCAGCCTGGTCACTATTCTCTGGTCTTTCTGTAGCACTGCTATGTATTTTTGTGATGCTGAGACCAAAACTGAAGACAGTACTCCATATGAGGTCTGACTAATGATTTATACAAGTATACCCTCCCTTGACTTGTACTCCATGCATTGTGCTATATAATCAAACATCCTATTAGCCTGCTTGATTGCTTCTGTAACACTGTCTAGATGTACGTATATTGTGACAAGTTCACTGTGATTCATAGGTCCATTTGTTCATTCTTTGACTTCTTTAAAACAGGGATATCATAACCAAGTCAATTTTCAAGATAAGTGTGTAGGTAGGTTGGCTTCTTTTCCATGAAGTGAAACAGCTTATATGGTCACTTTTTCTAATTTCGACAATAACCCTCCCCATGTTTCATGGGTGAAAATGGAAAGCTCCTCCGCAAATACTTTCTGAAAAGTATAAAGTCTTACAATGAAAGATTTTTGGGTACAAATTTGTTATTTTTCCCTAAGATTACAGAGCAAAATGTACTAGCAATATGCAGCTTATCACAGCAACCTGAGTGGATACAGCATACAAGTTCAAAGCCTGCATGACGAAGAGTGAAGGTCAGTGTAATCCTGTCTGAATACTGGCAAGAGGTACCCTGGCATACTAGAACTTTCCAATGGAAACTGGGTCGAGTGATGTGGAACATAACCTATCTCTCTAGAAAAGACATTGAACTTATGAAGGAGTTTGAAAACAAAATGATTAGATATTATAGCACAAATTTGCCTCCTAACTTTTCAAACAAAAATTGGTATCTCTCCTACTCTGGATTTGTCACTTGGAACTGGACCTCAGCAGGTATTGGAATATTCAAAAGCCCCTAATTTGGGTATCATAAAGTTAGGATTTACTCTACTAAAGAGGAGGGTTGCCTCAATGCAGCTTTGGGTGTGAGAAAGAAATATTTGTTGTTTGAATATACACAATGGACAATATTCAAAATATTCAGCTTTTTTAGAGGCAATGGAGTTGGTGCTCAAAATGGTATCATCTACTATTTCTGTAATTCTACAGGTAAATTTTAACATTCTCATGGGAGCTGATGGTAAAACTTGGATAGTTGAGATTGGGAGGAACAGCCTGCTTGTTCTGAATATAAGTGACGAATTAATACTGGATTTCTGTGTTAGTCCCCGATTATCCATATGGAGCACCATAAGTGGACCACAGTATCAGAACACTGTGGACCAAGGGTCAATGATAATTTTGTAGCTATGCCATCTTCTCTGAGGCTATGGATTGTGGACACTGGGGTAAAAATAGATGCTGCACTGGAGTGCCCACTGAACAGACTTGGAAGACCTAAAAATTGTCAAGGAGGAGTTGGGAATGACTAACGTATGCTTCTGTTCAGAATGAGCTTAACTGCAAGGCCATGGAGAAAGACGTTGATTGCTAGAGAGGTTGTAGAAACCTATCCAGCAACACATGCAGGGGTTGTTGCCTGGACAGTTCTTAAAAAGGATAGTGAATGTTGACTTCAACTGGAAATACTGATAAGAGGCAGAAAGAGCATTCTGATGAACTCCTAAACCCGGTAGATAAACTCTGTCTGGAGAAGGAATTACCTAGAGCATTGGTTGCAACTGGTTCCATCCATGTGACTAAAGTTACATTAGTGATTAAAAATCTCTATGGGGCAAGAACACAGGAGTGGATGAAATCCTGCTGGAAATGCTATAACACCGGGGGATGTTTTGAATATACTTTTTCAATGTGTGGGGATAGCCCTTTAGATCTGGCAGGCTTGGGTGGTGTTCCTTACTTTTATAACAAGAACAATCCAACTACTGAGAGAATCACACTCCTCAGACTCCTTGGAGAAAGAGAGAGAAAGGGGGGGAAAAAAGGAAGGAAGGAAAAAATTAATCAAGGCAAGAAGACAGAACTTTATTTGTCCACAGGGGAAAATGTGGCATGTGTGCCTATGAGGGGATCATTGGAAAATGTCAATACTTTCTATACTGCATGTAGTATGAGGATTAGGGAAAAGTGTCTGACTATATATAGTGTAGTATCTTGTGGAAAGGGCTTCTAGAGTGAGAACTGCATTTGCATACTTAGTGTTGGACCTCAGCAAGGGTGCATCTTGCCTTTTCTGTTGTTCAAGGTTTTCATAGACAGAATACGAAGTTTCAGTGATGGTTTGAAAGATATTCAGCTTGGGAACATAAGGGTTGCACATCTACTGTTTACAGCACCTGCTGTCCTCTTCACCTCAGCAGACTGTGATTTCCATCGTACGCTGGAACGGTTACCAGCTTATATGGCTAGAATGGTAATTAGCATTTGCAAATATGAGGTCATGGTCTTGTTCTGGGAAAAAAAAGAGTGTATTTTTTTCAAAAGGAGTTAGAAGAATTTCCCAAGTGGAGAATTCAAGTACTTCAGGTTCTTCTTCACAAGTGAATGTAGAGGTGATGATAAGTTTACTAACGAATAACTGCAGCAGCAGTTTTATAATGCAATCATAGCAACTGCATTAAATAAATAATGAAAATTCAATCATAATCAAAGTCATTTTCAAAGTAAGGATAAAACAGAAATAAAGTTTGAAAGATGAAGAATGGTAAGCTTGTCAAAACTAACTTGAGTATTTTTTTTAACTAATAATGCAGAGAAGCTAATAAAAAGTTATTAAGTTAGTTTGTCTGTGGCGGGCTGGCACCCTGCCTGGGGTTTGTTTCCTGCCTTGCGCTCTGTGTTGGCTGGGATTGCCTCCAGCAGACCCCCGTGACCCTGTAGTATGGATACAGCAGGTTGGATAATGGATGGATGGAAGTTGGTTTATACAAATAAAGATCTCAATTGAATCAAAAAGTTTTCAAAGTTTGTCATCTTTATAAACTTGCTTCTTTTTCTTAACCTATCAAAAGTGTTATATGCTCTTTAGCATAAACATACATCACATACCTTGGAGAACCGATTCTTCAAAATAAAGTTGCATGTCTCCTCAATCTGGTAAACTTCATCTAGCTGTTCGGGTTCTGTTTTGTTTTCTGTTGCTTTCGTTTCAAAGGATTGGTAAATTACCTGGGCACCATCACTACTGAATGCAGTGGTCATTTTAACTCTGCAATATGAAACAAGTAAGACAACAGGTATAAATTGTATATATAATGACTTATTTTCTGCTGCATTAAAATAAATACTTAAAAATGGTTTTCAAAGTTTAAACATTAACATGTAATTAAAATATGGATAAATGATATTTTCTCTTTTTAATAACAAATAATTTGCTTTAAACTTTGTTAATGCACATATGTATTTATTCATGCATCAAGGACAGTAACAGCCTATCACTGTAGAAATTGGTAGGACAGCTGCCTGGATGAGATGACATCCTACTACAGTGCACAAAAAAACACAGCTATATCGACTAGGGACAACACTTGAGTCAACAAAAATGTTTCTGGATTTAATAAGGAACTAAAAACCACATACCGACTATAAACAGAAGTCACCTAAGCCCAAAATGGAATCAAGAGCAAATTCAAATACATACTATGTGCTAACATCCTGCACTACAGTGGGTGTTATAAAAGAACACAAACTAATATTTGTTGAGTTTTTTAGGCTATGCATAATAACATTCAAGAAAACTATAATATAAACATTAATTAATATCAAAAAGAAATGCAATGGCAATAAAGACAAACATGACAATGACAATAATTTTAATGTACTAAAATAAACAGATACAAATGCTTTTTGATTATACATAATGAAACATCCATAGAACTGATACATATTGTAAAATTGTTGTCATTATTTTTATAAATAGAATTATTAAATGTTTACCTATTTGTATATTTAGAGCTTTGTGATGAATGTGTTATGCACACCATGTTTTCTGTTTTATAATTTTTGTGTATTTTTATGTGCTGTATAATTAAAGACATTTTTTAAACCCTTAATTTTCATTTAGGTTTTGTACACATTTTAATGGCAAAATATTTTCATCGAAGTTTCGCATTATTGTTTTTCCATTTTGAAATCTGTACACTGTACATTACTGTACAATGTGCATTTTTAATTCACAGCACTTTATGGGGTATAGAGGTGTATATATTAGATAGATAGATAGATAGATAGATAGATAGATAGATAGATAGATAGATACTTTATTAATCCCAGGGGGAAATTCACATGCTTCAGCAGCAGCATACTGATACAAAACAATACAAAAACAATATTAAAGAGTAATAAAAACTGCAGGTAAAACAGACTATAACTTTGTATAATGTTAACGTTATCCCCATACCCCCAACCCCCCGGGTGGAAATGAAGAGTCGCATATTATTTAAACATTATTACTTAAAAAGTTACTTCTGTAATGATGTTCAGTTATTTTACTTAAAAAGCTATTAATGCATGTAAAAGGTTTGTTCTTTTTTCTAAATGACATTTTTCTCATTTTCAAGATGTATTTTTTGGTCATTCCTTTAATGCAACTTTCCTCACATTTAGTTAGTATGGGTTCAGTTCAAAGTGTTGGATACAAGTGTCATCTAGACAAATGGACACATATAATACACACGATTATTAATTTTACTTACTTTCCAGCATTAAATACACTAGAGTAAAAATCACCTTAAAACACCAGAATAACTGGAGTTATTACCACAAACGTGGCACCTTGTATACAAAGTATTTTCTTAAAAGTACTGCACCTATTAAAACAATCTCTTTAATGAAAGACTTTGTCATACCTACAGATATGAAATTATTTTTCATGATGCATAAATGAAAAAGTAATTTCGTTCAGGGTGGCACTTATTTGCTAAACAAGATCTTTAACATAAGCAATACCTTTCAAAATGTGAAATCTCTAACGTTGTGTAGTGTGGAAATATGGTGGGTCAAAGTTTCTCTACACCAAAAAAGGAATTCTTTGTACAGTTTTCAGCAAGACATAAATTGGCAAATTTGCAACTGTGCATGAACGAGTTTAGCAATCCTGAAAATTTTATAGATCTAGCCTCAACATTTCAAACGTTATGACTAATTAAAAATTTAATCTTTTTTCGTAGCACTCGTTTTTACAGTACAACTGGGGCCACACAATGCAAGGCTCTTTTAACCATAATGCAATATTTTAGTTGTATGCAAAAATCATATATTTTACACTACATTCTGCCCATACTAAAATCTACGTATGCAGTAAATTATAAATACTGTACTCGTTTTAGTTCATGTTTCATTACTTGAATAAAGGTTTCTACGATTGTACTTTATTCTGACATTTTAAAGGAAATTATACTTTACGATTTATAAATTTAAAAAAATAACCGAAGCATTTAAATAATTCTCTAACACATTCCAGTACCTTTAAACATATGCACAGCTTCTAGTAGCCCAATACACTATTTTACACGCGGGTAGCATCGTACAATCACTTCCGGATCGGAGCCAGCCAATACGAAAACAAGGTCGATGTGTGAAAACATTTTCTCCAATCGAAGGGCACCCCCGTAAAACGTCATCAATAATAAGAGGACTTTTGTGAGGCAGATGAAAGAAACAGACCAATCAGAAGTAGTCATAAAAGGAAGGCTGAGATATTGGCGACGCGGCTGTTTAAGTCGCTTTTGTAATACAGTAATCATGTAACTGGTATATTTAGAGCTAGGCAAGCATTTTTTGTTGTATATAATAATCGTGGGAGGTTGATCTTTGTCTTAATTTCTTATGTTGCTACTATTGTATTCTGTTTGCAAATTACAATAAAAATATTAGCAGCACGGCAGTAGTTTTAAATTCAAAATACACACAGGATCACTTGTGTGATTTAGTTATGGTCACATAATGACATTTATGCGGGATGATCTTGCAACCGTTCTTAAAGTCCAAGTGTGTCTGTCTGTACGTTTTATTTCAGGCTACGTTGTTTAACCGAGGTCAGCACCCCCTGTTAAATAAAATTAAGACGACATTCATTTGTTCTCACTCAACATTTCATTGGTTACCAATAACGTGGGCTCCATTTCCGTATGAACTGTTTTATGTATTCCTGTGTTTCTTTATTTTAACTGTTAATTTGTGCAATTTACTCAATTCCAGACGTCAGTTAATATTAAATGAAAGTAAAAATAAACTTTAAAGAAAAAAGGTTGCCAGTAACGTCGTAGGTAATCTCCACGACGCACCTTAAAACGTCGTGACACGATTGTAGACGGCGCGGCGCGTGACGTCAGAATGATGGCATCAGCTGCTCGAGCCGTCGCTTTGTCACATGATCTTGTCTTAGGCGACTGCAAGGAAGCGGAGTGTTAGCAAGATCGAGCTCGAGTGTTCGCATTCGGGAAAGCAGGCTTGCAGTTCATTTGCAAAAATAAAAAGAATAATTCGTAGTGTGGGAGTTTTTCCTAATACATCCTTGTGTTACGGGTAGAGAGCGGACTATCTAGTGAAAGCAATATGAATGGGCATGCTCTTTTCTACACGGGGGTCACTTTGGCCTTCTGGAGTACCCTTATTATTGTCGGTAAGGCTATAATCGTTTATTCGTTTTCCATTATTTTTTGTTTATTAAATTGTAGTGGCTGTGACTGTAAAGATAGACTATTAGTTCCGATCATAATCATTGTTTTCTATATATTAATATGGGCCTTGCTTTCTTTTCTTCTCCCTAATGATTTGTGTTTAGAAATAATTTAGTTACATGGAAGCAACAGCTCTGCACTTTGGTAATGACATTTAATTGTGTATGTTTTTAAAAGTTTATTATTTTAGTAATGTTATTTAACTCATGCGTTGAATAGGGACGTACCTTATTTCGGCCAGTTCTAGTTTTCCCTGAAAATAAGCCTTGATTTGAAGTAAAACGGGACACCGTTAAAACACATTTCACGCTGTGCGGTTTTTAGTAAATTAAACACTCGTCTTCGGATGCAGTCGGGTAAGGTCATAAAATGGTACGAATATTTTTATATACTGTATGTAGTATGAAACCATGATGCTTGTCTGTGACAGTTTAGAGGAAACACTGCTCGGTACAATTGGAGAAGTGAACGTCGACGAGTGGTTCGTAAAATTTCATTGAGGTCGTGTTAATATCACAGTTGAAAGTGAACAGTGTTTTGCAGTTTAATGTTTTGTTTTGGTTTTTTTTCGAGCGAATAAACAGAATATTTAGTTTACATGTAGGAATGACAGAGTAATGTGTTAATGACTATACGGTACACACGTTTTTTAAACAAGAATGTATTTATTGTATATCCCAAAAATGTTTCCATTTAATGATGCTTTTTTTAACAAGCCTGACTGCTTTGTTATGTCACTAAGTTTAAAGTTTCTCAAAATTGTTGCTTCAAAAACAGTATTTTCTTGTCGGATTAGGTTGTAACCGGCGAGGTCAGGAGGAACCCATCCCTCCACTACTGTTTAATGTAAATAACAGTGAGATAGAGAGAACCAGTGTCATTGAGAGATAAGGTGTTTGTTTCTTGCCACCACAGGAGTATTGTGTTTATTAAGCAAATCATCATTGCCTGTCCATTTTCAGTAACTAATTCATTACTTTTGCTTTGATTGGTAATAAAAGACCCAGGAGTTACCTTTCTTTTCTGTGTATGGTTTCTGAGGCATATGTAAGGTAAAAACACCCTTCCTCTTTGAAAGATGGTCATGCTAAATGCCAGTTGTTAAGTGAAATTTTATTTTGTATCACACATTTCCATTTATTTTAGAACATTTAATATATCTTGTTTAAACTAAGGATGTAGTGTAATGGCATGCATGCTATTTATAAAGGTTCTCCCTTTTTCTCTTATATCCATCTCTTATATATGCTATCGGCTTGCACATCCATTAATATAGTTTTAAAAGAGGAAAGGAAATAATTGTTAAGCAATTAGTAATTGCCAAAAGCAGAACAAAAATTCATCACATGACTGACTAACTTTATGCATGGTGTTTTTAGTTTCGTGTTACAGTTTATATTTTGTAAAAGATCAGTGTTAAATGGGTAGAATTTTCATAGAACTGCAGCATTTTCACGCACCACTTGACTTTTTCATTCCTAGAATTTGCAGTTTTTGCTGTGTTTTTTTTTTTTTTTTTTTCCCCAATCACTTTATTTCCTATGTTAATTATGATGAAACACAATTGATGATTTTAGTATGTTTGTGACCAATTGTCCAAATTATATATTTTTTCACGATATTTATGTAGTTATTTAAGTGAAATTGGATTTTTCATTTGCCTTCTTTCTGATGAATAGAAGTTGGAGAAGTGAGTTTGTTACTTGGTTTGCTTCCCAGCTGTTCTCCAAGTGCTTATGTACAATAGCCAGATAACTTTTTTCATACGTTTCATCCTAGTATATTAAAGTGGAGCCCTGCAGAACAAACATGCTGTGCGGACTCGCTATAAAAATGTTGGGGTTACCACTTTTGATATCTCAACTTTCTCTGCATTTATGTGACTTTCTAGTTAGCATTTGGAGAGGATACAAGGTTGTTGTTTTTCTATTCTGTCTACACAAAAAGCAATTAAAGATAATCTCTATTTTTTGTTATTGTAAAACATTGCTCCAGTTACAATGTTACTTGAAAGTTTATATATGACTTAACTGTTTATCCATTTTTAAATTTTGTATTGTTGAAAAAAGGTAAGAGGTCAACATTGTGTCAGGACTTGGCAAATTATCATCGTTTTCTACAAATTGTCCCACTTAGGGCTCCAGCTTTGCAGGCCATTTATAGCATCTTTTCTTGTTTATGAATACAGCAAGAGTCCTCAATGCACTATTGAAGTTACAAATGTTGAACAGCAGAGCCATTTGGCAGCAGTTATTAGTCTGCAAGAAATGTTGGACAGCTTAACAGGTAGACATGGAGTGTCATATCCTATTCATGCTTATAGATGAGTCTGCAGTGTGGCTCTAAGATGGTTGGAAAGACCTGAAGTGTTACATGTTTGCAAAGCAATTTTTTCCATAGTGTAACCAAAATGTTTTAAATGGTTTATTAAAATAGAACTATTGAAGTGATTGATGTTTTCTGCACTTTCCTGTAAAATTAACCCAGTTAACAATAATAATGCAAAGCTATAAAAGCAAACTTTTCATCTTACACTGACATGTTTCATATATTTGTGCGTGTTTACATTTAATGAAACAAGGATCACCCATTCTATGTCTATTAGGTTAACAGTGCATTCAGAAAGTATTTGGACCCATTTGCTTTTTTTTTTTCTTCTTCAAATTTTGTTATGTTGCAGCTTTATTCTAATATTGTTTAAATTCTTTTTTTTTCCTTTATCAAGTAACATTCACTACACCTGAATGACAAAGCAAAACAAGATATTGGAATAATTTGATACCTGACATTGGGCTTTGTAGCATCCGTTCCTATTTATTATCATTGACATTGGTTTCTATACCTTGTTTGATTCAACTGTGGTAAATTTAACTGACTGGATGTGATTAAAAAGGCACATACCTTCCTATAGAAGGTCCCACAGTTGAGAGTGTGTATGTGAGCAAAAAGCCAGACATGAGGCCAAAGGAACTGCATGCAGAACTTTAGGATTTTCATAAGACATAGAGATTGGGAAAGCTACAAAACATTATACAGTTTCCAAGAACACATTAGCCTCTGTAATTCTTAAGTGGAAGGAGTTTGGAACTTCCATGACTCTTCCTAGAGCTGACAACCCCAGAGAAAAACTTCCTGAAAAACAAGTATCAATGCAATACTCCACTGATCTGGGTTTTTTGGCAGATTGGCTAGATGGAGACCTCCTCTCGGGAAATGAGACATGAAAGCCCACTTAAACTTTGCAAAAAAGCACCTAAAGGAATCTTGGCATTTAAGGACCAAGGTTCTCTGTGCTGATGTAACCAACATTGAACTGTTCTCAATTCTAAGTGTTATGTTTAGGAGAAAGCAAGCAGTTCTCACCACCTACATAATACAATTAAAAAAGTGAGATATTCTGGTGACAGCATCATGCTGTTGGGTTGGGGGCTGAGGATCTAGTCAGGGGTAAGAAAAAGCTGATCAGAGCACAATAAAGAGGTATACTTAATGAAAACATGCTGTAGAGTGCGCTGGCTGTCAGACTGGGTCTGACCCTAAGCACAAAGAAAAGACAACACAGGAGTGGCTTAGAAATAATTCTGGGAATGTCCTTGAACCTGGACTTTAACCTAATTGAACATCTCTAGAGAGACCTGGAAATAGCTGTGCGCGAATGAATGTCTGTCAGTCCCCAGATACTGAATCCTCATGTCAATGTGGTATTTCAGTGTTTTTTTGGTTTTTTTTTTTTTGTTTTTTTTTTTTTTTTTCTGTTTTTTTTAAAAAAAAAAATGCAAAACTGATTCTAAAATCTCTTATTTTCACCATCAATTCTAGAGTAGGGTTTCAGTTTAAACATTTAAATATTATTGAAAAACAGTTAAATTGGTAAATATGAAGTTACTCTTGTCATACCCAGGACGGAGCAATTGCAGGTTGTTAATCTGCATCCAGCCCTGATGTAGGCCCTCCAACCTGCAGGGAAAAACCTGGGGGTTGGTGGCAGAATTGGCACCCCAGCCACCATAAAAAAACCTCGCACTGGTCCATTCCATCTGAACTATTATGGCGCTGAGGTGTCACCCGTTGCATGGCCGCACTCGGGTCCTAATCTGGGATCCTGAGTTAGTTTGTCGTGTGGTGGGTACGGCAATTTTGCTGTATCGCCGCATGCTTCTAACCTAACCTCTTTATACAAGCTCAAAATATGAGTAAAAGTGAATATTTTGAATGTGTATATGTATAGATATGCGCAGAAGTAATAGAATTTTTTGTTTATTCCAGGTACATGTTATACAATATTTGATCTTGGATTTCGATTTGATGTGGCTTGGTAAGTATTTTTTGTAGTAAACAAACAGATAATGCATGATTCATGCCACACTTGAGTTTTTTGGTCCCATTAGCACTTTTTGTTAAATAAAAAATGACAATACAGTCAGGTCCATATGTAGGAAGAAAAAAAACACACTTTTTCTTTATTTCAAATATATTGTGGCAGTGTACAGTGCCAAAATTATGAAAATTGTGTCCCTTATGGAGCTGACTGTATATATAATTTTGTTATGTGTGTCCTTTATTTGGAAAATCTTTAGTTTGAACTGAATATTTGGGAAACATTTTAGCACAGTAGCACTGTATTTCTTTTGGGATGCCAAAAGAAAAAAGATTTTGTAATTCTCTTGAGTCTATAATGCAGGCATGTTAAAGATTATGTTTACATCTTTAAGATAAATAATAGTTAGTCTTCCTGATTATCAAAGTAGATTCTGAGAGCAATCACAAAAAAGAGAATAGTACATGTTTAGACCATAACACACAATTGAATTTAATTGGTTTGTAATTTAAGACAGAGGTACAAGTATAGTTGAATGGCAGTGCTGAGAGAGTGAATGCAGATATAGAAATATGCTTGGATAACTAGGTTTTAAAGTAGGTAAAGTTAATTGTTACTGGTTTTATTTTAAAATGGCCTTATTTTTAAACACTTTATTTAACAAAAGATATTTTTTCTGGATGGTACTTTTCTAAATGGCTTTCTTATTTCCACTGCTATTTATTTCATAATTTGTCATTTTGTGTTAAATTGTTACAAATTGTAATTAATAACATAACCAGTTAGACTGTGAATGTTAGGTTTTTTGTTCATAATGCATTCATTTTTATCATGTTTTCCTCAGAGAAAAACTAGTACACCAGTTTATTGTAAACTGTGAACCTATTTTTGTTTATTTCCTGATGTTAAACTACCAGTCATAGAATCCTTTAGACTCCTGTCAATAGACCGAAAAGTCCTTGTCTATATATTTGTTTATTGTAAGTGTTGATGAAAGGTTGGCACTATTTGCACTTTTATCCCATTATAGAATTTAATTGTGAAACAAAAATAAACTATTCCTCTATGCCTTTCTGCTTGAATTACATTCAATATCTTGCTTAGTTCAGTTACATAGCTAGAGCAATATTCCAAAATGTCTTCAGTTTTCTATTGTTTACATTTTAATTTTAGGTTCTTAACAGAAACAACACCATACATGTGGGCGAATCTGGGTATCAGCCTGGCTATTTCTTTATCTGTTGTTGGTGCTGCTTGGTAAGTTCTTTTTTTCTGTGAAAAATTTTTGTGTCATTAAAATCTACCCTACTTGTCTTACTTTTATTTCATTTAATGGAGAGAGAGAAAACAATTAAAGGATTGGGTATATTAAAAAGAGTAAAATAACTTGTATGCTAATTGTATAATGTTGTAATGCTGTTACCCCAAAATACAACTGATTTTTTTTTAAATAAAACATATTATAGTTTTTCTCGTATTAGTGGAATACAAGATAAAAATTACCAATAGTTTTATTTTGATAATTGTTATTTTCATCTGTATCTTTCTGTTGAAAATCCCTTTTCTTATGCATAGTATTCATGGGTTCGCTGAAAAGGGGTGTGTGGTGCTCCCGATATGCAAAAGGTACAAGTCTTTAGAGTCCTGGTGCTTCCTGTCTTGCTATACGTTTGTGAGATATGGACATTGTACAGTGACCTGAGACAATAACTGGACTCCTTCAGTACTGTGTCTCTTCGAAGAGTCCTTGGGTGTCGCTGGTTTGACTTTGTGTCGATTGAAAGTTTGCTCATGGAGTCCCAAACCAGGCACATTACCTGCATTGTTAGGAAGCATCAATTATGGCCCTACAGCCATGTGATGTGGTTCCCCAAGGTTGATCCGGCTCGCAGGATCCTCATTGTTGAGGACCTGAGTGGCTGGACCAGGCCAAGGGGATGCCCACATAACACCTAGCTGCAGCAGATAGAGGGTCATTTTCAGAGAGTGGGACTGCACCGTGTGTCTGACTCGGGGGGGGGGGGGGGGGGGGGGATCCTGAGATGTACAGTTGAAAGCTTACAAGTGAACATTTAGGCAGAGCAAAAGTGGATTGCTAGCTGTAGTAGCCGAGAAGTTCAGAGCAGCTTCTAAAGAAGAATATTCTGAGCCGTGTTGTTTTGTGTCCCAGGGGCCTAGACCATGTAATTGAAATGACCCATTTATACACTAATAATAGTACTGGGATTTTCACAGGTGATTCATTAAAAGATGTAGTAGCACAGTGGATTATAGATACTGTCAAAATTGCTGATCTGGCAGGAATATTTAGTAACCTCAGATTTAGCAAACTAGCTCACATTTTGTATTCTGAATAGTCTTCTCGCATTTTTGTAGCACGGAAAGAGTTACGATTTCCACATGTGATGTGTATGATGTACTTCAGTTACATTGGCAGAATTCTGTAAAATATTCCTCCTTTTTAAAATAACAAGTATGACACTCTCCCGAGGTATTCATTTTTTATTTTTTTTTAAACAGTCCAGTGTATATTAATTATTTTTAAAAACCTCTGTTAGCAATTGTTAACACATGTACATTTGTTTTGTTGACTTTCTCTGTTTAAAAGTCTAACTCTTTTTAAAGCTAAGGATAAAGATAAAAATACAAACCACTTCTTGACCTAACTTGCCTGGGAATTTTTCAATTAAACTCTTGATTCTTATGCCTTATGCTTCTAGGATAGGCTTAATCTTGCATATTCTCTAAATGGATTAAGCAGATAACTGACGCATTCATGGATACTGCTTTTGAACTGATTTGTGTGCTTTGCAAAATACCTTTTAATGATGTACTAGGTGAAGTTAAGATTTGACAGTCCATAAAAGACATTAGTTTGCGCACACACTTCCTATTTAGATTCATAAACTTTGCCAACAGGACTTTGCCTACCTTACTACTAAAATTGAACACTGGGGGTATTTTCAGTGAACTTTAACATTTTTGGAAGTATCACATTTATTGGTGTCGGGCATTGCTATATACTCTTAAAGCATATTTGTACAATTAAAACTTGTCTGAGTATCAGCATGTGTGTCATGTTTGTCTGTAAGCTAGTGTTGTGAAATTTTGATGCAGTATTTATCACTGTTATTATCTAAATTGAAGACGTATTAGTAACTCTTTAAAACAGTAACAAATATTCTGTAAAACAGGTATTATTTTAAACATGATGCAAAACACTTTTTTGCATATATGTGGTGTTCTTTCTTATTAATGAGGTGTGTTTTTAGTGAATTTAAATGTAATTATTTTTGTCCTGCAGGGGCATTTATATCACTGGGTCCAGCATTATAGGTGGTGGAGTGAAAGCTCCCAGGATTAAAACAAAAAATCTTGTCAGGTATTTTTTCTTTTCTTTATAATTGAGCTTTCATATACTTGTGGTAATGTTTATCTGTGGTTCCTGCAAACTACTGCTGCAAATGGTAAAGATCAACAAAGAAGCCTACTTTAAAATAAAGTACTGTATATCACTAAACTAATACACATTAAGTTAAGTAAGAATTTCACCATAATCATGACAGTAAATATGAAATTAAACTTAAAACTAGTTTTACTATATTTGTGATTATACATCAGGTATCATTAACCAGTGAAGGATGTACAGAATTATCTGTTCATAACTCACGCAGCACTGTTTTAATTGTGAAATTTTGAAGATTTGTTGACAATATACAAATTATAGATATAAATATAGGTAGATTTTATTCAGTATATAATAATTATTATCTATGTGGTGACATTTTTTTTCAGTTAATATTGTGGCTGCAAGTGACTTTTTTATTTACTAATTTCTTTTCTACAATTGGTGATCTAGATGACTTATTTACATCAACATAAACACAATGTAGTTACAAAAAGTTGAAAGTGGAATCCAAGGTTATATAAAGACAGAGCCGTATATCTAAAGAAAACAAAGTGTTAGCATGTGTAGGAGAGTATGTGTGGCATATAAGAAATTGAAAAAAGAAGGGAATTTTACAAAATAAAAATAGTTTTCAATTAAGTAGGATTAGATACGAGGGGCAGTACGTCGGCACAGTGGTAACACTACTGCTTCGCGGTAAGGAGACCATGGTTCATGGCTTGGGGCATCCCTGCGTGAAGTTTGCCTGTTGGATTGAGATACAGAGAGGGTAGAACGAAGGTGTGATGGGGAGCACGTCCACCTCAAGGATCCTTTGTCTTGGGTTCAAATCTTTCACCAGGTCGCTTTTAATGTGAAGTTTGTGCATTCTCTGTGTGGGTTTTATTAACTCTCAAAGATGTGTGTTTTAGGTTGATTGCTGATTAAATATTGTGAGTTTGGGTGGACACCTGAGAGGGATCTGAAATGGACTAGTGCTCTGTCCAGAGTGATTTGTTGTCTTGCATATAGTGCTGCCAGGATAAGCTATCCCCAGTATCCTTGCATTGAATTAAACGTGTCATATTATGTTAGATACAAAGAGACCATTACAAAAAAATAACATGAAAGGCTGAAAGTTATACGTATACACAAAGTGAATATTGTTAACAGCAAAAAAGTAATCGTACAATACAAAATTTGCTTAACAGACAGAAAATATTTTGCTTAGATTAATGTTAGGATAATTTAAAATGTTTTATTTTCTCAGATATTTAATATGTAAAATTCCTCCTTTTTATTTTCATTGTTTTTTGTTTTGTCTCATACTTGACGTAGAACTGGATAAAACTATTTTTTTTTGAACAGCAAAAAGTATATTCTGGATACTGTTGATGAAAGGTAGCAACAGACCCACTGGTTAGATGAGTTTGTTAGGAAAAGCAAGCTTAAACAAGTCAAAAATGCATTTTTAATCAAGACAGAGTATTTAATATTTTTTACTCTTCTTTTAATTCATAGCATCATTTTCTGTGAAGCTGTTGCCATCTATGGAATTATTATGGCAATTGTCATCAGTAACATGGCTGAGGTATGCTTGATGAAATTTGGTTGGGACATAAAAAAATATCTTTGTATAGCAGCATACTTTTTAGGAGTTGTTTAGTTTAATCAGTTCTAAAGATCAACTATTTTAATACTGTCCTAGTATATGCATGGACTCAACTATTTGTAGGAATAGTTTTGAAAATGATTTTTCTCAATTAAATGACACTTGTCAGATACTTGTCAAAATTAACTTTGTTCCCAGCATTTTGGAGGATAATCATCCAGGTTTTAAGTTTCAGTGTTTTGATATGTTCTTCACTTTTGTCTCATCCCTACAAATATACTAAAGCACTCTGTCATTGTGATAAATCCCTGAATTTAATAATATACTGTATTTGCTTGCTGTCCTGTCTTCTACATATCATAGTTTTTCTAGGAATAAAGATCAACCAGGTTTTTTGTTTGTTAAACCTAAATGTTTTGATTTAAATTGTTTTTGGAATTTAGGGAAACTATCATTACATGATAATTTTTCTTATACTTCTATAGTTTGCTTGTACTCCTTTTTTATTGAACAAGCCTCACAAAATCAATTTTCAAATCACTCTGCATGCTATTGGCGGGGTATTGGAACAGAAGTAATTATCAGTCCATTTGTGGATCATTTAATACATAATAGTAAAAAGAAAATATTTGTGATTGATTTCCCCCACCCCGCCCCCCCCAAAAAAAAACCAACAGAGTGTGCAGCTGACACCTTGAAAAGTGTGCCACGCAGTTTTTAGTCTGGTCAGTTTCATTAATACTGCTGTTAAGGTTACAAACCAGATTTTAGATTGTGATGGGAAAGTATATCTGTAGGTCAAAGAGTGTTCTCTTGTCATACTAATCTTATGTTATTAGGATCAACATGAGTGTTTACACAATAGTCCTAGCCGGATTATGTTAGATGAGTCACGATGAAGGTTCTCCAAGCAGGGCAGTGCTTGATTATTTCAGTTTGAGTTGTCTGTTACACAATACCAACTTCTGTATTTCTGTTTCTTTATTTTAGAGCTTTTCTGGAAGTACACCTGATACAATTGGGGCAAAAAATTACCAAGCAGGTATAAATAAACCTTTTTTTTTTTTTTTTTTTATATATGAACACTGGGGATAAGAAGCAGTTAATGTTCAAGGATATTTACTTAGGAGAAAAATCACACGCATTCAAATTAAGCAGTTTAATTTCCAGATTAAATGTATTACAGCAAAAAGTGCATCCAACAAAATCCACGTGGTCTGAACCTAAAATAAAACGGATATTTAGATTTCATAAGTGAAAGAGATCGGTATCCACATGCCTAATAAAAATACAGCGCAATATGCAAAATTAAAAAATCAGTCTGATCAGGTCTTTAATGTCACACTGGGGAGAAAGAGATTTAAATTAAATTTAAGAAATGGCATGGTGCCAGCATCACTCATGGAGAATGTTTGTTAAATATACTCATTTGCAATAATAGAATTTAACATTTTGTGCTGTAAGGTGTAAATTAAATACATAGAAACATATCCATCAATTCAGTAAGAAGAGCAACATAGGTGTTTGCGGACTCTCAATTAAAAATGTATATATTTTACAATAATCCAAAACGCATGCACATACACGTAGGTCTACTCACTCACTGCATGTGGACGGTTTGGGCATCACTTGAAATGAAAGCAAATCCGGAACCGATTTTAAAAAAAGTGTAAAGGGAATAAACCACCAAGAATGAAGCCACCTTTCTCCGAACGGCTGTAAGTGTTCGTGTTCCCTAAAATCCTGCATTTTAAGGAACCGTCGACAGTGCACATCAGATTGTTACAAAGAATAATCGTTAATATGATACTTAAATAGCCCATTGTTCGGTACTATAAACTGCTTGCATTGTACACAGAAGCATATACCGTAGATCCCGGAATACAAGCCGACCCGGTATATTAGCCGATCCCCTTCTCTACCTACTAAATTACATGTATTTGCCGATGACTGGTATTTAAGCCGACCCCTTTCTCCAAGCAAAATTTTCTAAATTTCCTTAAAAGTGTCTCTTCGGGTATATTTATAATGTTTATCGGCGAGAATTTGAGACTGCCGGCATTTTTGATGGAAACCAGGAAGTGATTGCGGAGAAGTTTGGTAAATTGGAACCTTTGTGTTGAAACTATATACGCAAATACGGTACATCGGCGGGTGGATTTCCGGAGACTTGTTATAAATTTGATTAACTTAAATACGCAATACAGTGGACCCTTGACTTAACGAACTTAATTCGTTCGCAAAGGCTAACCCATAATGCGTTCCGAACCTCCCATTGCAACACTTACTTAACCTTTTCATAATAAAAAACACCAATAATTTTTCTAATGTACTAACCAAAAAGTACCACTTCGATTAGGCTAGGAGCATGGCGGCGCGCATGGCCGCAGCGGATCAAGGCTCTCCTTTTCAGTGCAAATCGGGCACACGCAATTTTTAATTAAATAATTTTAGCTGGGTGAAGAGCACCTAACGGATATTGCACTGTTCACCAGATTAAGGGTAAACAGTTAAAACAATAGGGTGGTCCAGATCCAATTATGCAGATCCAGATCGTCTGGATGACTTTGATTTATGCGGGGAAGATTTCAGTCGCAAAGATGATTCTACATGTCGTCAGTTCGCACACTTCTCGATGGTCCGGGATTTTTCGGGTGATTTTTCTAAGTAATAAACTTAAGTTATAGCATAATGACAATTGTATAATTGGAGTGTTTTGTTTCCCTCTTGACCATCAATTAGGATATTATGCTGTAATGAACATAAGATCAAGATTTATAAAATAGTATATTTTTATTGTTATTGATGTTTATTTACATGTTTGTAAATAATAATTATATATGCACAGACACACACTAATATGCATTCATAGTCTAAGTCCCGACCTGAATTGTGTGGGTGGTTACATATACATGATCTTTCAACTCATTCTGTCGTCTCCAGCAAAACACCTATTCACAACTGCGTCTTTCAAGAAGTATTTCTTTCTTCTTGATTCCTGAATTCCTTTCTCACCATTTTCCATTCCTATTCTTACACCGCCCTATGCTACGGTGGGTGTCGGCTAGTGTTTCATTATCAGTTTAATATAAATTTTTTGACAGCTCTTTATAGGACTATCTCCTTTTTTTTTTTTTTTTCTTTTTCAAGCCAAGCATCATCTAATTTGTCATTCTGACATATTGTCATCTACTAATATTTTGCAGATAGCAAAATGTTGAAACTGCATTTTTGGTTCACTTTTTAGTTGTGTCAGTTCTTAAAATAAAAGCTTTTATTTGTTTATATTTAAATTTATATCTCTATTATTAAAAAAAAATCCTGGAGAGAAACAGGACGACAAGACGTGATCTTATAAGATCACGGAAGACACTTAAACGACCCACAAGATGAAAGAGATTGGACACGGAGCATCTCGCGGGAACCTTAAACATGAGACTTTCTGCCAAGAGATTGACCCAGGCCTGTCTCTTGATGACGCAGAACATAAGATTCTTGCAAGACACGCCCTACTTACAACCAAATAACAGCACGGGCAGCAACACACTCAGTTGTGTTTTGCCTTTGAGCACACACAGATCCAGGGCTCTCAGCACATATAAAGTCTATAAGGACAATACGTTTATAAATGAAACGTAGACGACTAAGCAAAGAAAGCAGAGCAGAGAAAACAGACTCAAAAGCGTTGGAGAGACAAAAAAGAAAAAGAATAATCTAGGTGCAAATTCAGAAAATAAGGAAAGTGATTATCGGCCTGGAACAAGTGGAATTGGGGAAAAAAAAGCACGTCCAATCCGGACGTTGGCGCTATACACGTGCAGAGCAGGTTAGAGATTATGAAGTGGAATTCAAAAGGCTCAAAAAAAAAAAAAAAAAAAAAGTGGCGTGATACACATGTGGAGAAAGTTAAAGAATTTGAAAGTAGGAAAATTAGAAAGTATAAAAAAAAAGAAACAAAAGCAGGATAAAGCATGGTCAGAAATAAGACAGAGTAGAAAACAAAGTAAAACGCCATAAAGAGGTTAAAAAACAAGGGGCCAAACACATGCAGAGCACGTTAAAGATAATGAAAACTGGAATTCAAAAGACTCATAGAAACACATGCAGAGCAAGATACAGAATATGAAAGCAGAAAAAAACGACAGTGTCAAAACAAAGAAAGTAAACCTCGCATTAGCACAAAGAAAGAGAAATTATTAATTGGAGAAATAACAAAAAGGTGAATAGAAATCAAATATATCGACATAGGTGATATGTCGGAAGTATGTAAATATTGTAGGGCTTTGAAGTTTAAGTCAATGGAATTTCAAACACGGAGTTTACCTAACATGCATTTATTGGTTGCTTTGCAAAAAAAAATATTAACTGCTGATGACGTACAGTGCATCCGGAAAGAATTCACAGCACATCAGTTTTTCCACATTGTGTTATGTTACAGCCTTATTCCAAAATGGATTATATTCATTTTTTTCCTCAATTCTACACACACCACCCCATAATGACAACATGAAAAAAGTTTACTTGAGATTTTTGCAAATTTATTAAAACTAAAACTGAGAAATCACATGTACATAAGTATTCACAGCCTTTGCTCAATACTTTGTCGATGCACCTTTGGCAGCAATTACAGCCTCAAGTCTTTTTGAATACGATGCCACAAGCTTGGCATACCTATCCATGGCCAGTTTCGCCCATTCCTCTTTGCAGCGCCTCTCAAGCTCCATCAGGTTGGATGGGAAGCGTCAGTGCACAGCCATTTTAAGATCTCTCCAGAGATGTTTCATCGGATTCAAGTCTGAATGGCCACTCAGGGACATTCACAAAGTTGTCCTGAAGCCACTCCTTTGCTATCTTGGCTGTGTGCTTAGGGTCGTTGTCCTACTGAAAGATGAATCATCGCCCCGGTTCTGAGGTCAAGAGCGCTCTGGAGCAGGTTTTCATCCAGGATGTCTCTGTACATTGCTCCAGTCATCTTTCCCTTTATCCTGACTATAATCTCCCAGTTCCTGCCGCTGAAAAACATCCCCACAGAATGATGCTGCCACCACCATGCTTCACTGTAGGGATGGTATTGGCCTGGTGATGAGCGGTGCCTGGTTTCCTCCAAACATGACATGACAATGGTAGTCACACCAAAGAGTTCAATCTTTTTGTCTCATCAGACCAGAGAATTTTATTTCTCATGGTCAGAGAGTCCTTCAGGTGCCTTTTGGCAAACTCCAGGCGGGCTGCCATGTGCCTTTTACTAAGGAGTGGCTTCCGTCTGGCCACTCTACCATACAGGCCTGATTGGTGGATTGCTGCAGAGATGGTTGTCCTTCTGGAAGGTTCTCCTCTCTCCACAGAGGACCTCTGGAGCTCTGACAGAGTGACCATCGGGTTCTTGGTCACCTCCCTGACTAAGGCCCTTCTCCCCCGATCGCTCAGTTTAGATGGCCGTCCAGCTCTAGGAAGAGTCCTGGTGGTTTTGAACTTCTTCCACTTATGGATGATGGAGGCCACTGTGCTCATTGGGACCTTCAAAGCAGCAGAAATTTTTCTGTAACCTTCCACAGATTTGTGCCTCGAGACAATCCTGTCTCGGAGGTCTACAGACAATTCCTTTGACTTCATGCTTGGTCTGTTCTCTGACATGAAATGTCAACTGTGGGACCTTATATAGACAGGTGTGCGCCTTTGCAAATCATGTCCAATCAACTGAATTTACCACAGGTGGACTCCAATTAAGCCACAGAAACCTCTCTAGGATGATCAGGGGAAACAGGATGCACCTGAGCTCAATTTTAAGCTTCATGGCAAAGACTGTGAATACTTATGTACATGTGCTTTCTCAATTTTTTTATTTTTAATAAATTTGCAAAAATCTCAAACTTTTTTCACATTGTCATTATATGAGGTATTGTGTGTAGAATTCTGAGGAAAAAAATGAATTTTAATCAATTTTGGAATAAGGCTGTAACATAAAATGTGGAAAAAGTGATGCTCTGTGAATACTTTCTGGATACACTGTTGATTGTTTTGTCTGTGCTGAAATTCTAAACAGAGAAACCTATCCTACATTATGGTACAAAGTCATTACACACACGTCTCACTGACCTCATTAAAAAGATTCAGCACATTGGGACTCGAAAGATTCCAAATGTTGTTTTTACAGAAGTTCTGAAATAAAAGTGAAACTAATAAAATAGCAACAATTCAAAGAAAAAAAAATCTTAAAGTATGTATCCGGAAAAACAAAAATGGGGGTTGGCAACTGAAGAGAGCAGGGGTTGAAGCCCCCTAGTATATATAAAATACTGAAATGATGAATAAAAATATTTAGTTAATATTTAGGCATTCTAAAAGCCTGTTGAAAGAAAATAAAGAAGACAACTTTAATTCATTGTTTCAATTTTTGGGGGTTGTGTGGTAGGGTTTATTGTATAAAAAATTAAAGTAGAAATTAATCTGGACACATCAACAGTTACACTTTCTAGCTACTAATAGGCAGACTTAATAGCTACTCATTTTTGTTTTACTTTGGCAAACCATTAACATCTTAGTTTATGAAATAAAATATGGTGAATCTGTTTGAAGGACTAATCAAAAACAAATAACGAGATGATTTCTTAATATAGAAAAACATTCAAATGATGTATTTTGATATTGGTCAATGTAATAGTTTATTTTTGTATTTCATTTTTATGATTTCTATTATTTTCATAGGTGGTGTTAATCCTTTAAAATAACAGTCACCAGTTCTTCTCCAAATTCTGATTATCAGTATATTCTCACATTGATTGAAGTGACTGGAGCAACCTGCACCATTCTGCATGGTTGACATTAACTTTACTGGCAGGTGTAAATCTATACATATAAAAGGCAAAGCCCTCACTGACTCATCACTAATTCTCCCACTTTCCATATAGGTGGGAAGCTGAAATTTCGCATGCTCATTCCTTGCAGTGTACTTACAAAAGTTAGGTATGTTTCATGTCGTATTGTAACACCCAAGGTGGGGAAACGGGTGTACCCCCTAAACTGTATATATAGTGTGGAAGCCGGCCCAGACACAGACAGGCGAACACCGTAGGTTTAACACCCAACACCTATTAATATTTACAAGTGAAACAGCACACTTATTAACTGGCAACACTAAAACTGAGGCCTGCTGTCTTATGAAATTTTGTGGGCAAAGCCAGGTAACACGGCTAGTATTACAATAAAGCCTTGATTGGTAAATGAATCAATCAATCACAGTACTAAACATTTGCAGACATTATAAAAATAATAAATTTTAAAATATTGGCGTGGGGTGTGGGGGAAATTTTGTGCATTGATACATGCTGAAACTAATTTTAATATAATAGCAAACTGTGTCTGCTTATTTCAGTCTTGTGACATATTATTGGGTTAGTTGTTTCTGTATTTGAATATTACATAAAATGCATGTTGGCTGAATCTTTCATATAAGTAATTATCTTCTAAAACATTTGCCAACCAGACAGCAATAAGTGTTAGCGGGCAAAGAAAAAAATTAGTTTTGCATGAGCAGTTACTTTTTTTTTTTAATATATTCTAAAAAAAATGTTCTGTTTTAATTACAGGGTATTCTATGTTTGGTGCTGGCTTAACAGTGGGCTTCTCCAACCTTTTCTGTGGGGTTTGTGTGGGTATTGTTGGAAGTGGAGCTGCACTTGCTGATGCTCAAAATGCCAGCCTTTTTGTAAAAATTCTCATTGTGGAAATTTTTGGAAGTGCCATTGGCTTATTCGGTGTCATTGTTGCAATTTTACAGGTAATTTTAATTGATTTATTAAATTGTCATGTGGTAATGTAAATACAGACATCAGTTAACAAAAAAATGTTTACTTAGCTCCCCAGTTTAATATGATAGTTAATTTTCTTTTAGAAAATGGGCTCTGAAACTGGACACTTTTGTATTTAATTTTTAGGAGATGACATCTTTTCATTCTTTTTTTTTTTTTTTTTTTTTTTTTTTGCTTGCTTTGGTTTTACTCAGTTTATTTTCTGTAATTGTCCCCTTTGAAAATAACATGTGAGACAAAAATTTTTTAAGGTGAGAATGCCTGTATGGACCAAATGTTTCTTTTCTACCGGCTAATTATTTAACGGCCTTTGTCTTGCATTTAACTAACAGATAGCTGGAAGGTTTTATTTTTTTTATTTTCCTTGTACTTTTGAAAAACAGTTCTGTCTTCAGTATAGCTGAATCTGAGAAATATTTCATTCATTTTGATCAATGAAGATATGCTTTTAAACATTTAACATAGAAAAACTAAAATTTTTGCATAACTTTAAAATTGGGGATGTCTCTCATATTACTGCTGTATATCAGAATTTTTATCTCTGTTGCTCTTTGTTTTATATATAAACTTGCATATATCCCAAAATATACTTTGTGTGTGGGGTTGGGGTACATTATGTAATTAAAGTTGCATAACATTGGTTACCGAAAAAGGTTAATTTTAAGCAAAGAAAATATAGAATACAAGTGAATAAATGAATGTCTTTTCTTCCCCAGACATCTAAAGTGAAGATGGGAGACTAGAAGACTTTGGGGGGGAAAAATGCAGTTCACAGGACTTCCAGAAAATTTCACAGCTCTGGAGATGATAGACAAATTAATTGTATATATTTATTTAAATGTTAATTTTTTCCATAACACGTTGTGACTGGTTTTTAACCCATCATTTGTTGAAGAGTGGTGGAATTCTGAAATAATGACCATGATGTGAGATCATTGATAAAGTGTGTTTGTATTCTGTTGTCTTAAAGTTGTGAAAGTTTATTCTATGGATAATAAGCATTAAGTACACCTCCCCTTATATATTATTTTCTCATGCCAAGAAAATATTGATAATTTATTAAACAATTGATTCTTTATTCATTACCCAAATAATTACCATATACTTTAACAGAAAAATGTGTATGAACGTGTTTGCACTATCACGTTTAGTTTTCATTTACAGTCTGTTCTTAAAATGATGGCGAAGGTGCCCAAGTAGTCTCCAAATGCTTAAGATTAAATTTAAAATGTAAAAAGAAAAACAAAAAAATAGTATTAAAAAGTATTAACAAGTGATTGCTACAAAACTGTAGAATAATCATAAAAGGAGGAAACTCTTGAAATCATCCCTTAGGTTTCACAATTGTATTACACAGGGGGTGGGGGGGTATTTGGTAAATTGTTCTGAAAAATAACATAATTACATCAGGGGAAACACATTGCCCATTCATTTTTTGATGTGGATCTGTGGATTATTTTTTGAAGTAAATTTAATAGATTTTATTTAGTGAAATTAAGATCCTCCTTTTGTATATTTCTGCAGTACATTCATGTAGCACGTTAGGTCTTATAACTGAGTGTATTTAGAGTAATTTGTGTGGAGTCAAAACAATTCAAATGAGATATTATTCAGCAAGTGTGTGAAGCATCTTTCTGTATGAATGGTTAGCAACTGCTGGTGACCAAATTACCATGTTAGGATAGAACTAAAAGTAACCCAATGTGTAATATCTTAAAAGTAAATAATATATTGTAAAGTGTGCTATTGTGCTGTCGCAGTATTTAGGAATTTTGTTCCAATTTACAAAAAAATTATACATTTCTGCAGAACATTTTGACAAACTATTTTAACAAAAAGCTTGCATTTTATTTGGAAACTAATATAGGTGTTCTGGGCCCATTTTTAAGTTGTTTCTGCTCTGATTTTTAATCAGGAAAGTATATATTGGAAAATCATGAGCATTGTGAAAGATGCAGAATGACTGCAAGATTTATATAATTAACCAAATTTCTTATGGGGGAAGCCCTGTACTGAGAGGATGGCATAATGTAACTTTAAAGTATAGGATTGTGTAAGTTATTGTTATATGGTCTTCTGTGTAATTTTAACCAGCTATAAAAGATTGAAAGCAGATTCATATATTTGAGAAGCTATGTACAAAATAGTACCACACTTCAATGAGTTTTATACTGTTTTTATTTTTGAAAAGTTAATATTTATTTAAATAATTGCAAACCATGAATGATACTACAAAACAAAAACATTAAATTCTTTTTTTGTATTTATGTCTCTTTATAGCGAATCATCCTAAATATGTGTGTCTGTGCATAGAAAAAAATGAAATTTCATTTAGGATTAATAATGCATGTATACAGTACCTGTCGTAATGTTAATGGTGCACTTTATTTTCTCAATTTTTTTTTTTTTTTTTTGCTGCATGTACCGGCCTGTGAGGAAGCAAATGTTGCCATTTAAGACAAAACTGAACAAGCACTGTGTTTAACTTCAACATGGTTTGGAAGTAAATTTTTCTTGGTTCTGTTTACTATGAAGTGGGGGAAAAAAGTTGCACCTTTTTACATGAAATTGTGATTTTTTTTTTTTTTTTTATTTCAATACTTTGAAAGGTGAAGCTATACTGATAACACAGCTCTCAGATTTGCTTTGCCTTATATTTCATGCAAATCATTTTAGTTGTAATATGGCATACAGACGTGTCAGAGAATTGCTCACACTCTGCATCATTCTTACCATCATACAAGGGCAAACCTATACAGAAACCTCTTTTCATCTTCAACCCCTAAAGAAGTTAATGCAGAAAAATAAATATGCTATAAATAGTTGTTTAACTCCTCATCAATTTAAATGTATGTGTTCTTTAGTTTTACATTATTTCTTTCAATGCTGCAATTTTAAATTCAAGTAGATGTATATTTTAAATGTATTACATTTTTGTGTATCCAAAACAAACGGTGGTTGGAATATTTTCTTAAGTGGTTTTTCTTCCCCTTAAGTAGAGTCAGAATTTAAACTAGATGGCTCCACATTCTGTTACCAGTTTTCCTCTTTTAGCTAGTTAACTTTATGCTGCAGCTTTGAGTTTTTTTACATAGCACAAAATTGGAAATGTGCAAATTAGACATTTTTGTTTTTGCTGTTTGTCAAACTTATTTGTTGGTTGCATTCCTGAAGAAGAAAATATATACCCTTGGACACTTAGTAATTTTTTTTTTTTTATTCAACATTCTTTTTTTTTTGTAAACTTCATAAAAAGAATGTTGAATTTAAATATACCTAATCCTGTGTTTCCTTTTTTGTTTTAAACAGTAATTGGCTTATAGTATAGTTCATGTAAATGGGGAAAAAAACAAGGTTGTGTTATGAAATGAGACCACCTATTGTTAAGTTCTTTGTCTCATTGACGAGACTTGCCTCATGCAAACATTTTTGTAACATGTTGCTGTGAAAAAAAAAAAATGGTGTAGCATATGATCAGTGGAAAGATATTTTCTTGTATTGAATAGATTAATGAAACATCCCAAGTTTGAAATTGATCACTGACTGTGCCTCTAATTTCTTTAACATTTAGAATGCCTTTATTTTTCCACTTTGTGTCTTTTCAGCACTTTGAGACTTGAGTAATTCATAAATGAAATTCCTTTTGGCTTTTGCCTACTCTCCCCTCTTACATGTATAAAAAAGTGCACTCTAATTTCCATTGCACTTTTTTTTTTTTTTTTTTTTTCTTTTTTCTTTTATAAAGGGGGAAAAAAATCTGGAGATGGCAAGAGTGAGTTCTACATCAATGATAATTATGAGTTTTAGTTCACCTCTTGCATGCATCTATTGTTAATTAAGAATGGAGTTCTTCTTGTATTACTAAAGAATCAAGTTCTTATCCCCAAACCACATATTTAAAAATTTCTCTACAAGTATATTTTGCCATTTATAAAAGAAAAGGGGATATATTGGTTTTGTTTTGTTTTTTTTTTTATTTTGGGCTAAAACTTACTTGAAAATTGAAAATGTTTACATAAAAGACTCGCTTAAAGCAGGAATTATTTGGAACAAATACAATAGCCAAAAATGTTCTGTTAGAAGTTATGTAATAGTTTTAGAATCAGTGAGTGAATTAATTAATTTTACATTTTTAAACTTGTTTCTTCCAGTTCAGGCAGAATCGTTCTTTTTCCATCTTTTAGGAAGAGTGCTCCTTTAGAAACTGACTGAATAAATTTGGACTGACTGAATAAAAGTAATTTCCACATATCCTTCTCTCTTTTACCTTTAGATACCTATATGGGTCACCTGTTATGGGCTTTTCCTTCTTTAAATATTTCATTGTTGCTTCAACTCTTCCTTCTTTTAAATCTATCTGTGCTTCCATTTAAACCCAGTCATCGTAAGTAGTTCTATTTTGGTACTCTGGCAGCAGAATATTTTTCAGTTGTTTGGTGGAAGGCGTTTAAATGTGTTACTGTGAACAATTGGCAGTCATCCTGTAGTTGAAACGACCCTACAGTATCTGCTTAGTGGACTAAAGGTGTCTCCAGTATGTCATTTAAATTACTGCTGCTCAGTTGTTTAAATCCTCATTTACTGCATTCCATATCCCTTCAGGCTGGTTTTTTTTTTTTTTTTTTAACTTAACTAAAATATTTATAGAGATTAAATAAATTGCACCATTAATAGAATTAAGTCATAATGTACTTTTATATATTTTCTCTATAAATTTTCTCAAAAGGAATGATTAAGTAGTGGTTTAGATTCCTAAACTGCTATAAATCTAAAGCCAACTTTACTATTTTGTATATAATTCACAGAGTGGATAATGTGTCAAGAATATGCAAACAGCATCAAGACTCTTTTTTTTCAACTTATGCCTATGCCAGAATGTCCAAACCATTGCTTCTTTAAAATAGATTTTGTTCTCAATGTAAGAAATGTGCATGCCTGTATGGCATTGCTCACATTGTCAATTAAACCAAAACATTTTTTTTTTTTTTTTTATTTACTCATGTGAGTAATATATTCAGTATACCTGAATTTTAGACAAGCATGGAAAAAGGTTTTTTTTTTTTTTTTTTATTTATTTAAATTGCCAGAAATAGACTTTAGTAACATTCCAAATGATGGAGCCTTGTGCTAAGATAATTTACTTGTGATTTTCATAGCCATAATACAATATTCTGTAGGCTTTGTTCACTTTACTGGTAGTAAATAGTATGCAGCTATTTCCTTGAGCACCTTCAGAACAGAGAACTGTTAAAATAACTTTTTTTTTTTTTTTTCTTCTTCTTGTTTCTCTTTTTTTATTCCTTATTTCAACATTCCGTATCTGTCATTTCTGTATGTTAAGTATTCATTGTTGGGTGATAATTGAATCATATTCCATGATAGTAACTGTGTTTGAACTGGTAACCTAGTGAATGTTTTATCAGTGCAAAAATGGGTTGTTCACTTAGCCTCATTTTCCAAGTTTAATGGAATAAAAATATAAATTGTGAAAACTCTGTGTGTTCATCGCATGATGATAATGTAGTGATGTGCTTATTTACGCAGGACACTCTTTCTTATTTTCATGTTTTAGTAATAGATTTGCCCATTTTTATTTGTAAACCCTACAAAATTTGAATTTTTATGTTCATGCCTTTATTCATAATTTAATTCATATAGTGTATTAGTTGTACACCTAATGCAGAGTGAGTATCATCAATTCTGGTGCTGTAAACATTTGGCATTATAGGTATTTACAGGAGTTTTGAATTGAAGACTGTTATAACTGTATTATGCCTCTCGCATCCTGATCACCCTCTGACATGTTGATTTAGGAATGTCTTAATAGTATACTGTATGTTCTCATGGCAAGCAGAAACTCCTGTTTAAAGTAAATACTGATGTTCATGTAATTTAAGTATAGAATGGTTACAAGGCCATTTTGGATTTATAATAGATATATAGTAAACGTAACTGACAGCAAGCACACTAAAACATTGCCATTTTTATAAAAATGTTAATGTACAGCTATGATTTATGTGATGAATCGGTGAAAAAGATGTCTAAAGTATGTTTGGCAAATTTTGCAAAGGATTGGGTACCCTTTCATTTGTAAGGTTTCAGAATTCGTTAGGTCATTTAGTTTGGTCTGGCTTAGCTCGTGAGGTGTAAGTCTGCTCAAGAATTGCCTTTAGGATTTGTCAGCTGATGGGTAGCCCAGAGCGTAATACATTATTTGACTCTTCAAATATTGTGCAACAATTAGCAACCATGGCCTCTTCTAAGTAACTGACTGGGATTCTGAAAATTTGATTTGTCACTGCCCACATAGCAGGGGAATACTTTAAGCTAGCAATTTCCACATTCTGAAATGTCATTAAGAAATGACAGTTAAGGGGAATCATGGAGGTCAAGACAATAATCCAAAGCACACTTCAAAATATACCGTGGAGTTCTTCAAGAAGCACACGGTAAGGGTTTTGGAATGGCTCTTGCAGACAGTCAAAAATATCTCACAACTGACAGTGATCTGCATGTAAGAATGGGGAAAATTTTCAAAAGAAAACCACAAAGGACTCAACAGGCTACAAAAATATTTACAAGCTGCGATTTTTTTACACAAGGAAATGTTACTAAATGCTGATTGAGCAGGGTGCCCAAACATTTGCAAATGTCATAGTTACTATATTCCCCCCCCCCCCCCCCCATTTTTCTTCTTCATTAAATGAATTGTAACTGTACATTAAATTTTGTTACAGTTTGCTGTTGAGGTTGTAGTTACTATTTTCACTTCAAATATAAACAAATAACATAATTTGATTAGGGCTGTCAATTTTTTTCTTGGACCTGTGTGTGTTTACTATATGTACAGTAGTTGCGGTGTCATTTTTCTCTAAAATCATTGCCAAATGGAGTTACTCTTCTGTGTTGGCATAGTTCACAAATAATCAAGTGGTAGTATTTAAAATGATTGTACAATTCCTCTTTACAATGCAAAAAGATGATCTGCTGTGTCAACCCTAACGGGAGCAGCCGAAAGCAGAAGTACAGTTCCTTTTTACACATGCTGGGTTTACAGTCCCTGACAAGTGTCTTGTCACTTGTGTACAAATTGACCTTAAGTGCCACTAAAATATATTTCTAATCAAGATTTTGTTACAAGAAATGGGTCATTTTAATCCCATCAGTTTTTGTAATGTTTCAGTGCAAAACGAAACTGACAAAAAGTAGTCTAATATTCACAGCTTGGTAAAGCCCATTGAGTCAATTTTTGGCAAGACGCAAGTGTTGTCGCCTTGTCATATGAGCTTCACCTGTGACTAATAATGGATCAATTAGGTCTCAGATGTGTATAAAAAGAACCCCAGTGCACTAGACCTTCACATCAACTACAACTAGACCTCTGCAAACATGCCTAAGATTCACCCTGAGACTAAAGTGTTGATTATCAAGAGGCTGAAGACCAAGTCCACTGCTGATGTGGCAAACACCTTCATTGTCAAGTTCAGAGGATAAAAAAAAGATTTGAAGAGACTGGAGACATTTTTGACAAGCCCAGGTCAGGAAGACCCCGCAAGACAACTGCTCGAGAGGACTGTTTGTTGGCTCGAAAATCCAAGGCCAGCCCATTTTCCACTGCAGCAGAGCTCCACGAGATCTGGTCACCTGAAGTCCCTGTGTCAACCAGAACAGTTTGTCGGATTCTGTCTCGAAAAGGCCTCCATGGTCGAATCAGTGCCCATAAGCCAGCACTAAACAAAAGACGATTGAAAAACTGTGTGGCATTTGCCAAGGCCCACAGCCTGCTAAAAGGATGGACGCTGGAAAAGTGGCAGAAGGTGGATTTTTCAGATGAACCTTCTGTTGAATTACACCACAGTCACCGCAAATATTGCAGGAGACCTACTGGAACCTGCATGGAGCCAAGATTTACCCAGAAAACAGTGAAGTTTGGTGGAGGCAAAATCATGGTCTGGGGTTACATCCAGTATGGGGGTATGCGAGGGATCTGCAGGGTGGAAGGCAACATCAATAGTCTAAAATACCAAGAAATCTTAGCTACCTCTTATATTCCCAACCATAAAAAAGGCCAAATTCTGCAGCAGGATGGTGCTCCATTGCATACTTCCATCTCCACATCAAAGTTCCTTAAAGCGAAGAAGATCAAGATGCTCCAGGATTGGCCAGCCCAGTCACCAGACATGAACATCATTGAGCATATGTGGGGTAGGATGAAAGAGGAAGCATGGAAGACGAAACCAAAGAATATTGATGAACTCTGGGAGGCATGCAAGACTGTTTTCTTTGCTATTCCTGATGACTTCAATAAATTGTATGAATCCTTGCCAAACCGCTTGGATGCTGTCCTTCAAGCTCATGGAATACAAGATATTAAATTTGGATCTCACAGCACCACTACCTAATTTGCTGACATATTTTTGGATTTGCAGTAAAGTTGTTCATTTTCTGTATAGGCGACAAAACTTTTGTCTTGCCCAAATTTGACCTTTCTGTCTTGATTAAATGATAAATCTTTTTTCAGTGAAACTAATTTATTTCAGTGCATTAAACATCATTTGGGAGGGCTTTAGCTTTTCATATCAGCTGTTTCTAACACCAGTTGATTAATTAAAAGTCAGGTTAATAGCAGGAGTTTCTACAAAATAGAGAAGTGACAAGACTTTTGTCAGGGACTGTAGATAAAAGTAAATATGTTTTAGTAGTATTTTAGTTTTAGAGAAAATGGCAAAATCTTTAATTTTATTGGAACAAATCGTGTTTACTTTTATATTCTGTATAAATTGGTTTAAAAAAAAAGTTACATATACACAGGAAACAGTGGTGAATTGTGTATTAACAGTGATCTTGAAAGTGTCTTCCTCTACTGACTTACATCTCGCTCATTCACATACATTTAAAACAACTTCTGCTTGCCATGTTTATATCCAGGAAATTCATTACAGTTGGACCTGGAGATTGGGAATGAAGTTCAGTTTAAGTGTTGAGTTTAAAATTCAAAAGTAAAAATATTAAATACAATTTTTAAATGCAACATGAGAATTAAGCTAGGGTGAATTGCTTTATGATAAATACCCTATGAATGCTGGACAGCATGGTGGCCTCATGACCCCCCATGTTCTGCCAGTCTCTCTACTGCCTTCATAGGAAGAGTCACCAGTGACATGAGTGTTGTTGCTGTGGTCAGTAAACCTCTCGCTGAGTTCAACACTCTCTCTGTTGACCGACACACTGCTTGTGGCTGTGCCCAAGAGGTCATTAAAGGCCTCGATCTTGGTTTTTATCCAGGACACTCGCAGGCCCAGACCCTCCGACATCTCTTTCATTCTCTTGAGTGCCCTGATTGGAACCTCCATTGAATCTGTGAAGATCACAGCATTGTTGGCAAAGTCAGTATCAAATCTTTCTTCATCAACAGTTTCCCCACACACACTGCACCCTATGGCCCTGTCCCAACCCCAGTCCATGCAAGCACTGAACAAGAGCCCTTCTCTGGCAAATGGGTTTAAAAATAATTTCCATAGTAGAATCCCAGCCTCTTCTGAACTTGTTCCAGAAATGAACATCACCTTCTAATGATGTTGTTCCTCCAGTAATCCGTTGTATGGAAGAGGTGGAACCTCCATGACCAAACTGGAAGTGGCATCAACACTCATCATTCAGCTTGTCCTCTGAACTGTGGTGAAAGAATAGAGGCCGGTAGTGACTGAATTTCCCCGGGGGGGGGGGGGGCATCAAAGTGCTTACCTCAGTAGCGCTGTGTGAATGCTACCTATGCATGCGTGTGCGACAGTGGTTACGTCCTGATAACAATCACAATATTTGTAAACCCAATACTAGCACAGTTTTAATCTTCATATCACTACGGCAGAGAACAATTGCTAGACTAAATACAGTCCCTCAAGGTTTGAGCTATTTGGACAAGCTTAAGACATTGAAATTTGTCTCCTCTGAACTTCCACTTGTGTGAGATTCTAGATTGATTTTTTTTAATTATTAATTTTTTTTAAACTATGACGGAAGTTAGTACAGTTCTTCAACAAGAATTTGATAGTATAGGCGAATGGTTGCAACTTTGGGAACTTGAAAACTCAGTATTTTAGGAAAGAGTATAAGGTAGAGGAGAAATCTGAACATTAAATGTGTGGTTCAAATCTTGGTTTGGATAGGAATGGGGGCACATTTGGGCAACATATGGGCAATATGGACCTCTGGCAGTGGCAAGGTTGGATTTGGACTGGAGAGGTACCGAAGTATTTGGAGTTCATCTGAGGAGAGTAGCCAAGGATTGGTCAAATGAGGGAATGGAGGCCATGAAGTTTGACAGGCCATATATAAATATTTATGCAAGGTATGTTAAACATAAAGCAAATCTAATAAAAGTGTAATGTGACATAAATATGATGGGACACCAGAAACAAATCTGGTGAAGTCGTAGGAGTTGTGAATGCATATAACATAAATGGGCAGGTATTATCTATAAAAGACGCATAACATGAATCAAACAGTGAGTGCCCATTTATGAAAGTGGATATGTATAGCCTTCAGATGAACTACCTACTAGTGAAGATGACTGTGTTCAAGTAAATGGTAGCGAGTGCAGAATCATGACACAGGGAGTGCACTGTGGACCCCTCAAAACTCATAATAAGAGTCAATGTTCAAATAGAAAGCCAATATCTTAAAAGGAACATTAATGAAATATCAAATAATTTTGAATTACAGAGAGAGAGAGAGAGAGATAGGTACCACCTCAACTAAAACCAACTGAAATCACATTACTAAGACTAGATAACATTTACTGAAGAGTGTGAATTCCAAGAAAGTCACCAAACATCATCCCATTATATTAAGGTCATCAGGCTGTCCCGTTAACAATAGGTCAGTTAGATTAATAAAAACACTAACAAATATATTAAAAACACTGTATCAATACTGGACAGGAGCCTCGTTTGCTGTCAAAGCAACTTTCATCTGATCAGGTGTGGTGTGGAATGGATTTCATCAGATGTTAAAAAAATTCCTTTGAGAGTCTTGTCCATGTTGACAGCATTACACCGACCCCCAAAACCAGTCTGGAGTGTTGTCACAAGGCAGGTTGGGTGCATGGATTCATGCTGTTGGCACCATATTCTGCCCCTAACATCTTTTTTTTTGCCTTAGCAGAAATCGAGATTCATCTGACTAGACTACATTTTTCTAGTCTTCAACTGTCCAGTTATAGTGAGCCAGCTTTCAGTTCTTGAATAACAGGTGTAGCCCACCTGCCTCAAGATTTGATGTGTTGTGCATTGTGAAATGCTTTGAATGCTCACCACAATTGTACAGAGTGATTATCTGAGTTACCATAGAATTCTGTCAGCTCAAACCAGTCTGGCCATTCTCCTCTGACCTTTCCAATCAACGAAGCATTTCTGTCCACAGAACTGCCACTCACTGGATGTCTTTTGTCATTCGCACCTGTTCAGAGTAAACTCTGGAGACCGTTAGGCATGAATATCCTAGGAGATTGGCAATTACCTTGCGCCCTGTGTTGGTTGAGAATATAGCGGGCTGGATAATGGATGGATGGATTAGCAATTTCAAAAATACTCAAACCAGCCTGTCTGACACCAACCACCATGCTACACTCGAAATCACTACAGTCCAATTTTCCCTTTTCTGGAGTATGATATGAACATTGAGTGAAACACCTGATCAGTATCCACATGAGTCTGTGCATTACACTGCTGCTATCAGATAGGCTGATTAGATTATTACATGGATTACATGGTGCTCCTAATAGTTTGTTTTGTGAGTCTATAGTGGAGAAATTAAGGGAAGCAATTATTAATGACAAACATGAGCCACTATCAAGTGTTCGTGTGTATCAGTGAGCAATCAACCTTGGATAAGATGCACGACATCATGCTTCCGAAATATGCTACAAATTTATAACAAAGTAATAAAAGCACTTAGTCGGTGTGGTACAAGTGATAACCCTCTTTTCAAAAAGCTTTTGATCAACTGAAATATGCAGATCGGTAGGTACTTGGATTAAACAAAGCACACAGCAAAGTTAAGGTTTGTGCGAAACCTTCTTCATATTGCTTCCATTGGTCAAGTCGCTTCTCTTTTTATGTAATTCAAATACATTCGTAACCATAAGTTTTGAGACTGACACAAGTTTTGGGTTTCACAAAGTCTTCACAATGATGGAGCACCGTGTCATCAGGCAGAAGTCATAACTAAGTGGCTTGGGGAACAAAACATCGAAATTTTGAGTCCATGGCCAGGAAACTTCCCAGACCTTAATCCAATTGAGAAGTTGTGGTCAATCCTCAAAAGGCGGGTTGACAAACAAAAACCCATAAATTCTGACAAACTCCAAGCATTGATTATGCAAGAATGGGCTGCCGCCTGTCAGGATTTGGCCCAGAAGTTGATTGCCAGCATGCCAGGGTGAATTGCAGAGGTCTTGAAAAAGATGGGCCAACACTGCAAATATGGACTCTTTGCATAAACTTAATGTAATTGTCAATTAAAGCCTTTGAAATTTATGTAATGCTTGTAATTACACTTTAGTATACCACAGAAACATCTGACAAAAAGATCTAAAAACACTGAAGCGGCAAACTTTGTAAAAACTAATACTTGTGTCATTCTCAAAACGTTTGGCCATGACTGTACACGGTCTGAGTGATAATGTAAATAACAAGCTCTTTAAGTCTGCAGAAGTCTAGGGGATTAGCAGATTTTTTTAAATTGACAAAATCATCCTGTTTAGAAATCAGAGTTATATAAAAATTAATGTCATCTGAAAGGGAGGGTACACTGAAGCCGTATATTTGCTTTGTCAGAGCTTGTGCAGTCTTCTTAGATAGAACAGTACTAGAAAAAGTCCAAAGACAAGGAAAGATGGCATGAGCTGAATGCTTTGAGTTTAAGTGAACAATGCTTAAGAGGTATGAGTGTTGACGTTTTAAAAGGGAAACTGGTATGTTACTTTGAGTAAGTTCTTCAACCATGAACATCGGGCACAGAATGACATCCGCTATGAATACATTGTGCAGTAATGTCAGAAAGTGTTTCTCCACACACAGGACTAAGTTAGCAGGTAGCGTGGTATTCGGCAGGACTTTGTGGAACTTCAGATTTATTTTAAAGAGATTAGAGGCATGTTAGGCTGAATGGCCTGTTCTCATGAAATCTTTTCATATTAGTGTGCAGATCATGTTTTTTTTAATAGAAGGTTGATTGTGGACACTTTAAATGAATTTGTAATATTGTCAACTAATAACTAGTGCTTCATACTATGTGTTATATTGAGTACAGACTCAAGAAGTAAACTTAAAGCAGAGTCTCCAGTACTGATGTGAAGTTAGCAGTGTTAAGCCATTATGCCTATGGATTTGAGTTTGGATCAGTTTTTAAAAACTGATGATAAAAACATAGAAAGATGATGCCTTATTTTGCAAAACATTATGTTTCAAAGGGGCAAACTACTCATGCTTGAGATTACAAGCAATAAAAAGGTGCAAATCTGCAAGACTAGAATGAATAAATGAATACAAGTGGATTCAGTTTAATTGGCCTTTAATATTTTTCTGAGGAAGCTTCACATATAATTAACTGTTACCCATATTTCCTGCAAATGCTGACAATGCTAATCAGAAATATAAATTAAGACAAATTGTTTTAGCAAATAGTTACTGATATTTCCAGCAGGTGGTGCTCATAGCCTACCACTGAAATTCTGGGAATAATTTACAGGGCTTGTAAAGAGCTAGAGATCTGATCATTTAATATACAGTGCATCCTCAAGAAAACTGGTCTGGATATCTAAAGAACAGAAAATGATTTTATTTATTGCATGTTGCACCACACTTATATTCTCGGTAATAGTGGAACAATTCAATGACAAAATATGGGAATAGACTGGCATGCAAAAATGATGAGCAGAATGTTAAGGAAAGAAAGCAAAAATAAAATCTGGTATGTGCTGTAGAGATGGTTCTTTAGACAGACTGCATTTTTGATGCTACAGGTGTCCCTGGGTAGGATTTAAGTCTTGGTTTGGGTTAACTATGGGATTTGAAAAGACTTTTTGTTCAGAGAACATACAAAGTAAAGGAATTTAGTTGTCTTCAGATTTCTCAGACTACTTTTTTTAGCATTTCTGATTTCAGATCAGCCTTGAGACTGTGTGGGAGGGTTAGATGGCATAAAGAATGATGACATTAGATCTTTATTTTATAACAGTATAGATGTTCAATTTGTAATGGATGTGTCATCACAGGTGACAGGCCTGATGTCAGAAATTAATTGTATTTCATCAAATTCATCAGCAGTCACCTTCTCTGGGGGAGCTGGTTGTCCACTGGCCATGGCTGAGACACATGTTACTTGACTGACATCTCTTGTTGCCCTGATGACCGTGGGCCTTGTAAGTTTATTTTCTCTCTTTAAGGTGAAATGCTTTTTCTCCATTTTATTGCCAGTTCATCCTAGTCTAATATATTTCAATTTTACCAATTAATTATAAAACATTTATATGATTTAATAACTTAAGAAAATTATGAATGTATTGATTCCATGAATATTGAATGGTGATTTGTATTTTAAATGTAATAGAATAGACAGTTAATGTGTATACTTTGTAAATATGAAGAGCACAGCTCAGTGCTAATAGCATGAGAATAAGCTGTAAAAATATGTATTAGCTTAAACTGAATTAATTTCACTTAATCATCTATAATACATAATTCATTATATTCATGTTAAATATTTCTAGATTTTCAAATGATACTCTTAGAAATAAAATAACTATGTCAACTTTATCCTCATGCTTCGTTGCTTTATTTTAATATTTCTTGCATTATCTTTAGACTAAGTAATCCAGCACATGGTCATTAAAATGCTTACAAGCCCTGCGTCAGTTCTGTACCAAGAAATGCTTTGAGCATGGGAAAGATGCTATATAACTGAAATGCATTTTATTATTATTATTATTATTATTATTAATGTCCTCCTTTATGACAGAATTGTACCAAACCAATTAGCTTCAAAAGTGGGCCTCATACCGTATCTAATAATAATTTACAAGTGTCTAAAAAGATAAATCTCTGCATGTACAATAACTTTAAGCATCTAAGTGTAAACTCTTGTTCTACCTTCACTCTAAGAAAATCATTTTTAGCTGTGCTCGCATATAAAGCAAAAGGCACCTACTGCGATAGCCATGTCTGTCTGTCCACATGAAATAACTTCTCTCCCAGTGTGCTGATTTTGCTGAAATTTGGCACACTTATTCTTTGAGGAAATTTATTGGGACAGTTCAATGTTCATTAACCCTTAAGCCACTGGAAACAAGTGCAACTTGCCAGCATGCCGGAGCTGATCAGTCAGTGCCATACATTCGTTGAGCAGCCAGCTCATGACCACTGCTTCCCCCTAGCGAGTCAGCATCGCTGGCTGATTCAGCCACTGGACTAGACTAGCCTGCAAGCATGAGCGTTGGCCTCTGTGTGCTTGCGTGCAGCCAGTTCAAGCGCTGTTGGCTCGGTGATTTACTGAATTTCATCAATGGCGTCAGTTGCACCTTGTACATATAATAATAGATTGTTGCAGTAGTTTTTTTTTATAGTTTTTGCAGTTTATTGGCAGTGTGGAAAATGATTAGCGTTACAGTAATTGTGATGCAGTTTGCATGAAAAAAATGTGTTCCATTAAAACCTTACTTTTTCTTTGTGAATTGTGACGTTTCTTTAAAAAGTGCAGAAAAAAAGTATTTGGCATACAAAGGGGTGCATTTTTGAAATTTCAAAATCTCCCTTTGAAAAGCATTGTTGAATATGCAAACTCCTCTATCTTTAAACAAAACATCCTTCTGTGCAATTTCATTTATGAGTTAGTTTACTGGTTCAAATGTACTGCACGTTGTGATTTCTTCATCTTGTATATTTTGTATAGTTTACAGTTTTGTTTGTCTGATAGCCACTCAGATTACCAGTACAAACTGGCAAAAACACATGCTGGCACACCAGTTTATATCTCCTGCTGCTTAAGGTAAGTTAAAAACAAACAAACAAAATTTAAGTATTTTATCTTGAAATGAATGGAAGAGGAAATTAATTATGTAAAGATTGCTCTATAAGCACAGAGTGAACAAACATATACTCAGTATTCACGTTATACTAAAAACAACCTTACAGCTGCATTATCTGCATTTACAGTATTATTGTAAAGAATGCATGTTATTAACCTGCTAAAGCTAAAAAATGTTTGAACTAATTAATTACACAGGAAAGGTGCAGCTCCCTAATTAATGCAGACATACAGCAGGTTCAGAGAGAGAACTGCAGTTGATCTGCAGGGCATTTCAACAAAGACCGCAGTGAAGTGTACAGTTTCTGTGGCACACAAAGAGGCTGATTGTGCCACAAATAGCATGGACAGGCGGAAAGAGCTGCTTAGCGGTGAAACGTATGATAAAGACTCAGTTGGGGTAACGGTTGTTTATGCCTGAAAAGACACTTTTGCTTCTGAGTATCTTGAGGAGCTAATTAATATATTTAAGATTACTGTCATCTTTGGTATTACTATTATACAATAAGTCAGTTCTTTTCCAAATTCTTAGTTATTGGGATAATTATAATGATTTTTTAAGGATTTTATTTGTCCCCAAGAAGAAATTTGGCTTTTCACAAAATCTCAATAAATATTAATATTTTATAACAAACAACAACCACCCACTTCTAAATACACACCAGAATGATAAAAAGGAAAGAAAACCAAAATTATTGAGTTTTCACTAATATTAATAAATAGATGGGGAATTGAGTGTGGTTGCTTTTCTCTTTTAATGGAGTATTATTGATTGTGATTTTACATTTTTAGTTTTATTTCACTTTATTCTGGATATGTTGGCATTCAGTGGGTAACTGAATGGTATGGTTTTGCTAGTATGTTTGAGAATAATGGGATTGTAATTACTACTCTAAATACTTGTTGGGATGGGTTTTAATTTGTATGGGATCACTTTTGTTATTTGAAAAAACTAGGGGGCTCTACCCACTGCTCACTTCGCTCGCCCACCCCTGGGTTTGGTTTACCGCATATACAATTTAAAGATAATGTTAGTTTCATGGGAATTGTTACATATGCACTATTTTTACTTTTTCTTTAAAACTTTTGTAAAAACAATACTTGTCCTTTATTTCCGGTCCAGGGCATGGTTAAATCTCTTTCTCGCAGGACGTATAACACTGCTCGTGTTGTGAAGGGGGTGCGGCTGAACACACGCAAGGAGAAGCGGTCGGATCATCCGCTGGCTTTCTGCTGCTGGCGAGCTGCGTGTTCTGCTTGTCACTTGTCGTTGCTTTAAGAACTGGGAGCAAGTTAGGCATTTGTAACATGCCAACGTTTTTTTGAGCCTTTCGAATTCCACTGCTTTCATAATCTCTAATGTGCTCTGCATGTGTATAGCACCAACGTTTTTGAATGTCTTTATGAAGTTCTACTTTGTCTTTTACTCTTTGTCTTTTTTCCATTTGTTCCAGGCTGATTATTACTTTCCTTCTTTTCTGAATTTGCACCTTTTATGCATTTTTTCTCTCCAACGCTTTTGGCTTTCTTTTCTCCGGGCTGCTCTTTCTTCTTCACTTAGTCATCGACGTTTCATCTAGAACGTATTGTCCTTATGCGCTTTATATGCGTTGAGAGCCCTGGATCTTTGTGTGTTCAAAGCCTTTACACAACTGAGTGTTTTGCTGCCCGTGGTCTTATTTGATATTGGTTCTAAGTAGAGTGTGTCTTGCAAGAATCTCATGTTCTACGTCCCCGCGAGACGGTCCTGGGTCAATCTCTTGGCACAAAGTCTCATGTTTAAGGTCCCCGCGAGACAAAAGAGATTGGCCACGGAGCGTCTCATGGGGACCTTAAGTATCTTCCGTGATCTTCATGTGAAGATCACGTCTAGTCTCCCAGGATTTTTTTTTATAATAAAGAGATGTTATACTTTCAAATAAAAAACATATATTACATAATGAATTAATATTTTTCTGACATTACAGTTTATCAACAAAGCTCCAGATCGACACTTCATTCTTTTCTGGAATAACCAATAATCTTTCCTTAACACTTCAACAAAGATTTTTAGTATTCTTTTAAAAATGTTATGTTTAAGAAATTTCAATAACAGTTGGTCAGAGACCCTCCACAACAAACATACATCAATTGATGTCATTTTACATCATCTAAATTGGACTCTGCTGCCTATGACAGCTATTGAGCCATCACAAACATATTTGGGATCCATTTTTAACTATATAAGAGTCGTGTTGTTAAAAAGAATGTATTTAATGTAGTTTACTAATTTACAAAACTGCATATATTATATAAATATGACTTTTTGTTAAACATCTATTAAAGAAAATGTAATAACTAAATCTTTGGTAAAGCAACTAAAATGTAAAATGCTTTAACCTTTAAATTAATTTATTAATTACATCCCCAAATGCATCTGAGTGTTGCGTCTCGTGTACATTTTGTAACTTGTTTGAATCTGCTAATTTTATTGCAGTCCATCAGAGGGCGCACTCAGACACCTTCCCACACCTGACTTTCTTTTATAGCCACAGTCTGGAGGTAACAGTAAATCTAATAAGTGCATCTTTGGAATATGGGAGCAAAATTGCACTTCTTGCAGAAAGCTCATTCATACAGATGCCTGAGCCATGTAAACAGTGACCTGGCTGAGAAATGATTCCACAATTTCAGTGTTATTGAGAAAGCGGTGACAGCCACTGTGCCTATGTTGGCTCAGTCTGTATTAAATACTAAGTATTCAATATTCAAGGATAAAGTAGATTAGGTAATTGTTAGATGGCCACAGAGGTTGAGATACACTGCCGGATTTCCAACCTGTATACATTTAAAAAAAAATAAATAAATGCTTGTAGTATTCTCATTTGATGGGTATTAGCTAACCATAATGAGAATAATGTGAATACTGTTACCAGATATATAACAGTGATCCCTGTGAGCTGACAGCAAAACATCACTTGGGTAATGATGCATACAAATCAGCCATGTGCCCTGATACAATCCCAAAACAAGCCTTATAGGAGGTATCGCCTCATCAGCAAACACATGATACACAGTGAAAAAATAAAAACAAAATACCTAATATCATTTACAAGACGTTTCTTTATCTTCATGAAAATGTCTGCACAGATATATCGGAACAAAACAGAGGTTTAATATGTACTCCATAAGTGGAACTCCGTGAGTGCAATGACCTATATTTTATTTACTTATTGATACTTTTGATACCATTTATTGCATTTTTTTCTGATATTTCTTGCGTCTGTGTTATTTGTTGTTTAAGGCACAGAAACACTGCTGACTCACAGCAGAGGTGTCATTTTTGGCCACCATGATTGATCCAGCATAGTTGGCAGACATTTCCCAAGCCCTTATGGGCACTTAATACCCTATCGCACCATCATAATCCACTCAAAGCGTGCCTAGTTCCTGTTTTCCCCATTGACTTAATGCACTTCGCAGAGTTCTGTAAAGTTTGTGAACATTTCCATGACTTTGTTGAACTCAGCGAATCCAACTCTGCAGAGTTCACTCATCACTAGTTTCTGTCAGAGGGGGACATTTTTTGTACACTGAGTCATTCCATTTCTCTCTTAGAAAAAGAAACATGTCAATATTACATTTAAAACCCAGCAGATGAACAGGCAATAAGCACCCATTGTTGGCACTGGGGGGTGAGAAGTTAAAAGGCTGTTTGCAGATTGTAGGTATTTGCTGTATTGCAAAGGAGTTACCACTTTGAAGGTTTTGGCTGGTTCAGATTACAAACAATACAAAGTTGTGATAACTTTGGATAATCCTTCCATGGAGGATTTCTGTATTTACCTGACTTGGCAATTAACATGTTTGACAATATTGGTTTCTAAACAGCAGATCTGTACTCATTAATGGTTGGTAACAATAAATTTTGTTAACTTGTGTTTTCATTATTTGTTAAACCCAGGAAATTTAGATGTGCCATTGTTTAATCTGGTTGTCCAGAACTGATAATTGCAGGGACTGAAGAAGATTTAATCTCTGGCCAGGAGAAGCCCAATTTAATGAAACCTGTGTGCAATTATTGGTAAATTTCAGGAGTTCCCAGTCTCTTAATAAAACTGGGTGGCATAGTCGGATATTTTAACAGTGTCTAGGTTAGATTACCTATTGAATGTGACCAGACCCCTGTCATCTCCACCTACTCGAGCTACAAGTGCACAATATATTTCACTTTTTCATACATTTTTGCAAGGCAACATGTGCCACGTGTGGCACAGTAGCTTATATTCTGGTTTTGAAAAGTTATGCTAAGTGGTTGAATGTCTCCAACAATGAAATCTGTGATAAGTTTTAAATACCAGCAACACCACCATTTGAAAAAATTGGATGTCTGATGTATTGTTATCTGCTTATATAAATGAGCTCACTGCGAAATACCATGCCAGCTCCTACCATTTGTTTTATGAAGCCAGCCCTAAAGAGAAACTCTTTTGTATCTTGTCTTCTCTGAGGCCAAAACAAACCATGGGTAAAGTTGTATGTTGAAAATTGTATTATTTATTTTGTACTCTATTTCCAGGATTCATGGAATATCATTATTTTCTGTGTTGTTATGAAACATATTTTAAATGCAGATAATCTAGTCCCCAGCAGCTTTCTATCATCTAGTATTGTTCTTGCTCTTTAAAGTGAAAGCATGCTGTACTTGAGTAATGGTTCCTACTCACTTCATGCCTACAGTATATTTTATTTATCCCCTTTGCTTTTTGCGATTTTGTTTTTCAAAGTCACTGTAAAATCTTATTTTCTGTATTAACATTTCCTACTTCAACAATTCCAAAAAAACTGGATAAGTATGAGAGATGACTTGGTCCGGTAGACTATTACAGAAGCACATATACAGTTTAAATTGCTGTTCCAGTAATTATTTACCTTTACCCACAATGTATGTGATGCTCACATTTAGAAAAAAGCAATATTTCATATTTGGAGAATATCTAGAAACAGATTTCATAATCATTGTTGCATCTTTGTTAATTTGCTATGCTACATCAGTCCAAATTAAGGTCTCTCTGATTAACATTGGCATTGCAATAGTTGTATTGCTTGCACCTACACATCATTTCATACATAAAATTATATATTTTTTTTCTGTGTGTAATATTCCTTGATTGAAGGATTCACTTTTTGAAACAAGTGATGCTGAACATGCAAATACTGGTACTAGTCACACTGTATTAGTTGATGCAAACACTGAAAAATCTTTTGCCGATGCTGAGTTTCTTTTCTCATATTCCAAAAAGCATCTTGGAAGGGGTTTTTCCTCTATTGTCGTTTTATTTTTCTTCTCTTTATAATAGTTTTCAGATAAGGTAAGGTGAGCATCCAGTTCATTGTGCATGACTAATCCCTATTCTTTATAACATATTAGTACTATTTTATATTCCCTACACTGTGTATTGAGAAAGAGTCGGAGAATATGTTACAGCAGGTAAAAAAAATACTTTGTTTAAGGTGGTTCTGAATTTTATTGATCACTTCATGGGAGAGACAAACATGCAGTTAACAGTCTGGACTTTGTGTACAGAAAAAAAATACTCTACTGTCAATTTGAAACAAACAAAGCTTGTACTAATCATTTGCAGTTGAGACCAGCATGTCCCATGAGCCCTGACTTAATTCTTTACAACACTAGTGCTGCAGAGAATCAAGGAATAAAAATGCACAATAAAATAATTCAGTCTTTAATTTTTTTTTACAGTTGTTCCTATAAATGTAAAAAAGGTGATATAAATCATCGTTTTAAACAACACTTAATTATTTTGGGTGGCTTCGTAACATGGCGGTAGACCTGCTGCATCACAGTAAAGAGACCAGGGTTCGCTTTCCAGGTCCACTGTTTGGAGTTTTCATGTTATCACCGTGTCTGCTTTGGTTTCCTCCGGGTGCTCCAGTTTCCTCCCACTTTCCAAAGACCTGAAGGTTAGGTAGACCATCGATGCTAAAATTGGCCCTAGTGTGTGGTCTGTGAATGCGTGTGTGTGTGTTTGCCCTGCTATGGACTGACACCCTGTCCAGGGGTTCTTCCTGCCTTATAACCTATGGTAGCTGTTCAGGACAAAGCAGTTTAGAAAATGATTGACTTACTTTGTTGTTTTTGGCTATGTGATCAGGAAGCAATACAGCAGCCAATAGAACCAACACACAGTGGAAAACACTCCTCTGACATCAGAAGCTAAGCTTAGATGTTCATGAAAGAGCCTGTTAGTTGATGCAGCTTGTTAAAGGCAAACATTAAACCACTTAAATAAACAAAGGGAAATTGGACATACAAATCAGCCACAAATTTAAATCTCATATATATGAGATTTATAGTTATTTAGTTACAATGACACCTGTCATGGGATATAATATATTAGGCAGCAACTGAACACATAGTTCCTAAAGGTAATTTGTAGGAAGTGCTAAAAATGGGCAAGCGTAAGGATCTGAGTGATTTTGACAAGTGACAAATCCTGATGCCTGGAGAACTGGGTCAGAGCATCTCCAAAACAGCAGGACTTGTGGTGTGTTTCCAGTATGTAGTGGTAAATGCCTACCAAAAGTGGTCCAAGGAAGGACAACTAGTGAACTGGAGCAGCGACAGTTTCATGGATGCCCAAAGCTAATTGATACATGAGGGGAGCGAAGGCTAGCCCATCTGGTCCAATCCCACAGAAGAGCTACTGTAGCACAGATTGTAGAAAATTTTAATGCTGGCCATGAGAGAAAAGTGTCAAAATACACAGTGCATTGCGTGTATCTGTGTCGGGTTGGCCAACAATAATTATTTATTTAGGGTCTTCTGCCAGCCCCCTTAACCCTGACACAGACAGGCTGGACACAAATTTGCCACACAGCACACAGTTTATTTACACATGCGGCAGCTTCCTTTGCTCCCCACAGCACAGCACAGTACAGCACCAAATGGCACACAATGCTCAGTCCCTTCTTTCTTTCTTTCTTTCTTTCTTTCTTTCTTTCTTTCTTTCTTTCTTTCTTTCTTT
>JANRMT010062856.1:108310573-108461321 GCA_026402145.1 Polypterus bichir lapradei
TTTCTTTCTTTCTTTCTTTCTTTCTTTCTTTCTTTCTTTCTTTCTTTTCTTCTCTACTCCTCCTGGCAAGCTCTGTCCACCACCTCCTGACTCTGGCTTCCTGCTTCCTGCTGGCTCCTTTTATAAGGCACCCAGAAGTGCTTCAGGTGCTCATTGGCCTACTTCCAGCAGCACTTCCGGGTGTGATGAAAGAGTTGCATCCAAGGGTTCAGCAGCAGCACCCCCTGGCAGCACCCATGGAAACCAACATCATCAAACTCCAGCTCCCATGGAGCCCTGCAGGAGTTCGAGGCACTGCTGCAACCCAGGGGGGCTGCCACCTACCGCTCCAGGAGAGGTAATGCTATGGATAGGCTCCCTTCCCCGGTCCTTCCAGCATTTAGGTGTACCGTGCACCACAAAGTGAACTACTTGACTTCCTGTAGCACTGTACGTTTTTCCTGATAAGCCTTATTCCTAGATCACAGCACTATTTCCTCATTTATTTTCAGCATTCACTACCATCCAGCCTCACATACTGATTGAGAAACTGAGTATGAATGTTTATCCATTATGGACTAGGGCTTTCTTTTAAATAGTTTACAGACTTCTTCAAAAGTCATTCTCAGATGAAGGGGCCTGTGTTGCCTCGAAAGCTTGAATATTGTAATCTTTCTATTTAGCCAATGAAAGGTGTCATTTTGCTTAACTTCTCACTAAATCCATAATGGCTAACACAGTACAACACCCTAGTACAAAAGTCATACTTTCAAATGCAGGCATTCCACAAGGATTTGTTTTGTCTCCATTACTATTTACTTTGAACACAAGTGATCTGTGACAGAATAATGACCATTGTTCCATTATCAAGTATGGTAATGACACCATAGCTGATTGGATGCATCTATGTAAAGGATGAAAGCCATTACTTTAATTTAGTGGACTGTTTAATTAATTGGTGCAATAAGAACTTTCTTAAAGCTGTGTCACTTTAGAAGACTTTTCCAGCAAATTTTAATTGTAGCCTTCATTTACATAATTTTAGCCAGTTAGAAGCAGTTGGCAGTGTGTGCCCGTGAAGTCAATTGTCTAATGTAACATACCCAATGACTGATACCAATTAGTCTACCACTGGCTAGGATAAAATCAAACAGGTTTGGTTTTCTTATTAGTCAGTGGGGCAGGCTGTGTATACAGAGGAGCTGAAAGCCAACTAAACCAATGAGTGTTCATTAGGAAGTTCAATGCATAGAATGTAACTGCAAAGAAAAAAGAACACTTGTATTTTGAGCATCACAAATAGAAGAGAAGCTCCTCTGTCTGATATCTCATGTTTACATACATAACAGAATGGAACAAAAAGAATTAAGGGGCAGAAATTGCTGCTGAACTCACTTCAGCTGTTAACACTCATAAAGCGACGCTCCATCAGGCAACATGCTATTGGCTATCAGAAAAAGGGTGATCCAGTCTATCATTGTAGTCTAACCACCAAAATTTGTAAGAGCCTCAGCAGATTCCCAAACATGCAGCTAAAATAACTGGGGCTGAGGTACATGATTTGGTAAGTGTGTGATATAGGGAAATGCTAAAAAAAAACTGGAAATCATCTCAGCTGATGATAGACACCAATTACAGGCAGAAGTTAACCTCAGAAAATCAGGGAGGATAGTTGCCTTAAATACAAATCTCTCCAGAAGTTTCCTTCTTCCCAATTCAATATGTCTTTTGAATAAGGAATATCAGAAAAAATAAAATATCCAATGAGTTTAGAGTTTTCATATGTATCATGTAACCATTTTAGGTAAATATGTACTATTAAACTGCTAGAGTACCGTATATACTAGCTTATAAGTCGGGTCTTAAAACCCAAAAAATCAATCATAAAATCAGAGCCCGACTTATACGCCCGTTCAAAAATGCGGCACTTATTTTTTTTTTTTTACATCTCCTTGCTTCCTCAAATCTTGCACCAGTTTCTCAGACGCATTGAATTTTGTTGCAGCAGTGCAGTTACCAATTTCTTTTGCCACTTCAACGACTTTTAATTTACAACCAGCTTCATATTTTGTTCTGATCAATCGCTCCATCGTAGATAAGGGATGCTCTTATGATAAAGGTGTATGAGGATGTGAGATACAAAAATCACAAAACAGTGCAGACGTCACTTCGGAATAGTTCAAGTATTACCATGTGGTCACATAGGCACAATACATAGAAAAAAAAGGCAGTGTGCTCCGTGGTTACTCTCTCAGGTGAGCGTTAGCATATCGTAATCTCTTGGACCAATAGTGTGAGTTTTCTGCATTCGACTTATATGACTGACATTATAAAATACCAGAAATTATATGGTAAAATCAAGCCCTGACTTATCCGCGGGAGAACTTAAATGCGAGTATATATGGTAGTTAACAAAGAATCTGTTTTTAAAAGTATGCAGATATTTTAGAACTGTATAATTTTAATGTGCCTTGTCATTTTTGTTTTATTTCTCTTCTGTCTGTTATTGGATGCAATTGAGAAGGCAAAATTTCACTTTTGTGTAAATGCGACTAAGTAAAAACCTTGAACTGTGTCATTTCAGACATATGAGCGCGCAAGCAGTAGAATTCTTAATGAAAAGTAAATCTTAATAATTAAAAATAAAATGGGCTTAATCACTTGAACACTTGCAAACATTGAACTTACTGACAGGCTGTGGGCAGGTAGCCACAATCTTAATTGTGTAACACAATCAATATGCCTATCTCTTTGAGTCATTCCCTTCTCAATCTCAGTGCTTTTTACACTATCAAAAATACATGTGGTGATCAAAAAGAAAGCATTTATATTTTGTAATTAACCATTTTGTATTCACTAACCATTAAGGTAAAGATTCAGTCACCTTACTTACACAAAGTTAACTCCATATTCACAGAAATGTTAAAGAGATGTGATGAAAAAATGGAAATGCATGTTGGGTCATGCTGCTACATTTTACAACTCATGAAACTTACTGTGTTTTCATTTAAATGGATTTGAACATCTTTTTATCTCTGAAAATCTAATTCCTTATGAGCTCTTTGCTCAGGAGGTTGTAGATCACAATAAAAAAATGTTAACATACTGTGGCTGTCATACATTTGATTATAAAGTTTACTGCTCACACACCATAGTTCACTTTGCTCTGTATTCATTAAACTAAAATGAAATTCTCTCTGTTAATCAAATTCTTTCAATGCATTATAAAACTGAAAATGTAACTTGCAAAGTAAAATTCAGAATCTTTCTTTCTTAGTATACTGTATGCAATGGTAACTTCTGCATATTCTTAAAGTAAAAATGAATTATCATGTAGTGTCACAAAATAACACACGTTTCCAGTACCGATCTGACAGCATTTTAAAATTCAATATCTTCTACGCTTGGATGATAATAGTGGTAATGTGCAGGTCATACGTAGCCACACTCACCTCTTTGAATGTTATGGCCACCGTCTGAGACGTTTACACATTATTGGCTGTCTACAAGACTGACGAAGCCTGGAAACAATGAGGAATGATTTAAGTACATTTATGTTAGGTTGAATGCCCAGTGGGGCCTAGGTGGTCTTTTGACCCTTGGAATTAGTTTTGTTTTCTTCAGCTTACTGGAATTTTTTTGTTTTGTTTGTTTGCTTTTTCTGTCCACCTGGCAATCTGACCTTATCACTGGACTCATCCTTTGAGACTTAAATCATGATATAATATAAAGGGCACTACTCTTCTATTTGACACTCATCTGTTTTTAAGATCGTATAGAGTTATTTGTTTTTTTTCTTCGTTACTTATTCATCAATATTATTGCCTAACTTATTTGTTTTTTTCTTTTCTTGTAACTTTCTCTATGACCTTTTGTAAAGTACTTTGCGTTATATTCTTTGTATCAAAATGTGCTATAAATAAATGTTGTTGTTATGTGTAACACAAGTAGCAGAATTCTAGTTAAGTCAGAAACCATAATGTGGTTGCAAAAGTGTAAACCGTAGCACGTTTCATTACTTCATTTTTGTGTTATGTAATTAGATTACAGAAATGTGTTACTTTGTACCACATTATCCCATCTTGAACAATATTTCATCTTTACTGCTTCTGAAACTCAACACCCAGAATTGGAGATCCGCATTTAATTGACAAAATGATTTTTCTCATCGATTGCGGTAGTTCATTTAACTTAACTGCAGTTCTCATGTCTTAAGTGAGATTTTTCTTAATCTCATTCTCTTCAGGCATGATAGAAATTGTACCTGAGGCTGCTTATTTACTTATTTAAAAAAAAACTTCCTTAAGCAATCTATTGACTTTTATTTCTCATATGTACTATAGGTAGAACTTATACAAATTAGTAATGAATGAGTAAACATCTAATATACCATTAATATTAGGCTCGCTGCTCCACTTTAGTGCACAGAATCCAGCAGCCATATTTATTCCTTGAAAACAACCAGAGAAACTAACTGATAAAGGTGAAAACTTACCATTGTGATCACAGGTACACCACGTTTGCACATGTGCACAGAGAAAGCTGTACAGCCAACCCAAACAAAATTATCACAAAAGTGTTGATAATTATTGACGTAACTCATCATTTCTGAATCATTTCATACTTATTTCTTATTCATCAGCTAGCTTTTCAGGTGAAAGATATTGCTAGCCTCATGGAATAAATATGAAGAAGACCCCAAATAATAAAAAACAATCATAAAATGTATTTTTTTGTACGTTCCTCCAAATATTTTTTAACAGCTTTAATCAAATTCTTTGTTTTCTTTTTGGACATTTTTGAATTTAGCTTTTTTTTGCTTCTCACTTAGATTTCTTAGCTGTTATTAGTTTATTAAATTAAATTTAAGGAAAGTTTATTTTTAGGTGTTTTTAACTGTTTAAACCTCTATGCATAACAAATGACACTTATAAAAATGAGTTGCAGACCTTTCATTACAGCCAATAGTGCAGTTTTTCAAGTGTAATGATGCATATTGCGTTTTCTAAAATGCCCCATTATCCAACCATCATTCCATTATCCTACCCGCTATATCCTAACTCCAGGGTCACAGGGGTCTGCTGGAGCCAATCCCAGCCAACACAGGGCGCAAGACAGGAAACAAACCCCGGGCAAGCACACACTAGGGACAATTTAGAATCGCTAATGCACCTAACCTGCATGTCTTTGGACTGTAAGAGGAAACCGGATTACCCGGAGGAAACCCACGCAGACACGGGGAGAACATGCAAACTCAATGCACGGAGGACCTGGGAAGTGAACCCAGGTCTCCTAACTGTGAGGCAGCAGCGTCACCGTGCCACCCCTGCCCCACTATGCCTATAGATATTCATGTCATTCATATAATAGTTGAAATCAATCAGATCTGTTTAAGCTGGGCAATTTTGTTATTTTTTTAGCTCCGTCACTGATCTTTCATTTTCTGTTTAGTGCCTTTTTAATGTTTTGATACAAAGGTGTTTTTTGGCATATTCTTTTCCATTAAAATTGTGCCTTAATTTTGCGGTTGTTCAACTTGTGTGAATTTTAATCTTGATGTCTATTATTTGATTACCATCAGACAACTTCTGTGGTTACAGGCCTTCTTTTGCATATTGATATTTTCTCATTCAAAAGTTGTTACTTCCACTAATCTGAATCCATCCTTAAATATTGTTGCCAGTAGCTCTTCTCTCTTACGCCAAGGCAAGTGTTCCATGCTAATAAACAGCCCTTCTCTCAAAAGAAGAAGTGGGAATTAAGATATTAAATGTGAGTGCTAAAGAGGTATCAAAGATTTGTTCTGGACATGGCTAAATGTGTATTGAAATAATGCAATGATTCCTTTTAGTGTTATATTTCAATTTATGCATTATTTAAGATATTTTAATCATTTTAGGTGTCATTTATGAATAATCTGTTTTTACAGTGATTTCACTGTTCTGTCTTATTTCACCCAGGATTGTTGCTGTTTTCTGAGGTGGCCACAGCTATACTGCTTGTAGAAATGATATGCATCGCTGGTCACGTTTGGACATTATTGTGATATTTCACATTTTTACGTGCATTAAGCTTCAACGTAATGTCCTGTGACCTAAAGCTTTCTTGATCTCTTCTTAACACTGTCTAGGGGTTGATAGTGATGAATCCGCTATGACTCCTTGGTCCTTCTCATAAAGGGTACTTTCATGTTTCAGTCCACCAATGTTGCTTAATTGCATAGGATAAGATTACAACTTGGAAAAAATGAAAAATAAAAGACAGAGATTAACACTAATTTATCGATTAAGCCAAGGGTGAAAGCTTTATGCTCCAGCCAGTAAGGACCACAAAATGACTAGCACCTAATGTACATAATACTAGACACTAAATTGCTAAAAGTCAAAATGAAATGTGGTTTGAAACATCATGCATAAATGTTTCGAAACCTGTGCAAAAAAGACTGCTGAATGCATTGGACATGTTAAATCGGAAAAGCTTCACTGTTAGCTAAACAAACAGGCTTCATGGACTGAATGGTCTGCTCTTGTTTATTAAATTTCTTATGTTCTAATTACTACTAAAGCATCTGATTCTTATATTATTTTTAAAACCTGAAAGTGAAAATAATTATTTCTCTTTTGATTTTTCACATCTCTGCTGCACTATACTACAGTATGCCTAGGAAAAATCCAAGAAGTCAAACATGGTTTCATTTTTAAGTACGGTGCTACTGCTTTAATGTGAATACTATTTCATGGAAACAACACTACTTTTAGAGTTTAAAAAATGAATCAACTAAACTTTGCTAGAATTCCATTAAATGTATACTTATGTCAGAAGGGGACATTTTTTGTACATAAGGGTGGTTCCATTCCGCTCTTATGCAAAGGAACATGTAAATATTACATTTAAAACACAGCAGATGAAGAGGATATAGGCACCCATTGTTTGGACTGGGGTGAGAAGTTAAAAGGCAAATTTCCTGGGTAATCCTGTTACTGATTATTGTCATGGTTGTCTACAGGATATCGGCATTTGCTGTCTTGCACAAGAATCACTGCTTTGAAGTTTTAACTGGTCAAATATGCAAACAATACAAAATTGTGAAAAAAGAACTGCTCCTTCCTTGGAAAATGTTTGTATTTACCTCACTTGGAAATTAACATATCTGAGAATTTTGGTTTCTAATCAGCATATGTGTACTCATTGATAGTTGCTAACATTACATTTTGTTAACTTGTGTTTACAATATTTGTTAAACCCAGGAAATTTAATTGTGCCATTGTTTAAACTGATTGTCTAGGATTGACAATGGCAGGAACTGAAGGAGATTTAAATTTCTGGGCAGGAGAAGGCAGAGAGAGGGCCGGTCCACTGAGAACGCTGCCAAGATACTTACAAAGAGCACAGGGGCTCGCTGGCAGACTGAGGTACATGGCTGGTGCAATGTGAGGGACACGGACAGCAACACTTACCCCGAGGGAGAAAGAGACAGCTCCACAAGAAGACGGTTGTGGGTCCATCGAGACAGAGGGAAGCTGCATGAAAGGACCAAGCAAAGCTGGCGGACGAGAAGTGAGATGTGCCTAGGTCACAGCAACACAAGGAGCCCAGAGTGGAAAAAAAAATAACAACGGGGAGACGCTGACAGGGATTTCACGATTTGACAAAACTTCCGTTGGGAAACGAGTGTCTGGTGAACAGAGTGCATTGGTGGACAGTTGGACAATTAATTGTTGGGGTAACAGTGCGCAAACTGGACTCTGCACCACTAAAGGTTGTATCCTCCAATTCTTGTTTTTAATGGACTTTTAGAGTGTGGACTGTGTGTTTTCCTTTTAAAAAAAGAAATTCGTTCCTGATATTTTTAGATTTTGTTATGTTCGTTTATCTTTTTAATGTACTTTATATTGTCAGGTGTAATAGAAGTTAGTGTTGCTTTTCCTGAAATTACTGTTCCAGGGAGGAAGAGACAGCTCTACAAGGAGACACCGGTTGTGGGTCCAGCGAGAGAGGGAAGCCGCATGAAAGGACCGAGCAAAGCTGGCAGACAAGAAATAAGGTGTGCCTAGGTCACAGCAGTACAAGGAGCCCAGGGTGGAAAAAAGGAACAACGAAGAGACGCGGACAGGGATTCCACGATTTTGACAAAACTTCTCTTGGGAAACGAGTGTCCGGTGAGCAGAGTGTATCCGTGGACAGTTGAACAATTAAGTGTTGGGGTAACACCAAGAATAAACTGGACTCTGCACCACTAAAGGTTGTATTATCCAATTCTTGTTTTTAATGGACTTTTAGAGTGTGGACTGTGTGCTTTCCTTTCTGAAAAAATACATTTTCTTCATTAAACTGTTAGATTTGGTTTATGTTCATTTATCTTTTTAATGTACTTATTATTGTCTGGTGTAATAGAAGTTACTGTTGCTTTTCCTGAAATTACTGTTGTGTCTTTCATTGTGTGTTTACTCACCGCCCAATTTAAATAAACCTGTGTGCTATTATCCGTAAATTTCAGGAGTTCCCAGTCTCTTAATAAAACTGGGTGGTGTAGTCGGATATTTTAACGATGTCTAGGTTAGATTACCTGTAATTGTGACCAGACACCTGTCACACTTACTTAATTTCACTTGAAAAGATGCCTCTTCTTGCAAACACAATTCTGAAGTCTCTGGGACAAACTACAGTATGAATTACGGACCCTTAAATAAAAGTACTCATCTACTTCATTGTTTCTTAATGAATTTGAATCAAAGCTAAATATGAACTTAAAACCATTTATGATTACATTTTGCATTATTATTTTAGTAATAGTCTTTTTTTAATAGTCTCGTGCATTTGCTTTCATTGTGTACTTGTGTTTTTGTGCATAGGTGAGTTCTTGTTTCCACTTCAGGGGAATTCCTTTCAGAAAGCAACTTTCTATGAAGGCCACTTCTGACAAGACGTCTCCAGACTGTAGAGGGGTCTATTTGGAGTCCAGTGCTTTCATTGAGTTCAGAGTTAATAGTGCAGTACTGTAGCTTTTATAAAGAGGTATCTTTCTGTATATTTTGTCTGCTGCACTCAGTTTTCTCTGGCCTACCACTGCATTTTTTGTTCTTACCCTTGCTCTTTACTTTGTACTTCTTCAGAAGAGTTTGGACAGCTACGATCTTGGTAATGCAAGATGACCACCTTGTGTCTTGTTGCTCAGCTCACTCTTTTCATGGTGTACAAGTTGATAATTTAAAGGTTGAAATGTCCTATCTCCCACACCCACACCCTTTAGCTTGGTTGCCCTTCTCCCAATTTAATTTTCTCCACTCATTTCTATTTCAGTTGATTAGTTTGGTGCAAACCACTCATTATACTATTAATCATTAGATCCATTTGCTAATTTTATTTAATCATGCACTAAAGCAGGGGTGGGCCAAGTCATACCTGGAGGGCCGCAGTGGCTGCAGGTTTTTGTTCCAACTCAGTTGCTTAATGAGAAGCACATATTGCTCAAGTAACACTTCTGCTTCACTTTAGTTGTCTCGCTCGTTAAGATTATTGAACCCTTATTGCTTATTTTAGTCTTAAACAGTTGTAGTATTGTTTTTTAATTGCCCCCTATTAGCAATAAGATACAAATGACAAAAGAAACCAGCATTTCTCCATTTAGCTTGTTTCCATTTACACCTGTCTGTATTTATCGTGCACTATTTGGTTTAATTAAATACTTGGGAGGAATGTGAAGAAAAAAGTGAAGGACTGAGAATTACTCATCAATTTTTGCCTTCAAATCATTTGGATGATATCCTTAGAAAGGGGAAGAAAATCTAGGATATGAGAATTACCTGACATAGCAGAGTTAAAGCACTAACAAGCCATGAAATTTAATTATTGACAAGAATTGTTTTTTTAATTAAGCAACTGGGTTGGAACAAAAACCTGCAGGCACTGCGGCCCTCCAGGACTGACTTTGCCCAGACATGCACTAAAGTGTTCTGTTATTTAATATGTTAATTTCTTTAACAAAATACAAAATTTCAACTCTAGGAATATTTTTTATGAACATCTAGAAATCTGAAATTTGACACACTAACAAAGAACACAAAAAATCATCTAATACAAAATGTATTTAAGTAATTTAGGGCACCTTAAGACTTTAGCAAAGTATTGTACATACAGTATAACATTTAATATTTCTTTCATATGGCCCTTTTTATTGGCTCAGTGTGTACCCAATGTGAGAGGCAGTGCAAAAAAACAACAGAAAAAAGTAATTGGATAATAAAATGTTATGCCTGTGTACAAGAACAAGTCGATACATGCAGTTTGTGAGGTGTAAAGAACAATTCTCAAAAGCGAATATTATAAGGCTGACTGAAAACCAAAACTGAATCTCTGTTATATTGCACACAGCACATGGGAGGATCACAATTCCAAGAAACAGGGCTGAACCATGATTCCAGTCACTTGTTGGGGGGTGTTTACACATTCTCTTCTTGTATCTGCAATTGTTTTCCAGGTAATACCCCATGTCCGCTTTGGATTTACATGACCCTGTGCCCGTTTTTTATATGACCCCATGTCCGCTTTGATTTTCCAGGTAATCCAAATATCCTCATCAGTTTTGACATCACAAAAATGAGTGATTTGCAGCTCTAAATATGGCCCAGTTAGAGTGGTTACACCCTGCCACTGACTGGCCACCCATGCCAGGGTTGCCTTCTACTGCCAGCTTTTGTCATCCTGACTTTAAATAAATCTATTAAAAATGGGTAGAAGAGTGACAGTGTATATTTACATGAATTTGACCAGTAATTAACTTTTACCCAGTGCTGTACAGATAAACTATGCCAATCTGAGACCCTGTATTGGATTAACATAGTTTACAAATGCATAAATGGATGTTGACCTGCCAGATTCCTACATTTGTTCTGTCTGATGCAGTTTTGCATTTTTTCAGCCCACAACTTGTATGGACATTATGAACAGTATAAGCACCTTGGTTTAAGTGACTTCACCAAATACTACTTTCGGGCTTAAAACATACAGTATGTTCTATATAACTCTTAAATAAAAAATTAGATCATATAAAATTAATTTCTCCCTTTCACTAATATTTGAACCTTTTTGATATGGTAAGGTAGCCTTCGTGACAGTGTAGCACACACATTTAGGATATTTTTACATTAGATTAGACTAGATCAGATTAGATTTATTAACCCCAAGAGGAAATTCAGATGCATACAGCAGCTGAAACATAAAAACAAGGACAAATAATAGCTAATCAATCAACCAGTCAATCAGTCAATCAAGTGATGGGTAAATAAAATAAATACATAATTAAGTAAATATAAATTGATAAATGTATATTGTTTATATGTGTTCAATATCATTAATTTCTTTATGAAGATAATATTACAATGGTCCACATGTAAAATGTTTCCTTGACCAAAATAGATAGTTTTCCCTAATGTTGCCTCCCTGAGCACAAATATGGCCATGAAATTGATTTTTAATTCTAGTTTTTTGAGAATCTGCTACCTACTAGAGAAGTTTCTATGGCTGAGTGAGGTAAAAATAAAGGAATGGAATTTTATTTTCAATGATGTGAAAACTTCTCAAGGATAAATACTTGGATAAAATTCTTCTCGGCTAGGGAGAGTGTGTGTGAGACTCTTTTAAAAAAGTTTCTTCAAATTTCCTGGGAAGCAAGAGAGCTGAAAACTACTAGGAAAGTGTTGAGAATCTGCTTTCATCCTACCACAAGTTGGAATGCAGCTTGTCTTTGAAAATTCACTTTCTCCACTCCCATTTGGTGTTTCTTCTTTGAAACTGTGATGCAGTGAGTGATGAGCATGGTGAACCTGTCCATGAAGAAATCTCAGCTATGGAACAGAGATACCAAGGGAAAAGGGGTACTGCAATCATGCAGACTACTGCTGGACTGTGACCAGGGATGCCCCTGAAGTTGTCTACAAACACCAAGTGAAGAACAAGATAAGAACATTGTAGACCTGGCTGAACACTTTGTTAAAGTTGTGAAATGATTCATTTTTACCCTATTTTAGCAAAAATGCCATACATCCACACTGTACATTTTAAACTTAATAGAGTTTTTATGTATAGGAAATTATTAATATCACACTTATGAATGAGGAATATTTTTTAATTAGAGCAAGGGTTTTTGGGTGTATATCTGGGCTCACTACATGATATATAATTTAATAATTTAAGAAAAGAAACAAAAAAATGGAAAATGTGTTTACCTGTGTTATTAGCACTATAGATTAATTATTAAAAAACAATAATAGATTTGGAGAAACTTACTGTTTGGTTTAACCAGACCAGTTCTATGATCAACGTGACTGCCATTTAATCAATGTTCCAAGACAAAAGTCAGTGAAAATCTGTAATAAGTTTGTATTTATTAAACAGATCCTATCACAGATAAGTGGCAAACATATGAGTCTTATTTAAAGAAAAATGCAAAGGATGTTTGTTCCATCTGCAGGACAATAAAACAGACCCGGTCTTTAACAAGAGGATCAAATATACAGTCAAAATAATAAAATATGTGTCTTAGTACTAAGCTTCACATACATGGGAACAAAAAAGAAACCTTTACGACAATGTCCTATGTGTTTACAAGCCTCTTCAGATAAGGTTCTGAAGCCATACTAACTTCTTATCAACGGGAGACTAAACATAATGAATATGTACCCCAGCTTATTGAGGTTTTTGAGAATTAAATTAAAGAATACCGGAGTAAGTCTGAAATCACTTGTATGAGAAATGAAAATGCTAAAGCTGTTCAAGCATCCTATCATGCAGCTTATAGCAAAAGTTGAAAAGTCACGTACAACTGGAGAGAATTTGACTTTGCCTGATTTTATAGAAATAGTTTAATGGTATGGTATAAGATCCACAAGCATCTAAATTTGGTATCGCTTTCAGATAACAATGCTGAACAAAGAGTTATTGATGTGGCAGGAGATATGCTTTTATGTGCGGTGACTGGAAGAATTTACCAGATACTGCAAATTTCTGCAAAGTATGATCATACCATGTCATTTCCTAACCCACTTATTCCAGACCAGGGACACGTTTGTTAGAGCCTGTCCTAGCTAGAATAGGGTGCAAAGAAGGAACAAACCCTGGACAGGGCGCCAGTCCTTTGCAGGGCAAAAGCACACATACAACAAACACCCAGTTCAGCTCACCTGCATGTCTTTGGACAGCAGGCGGAAACCCACACAGGCAGAACATGCAAACTCCATGCTAAGCAGGAACTCTACCACCATGCCACCCATGAGGTATAGTGAAATATACTGTATAAAGACTTTCTCTTCTATAAGATTTCTACTGACAAAATCACTTTGTTGTTTTGAATGAGCTTATTGAATCAGAAGAAATAAAATGATCAAAATTTGTAGGAGTAACCACCAATGGAGCTAGAGCAATGAAAGGGCAACATAGTGGGGTCTTTATGTGAGTAAAAGCGGGTTGAACTGCTGGCTTTTTCTGTCCACTGCAATTTCTATAAAGAAGCATTTGCTGCTAAGATAATGTCAGCAGATTTTATGAATGTGTTGGATTGTACAGTTATAATAGTCCATTTTATATAAAGTTGGTCATTCTAGTCACATTTATTTCGAGGCCTACAGTATATGAAGGAATGACTGCTGATAGTGCTGTGCTTCTTTTACACATCATACTGTAGTTCAATGGCTTTTGTAGGGGCAATGTGCTTACCTGACTCTTTGAAACAAGTTTTTTTAACTCAAAAATCTCAGACATTTTCAATGATTTTAACGGTGTATTAAACTGCTTTTTCTTTATGATATTTTCAGTCATTTCAAAAGAAAAAATGGAGACACATGCTTCATGTCGAAAGAGCAGAAACTGGAATTATGGACCAAATGTATTGACCTGTCAAAGCATAACTCGTTTGAAAATATGTCACATTTTCTAAACAAAGAAGCAATTAGAAACCAGATGTGTCTCTTGCAAATGTGATTAAATAGCACCTTCAATGTTTCAGAACCCAGCTACACAGCTAAAGATGGCTCAAAATGTTCACTTCAGCTGGACTGAAAATCCTTCCGTGATGCAGCCTGAGGAGGCCCTCTGAAATCTGAGCACAACATAAAAAGGCTGGGAACTTCTACCTGAGGTGTTTGATTTGGTTAATTAAGGCATCTTTACTAATGGATTTGAACAATCAATTGTTTTGTTCTTGACCACTGAAAATAGAAAATCAATTTACTCTATTAAAATATTCAATCAAGCTTACCAAAAAGATGGAAACAATTGAGAACAGCTTCTGAAACATGTACTTATTTGTTCTCATTCTGTCTGTACTGTAAAACAAATGGCATATATTTACAGTTAAAATTCAAATTTTATTCTGTTTTTCAACATGAATATAAAAGTAATATAAATAAAAAATAACACATTTAGTGTAGAAAGCTTGCCTCTGGCAACTGCTATTCACTTCCACGTGCCAGACACCAGATAAAATGCAATTTTTCTTTTATACAAATTATTGACTCATGCACAAATGTTCATGCAATGGGAAGTACACAACATAATAAATACTAAACAATAAAAGTTAACATCGCCAGTTTTCTGCTCCATGATAAATCTTATCTGGTCCAGATCACCTACAACCACTTCTGGCTCCACCAGCTTACTGTACATTAACTTTCTGTCTTCTTTATTAACATTCTTCAGGAACTGAAGATCACACAGGAGAGTGACCTGCCCTAGAACAACACTTACCTCTAAAGAGAATTCAAGTTTATCATATGACATTTTTAAATACAGTCTCACAATTTAAAATCCTAAAATAACCTGAGCTCTAGGACGAAGTGGGAAAACTGAAGGTGCTGCTTAAAACCCGTTTAACAGCAATAGAGCATGTAAACTCCACAAAGGAGCCACTCCAGTGTATCCAAGAGCTATGGGATGGCAAAGCAAACTGCTCTGCTCGCAAGACATTACCACTTGATCCATTGGAGCATTTTTTAATTGAGAAGAGCATACAGACATGTGTTCCCCAAATGGTACACCAGCCTTCACTTTTTCTACTGGAGTGCATCACCTGCTTCATTCATCCACTTACTGTAATCCAGTGGTTCTCAAACTGTGGGGTGGGCCCCCCTAAGGGGGCGCGAAGTAACAAAAAGGGGGGCGTGAAGATGTGAAAAAAAGAAAACAAGAATTAAAAATATGAAAAAAACATCTGTTGAAACCAAAACAAATTAACTTAAAATACATTCTGATAATAGAACAATAAATATAGAGTTAGATAAATGTCGATAAAAGTTAAGTAGGTATAATAAAATATGCATCTACATTTCAAAAAAATGTTAGGGGAGGCGCGATTAAAACTGTTATGAAAACTTGGGTCGCAAATACTTAAAGGTTGAGAAACGCTGCTGTAATCCAAGACAGGTTTGTGTGGAGCAGTGAGCAGAAGGCAGGAACTAGCTGTGGATGAGAGGTATAGCACTTTGGTAATGCATGTAACTGAACTTAATAAATGTACAGTCATCTAATATTTTCAGCACCATTACCTGACCAAAGATATTTTCAAGTTATTTTACTATACAGGAATAAGGGCAGTACGCTCTTATTATTTGGAATAACTGTGAATTAATATCCATTATGAGGGATACACTTCCATGGAGATGAGTGAAAGAAAAAGAAAACAGGTTTTGAGCTATGCTCGAGCTTGGAGCCATTAAGTATGAGTACAGTGTTGGGCAGTAAAGCTAAGAAAAGAACATCAGTTTAGGATAGAGGTGTCAAACTCAGATCATGTAGGACCACAGTGACTACAGGACTTCATTCCAGACACTTTTTTTTAATTAGTAATGCATTCCTGGTGTTAATTTATCATAATGTGTATGCCTTAATTATAATTAACTATTTTTTTTCTCAACCAGCAGTCAAACAATAAATTGATACAAAACAGATGACCAACTAACTCAGAGAACACAAAACAGTTCTTCAGGGTACCATTTGCAGTACAAACAATTTCCTATTTAGCTGTTAATGAAACACTTTATTTAGTCCTATGGCTTAGTGCTCTTATTCTGCCACACCTGTCATTCCAAAACCGATTTTCTTTTTTCTGAGACCAAATATTTTGTGGAGAAGAGCAGATCAGTATTTCTGTTATTCAGACAAATATTGTATGAAACATAGATGAAAATGAGGTCTAGATAGATAGATAGATACTCTTACCACCACTCTTCTTCTTCTTACCACTCTGTTTTACTTTTCTTCTACTACACCACCACACCACCACTTCTTGTTATTTTTTTGGAACAAATATCACACCTTTCTATTTCTTCAGAATTACACACTGGGCAAAATAAAATTATACCATTGTTTGTAAAGTTATTCCACATATGAGGTCCATTTCTACATTTATCTTCCACCTCAATCTCTTGATCTTTGTTCCAATCATACAGTATGATGTACAGTATCAACCGAGAAAGATCTACTGACCAGGTTTGGCAGTAGCATAATGGATAGCATACTTGCCCATTGACCAAGAAGCCTGAGTTCAATTCCCATTTATGACCTTAAATGTTTCCTCTAAGAAACATAAAATTATATATTTGTCACTATTGTACGCTGCTGCTCGTCAGGTTTTCAATGATGCACACTTTGCTGCATATGCTTTTCTTGAGTCAAAAACAATTATTTCACTAAAGACTTAAATATTTGACATTTATATCTAAACTCTTGCTATTCAAAGTGAGAGGCTAAAAAAACGCATTCTCTAGAACTTCTCTCACTAAGAGTTCTATAAACTAGAAATCTCTTGAGCCAATAGAAGATGGAAGACAGTAGTCACCAAATAGGGTCTATTAAATTCATGTCATTATGATTTCTCAATATTTAAAAAGCTCAGACTTGCACTTGAACTGATACAGTTTCCGGGATGAAATGCATGTGTGTGATAATACATACGGTACAGTGGCTCTATGCATTATTCTGCACTGTGGCTCCATTCACATTCATTTATAGTTTTTTCTCACTTTTTACATATATTTCCTGAAACTACAGCTCATCTTATACAAACTCTATACACAATAGCCACAAACACTCACACAACCCAAAACATGTTACACACCTGACAATAAAGTACACACTGCATTAAAAACCATTTTTTCTAAAAAAAAATGGTGATTTTTGCATCAGAACTCTACACGCAAACCATCACATGAATAGCTTGTCCTAAACATCAACTACACACTGATAGGATAAATATAAACACTACAATCCATTTTGCTATTTCAGTGTGCAGTGGCATTGTGGACCAGTACTAAACTTACTATTGCAATCTGTTGGCCAGGAGCAAAGACAGGCTGCCTCTTCCTCTTTCAGGGTCTTTTTGCAATTCTGAAAATACACACATTTACTCATCTTATTGAATTTCATGTGAAATGTGACATATCTCGATCTACGTTTACCTTACGTTTTGCTCTACCATTACTGTACCCATTTTAATTTTCAAAACATTACATTATACCAGCCACTGTGAAATGTGACACATGGGGCCACACACGTTGACCTGCTTCTCTCATGTTCAGGTCATGGTTGATGACATGGTCAACTAGTGTTGCCTGTCTCTCATTTCACACTGTTTATCTCCTTCAAAGAGCCCTTCCTCTTGCTCTGTCTATCAACCCTACCCCACTTGCCCCCATGGTGCTACATAGGGTAGCAGGTAGTCACTGAAGCATCTTCAGTTTCCTTTATATTACTGTAAGCTGACTACTCACGTGGAGTAACAATGTGGAAACTCATTGGTTGAACCTGATCTGACAAGCGTGTCTAATTCATCCATTGTGTGCCTTTTCCCCTTAGACTGTATATGTACACTCCAAAGATACAATCTGTTGTGATAGTGGGGTTGTAGCAGCAGTCACTGTAGCCAAGTGGTCAAGTTGCTGTAAATAGTTGGCCATGTACATTATGACCCTGGAAGTCATGGGTTCAATCCCACCTTATGGTCAATTCTTTTTTATTTCAGTCTAATGCCTCTTACTGCATTTGATTGATATCAGGAAAAGAACTCCTCAATGAGGTTCAGAAAGGGAGAATATGGTGGAACGTCTACAACAGAGAAGGTTGGGTATTCCAGAAACCAAACCTCAATGTCTGCCGCCCCATTAAAAAGTTACATTGACAAGCGTGTCTAATTCATCCATCCCCCATATATATGTATGCATACTCTGACGGTACAATGTGTAGTGCGCTAGTGGTAGCTTAGCAGTTACATCACTGTCAATATTTGGATATGTACATTGTAAGCCTGGAGGTCATGGGTTCAGTCCCTCCTCTCATAACCTTAACATATTTTTTTCTTTAATTCAGTCTCATGCCTCAACTGTAAATATGATGCAATTTTCACATTGGATAGCATTAGTAGAGAAGTGTGGAGAAAAGATCTGCAGTTTTTGCTCAGTGGAGCTCTGTGTTAAGTTTGCTCATTTCCAAATGTAAGCATTATCTAATTTAGCATTATGAAAATATAATATGAGAGATGATAATGAAATTTGTGCTTAGAAATTGAACACTATGTGATGTGTTGAGCAGGAAGTGTTTAAGGGATTAGTGCAGAGAGCAAATTGCTGGATGTGCGGTAAGGGTTTTGTGCCACTGGCTTAGGAAACAGACCACTGAGCTCTAACTATTAACAATTGTGTGCCAATATGCAGGACCAGTGAGTGTGCAAATAAGAACAACTGCAACATCCAAACAAACAGTTCAGGAAAAAGCTACACCTATGCAGAGACATCCAGCAAATAAAGAAAAAAATATATGTATAGTTTACATAAAAAGTAAATACATTTTAAGTTAAAAGTTATGCAGCATTTAGTGCCTGTTTGGCCACAGAATTAGTCCCATGAAAACTTACATCGACAAGCATGTTTACTTGATCCATTATGTGGCTTTGCGCTATATATATATATATATATATATATATATATATACTCTGATTGTGCAACCTATTAAAATAAACTTTCATTGTCAAACACAACTGTGGAGTGAGTCTCTCGTCTCTGCATACCCTCCTCTGCTCTTCCAGGCCTCAAGGAGTGACTCCTCCTGGACTTGAACCTGTAGGATGAAATTGCATGAATCACTGAGAATCAACGACCACTTCCCTCAACACCACCTGACCTGGACACCATGATTTTTCACTATTTCTCCATATCTATTAAGTATATTTAATGTCATTTGAAGAGAAGCACACCACACATCAAAGCACACAGTACATGTCACAGTTTTCATATCACATTTAGATAATAGTCCAGGATCACAGAGATTCTACTGAAAATCCAAGTGATACAAATGTATTTTTTAGTTACCTAGTGTCCAAAAGATTACAATGATATGATGAAACGTCATACCTGCTCCACAGATAACAATATGCAATTCCTGGTAGAACATGGCCTAACGCACTTATAATATGGACAATCATGAAAACTTCTTAAAAAAAGACAAGTTTTAACATCATGGCTGGGAATCGACTCCATTATCACTACTTTAAGGGCAGGTATTCTACCTACTTAACACAAATATGAGGTAAAGTTCAACAATTAGCAACCACCGCAATCTCTTCTTGTTCTTTGTTCAAATACCACAGTATCAACTGAGATGGTAACCCAGGCCAGGAATGGTAGTATAGTGGGTACTATACACGTATCTCAAACAGGAAGTGTAAGTTCCATTCCCATCCATGACTGAAACATTTTTCGTAAACAAAAAAATTACCTTACATATACCTGTCATAACTCCACGCCACTTCTTCTGGGATTTTCCATGACTGTAACAATATTTCTTAAAGACAGTCTAACGTTCCTCAAGGATTTTCAAGAAATGTGCAGACCATGTACAATCCTACAGGGCTCTCAACATCAATGTGATTTGCTGTGCATTTTATGTAACCAGAGCCATCTGTATGAATGTCATCTCTGCCAGTAACAGACCACACTTTCCTATTTTGGAATGAGATCTTCAGTTTTACAGGCAAATCCACAATTACAAAATAGATCATATCTAGTGACAAAACAAAGCTATATGTACTATTATAAAAATAATAATGAGCTTTAACGCATTTCATTATTGAGATGTGCAATTGTCCCTCTTTACCACTAGAACCACCACACAATTCTCCAGTACAATAACTGCCAAACCAACAGCAAGTGGCATCTGTTCTCACTAATGGCCCATCATTGAGGCATCCTCATAACACAACTGCCATCAACTATAACACACGATGTATTTCCAGGAATATATTCAATGAACAAGGTCTCTGGAAAATGCTGCATATTCATTCGAAAAATGCTTTGCTAAATTTCACCAATGAACACTAAGGGTGGACATGCAAATTCCACCACTTAAACTCGAAAATTTTTATTTTAATATTTATTATTATGGTGTTAATGTACATGCTTTGTGCAGCAGGATGAATAGGCCACATAAATAGCACCACTAACCAATTGTTCAGAATGACAACTAATAAGGGGGCGGTGCTCCGGACAGGAATAAAGAGACAGGATCATGATTGGCATGTACAGTGAGGTGTGAAATGGAAGGACAAAGTTCAGCGAAGCTCAAGGAAGAGACAAAGCTCAAAGGTTAGTACTCACTGTAAAGCTCCAGTGACGATGCCAGGTGCTGTGGTTGTGAGTGTAGACATTTTTTCACTAGAAGCAAAAAAGGGAAAAAGAGAAAAGTAGACTCAGAAACAATAATACTTGCCTAATGGTAAAAATAAAAAAACAAAATCTACAAACATTGTATAAAGAAAAGTTCTTACTTATACAGCGCTTCTGATACATCTGATTAACAGCACTATAACTAACACCCACTCTCTTATCAAACATCCCACGCAAAGCTACAAAGTAGAGCTAGTTTACAAATAAGAAGTCTTATTCTATGAACCAGATATTTACCAGAGTTTTACTCTGTATAACTATTTGTAACTTTGAGATAATACTCAAGAGATAGGTCTGTTTGAAGATTTAATTTATCTGTTCTTTAATAAGTGTAATGAAAATGCCTTATAGCTGTGCAATGTAAATTAACCTAACTTGTAAAAGAGGCTGCTCTGTTGAGACGAGCGAGTCTGCCATGCTGCACTAAACAAGTCCACAAAGTGGCACCATTTTTTAAAGTAATACAAGAACATTCATCTTTGGATTCATTTTTAACAGCGGCTCATGACTATTCTTTATTTACGGAGCATTTCCCCTAACACAACCAATCATGGAATCCCAATAGGTTTATTTCCTCCATGAATCCTGTTCACTTCTGTTAACTGAAGTTTTTGTCTACTCTGTTCATAGGTTAAAAGATCACATATACTATGTAAAATGTGGGACCTCGTATTACCATAACATCCATCCCTCCATTTATTCATCCATTCCTCTTCCAAACCTAAGCTTCCTAAGCTTTTCCAGGGCAGGGTCACGGAGAAGCTGCTGCCTGTCGCAGAAAGCAAATGGGACAAAGCAGGACAAGGTGCCTGCCCATCACAGGACAAATACACACAAACCCAAACACAGAGTCAAACCCAATACAATATACAATACCGTACATAAAACACCACATATTGTACAGTATATGTTTGTACTCAAAACTTTAAGGGGGAGAAACCTCCACCCCAATTTAATATAAGTGGGACCTCCTCATCCATGCTAAATTAAGAAATCAAACTTGGAGACACCTTACTTCTGGCGCAGAATTGAGTCCTAGTTTTCTCTGCTTTGAAAATAATGTGGTTCTAAAAATAATTGAGCTCAATTTTTACAAAAGTTTATCATTTATTACCATTGTTTTTCACATTTTTCTGTCTGTCTGGTGATCTCCCATTATCTTCCAGGCCCCAATGACCATGACCGGACATGCCATCCAAGTAGAGTGGGTATGAAAAATGTGATGTCATTGTGCCCATTGTTCCTCAAAAGGAGTCTCAAGAAAATTATTAGCTCCTGAAAATTTCCTCAGAATGGCAGATTCACTCAGACTAACGTTTCTCTACTAAGCTGTTTTTAGAGCCAAATCCTTCTTATATACATCTCAAGTTGCATTTTTAGTACAATATGTTTGTACTCATTACGTTTGTTTGGCATCAGCAATATGTTGTTTGTGCTCACTAGTGATGAGTGAATCTGGCTGAATCGTTTTTTTCTTAAGTTTGGTGAAATTGGGTAAATGTTTGGGAACTTTGCAGAATTCAGTCAAATGCATTGAAGAGATTATGCAAGAAGAAATTGGACTTGAAAGGTGCAATAGTTTTTTAAGAGTTTCTGAAGTCCACAGAATTGTTTGCAAATTATTCTGGACCAAAAATTGTGTCCAAAAATGTGACCTGAGTTGAGAGGCTGCAGTGCCAACTACTGCGCCACCAGGCACCCCTAGAGATAAAATTGATAGAATTTAATTTCAGAAGAGGAAAAGTTTATGAGGGCAGGAAGAATGAATTCACTAAGTTATTCCCTCGATATAGGCACAGAAGCTTCACCACTTACCTTTATATTCAGTTTACTGCTCAGGATGAATAACAATTTGGAAACTCATTGGTTGAACCCTGCCTGACAGGTATGTCAAATTCCTCCATTGTGTGGCTTTGCCCTATATATATGTTACAGGCCAAACCAATTTTAGGTAGTATATATATATACTACCACTCAAAAAAAATACAATACCTCAGTTTTTCTTTACATTTAATCAGCTGAAATGCAATGACCTAAAATGCTGAAAAGAGAAGCAGAAAACTGCCAGTGGTTTACATTTCAAATTAAGCTTTGCAAACATTGAAAAATGAAAATATCAGACTATTACAAATGGGCCTTCTTCAGGGACCAACTAATAGGTTACCACCTAAAGATGTTCTGCAGCAATTAAGGTAAATCAAGCCTTTCAAATTGACACAAACAATTTGCACAGATGTGTCAACTTCTGTTGATTACTTCAAAAACTTCTGTCTCTCTTAAAGCTGAGTTGGAACAGACTGCATTATTACACCTTCTGACGTACTGCTTGGACAATATTATATTGGCAGTAGTGTATATACATACTCTGAAGGAACTATCTGTTATGTATAGTGCAGCAGTGGTAGCTTTGTGTTCACATTATTGTACAAATTTGGTCATGTACATTGTGGGCCTGGTCGTCTGTTGCCACCTTTATGTATCTGAGTTTTTTTTTCAGTCTAATGCTTCTTACTGTAAATATGATATCATTATCACATTGAATGGCACAGGTAGAGAAGTGTATAGAAAAGCTCTGCAGTGTTTTTACATTGGAGCTCCGTGCTATGTTGCTGATTTCCAAATGTAGGTGTTATCTAACATAGTATTAAGAAAAGGTGATATGAGAGTTCATTATACTTTGTACTTAGTGATTGAAATCTGTGCAGTCAGAAAACATCATTGCACTAATGCAATATTATTTGAAAACGAACAGCGCCAGCATAAATTTACACCTGATGTGACACTGTTCATTTTCAAATAATATTGCATTAGTGTGACAATGTTTTCTGATTGGTACTATTCAGGTCATAAAATGATTTCTTTAAAATGTCACATATATTTGTCTCTTTCTTTTTTTCCCGGTGCTGCGTTGACATCATGAACCAGAAGGCGTGAGCTTATTCAGTGCAAGCAGGAGCACGCAGGTGGCCAGTTGCTGTGTCCTACAACAAGCTTGACTTGGTGGCGATCAATGCACATGTACTGTACAAGGCATGCACAGGGTCTACTGAGAAAAGAAGAGTGTTCTTGGCTCACCTTGCAGAGGAACTTCATTGTCGCTTCTTACAAGTAAAGGCGATGGAAAAAGAAAAAGAGGATGCAACATCGACAAGCTTCTTTTCCAAGACTGCCACCTCCCACAGGAAAGCAAACTCAGTCAGTGTCAGGCACCCCTTCAGTGTAATACGAACTACAGCATAGAGAGAAGTGTGTACATTGCAATAGGTACACATATTGTAAATGTAGGAAGGACGGTCCTTGGGTGTGTGGGAACTGTTAATATTTGAATTTGATAATTGTATATAGTGTGGAACTGACCTCTCTGTATTATTCTTTCCTCTGCATGTCCTGGAGTAGAAAAGAAACGCCACCATGCATCAAAATATGGAGATTGGGCAAGATCGGGAAAAAAAAAAATGTGGTCACTGATTACAAGTGTAAGAACGCATGCAAATGAATTTGAATAATATGAATAATGTTGCATCCGTGCCACAATGTTTTCAGAAATGTACTATACAGGTTATAAAATGAACTAGCAGAATACCCGCGCTTCGCAGCGGAGAAGTAGTGTGTTAAATAAGGTATGAAAAAGAAAAGTAAACATTTTAAAAATAACGTAACATGATTGTCAAAGTAATTGTTTTGTGTATTTGGCGGCAGCGTCACAAAGTTGTTTTCGTCTAGCTGCATCAGAAAATGTACCACGACGTCTGACACGCCTCCTTTTTACTGTTTTCTCACAGCTTGGATTGCTGCTGTCATAATGGGTTTGAGTCTACATATATATATACATACATATATACACATACATATCTTCATATCTATATACATATATACATATCTATATAAATATCTACATATACACATATATATATATGCATACCTATCTACATCATATATACACACACATATACATACATACATACACAGACACACACATATATATAATTTGTGTGTGTGTATGTATGTATGTACAGTATGTATGTATGTGTGTGTGTGTGTGTGTGTATACACATACATACAAACATACACACAGGTATATATATATATATATATGTGTATATATATATGTATGTGTCTATATGTGTGTGTATAACTTTGATCACTGAGTGCAAGGGAAAAATAATAAAATGTAGTCTATAAGTTATTAAACAGTAAAACATTAACTTTTTAAGAAGTAAAGGTAGATTGAGCACTACTGGAGTGGTTGCGGGTAAACTACATTTTAAAGACGGTATAACAGAACAGGTAAGTAGTACTAACAGCAGCTAAAATGTATATGGATCATCCCTCGGTAGTAGATCCCTTTTGAAAGGCGCTACACGACGGCTGTGGTATAGAAATTACATTTTCTATGTGAAAGTCCAAATTTCTGCCTCTGGTAATGTGCCTTACCAGCAATTAAAGAAAATTAGTTTTGTGTCCTCTGCAGTGTTAAGAGAGAAAGGCTTTGGTTTGGGATAAAAGGAAAAAAGGTGTAAAGAAAGGAAAGTTGCCTTTTTCTTTTATATAGTATAGAGAGATGTGTTCGGTGATGATATGAGCGCCTTTTGGGGACAGTCGCGGTGGGTCTTGTGCAGACTGGTGAGACGTCCCAGCTATTAATTGGCTGTGATGGCACTGTCAGTCCTTCACTCCTGTGCGTGTCTTCATAATCCGAGCTGACAACCACATAATCGTATACGTGCAAAATAAAGTTCGAAGCGCCTTAATATTATTTTGCCGCGGTGTAGAAAAGGGGTCCCGTGTTTGCACTTGTCTGGGCTATAGCTCAGGGGGAGGATGAAAACAATTAAAAGTGCTCACTTTGACTTAAGGCAGAAGCGCAGTCAGCGTCTCAAAGGCCGGCACAGCTATGCGCGCGCACCGGCTGCTCGACTTTTGCTGGGCAGGAGACGCCAGTTTTTGCAGACACGTTCACATGATCAAAAGTCTCCGCGCTCTTTGGTGGTCATTCATATACAAAATACCCGCGCCTCGCAGCGGAGAAGTAGTGTATTAAAGAAGTAATGAAAAAGAAAAGGAAACATTTTAATAATAACGTAACATGATTGACATTGTCATGAGTGTTGCTGTCATATATATGCCTGCCTAAATAAGTCACCCTCGCTTCGCTCTTACTTTTTTACCGTTCATTTAATCATGGCTAGTGGCGGAAAAATTATAAAATGGAAGGAGGATTACACTGAGTATGGCTTTACCAAAACAATTATTGATGGCGAATCGATTATTCATAAAGCTTGAATTGGTGATCTGTTTTTGTGTGTTAACCTCATATTTTTTCATACTTCTTCTCAAACCAAGGTGGTGCGAGGCTAAAATGAATTGGGATGCGCTGATCAATGTAATCGGTGTACCAGGAAATCGTGCATTGACAAAAGTTCCCCTTTGATTGTAATGCAAAGTGTGATTAAATGCATTATTTTTTAAAGCGTTATGGAGCACATGCATCGAAGCTTCTCAGCTGTGCTTGTGCTAAGAAAATTAAACATTTTAAAAATAACGTAACACGATTGTCAATGTAACCTTTTGTAAGTAGTGCCTGGAGGATTCAGTGTGGAGAAAGTCTAGAGACAGCGTGTGTATTAACTTGTGGATTTCTCTGTGAGTATTTGGTGGCAGTGTGACGAAGATGCTTCGGAAGACGGCGTTAGCCGCGGAGCTCAGCTCAGAGCGAAATGAGGTAAATGGGAGGGGAGATGATGACGTGACTCCCCCACCCGCCTTAACTGTCAATCCCCCACAAACACAGTCTCTCGGAATTTGCATAAGCACACCCCTTCACCTGCAATTTTAACTTAGTTACAAAGTAATCAAAACTCTCGTTTATATCCTGCGTCCTCTCATTAAACTTCTATCCCGCATTACCTGTGGGCATGAAAAACGCCAGCGGCAGCCTGTCTGTTAAGTTAATTTAAAGTTTAGGTTTATACCTTGCTTTGTTTCCGAAGTAGCTGTACTGATGAATATGGTAGTATATGTCACTCGCTCGCTTCTTATTGTTTCGCTGCCCCGCTAACTTAAAAGCCTTGTCCAGCGCCTGTCAGTTGAAAATTGATTGTTTGCTTGCTTTTATCGCTCTCTCTCTCTGCTCCTAGCGGAACTGTCATCTCTGACTTGTCATGGAGCACGTTTAAGCTCATGTGTTTGCAGTGTTTGAATAAAAATCCTTCTTGTTTCTACGACCTCCTGTGTCTCTGTGCAAATCTGTGACCCAAGCGTGACAATATATTCCAACGCTGACTTTATATATTCCAGCGCTGAGTTTATATATTCCGACGCTGACTTTATATATTTAAGTTTTGACTTTAGGTGGCAGTGTGACGAAGTTGCTTCGGAAGATGGCGTTAGCCGCGGAGCTCAGCTCAGAGCGAAATGAGGTAAATGGGAGGGGATATGATGACGTGACTCCTCCACCCGCCTTAACTGTCAATCCCCCACAAACACAGTCTCTCGGAATTTGCATAAGCACACCCCTTCACCTGCAATTTTAACTTAGTTACAAAGTGATCAAAACTCTCATTTATATCCTGCGTTCTCTCATTAAACTTGTATCCCGCATTACCTGTGGGCATGAAAAACGCCAGCGGCAGCCTGTCTATTAACTTAATTTAAAGTTTAGGTTTATACCTTGCTTTGTTTCCGAAGTAGCTGCAATGATGAATATGGTAGTATATGTCACTCGCTCGCTTCTTATTGTTTCGCTGCCTTCTCAATTATATAATGCATGTTTTCTTCAGCGTATTTTGGAGCTCTTCCTGGTTTTCTACATAGTGCGTTGACAGTCAGTTCACGTGATTACGTGGGCAGCGTGATGATGTCACACGAAACCCCGCCCCCACGGCGGTCAAGCTCAACTCCATTACAGTAAATGAAGAAAAATACCTTCCAGTTATGACCATTACGCGTAGAATTTCGAAATGAAACCTGCCCAACTTTTGTAAGGAAGCTGTAAGGAATGAGCCTGCCAAATTTCAGCCTTCTACCTACACGGGAAGTTGGAGAATTAGTGATGAGTCAGTCAGTCAGTCAGTGAGTGAGTGAGTGAGTGAGTGAGTGAGTCAGTGAGGGCTTTGCCTTTTATTAGTATAGATTATTCCAAATATCATATATAGCTATGTCTCTGTTTTTTTGACATCATGAACCATAAGGTGCATACTAATACAGCGTGAGCAGGAACACTCAATAAAACTGAATAAAAAATTCAAGTGACTGTGAGATACGAAGAAGGCAGATTCACCAGTGTTTGTGTCAGCTTTTATCCCTCCAGATCAGAGAATTTCCAGTTCCATTCTCTCAAAACACCACTCACATCTACAGTTATTCCCAGTTTCAAATAAAAACTAACAGCGTCAGATCTGGGGTGGTCATGGTGGTGGGGGGTTGTATCATGATCGTGACTGAGAGAGTAAAAGTAAAAAAAAAAAATGCTAACTTTTACAAGTACTATAAATTTACCCCGGCTGTTACAGACACAAATCAAATGTATGTGTTTATTGTATAATATTAAGAATAAGAGCAGCTCACTACTCAAAATATTGAATTTGGGAGGTAACCAGGATCAATCTGGCGACCTCTTTATTACAAGTCAGCAGTTCCTACCGATGCACCACGGAAGCTGTTATATTACACTTGTGCCTTTTGTGAAAGTGTATATTTGATATTTGGACTTCAGGCTTCACACATTATACATTTCATGTGTACATTTTGTCATTTATTACTAAAACATGAAAAACATGTGTTTACATAGAATGTTGTAAACACAGAACACACATGAAATGTATGTATTCCAAATAACAGTACATTATTTACTACTTCATTCCAAGATAAACACTGAGCACTGAGAACATTCTTTGCAAATTGAGCTGTGGCGGTGGGTGAGGGGATGGGATAGCAGGCTGCTTGTGTTGATCGACCCATTTACAAGACAAAAGATGCTGACAGAGAGGTGCGAAGGGATTTAAGGTGGGCTGGGACTACGAGTTTTTTTGTAGGCTTTGGTAATTCTAGTGTTAACATATATACTTCAGGATAGTGTCAATCTGCAAAATAGACAAAAAATCTGAACTTTACAAAATACATCTATCCGTCTATCTTTCAAAACCATTTTGCCCTGAGTAGGGTTGAGGGAAAGCTGGACCTTATCCTCACAAGCTTAGGGCACAAAGTAGGGACAACTCCTGCAATGGGCACCAACCATTACAGGGTGAACACTCACACACAAGCCTTAAGGCCAGATTAGAATTGCCTATTTACCTAACCTACAAATCTTTAGACAGTGGGAGGAAACCAATGCAGATACAGAGAAAATATGCAAATTCCATGCAAGGAGGACTCAGGTTGTGAACCCCAGTCACCATGTTGCAAGGTAGCAGAACTATCACTCCATCACCCTACTTTACAAAAAAGTCTTGATATTTGGTGCAAGTACCAGAATGAAGGTGTGATGGTGCGAATCCAGCTTCATGCTCCCTGTTCACACTTCGGGAGCCTCTTGAACTCAACACCATCGGTAATGTAACCGGATGTGCTGGTCTGATGGGGACAAATCAAACTGAGCAAGGGAATGGAGCAAAAAGTGAACAAGTGCTTTTATTAAAAACAACAAACAAAAATCAAAACAGGTCCAAATTTCAGTGCTTCACAAAGTTAATAAACAATCCATAAAAAAGGTGATAAAAGTGAAGGTTAAAATAATCCAAATAAATAAATCCAATTAAAATGAGGTAAAATCAATAGGCTGGAAACAGTCCCTTTTTAAAAACCCAGTGCCTTCTTCCTTTTACTTGGCGGCTCCCCTGCTTCGCCCAACTGGCTTTGAAACAGGGGAGTCACCCTTCCTGCAGCTACTGCTGACCTTCACCTGGTCTGGTAGCCTTCCGTCCACTGGCTATGTACCGTTGCCGCCAGACCGAGACTCAGGTTCCCCAGCAACCAGGATGCTCACGCTGGGCCTCACTCTCCCCAGCCTCCCTGACTACCGCTGGCTTATGTGGTGAGTCAACCACCTTCTGTGACACTCCAGCTCCTGAGATCACACAGCTGGAGTGATTGCTTCCTGCTGCCCCCACGGAGTGTTGGCCATACACTCCTGCTGAGGGGCTCTCCTCCCAGCTGCCTACATTCCAGCGAGCCTGCTCTTGCTTGCTCACTCCCACACTTTCTTTCTTTCTTTCTTTCTTTCTTTCTTTCTTTCTTTCTTTCTTTCTTTCTTTCTTTCTTTCTTTCTTTCTTTCTTTCTGCGTTCCTCTTCTCTCCACTAACCTCCATTCTTTTTTTTTTCTCTCCCCTCCGCACTCTTGCTCCTCCTACTTATAATGGGGACATGGCACAGGTGTGGCAATCAGCAGCTCCCAGCATCAATAATGGACACGGGCAATCCTGTGCCTGTGCACTTCAGTGCGGAAACGCCCGTGCTGTATCGTGCCTGGGAACCGCACTGGCCACACTACAACACTCCATCCATAAGCCATGCGTGCAGCGATTATTTATTTAAAAAACTGGCCTTTCATTTAGAGCCAAAGGACATAACAAAAGAGATTTTTTAAGACATTCCTGATAACATGGTCACATGAGACACTAACAAAAGAGCAAACCCACAGCATCCCCATGATCTGGTCTTGTCTTGATCTAATCTAATTGGTTTTCATGCACTCTCCTGACATTTTTCCTTTTCTCTAATCAGTCTACACCTCTGCCACTTTCTGCATTCCTTCCTGCTCAAGTCCATCCATTGTCCATCCCCCTCATTTAATTTACCCACTGACTGTTTGGCCAGATGGAAAAGTGGAAGAAATCCTGGTAGTTCATTTGGGTCACCGAGTAGTCAAGCACACCTGCTTTTTTTAATACCAAACTTCCCTCCTACAAAAAACAGGCAAAAAAGGAATGGGAGATGGACAATGTCAAAAAGTACTGACAAAGGCCATAACGAGGAGTGCAAAATACAAGCACCAAAACTAGAAACAAGACCCTAAATCAAAGTCAAAAGTCATAGACCAAAAGTCTATTATCAAGAGATACAGAACCAAAGAAAATCACACTTAAAATTTGAAGGAGTTATCCAGAAGCTTGGATGACTAGAAAGTGCTGACCTTTCATCCCATTGTGACAGTGACATCACAAGTTGCGCTTTTCCGGATTATTTCTTTAGCAATGTTTTGGTAATTGTAAAAAAAAAGTGGTAACTCCCACAAAAAGCAAAATGCTGCTGAAATAGAGGCAAAAATATTTTAAGCAATTTAAATAATTTTAAAATCATAAAACCCTTACCAACAATGGATTTAGAATGTTTCTATGCCCATAATAGGAATGAAAAAGAATAGAAAAACATAATGTTAATATGAGAAAAACGATCTCAATGAACTCATTCATAACTGTGATAGCATCTGTGGGCACTAGATTGAAGCACATCCACTTTGGTGCAACTCGGCCATATTTGCTTAGCTGGCATGTTACAATATATTCTGTTCTAATGTTGTGAGCCAGTGAGGAAGCTAAAATTGCAACCCTTAACATGTTCATATCATTTCAGATTGCTGAGTTCAAATCCTATCCTGGGTCTAGATGAGTTTTCTTCCAGGAATTCCAGAGGACTCATTTATAAAACTTTGCAGGGATGTGTGCTCGAAAATATGCACAAACAAAAAAAAATGAAAATCTGTACAAAAGAAAAAACTTGGCATACACACATTTCTATGCAATTTATGCTTTATAAATCACTGTCATTTTGTAAGTATGCATACATGATTGTGCCATGAACGTGATCCTGAAACATCCATGCATGTGACCATCCTCATACAAGTGCAAATTTGATGCTTCATAACTTCATTGGCTGGTAGGGAAGCCTCCTAACTTATGGAACAAGACAATACCACCAGCATTCACAAGTATCTGGCTGCACTCTGCAAATGAGAGCTTGAGACCATGCATTGCATTATAGTGCTTCTCCTTTGAGTTCTGGGAAGCACCAGCAATTGAGCATGTAGCTGCTATTAACTGGCACTTATAGTGACATGATTGATGGTACAATGAATAGTACAGACCATATGAAAAACTGAGGGTTGAGCCAGTTACCTTACCAATAAACCAGCCACCACGTACAGCACCTTCTCATCTGTTAAAGTTGCTTTACCTTGAAATAAACGAATCACGGGTTCCCCAGGCCACTGAGCCACGGTGTTGGTCAGTCAGTCATGCTATCACAGATGAGCTGTACATTAATGGAATGTTACTACTACTACTACTACACAGTTAACAAAAGCAACTTCATTCTTGCTAGGTGCCCTTATTTCAGTATGAGCGCAGTTAATTGCTCCAGTTATGAAAGGAGAACCAGACAATGCTGCAAACTGCCTTTTTATGTTGGAAAAAACATATAATCAACAACAACAACATTTATTTATATATATATTTATTTATATACAGTATATATTATAATAAGGTGACATAAATAAATATCAAGGTGACATCAATAAAGATAGATAACACTCATGAGAAGCATTTTGTTAAAAAACGCTTCTTTGACTCATCAGCAGCTTTAAAGCTTACAACTATTCTAAGCAATCAGTCCGTTTATAATGCCAACTATAATAGCGAGGATAATGTAAATAGTAAAGTGGAAAACTTTAATTCTAAAGTAAGAGCTGCTGTTGACATAGTTGCACCTGAAAAGACAGTTAAAAAATCTTCTAGTATTGTTATTCCATGGAAGACCCAAAGAGTGTCTGATTTAAAAAGAACATGTCGTAGAGCTGAGCGTAAATGGAGGAAAACTAAACTAACTATCCATTATGAGATATTGAAGGCTAAAATAACAGAATACAATAACACTGTCCGTCTTGAGAGGTGCTGCTATTTCTCTAATATTATAAATAACAATGCTAGTAATCCCAGAGTCTTATTTTCTACAATTGATCGTCTGTTAAACCCAGGTAACACAAAGGAATGCCCCCAGAATACTTCCAGTGAAACCTGTGAGAACATTGCTGTATTTTTCAATCAAAAAATTAATGATATTAGAGATACCATAGTATATCTCCCCAACACTGCAGAACCTCCAAAGCCCCGGTACTCCATTATAAACAAATTAAATGCTTTCACCAGGATCGATTTACCTGAATTACATAGTATAATCTCTCAACTGAAACCCTCCACTTGCGTCCTTGACCCATTACCAACAAGGTTTTTCAAAGAAATATCAGGCGTGCTAATTGACAGTATTCTGGACATAGTTAATTCGTCATTAGATACGGGGGTCTTTCCAGACTGTCTTAAGACTGCTGTAGTTAAACCCCTACTCAAGAAAAATAATCTTGACCCCTCTTCCTTTGAAAATTTTAGACCCATCTCTAACCTGCCCTTCTTAAGTAAAATTCTAGAGAAGGCAGTCATTTTGCAATTAAATGACCACCTCAATAAACATGCTATTCTTGATAAATTTCAGTCAGGCTTCAGAACAAATCACAGCACAGAAACTGCACTTGTTAAAGTAGTAAATGACTTGCGGGTAAATGCAGACAGAGGCCATTTATCTGTTCTCATCCTCTTAGATCTGAGTGCTGCATTTGACACCATTGATCACAATATTCTTAGAAATCGCCTTAGTCAATGGGTGGGCCTCTCTGGCAGTGTCTTAAATTGGTTTGAATCCTACCTGGCAGGTAGAAAATTCTTTGTGAGTTGTGGTAATCAAATCTCAAAGATACATGATATCCGATATGGTGTTCCACAAGGCTCTATCCTGGGTCCGCTGCTTTTCTCAATCTATATGCTTCCGTTAGGTCAGATTATCTCAGGTTACAATGTGAGTTACCACAGCTATGCTGATGACACACAGCTGTACTTATCAATAGCACCTGATGACTCCAACTCTTTCGATACACTAACAAAATGTCTTACTGGTATTTCTGAATGGATGAATAGTAATTTTCTCAAACTAAATGAAGAGAAAACTGAAATTTTAGTAATTGGCAATAATGGATTCAATGAGGTTATCAGAAATAAACTTGATGCACAAGGATTAAAAGTTAAGACGGAAGTAAAAAACTTAGGGGTAACCGTTGACTGTAATCTGAATTTTAAATCGCATATTCATCAGACCACTAGGACAGCATTTTTTCACTTAAGAAACATAGCAAAAGTTAGACCTCTTATATCATTGAAAGATGCTGAGAAATTAATTCACGCTTTTGTTTTCAGTAGATTAGATTACTGTAACGCACTCCTCTCAGGACTACCCAAGAAAGACATAAATCACTTGCAACAAGTGCAGAATGCAGCTGCTAGAATCCTAACTAGGAAAAGAAAATCCGAACACATTTCTCCAGTTTTGATGTCACTACACTGGTTACCTGTGTCATTCAGAATTGACTTTAAAATTCTGCTTATGGTTTATAAAGCCTTAAATAATCTCGCTCCATCTTATATATCGGAATGCCTGACACGTTATATTCCAAATCGTAACCTTAGATCTTCAAATGAGTGTCTCCTTATAATTCCAAAAGCTAAACTTAAAAGAAGTGGTGAGGTGGCCTTCTGCTGTTATGCACCTAAAATCTGGAATAGCCTGCCAATAGGAATTCGCCAGGCTAATACAGTAGAGCACTTTAAAATACTGCTGAAAACACATTACTTTAACATGGCCTTTTTATAACTTCACTTTAACGTAATACTGATACTCTGTATGTTCAATTCTTCATAATAACTATTCACAGTGGCTCCAAAATCCATACTGACCCCTACTCTCTCTTCTGCTTCTTTTTCCGGTTCTGCGCCACCACCACCTTCCCAAAGCATCATGATGCACCAACATTGATGGACTGAAAGCCAGAAGTCTACGTGACCATCATCATCAAGTCCTTCCATGAGTACCCTAAATACAAAGAGGACTGTTTGATTTATGTTAGGTAGATTGCCCAGAGGGGACTGGGCGGTCTCTTGGTCTGGAACCCCTACAGATTTTATTTCTTTTTCTCCAGCTTTTGGAGTTTTTTTTTTGTTTTTTCTGTCCACCCTGGCCATCGGACCTTACTTATTCTATGTTAATTAATGTTGACTTATGTTTATTTTTTTATTGTGTCTTTTATTTTTCTATTCATTTTGTAAAGCACTTTGAGCTACATTTTTTTGTATGAAAATGTGCTATATAAATAAATGTTGATTGATTGATTGATATATTACTATATTTGTCGTTTAGCTGGTTTGACTGCATTTCCCTACTTTTTTTTTAATTAATCCTGACATTTGAAATTGAAGTTGTCTATGAACATTTCAAACCTTTTTTTTTTTACATATACAGGCTTTATAAATGTTGCACCAGAACTGGTTCAAACAACTCAATCAAACAAATGAGAATAAAATAGCAGGTATAATATGCTTTAGAAAACAAACACAAAGAAAGAAAAAGAAAAAGAAACCTCAGGATTCATCCCTACCGGACAACCAAAGCAATGAAAATAGAGTTTAATCTAAAATAGTTATTTGTGCATGGTATAAGTGCTATGGATCCTTGGCTGGGATAGGGTTGCAATATTATCCCAGTCAAGGGGAAATATTAATGAATGGACTAAACGATGTTGTTTATCAAGAATGGTTCCTCCCCCAGTACGATAGTTGGCAGTGCTCCACTGGTGTGTACCCAGTATGGACACCTGCAGGGATCTATGGGATTTGTAGTTCTGAGGGACAACCCTGTTGGGGTCCTTGGATGCTGCCAGAGGGTGCTGCAGAAAGGAGTCTCTTTTTCGCAGGGCTTCCAATTGACCCGGAAGAGCTTCCATTAGGCTATACCCTGCCACCAGAAGTATCCCTGGGTCCAACATAAAAGGAAACCATCCAGCCTCCACCAGTTGAGTCAGATTGGGGAGGCAGAAGGCAAAGCTCACCCGGAGGAGGAAAAAGAGCATTGTGAATTGGACATTGTGGTGTGGATTGTAAAAGGGTATTTGCTGAATAAAAACATATATTTTGCACCTGGGACTGCCTTGTTGTGTCTGAGGTTTGGGGGCTTGGTGGTGCCCCTTGGTGGTCACAATGGTAAACACCAAGTAGAATGATAAGTTTAGTACTGTCTCAACATAGAATTAGTTAAATAAGTTCTGAAAATGTTTTAAAAAAAGACATTAATAAATGAATTAGATTTTTTTTTTAGTTTTAGATAATGTGGAACACCGCTTTACCACTGAGTAACAAAGGGTGGACTGGGATTCTTCTAGCTGAGCAAAATAAGTCTTCACACAAATATTGTGGTATAGCAAATTACAACTGATTTTTCATAGCACACTTCTTTCCCATCTATTATTACTCAAAAAATTTCTTACTATTTATATAAATTATGCACTTGATACTGTATGTGTGCAACATTTGTGGTTCACATTTAAATTACATTTTTTGTACTATTATTTTGTAATGTTAAAAAAAGATAGCCTTGTACGAAACTGCTGCCCTGACCAAAGTCCTGCCTGAGGCAAGTGCCTTGTTGCCTCACCCCATATGCCGGCCTGCTGAATTGCATTCCTTTTTTGAATTTTAATTGGTCAATTCCTTGAATTTTTTTGCATCCTCTGGAGATGTTGTCTGATTCTTCATCCACACTATCGAGTATCTCCTCAGGAATAGACACAGGTAAAAGGTGTGGAAGTCAGTTTCAAATTGTTATTTTAAAAAATAGTGTGTAGCTGGAAGCTTAAATTTGGAGCTTCATAGATCAAAAGATGCAAATACACCATCAGTAAAGAGATCTCTTAATATTTATATACTCATAAATACTGCATAGGTTGAAGAAGGCTAACATAGGTGAATATCATGTATAGGGTAAAAAATAAGACAGAGTTTCTCTTCCATAACCTGAGTCCTGTATTGGTTTCTTTATTAAATGGTGGACCACTGAAGTGCTGGGAAATTGATGATAATTTGTGTAGGGTGGAGCACAGAGCAGCGCATAAAAATAAGATTTAGAACAGGAATTATTTTATATTGCAAACCAAGCCAATGTAAATTTGTGGACTTCTGCCAGTTTACAATTTCACATACTGCAAAAAGCAGTATTTTTCTAGATAAGTAATTACATTGACCATGTGATAGAAATTGGAAATAACTGCATAGGACGGCAAAGTTGAGAGTTGTTATAAACATTTTAATGATAAATTACTAAGGGAAATGCATTACTTATTTTGCACAACATCTGGTGGGGCTGTGTCCCACTGGCACTTAATGCAGAAATGCCTTCACTGCTGCTGGATCATAAATCAAAACTGTTGATTACATGGCAGGACAGACAGAACACACTCATGTACACACAAATGCTTGGCCAATTTAATTGTCATCCATTCATCTTTTAAATTCACTCATTCCAGTCTGAGTTTTGGGGAGCAGAGACCTGTGCAGGCAGACTGGTTGTAAGGCAGATAATAATCCTTTAAGACCTTGGCACATTTCTTCACACCAGGTCAGATTGGATACTGGACTGTCGCTCCCATCACAATGAACAATGACTTTGAGGTTTATGTGAATAATACAATACATTTCCAATGAAGTTGCCCTTTTGAAAAACACAGATACATAGATTATATTTGCAAGATGACAACAAAACAATAATATTTCTTATAATACAAAGTTGCTCATTTCACATACAAAAATAGATAGATAGATAGATAGATAGATAGATAGATAGATAGATAGATAGATAGATAGATAGATAGATGTACACACATACACACACACACACACACACACACTATTGTCTGAACACACACCAGAAACACTAAAATTAAATAAAATTAAAAAGAAAGAAAAGCTTCTGACTTGGCAGTCCAAGCCACAGTGAGGCATTACACAGCTTTATTGCTGTAGGTATAAAGGAGCCCCAGTAATATTTCTTGTGTTTAATTATCTCATTTGCTACTACCTATAGGGGGTCCATAGTGAATAAAATAATTGAGCCTTTCTTTTTGTTTTTGAACAGTAGAGCCATCTAGATGAGAACAGGTCATTCGACCCAATAAAGATTGTCAGTCCTATCCACTCATTTCTTCCGAAATAACATCAGCTGTAGTCTAAAGTTCTGCTGTCTACCACACTACTAGAAACGTATTCCAAATGTCATTGGTTCCTTCTGAAGAAAAACCTCCTAATGCTTGCGTGAAATTTACCTTTAACAAGTTTCCACTTGTGTCCCCATGTTCTTGATGAACTCATTTTAAAGTATCAACTGTACTAATTCCCCTCATAATTTTGAACACTTCAGTCATGTCACCTCTTAATCTCATGATATTTAAACTGAAAAGGCTGAGCTATTTTCAACTTTCTTCATAACTGCAATCCTGGAGTTAGCTTAGTTGCTCTTCTCTGGACTGCTGTGTCCATCTTGATGCCTGGAGACCTACACTATACACAGTACTCAAATTAAGATCTAACCAGTGTGTTATAAAGCTTAAGCATATATCTTCAGTGGACTTGTACTTTTAATTAGCTTGTTGATTGATTGTTAATGATGATGTGTCATTTTTATAGCTTACTACACTATCTGAAAAATACCTTTATTTTCTTTACCCCGACCTCTGTTGTCTTCAGTACCTCATACTTAATGTTACATCTTTCCTATTGGAGCTACAGTACCACACAGTGGTAAAACTGCAAACTTACTTGTATATTCTGTATCATGCCTTCACAATCAACATGTGGACTAGACAGAATAACAGAAACTATTGATTTCCTTGTGTCCATTAATGAAGAAGCATACTGTATCTGGTGCTGTGTCCTGTCTTTTGTCCTTTGCTGCTACCCTCTTAAAAATAATGGTTTCTAAATGGCATGTTACTGGTTTGTGTGGTTCCTTGATGAATTATTGCTTGACAAAGAACCATTTCATTCTGGGAAAAGTTATTTGCAAATAAAGTGGTTCTTTGAGCTTTGAAAAGATTCTTAATATGTAGACAAAACATGAGTCATTAAAGTATAGCAGGCTACCTAACAGGATATTAATAGTTTTAAAAAAGACGAACTTTGACTGTGTTAATATATGCAGGAAGAGGCCTGTTCTTTTAAAATCAGGAATCAATAAGTATTTTACAAATCTACTGTATTATTAACTAATCAAGGCTAGATTTGTATAGCTTGTTAATGATCTAAATAAATAAACATTCTTTATGTAAACTTCATATGGATGGTTCTTTTGGGAACCAAAAATGGTTCTCCTATGGCTTCGATCTGATAAACAGCTCTGTAGGTTCACGACTTGGAACCTATCAGACAGTTCAGACGAGGATAATTCAAAGAATGGATAGACCCGCCAAGTTTTCAAAATCTTGACATTTCTTTTTACCGAAACTCAGCCAGTGGTGCAAGGCAACAAATAAAAAAGCAACTTAGGGGGCTCGACTTTGAACGTTTCTTTCATTTGCAATCTCTAGCTTCAGTACCATTTTAAGGTTAGGAAAAATTGGCACTGCCAGCCTGAACAATGCATACACTTGATTCTGATATCTTAGAAGACAATTTCTTCTTGCGACGTGATCTGTCACCTCATGGAACATGACTTGTTAATGCGTCTAATTGTCATTATACTACACTTTAAATAATCACCTGTCTTATTTGGCTTTACTCGACCGACTGGATGGTATTTAAGTTTAAGAGTTAAAAGTTTTTTTAACGAAAAAGAATCAGTGTTTTAAAATATACAATTGTATAGAGACGCGCCATTATGCATTAAAATCGATGCCTCGAATTTACAATGTTTTTAATGTGGCGAACTGGAAAAAGCTTTCTAGTGCACCGGAATACGTTAAACAATGTTGTTTGATCCCTTCGGCTCTCCGTACCAGAGAAGCACCCTCTTACTCGCTCCGTTTTGCTGCCTTTATTCTCAACAGAAATGTATTTTTAACGGACTTGCTGGTGGAGGAGGGGGGCGGGAGGATGCACCCATAGTAGGAATCTGCAATCGGATAATTGAGCATTATTACCGTAACAGTTCGGGGACAGAATGGAGGAAGCGTCTGCTACGCCGGGCCGCCGTCAGGAGAATGTTCCTGTTAGTGTGAATATCACGCAAATATGATGACTGACTGTTTCTCGGGGAAAGAAAGAAAAAAAGAAAGAAACCACAGCTGCGATCAAGTGGCTTTCATTTCTGGATGTGTATTTATTTAACATGTGCCTTCTTCTGCCAGCGTACATTTCACGTTGCTTCGAGTGCTGCCAGTTGCTGTACTGATTATTGGTCCTGGCAGTTTTAAAGAAAAGGGACGTTGTCGAAATAATGCCGTGGGTTTGCAGCTGGCATTTTAAGGTAAGCATCCTACTGCGATTTTTTTTCCGATCTACTCGCACACTTTTCCGAATATGTGTGAAAACAAAGTAACGAGTGACATGCTTTGAAATGAATGAAGCGCTGAAAAAAATGTAATTTAATTTGACTCCCGAATTCACATGTGTATTATTTTCAATATTGCCTATATGCAATTATTTTACACATAAACATAGATACCAACCTTGTGAAGTTTTTGGTTCAACTCGCATGTATTATTTTTAATATCTAAATTACATTAAAGATTATACTTATTATGTGTACTGTTATGTAGTTGGTAATAAGTGACAGATTTAATGTTGCGCGACAGATATGCTCGTGCACGCACGTGCGCGCTCGCGTCTCAGAGTACAGAATGCGAGAGACCGTGGCAAGTGCTGTGTACGGTAGAAGTGCCAATGTTTTGCTGTGCAAAGACAGCGCGTGTTTAAACTATTCATTCGAAGAGATGCGTCTTGGGCAAGTCTCTGTTGAACCTCATGAGATAGACAATCTGCTGATATAAAGCGCACCACCCTTCTTTGACCCACTTCGGCTGCATTGCTGCTCAGTGCCAACAGGCGCACTTGTGTTGTTGTGAATATTGTTGGATACAAGTCTGGTCATTTGATATAAATGCCCTCAGAGCACAGTTTAGTAGTGCATAGGTAAAGATAAATTGTTGCCTGGATGACACAAAATGACTCCAGACGTCGCTTTATACTAAAAAAAATGTTTTAAAAATCAAGTTTTGCTAAAATTGATTTATGCACGTTTTAAGCTAAAGAAAATGCATTTTTACGAGCGTGCGTGAACTTTTTGTTTTCGTCAGCGTTTTGTTAGCTTATTAAGGTTTTACCCCATTCCTTAAAAAAAAAAAAAAAACTTCCAGATTAGGTTGAGTGGTGTGGCAGCGTGCCCGGTGATAATCGCCGTCAAATCCAGAGCTGGTTCCAGCTTTCTTCGGGGAATAGAATTCCGTTCGCGGCACGTTCACAAAATGTACTTAGTCAAAATTGGCAGAACTAAACTAAGTCCACATGAATGCAGAAAACAATTCTTGTATAATTTAATACTGTAAAGAACCCGACAAGCAAATTCGTGGATAGTTAAAGAAAATAAAATATGTTCACATTTACCTCACCCAAAAGGCAATATTTATTAGTTTATCGCGTAGTGATGCCTAATTCTCAGGGTGTGTGGTTATGTATGAAGACATATTTGGAAGAAGACAAAAAATAAACACCCACTGTTTTTAACCCTACATTCATACAAAGCGTATGTTAGTTTAAGTACAAATGGGCGATGGAAGTTTTTTGTTTGAAGTTAAGTTCTTTACCAGTAATAACAAAGAGTGGAAGTGATAGGACAGCAGAGAGCATTATTGTGAGCTCACAAGCACTTGAATCCCAGTGCGATTACCGGCTGGGGTGCCGTCTGTTGCATGAATCCAAAATAATGCTGAAATGTTGAACTCTTGATTCATTTTTTTTATTTTTTCGCATGCTGGAGTCCGTATGTTAACTCGGTTCTGGTTTGATTGCATTAATCATAGCCATCGTGTATTTTTGCTGAACACGTATATTTACATGCATACACGCTTGTTCATAAGAGATCGTGTTCCTCATCCTGATACTCTATTGCTTTACTTTCTATTTGTTTTAAGTATGCCTGCTGGGGAGTTTTATCAGGTGCAATAAAATACAGCAGCTAACAAAGTGCACTTGAAAAACACCCTCGGTGACAACACCCCTGAGCTCTGCTGGATAAAAATAAAGAGTCCAGTCTAGGATTCTAAGTGTTCAAGAAGATCAATTAGGTCATGTATGCGTTGGACACTTTAACTAGTATATATCAGCAACATTACCAGAATGTTTTGCAGTGTCTTTTCATGTGAAATTTGCTCATAAAAAAGAAGCAAAAACAGAAAATGGTGTACTTTCAGTTTTAAATGGTTCAGACAGAATAGTGAATAGTTAAACATACTGTTAAGAAAAAAAGAAAACAAGCCTCATATATGGCAATCTCAGTTTAGGCAAACTAATTTTTTTTTTTTGGTAATTGATATGACTGTTTAATTTCCAATATTGAAAGCAATGCTGATCTTGTCTGTATTATGGGGTCCACAGCATGTTAATGCAGATTATACATTTTGAATTGATGGTTCTTCTGTTTAGAGTAAGGGCAGGACAGTTTATCTGTAATGTGTTGTCAGATGGCTGGCAATGTACATTTGCTACTCATTTCAACATAGAATATGCACCTTTTTTTAGGTGTGGCCAAATGGCTTGGGTATTGAGCTGTACCACCGCTTACTTACTGTGTGTCCCTGAATTAAAACATGCAATGAAGAAACCTGAACACAGTTGTACTTTGAGATATGCCAAGTCTTTTGGAATAAAACCGTAATCTAAAAACATAAATTTGTGAGTTTTGTCTGTATAAATAAATGCGTGTTGTAAAGTCCTGTGGACAGAAGAGAAAAATGTGTAAAATATTTGGGGTGCCATGGGCTATGGAATGTAGATTTTTTATTTTAACCAGTGTTGACTATAGGCGCAAGCAGGAGTTGTTGATGCCTGTGCTGGTCCCTAATAACAACCTCTTACTAAGCTGCAAAAGAGGTGAAAGTGGAATTGGTGGTTTGATGGCGTCATGTGTCTCCTGACCATTCAAGGTCTTCCTGGATTAATGACGAAAGCATCAGAAAAGTAAGCTACTGTGCAATCTCCATCTTCCTGATGGAGACGGGCTTTGCTGGGGGGATAATTTGTGGTGGTAGTGCTTTCACCACGCAGCTCGAGTTTCTTATTCTGTCCTTCCCCATGTGTATATTTTAATATACAGTGTATGTGGCTAATGGTTTTCAACCCCTACAGAAAAATTTTCAGTGTTGAATTATTACCTGAAAGTATGTTTAAAGACATTGTTCCATTATTTCAATTTGTAAATGATACTTTGTAAATTTACCACTATAACAGTTCATTTAACACTCACAGTTTTGCTGTGCAAGCCATGCTTTGTCTGTGTGGTGTTTGCATATTCTCCCCATGTCTGTGTGGGGTTTTCATTGTCTACTCATGCCCATAATTGCCGAAATGAGCAAGTGTGTGCAAGATCCTGAAGTGTGTTATATACTGTACATGGTAAATGCCTTTGATGTATTTCGCTATGTTGTTTAATAACAGCACTTGAAATGATCGAGCTTGGTCAGTACAGTGGTTCATTATGGTTAGTACTGCTACCTCACAATTTCAGAATTCATGGTTCAGATCTGAGCCTGATCAATGACCCTGTGGAGCTTGCATGTTCTCACTGTGTCTATGTAGGATTTCTTTGGTTTCTTCCAGTGTCCCCAAGACATGTCCATTATGATGATGGTTGCTGTCCGTAATTACAGTTGTGTGCCCTACACTGGATTGGATCTTGCATTGCTTATTGCTTTCTGCCCAATGACACCAGTGTAGTGGCTTTCCAGGACACTAGAATTGGATTTAACAGCTTCAGAAAATGTGTGGCTAGATGGATAAAGAATTACAATAAAAAATTAAATAGAGTGATTGTGCCACACATAATCCTGTATCATAATGATCAGGTCTGGAAGATTAATGACTAAGCATGTAAACCCCAAAACAATTTTGATCTGATACTACTTGGATATTTTAAATGTATTCCTAGTACAGCTTTTAATTCTTATTTAACTTGAGCTTGTAAATGGTGAGTATTAACTAAGATCTTGTTTCAGATTGCTGTAAAATCTAAGACCACAGATCATAAATATTCTTCCATCACAATATATGATTGCAGGTACTTTTCAGAGCAAGCCCCTTGCAGAGCCTAATCATTTCAATCGAAAGGGCAGACACCTTCTCCGTATTCATAAGAGTTTCTGTTATATCATATTTCATACTTGGAAATGGTTACCCCATTAAAGGGACAGGCTGTTCCATGTTCTAAAAAAAAGTCTCCTTTTGCAGTAGGACTTAAGCCTGTTTTGACCTTCTTTATCCCGGAATTTTCTTCTCTTGAGGTTATAAGCAGATGAATTTCATGCCTGAGCACTAAGCATGTAGGATAAGTAAGGTAAGAATTTCAATGTTCTTACTGGAGAAAGCAGAATTTTGCTGTGGTTGTTCTATAATCGCCCCCTTCAAGTTTCTCACTCGGTTCCCATTACTGATCTGCAAATCACATCATGACTAATATCTAGGGGAACAGACACAATGGGCCATATATAAAAGGTGTATGTTTCTTCTCTGCCTGTGATGGTAAATTATGGTCAATGGAAACACAGAAAACAGATTTTATAAACATTCCCGGACTGTTGTACCAAATGGAGCAGCCTTTTTATCCCCTGAGGTATTAGTGCTTTGCATTAGTTTTATTAAAAAAGATGCAGTGTCCATTTAACACATATGGTTGAAAAACAAGCACAGTTCCACATAGTAGCTGATATCTCCTGCCTCTCAATTGTTACATCTGCTTATACAGACCAAGCTCAATGACTGAATATCCCATTAGCTGACTGGATTATACTGGCTTTGTGTCCGCCTCAGAGTAATCTTCAAGACCCTGCTACTCACCTGGAATTACCAGAGGACTCTGCTCAGCCATATAAACCAGTAAAACTCCTGTGATATTCTAATCTCAGCCTTCTTGGCACTGCAGTTCTTTAGTGTGGTTCAGTGAATGTTTGTAGCATTGGCATATGAAACTTTAACAAGGAGAGTGATGACATGGCACCCAACACATTCTACAGCAAAGATCTTTGTTCACATGTGGCCCAGTGATGTGAGACATCTGGTTGAATGATGTAAAGACATGGTTGACAAAACCGATCGAGCAGAAATAGCAAAAAAAGGAGCAAGAAAAGTTCAGAATAACAAGTGGCAGTACAAAGCAAAACACAAGTGGACTGTCCATTTATAACAATAGTTTATGTTTTGACTTTTTCTTGTTAAAAAACATTGTCATAAATCCACATAAAATAGTTTAAAGACACAGGAAAGCAATACAAAGGTCAACACACAAGAAACAAGAGGAATGACTTCATATTTTGATTGTAAGGATCCTGTTAAAAAAAGCCCTCAGGTGGCCGTGAGGTAAATGCTATGGATGTGCAAAGGTGTATGGTTTAAGTGAGGGCATACATGAGGCGCAAAAAAATGTTAGCTCTTATAACATAAATACAAGGGTCTTTACAAAAGCACTGTTATAAAGGGATAGCATGATGGTGCAATAGTTCACACCACTGTAGACTCCTAGGTTCAAATCCCAGCCCTGTCACTTTTTGTGAGTATTCTGCGTGACATCTGGGCTGGCATTTCTTCTGCGTCATGTAGAGATGTGTCTAATTTGGCCTCCAGTGGAAACCATTGTGCTCTGTGACGGACTGGTATCACTTTAAGACTTGGTTAATACCTCACATCCAATGTTTCTGGAATAAGCCTGGTTTTCCTTTGACTACCAATTGAAACAATATGGGTTGGAAAACTGAGTTTTATTTTTTCCCTAAAGTTAGTAATTAGCAAAAATAATGAGAGAAATTTACGTTAACTTTGGGAATTTGAGCAAAAGTGGTTTCAGCTATATGCTAGCAGACTGTGAAACACCTCTAATTGATTTTCTTGGATCTTGTTTTGTTGTCGGCATAACAGGCAGGCGCTCAGGATTGTTTGCTTTGGGTCCCACTATTTGCTTTCATCCAACAATGTTCAGAGTTTTTGCAGGAAAACTCCCTAGCATTATAATGCTGATATTTTGTTTAGCTGCCAGCAGCAATTTGAAACTCCTCTTGTACTTTTTTGTGTGAGGCCATTTTGAAAAATAAAGCTAGTATACATAAGCATGTTAATACTGTATTGAAAAGTCCCTTTGTATAAGCATCAGCATACTTATTTATTTTTGAATTATAAAATTCAATAATAGCACAGTAACTTGTACTTTAGTACTGCTACATCATGGATGGTTTCAAATCCCATGGTTGGTCATTTCCCTATATCCATATAGACACTCTGGTTTCTTTCACCTCCCCAAAATAAAAAGATTAGGCTAATTGGTTATTCTAAAGTAGCCATAATGTGGAATATGCAGGAGTTGGTCTGTCAGTGAACTGGCACTCCATCCATGGTTGGTTTCTGCCTTGCGCCTAATTCTGCCAGGAACCAGTAAGCCCCAGAGTCCCTGAAATGGATTAGGCTGGTTTGAAAAGGTTATGTTATGGCATGTCGGTTCATATTGTTATTATTATTTATTATATTGTGGCATGATGGTGTAGTAGGTAGTGCTACTGTCTTATAGATCTAAGTGTCTGGGTTCAATTCCTAGTGTGTAGTTTGCATGTTCCCTCCATCTCTGTCTGTATTTTTTCCAACATATTCTGGTTTATATTCCAGTATTTCAAAGAAACATACGATAAGTAGTCTCTTAATTGTCCCACTGTTAGTTTACATGTGTCCTTCTCAGGTTTGGTTTCTTCTTTTCACCAAGGTCCATATGAAGCTTACATTTGATTTAACAGCTACTGCAGATTTTAATATCACTGTTATATTATTTGCTTATGGTATTAAAACCATAGCAGTTAGTACTAAATTCTTAAATAAAACTAAGGTCTGAGTAACATTATACTTGTGAAAGTGTGACCTTGATGAAGCATTGAATGTGAGACATATCGAGTGATTGACCACACCTGCACTGAAATCGAGTCACTGGGGTCTTGACATGCATAAGAAGATGAAAGAAAAAAATAACCCTTGGACATAAACCTTATTTGTTTTAGGTTTAGGTTTGTACAGTTTTTTGCAATTTAATACCTCATCTCTGCAGTGTATAATGCTGATTTAGTCTGTACATTTCTTTTTTATGTTTCAGTAATGATGTAAAGTATATTGCAATAGTACTGACTTTCACAGTGATTCTCTGGGATTATACAGTATTTTGACAGGATCATTTTAGCAATCACCATAGTGTTTCTCACTGGAGCATTTTAAGTTTGAGCAGAATCCCCTTAAGATTTGTATTTCATACTTTGGAGCTTTTTAAATAGAATGTATTTCTGCTTTCTGATGGTGCTATATACTTATAGGTCCTGTCTTAAGTTTTAAACTTAAAAAATCTACTTTGACTGTTTCCAGCACTAAGACAATTTGGTTTACATCTACTTTCCCAAGTGAATTCTACTTTAGAATTCCTAGGATGGACCGTCTTTTTGTCAAGGATGTTCTTCTGCTTTCCTCACTTAGTTTTCTTCTTCTTCCTTCTCTCTCTCAGTGAGTTGTATAAAAATTGTAATTATTTAAATGGTGCTGTTGGCAACAGAATGTAATTGTAGTAATGCAAGTTGTGAAGCATTTCCAAGCTTGGCATTTGTAAAAATTTAAATCGTATATTGGGAGATGTCCTAAGGCCCTGTGGTAGAAGTGTTTAGAATAAAGTTATATTCATGCTAAGGGATGACGTATATCAATACATAATTTTTTATATATCTTTGTTTGTTAATACGACTGTGTTGTTGAACATTCTTTCACAGCTTAAAAGATGAGACATTTGCTAAGTTTTGATGTAGTGCTCAGAGACATGCAGTGAACCAGATATGTGATTTAAATTATCAGATTGACTTTTGATAGTGCAATAATGATGCTGGAAAAGCTGGAACCAGTCCATCCATCCATCCATCAAACATGTTTAATCCAAGCAAAGTCATTCGGTAGCTGGAATTTATTTTGGCAGTATCAGGAGCAAGGCAGGAAACAAACCAACCGATCGCCAGGTACACTGACACACACATCCATTCCCAGTCGTACTGGCCCAATTCAGAGTAATCAGTTGAAGTAGTCTGCCTGTTTTTGGGACGTACAGGAGGAGGACCTCACATTTAGACACTTAAAAATGTACAGGTTCCGCAAAGAAAGGGAACACCCATACCTACAGTATTTGTGCCAGACCATGTGATCCAAAACACATCTTAACAAAAAAATGTCCTGTTCCAGATTCATATCTAATCTTGTGCATCCTACATCTCTTCTGTTCTTACTTCCACCTTCTCTCTGACAGGGAAGTATGATTTTCTCCCCAACTTTTAGCTAATCTTCTTTTAGTTAGTTCTGGTACTGAAGGAAGTGCGGTATATTGCCTAAAGCACTGGACGTTAAACCATACGGTTCCAATTCAGTTTTCATCTTGGCCTCACTGTTTCACTATGAGCAAGTCACTTAACCTACCATTTCAAAAACTGTAAAGAATATCTTAAAACAGATTTTAATGTTTTGTGAAAAGGAGAAAGACAAAATAGCAAGAGTTGGGGGTCCATTCGGACACCTTGTTTAATGTCCCAAATTGAAAGTGAAAGTAAAGAAATAAGATGATTGACCTCTTTGATAAAGCTCCTCTGAGCTGAAGGTTGTAAATAATGCTTTTAGAGTCGGAGCTCTATCATCTTCCAAAGCAGTCCCTAAACAGAATACTAACTTCTGGCTGAACAGTGATGTATATATTTGGGTACCTGAATGAGACGTGGATTGTGATGGTTATACTAAAAGTGAAAACACTCATCTTTCTGGCGTCTTCTCCCCCACTCTAGAGGAAATGGAAACTGGATAAGTGACAGTGCTTCACTCTCTCTCTATTTCTCTCCCATGATAACCTGAACCAGTAAAAGTGGGACACTCCACAAGCTTGCCTGCTTGACAATATCCTGATCTTGTAAATTACCTTTGGATAAAGGGTCACTTAAATGTATACTAATAATTAACTACTTACAGGTCTTGATTTTGGTGATATCCGAGCAAATTACAGTTACAATCTGCTCCTCAAAAGCATCTGCTGAATGTCATGTTATGCCACTGCCAAGCACTTGTGGCACATCTCTCTCAGGTGAGATAACCCTAATGCTAACTAATACTGCTCACCATGGCTCTGTGAATACAGTTCTTCCCCTTGGGACTTAAAAATGTCCGGATAAAATATTCCATCACAATGTTCTTATTAAGTAAGAACAGTTATAAAGTGAAATTACAAGTAAATTTGCTAAATAAAGCAGATTTAACTAGACATTTGAGAAAAGAATTGGGTGATAGCAGTAGTGTATACAGCTGATACACAAATGCATAGATGCTTCAGTCCACACTGTATGCTGGTTCCTGGCCTACCATCTAAGCAAATCAATTCTGTGAATCAGTTCACAACTTCTTACATGCTCTGGGGTGCTGATCCTGCATACATTGCAAAAGCAGTCACTGATAATGTTTGTGTCAGTGAATTTTGAATTGATAAATAGGTGCCTGGCTGGCTGATTGGTTATTCGTAATGACTAAATAAATGGTTATCAGCTGGCTGCTTGAAGTGTTAAGTATAGCTGAAATACGTTAAAAATATTTCACTTTGTATTGAATAAGTAATGGAAGAAACAGAGTGCAAAGTTTTTCATTTATGGAGTCAAATGGCAAAATAATACTTTTCAATCTGTGTTAAGTGCCACTAACTCCTTCTGGCAGGTGTGATGTTTTTGACTACTGAAACTGAAAGCAAAATAATACTGATCAAGATGTGAGCTAATCTGTAGAACACCCTAGACCTGTAAGACCTTGTGGAAATTTTTATAGAATTCAATGGCATAAAATAGATTTGTCATTGGTTAATCCAACATAGGACCTCGAAAAGGAAAATAAAATGATTTAAGTAGATTAGAGATAACTTTGCTTATTATGCTTCACCAATGAGAAAACGCGCATGATGTTTCCCAATCTCAGACGGTTGAGCAGAGGATTCTACAGACATTTTGTTTGTTAATCCATTTTATGTTACTAAGAATTGCTTATGAATACTTCGAAATCTCTTCAGTTTTTTTTTTTTGTCCCGGACATCCTGACACACCGGTATGAGAAAACCCCCAAATATGATATGCCATTCAACTTGTCTTGATGTCTAGTTATGCAAGATGTTGAGCTTTTTAGGGTTCACTCTTATTTTTAGGCTATTTCTTGACCATATTTTGTGCATAAAATTACACCCTAATGAAAAAGTGTAAAGCAATAGGTGTCTTCAGCAAAAATGATCAATGACTTGAAGTTGAGCCTATCACTTCAGCCAACCCCAGGGTTGCACCACCTAATGGAATATGAAGAGTGAAAATTACACTTTTTCGTGAAACTTAGAAGAAGATGTGGATTGATAATAAAGGCAGGGGCAGTGTCATTTTATTCTATTTTGTGGTTGCTGGTCATGAATATAATAATATATTTAAAGTTTGGTTCTTTACTGGTGGTTCTAGCCCTCTAAGCGCCACTTCCAGAAGGTTAACTATGACAAATTTCAAACATAAGCACGTCATGTATCTTTTTAAACTTTTTCAAGTTTAGTGATTATGAATATGTTATTTTGGATTTTTGTTCCTTTACTAGGGATCTAACACACTTTTAGAGGAGGAAATTTACAGTCAAAAATAATTTGACTTTAAACATTTAAATTGAAGTTCACATTTTAATATTTCAAATATCTAATGCAACTCTTCTTGTTTATCATATACATCAGCCTTATGAAGTAAATCATTACATTTCTTATGAACACCCTGACTTATGGTGGCTTCCTAAAGTTCAGACTTTTTACAGTTATTGGTGCACACTAGAAGGCAGCAATGTTTGCTGTAGTGTAAGTCAAGAAAATTTCTTAATAGCGATTCACAGTTAACATTTCCATTTTTTTCCCCTAATGTATCCAGATATAATGCTTATGTCCTAATCGGCCAGTGAGGGCAAAATATATGCAACCTATTAAATGGCTTAAGCAAGGTGAAACCTTTTAATAGTAGTAGTAGTAGTAGTGGTAATAGTACTAGTAGCCGTAGTAGTATTGTCATGTCTGCAGCATACAGTAACATATTTACTTGCTTGTCCATCCAACATGCAATATGTTGCCATTCTCTGGCTCCATGATAAACAAGAATGTAGTAAAATACATAACTTAATTTTAATTAGTAGAAAACACAAATCAGCTTAACCAAAGCAACCCTTGCCACTGTAATATGTGTGCGGATGTTCTTTTCTTTTATTGAAGTTATGTTTCTCTTTCTCTCTGTTATTAGTCTACATTAAATATATGTTTTTGCAGTTCAACTGAATAATATTTTAAAATGGGCCAGCACAGTGCCACAGTAGTTCGTGCTATTGCTTTACACTTCCACAGTTCTGGGTTTGATTTTTTTGCCTGCTCACTGTCCCTTTGGAGCTGTCATTTCTCCCAATATCTGCATAGGTTTTCCTTCAATTCCTTTGCATACCCCCATCCCCAAATGTGTGTGTTAGCTTAATTTTAAATTGGCAGGATGTGTGTGTGAATGTGCCTGATGCTGCCAGGATAGGCTGTAGTCACCATTGTCCCTGACCAGGATAAGAGGGTTAGATAATTTTTTAAAATGTATTTTAACATTAGTTGTAATTAGTTTGTTTTAATTTACTTGGAAAGAATGTGCAACTTTCTTACAGTATATAATAGAGTCGGGTTCATGCTGTTCTCTTTGGTGTCTTTGAATTCTCAAAGCCATTGGCTGTACACCAAAGCAGGAGCTTAGAAAGAAATACCAGGCCAAGAACATTCCAGATGATTTAGAGAATGTGAATGTAGGTATTTTAAAAAGTGTAGTTGCTTCAGTGATTTTCAGGAAAACAAGGTGGCACCATGCCTTTTCATCAGAGTCATAACCAGGTACCCTATGATTTTTTTCCTATGATTACTTCCATGTAGCTTTTTTTTTGTGTGATTTTTTTTTTTCTTTTTCTAATACACGATAATAAGCGTATACTCTGTAAACATTCCTAGTCCTGGAAGGTGTAAGAAGACGCTATATAGCGCCTGACCCGACACAGATTAGACATTGGACGCACGTGTAAAATAAATAAACTATTTATTTTCTTCCCCTGTGGGCGCACGTCTTCCCCGTGTCCTACAGGCAATACACAGTCCCAAAGCACAGACACAAATAAATCACACACTTTTCTCTCTTCCACCACCACTCCTCCATAAGCTTTGCCCTCCCTTTTATTGGGTACCTGGAAGTGCACCAAGTGCTTGATTGGGGACATCCGGCTGCACTTCTGGGTAAGGTGAAACCAGTGCCCAAAATGGGCCAACAGCTCCTGCTGCAGCACCCCCCTGGCAGTGCCTGCAGAACCCCACAGAGTTGCACAGAACTCCAACCTCCATGAAGCCCTGGGGGAGTCCGAGGCACCGCTGCAACCCAGGGAGGCTGCCATCTAGCGTCCAGGGGGAGATACTGGGCTTCCCACCCTTGTCCCCCTGGCAGATGTGGTGAAGGGGCGTCCTGGCCATCCGTCACAAAGGATACAGTCACTTTTATTTCTACCAATTCCTTAATTAGAAACCATTTCAGGTATATTTGTAAATTGCTGTAGGCAATACACATTTCAGTTTTTCATGCTAACCTTTAATTACATAATGGCCATCAGTTCTGACTGTTTTTCTGTAAGTGAATAGATCCACTCAGGAAGTCAATCCACTGACTGTATGTGTAGCCCGTAAGATTGCGCACCACACAAAGAAAGAACCAGTCACTGAGGGTGCACAGGCTCAATTAGTGCACTCCTTCCATCATGTAGTGGCCGGTACCGTGACCCTGAAAAAGGTTTATAAATATAATTACAGCTTGTGTATTGCAAAACAATACATCATTAATGGAAACTGAACAAGATGTATGTGAAAGTGTGTGCTGATAAATTTCAAGTGCCAGAAAATGCTTGTGGTTGTGTTGGCATGGGCTGTGCTGCTGTCAGAGGACCTTTTTTTGTTTGTTTTAGCCTTCTAGTGATCTATCTGCCATTATCAGCAGCGTTCTTTTTCAACTTACAAACATATTATTGAAGATTGTTTTTTCTTGAATTTTTCTAGTTTTACAACCCATACATCATAATATGCTGCCTTCTAACATAAGCCTTTTTGTTGTTTGTCTATCATTGTGACCTCTTATTTAACACATACAATGGGCCTGTACTGTATTCTGTCACTTAAAATGTGTTGCAGGTGTCAACTCTTTCTTGTGGGCTACATTTCCTTTAATGTATTTAGCTGTTTTTATCTACAGTATGTTTTAACTTATTTATTTTTATATGTGTACAGTCAGAGAAGAAACAATATTAAAATCAAAAATGTATTACTCAAAAGCAAAGATCATCAATTCAACAACTATTGGCATGTAACATTTTAAGATTTGGCCAGAGGATTATCACCCTCAAGTCATTTGAAATTATGTGTTCCTTTGCTCCTCTTTTATTGAAATTTTGATCTTTGTTTTTGATCAATATATAGTGATATTTCTGCTTTGATTAAATGTGTTCTTAGTGTATTTTTTCCACTAAATGTGACTTTCTTTAAAAAAAACTCCCAAAGCTAGCTTTTAGATTTTGGGGGAGTGGAGGCAGCAGGAGCCACTTCAGGTTTTCCTGGTAAATGATTTGTATTTTATATTGATTAAAATTAAGTACTGTATTTTGATACACTCTTGTTTCTCATCACGCCATACACTTTCATGTGACATTACTTACAAATACTACAATTACCGTTACTTCTACTACTACTACATATGCTTCCTAATTAAAGGATAGGTTGGGTATTTTTCAAGTCAAAGTTATTTCCTCACATTCATTGTATATATTAATTTGCCACTTAAAACCCGGTTCTAAAGTGAGGTGTTTTTTATACATTTAAAAAATATCTTCTTGGTTCTTGCATCTTACAGTGGAACTGAAGGATTACCAAGATTCATAGGTTTAATGAAAAGGCCCTAAATCTTACCAAACTCATCCACTTTGAAGCAGAAAAGGTTTCAATTTAAGTAAACCTGTGATAATGACAATAAACTAGAAATAAGTATTTTATCATAGATTCTTGAAACTATTTTTCTTTATGTAAGAATACATTTTCTGTTCGCTTGTCTGCTCACAGCTGCCATTGTGGGTAGAGTTATGACAACCCAATGCTGACCAAAGCCCATTACATTCTGTGGAGTCAGATACACATGGAATGGCAGTACAGTGAAAAGAGCACAAGTGAGTTTCGTTGTACTTTGTACACATAATAATACATCCAAACAGAATTTAATTACACTGTATTTTACCTGGACCAAGTACCTCCTCCCTTTTCCAGAGGTTGAAGTGTGGTCAATGGTGAACCAATGCCATGGAGTAAGACAAACAGGGTAGTTGGTGAAGTAAAGAGCGCACCTGTCTCCTTTTAAAATGGATGAATCTCACAATTGTGGTTTGCTTTTTGATTTTTTACTTTCTTATAACAACATGGATGTGCTGTTTTCCAATATGTGTTGTAGATGCCCCAGAGGACAGTTGGGTGTCCCGCCAATGACAGAGGTTGAATCCTTACCCAGCCGGGATGCCATAATGAAAGGTTAGACTGAATGGGGGCAATACCCAGCCGGGACGCCTTACGATTCCTATCCTGATTGGGATGCCCGAAGGTTACAGGAAATGGCAAGAGAGGAAGGCAAGGAGTATTTCATCCCCCACTTTAATAGGTGGTAGTATGCCTTATATGGAGTCCCAGTTTGGACCCCTGCAGGGCTGCATGAGATTTGGACTCTGGAGGTGCAGTCCTGTAGGAGTCCCTGACAGATGATAGATGGCACTGCTGGGGGAGAACCTCCCTGGCTTTCTCATGACCCAGAAGTGCTTCCAACTGGCCACATCACATCACTGAAAGTATTCCCGGGTCCTCCATAAAAGAGGCCGTGCTACCTTGTAAAGGCGAGTCAGAACTTGAAAAAGAGATAGGCAGCAGTCGACAGGAGGAGTAGCAGTAGGGTGTGTAGAGAGGGAAAGAAGAAGAAACACCTGTTTATTGTTGGTACAATATATTTTGTAATAAAATCCCTTTACATGAACCTGGGACTGCATTTTGTGTGTTTGTGTTTGGGATGTAGGGTTCTGTGGTGCCCCTTAGCATTCACAGTGTGTAATCTCATGATATGGATCAATACTCGATTAAGATTTTTGGCTTGAAAAATGGACATATTCAGTAAATTTAAAAACGTTTCTTTTAAATGGAACCCCAGTATCCATAAGCCCCATTATTAGATGAAAGAGGAAGCTGGTTATTTTTTTAAATTTATAAAATTTGCTTCATCTTAGACTGCAATTCCAGGTGGCAAACTAATATACACCTTGATTGTGAAGAAATACTGTAGCTTCAAGTACTGAACTTATACTTTTGGTTAATTTCACTTTACATGTAAACCTATCCATGTATAACTACTGTTAAACAGAAGCTATTAACATTATGCAGATAGTTGTAATGTAAAAGAGAAGTCTGGAATATATACTGTACGACTATACTTCCTTAGAAGGCTGGCGTCTTTCAACATCTGCAATAAGATGCTGCAGATGTTCTATCCGACGGTTGTGGCGAGCGCCCTCTTCTACGTGGTGGTGCTGGGAAGGCAGCATAAAGAAGAGGGACGCCTCACGCCTGGACAACTGGTGAGGAAGGCAGGCTCTATTGTAGGCATGGAGCTGGACAGTTTGACATCCGTGGCAGAGCGACGGGCACTGAGCAGGCTCCTGCCAATCATGGAGAATCCACTGCATCCACTAAACAGTATCCTCTCCAGACAGTGGAGCAGCTTCAGCGACAGACTGCTGTCACTATCCTACTCCACTGACAGACTGAGGAGCTCGTTCCTCTCCCACACTATGCGACTCTTCAATTCCACCTGGGGGGGTAAACGTTAACATAATACAAAGTTATTGTCTGTTTTACCTGCATTTTTATCACTCTTTAATTTAATATTGTTTTTTATCAGTTTGCTGCTGCTGGATTATGTGAATTTCCCCTTGGGATTAATAAAGTATCTATCTATCTGGAATAGTTCAGAATTGCTACTCCATTACTGGGCATGCATTATATACACTGCATCATGTCTATCTCTAGCATGCTTTCATACCATTTTTACACAGTTTATCATGTATTTCATTCTCTTTTAATTGCAACCCTGAATTGGATAAGCACATTAGAAAATGTATGCATTGATTGATATTTATTATTTTAATTGTTATTATTTGAGTAAAAGCTGAGCTCTGTCTGTATGACTGTTGGCAGTTCTGTGGTTCCACTGGTAACTATAAGGCGGGAATTTTGTGAGAAATTAAAAGCAGGCCTTGCTGTACAATACTCCTTAAATTTCAGCACTGAAGGGATTATCCATTGTTGGTCAGTCTTCTAATTTTGGATTATTTTAGGAATATGTCATAGATATAAAACTGACAGTGTTAAATAAGACTGTTGTGAGCTGTTTGTTGTCGGCTATTATGATTTAAATGATAATAAGTGATTTAAATAATCATTTAGTATCTTGATCATTGTTTGGCTTTTTTCATTTCAGTTAATCATTTTTAAATTCATATTTAAATTTCAGCTTTTTTTGTATAGCGCTCTTCACTGAGTGTAGGCTTAAAGCGCTATAATAATCTCTCAGGTAAATTTAATTACAAACTTTACATGTTACTAATTGCATAATGAGTACACACAAAGACAGATTTATATGGAGAGGAAAACAAAGTAGTTTGAAACTGATTAACATAATTTGCACGTAACAGTATTAGTCTATTAATTCTTTGTTGAACTAAAGCTAGTTGGCAATTGAGGAGAGGAAAACAAAACTGCGTTCTGTAACATCCCTGGAGTCCATAGTCACAGCGCAGTCACAGCCCTGGAGACCGAGACCAACTGGCCACTTGTCTTTGCTAGGTTGTCTAATATGACCACAGAATCTTTCCATCTGTGGATTCCAAAAAAAAACAAAAAAAAACTGTCTTTAAATGTTGGTAAAGGTGTACTTGACAGTGTTTTTCTTCTTTATTAATAGGTGGCGAGTATAAGACAATTTAGCAGTGCCTTGTGCATGAGTGGGAATTGGTTAATTGCAAAGTATATGGTTGTCCCCTGGTATCCACTAAGGACTTGTTTCAGGACCTTATATTAAATGTGTAGTATTTGCTTATAATTTAGGCACATCCTCCAGTATACTTTAAATCATCTCTAGATTACTTATAATGTCTAATATACCGGTAATCTAATTTCTATTTAAATAGTTTTTCATGCTGTACTGTTTAGAGAATAATGATGAAAAAAAACTCTGTATATGTTCAGTACAGACACAACCATTGTAGCCTCACTACATAGTGCATGTCGGCAGTAACATCATTTAAACACTTAGATTGCTTTCGTTTAGTGACCTGAAGGAGAAATATACAGAATGAAACACAGAATATTTAAAATACAAGAACATATAAAAATTATAACTAGAGAAAGTATAAATTCTCTCTGTCTCGCACACACATACATTGCACAAAATACAAGCAGTGAACGAATGAGATGCGAGGCGAGCAACGCTCAAACAACAACTGAGGATCTATGCATTGACAGGAGGCTACAGCAGGGTATGCCTACACTTCAGTTCATTCACATGGATTCAGTGTAGTGCTCAGCCTATAGCAAATTCAAGTTTTGATTTTTGGAACTTCCTGGAGTTTTATTTATTTACTTATTTTTTTTATTTTCGATCTGTGGCTGGCTAAATTCACAGATATGAAACCTGTGAATGTGGAGGGCCGACTATATTATCAGCGTACACATGCAGCGCTAGTATGGTTGAAATACAGCAAACTCTCAATCTGAATGTCATGCCACAGCTGAAGTTTACTGACCCCTTTGCGTGCCTTGCCCTTTCTGATAATAACCCTTTGCAGCTTGGAAAGTGAAAAAGAGGGTCCTCCCAAAACATGCCACGTGCTTTAGAGGATATCTGTGGAAAAGCAAAATGTAACCAAACTGCTAGCCAGCTCTAGTCAGGAAGGCTTCACTCAGGTAGTGTAAGACAGACACTGAACGCAACAGTAGATCTTATATTGCGGCAGAATCTCAAATTGCCTTGAACACTTCCACTTGATTGTGCAGGCCTGGTATAGGTGCGCAGATATGCAACAGTTATGTCTTTAATGAGATCGTTCACCATAGGCAGCAACATTTCAACCCAGTTAAAACATTTCCTTAAAAAGCAAGACAAATAAAAGTGTTTGACATTTAAGCTGTTACTTGTAAAGAGCAGCATATATTCTAAAATAGTAGGTTATGAATTTTTACCCCACACACACTATTCATTTTGATTTATGATCAGTTATTTTGTAAGTAATACTTTTGGCCTCATTATTTTACAAAGTCTGAAAGTCTGGCACTGAAATTTTATTTAAGGTGAAAAATGTTTCTTGTCAGTTGTATGATTCATTATCTTTTTAGTTTATTAATTTAGTAGTAACTGTAATAGTAATAAAAATACATGTAATTTTAATTCTGAATCGTAATTGTTTCTGACAATTATTTGTCATACAAAGTTTCATAATTATTACAGTGTCGGAGATGAAGAGAAATTCCATTTGTGCTTGGGGAAATCAATTTACCTTTAGACAGCTCAGTTTACGTGACTCTTGTAAAGTTTTATTGAGGAGCTCTTCAGATCTTTTCATATTAACTAGACCTGGAAAGTAAAGCTGTGTAATTCTGTAATGGCTTTAGCTTTATTCTAACCTTACTGAAGTAATTGATGTTTAAAATGCAGATCATAAGCTACAGATAGAATATGCAGGCTTTCCATGGAACTCCTAATTCTGAAATCTGCTAAGGCCCATTCGAAATCATCATTTAAAATTAAGTTATATTATCACAGAATTCTGCTGGTAAAACTGCTAGTGACGCCATTCCTGGAAACTTTTAGTAATTCTCCAAATCTCGGTGTGTATTATTCTCTTTCTATTCTTGGTGTCCTGGGTGGCACTTCATGTCACCTGGATTTTGATTCATTCATTTCTTTTCTAATGATGAAATGGGTCCATACAAAGGATAAAGAATCATCAATGAGACACCTGAATTCAGATCATTATTGTCTTCCACCAAAATTGATATTTTTCTCTGCTGTAGTAAATTGTAAAATTCCAGGAATGGGTAGGACAACCGGATTGCAAAATGCAGATACAGTACATTTGGACTTTTTCCCCAAAGAAATCTCTTTTTTATTATGTAGATATGATTTTTCTATGTGTTTTCTTCTGCGGTGGGCTGGCACCCTGCCCGGGGTTTGTTTCCTGCCTTGTGCCCTGTGTTGGCTGGGATTGGCTCCAACAGACCCCCGTGACCCTGTAGTTAGGATATAGCGGGTTGGATAATGGATGGATGGATATTTTTTCTTTTCTATATTGCCTGTCCAGGTCTGTTTTCTCCCTGGAACTCAGTGCTGCCAGAGTTGCCACCCAGACATAAATTGGATTGAACAGGCGTGAGAATGTTATGTGTTTTGTTTTCTCTTTTTTAAGTTGGCGTAACCATATCCATACTTTATTGTTTACTTGTTAGTATTCTGAAACATTGAAAATATAATTTTTCTGTATTCCTACTTCATATATGTTTTCATGTTGTAAAGGTGTAAAGAGTTTTGGACTTATAAATGGACATAGCCTGTACAGGAATTAATTGAACGCATTTCAAGTTCTCTGTATACCTTAATACACATCAGACATTCAAATCTCTTAAACTACTGCAGCACTCTTGAAGGTCTTTAATGTTAGCTTTCCATGTCCTTGATCATTCACCAGAAGAGACATGTAAGTAGATGAATTTGCTTTACATTGCACAATATAAAGCATGATGTGGTGTATCATTATGTACTGTATATGCAAAATGAGAAAGGCTAGATAGTATACAAGAACATGTATTTTTTTAACCTGAAATGGGCTGTGGGAGACAATCAAAAACACTGTCAGCCTTTTTGGGGTGTTTGGCTGTACTCCATGCAATGCACAATGAAAATGAATCCACATGGGTACTTAAATAAAACAAAGGATAGACCCAATGGCCTGTTCTTCTCCCTTTCAATATTCTGCTCGTCTATTGACTGTAGGGTCCTTGCTGAGAGCACAGTTCACTTCTGGTCACGTCACTACTTAGACAGGTCCAATGAAAGAAGGGGCGGGGCCAGAGTCATAGGGTCGGAAGTCACATCACTGTTTGTCCTGAAAGTCATCTTCCACTAAGAAGGAAACAAAACGGGGTTCGTTAAGGACAGTATAATACTCTTATCCTTCCTAGCAGGTTCTGTTTCTGAGCCATTCGGCTGTGTGTGAGGGAACAATAATTAATGGGGATACATTTTGCTGAACACTGTCTCCAATGCTTTATTTTGGGTTTTTCAGTTTTGGTGGACACATTTGTTTTGTATATCCTCACAGGTGGTGCAGTGGTAGTGCTGTTGCTTTGCAGTAAGGAGACTGTGGAAGATCATGGGTTCGCTTCCCGGTTCCTCCCTGTGTGGATAGCGCTTTGAGTACTGAGAAAAGCGCTATATAAATGTAATGAATTATTATTATTATTATCCCCCCCACACCTATTCCCATTCCCGTTTTAGTTTCGACTTTGATTTTTCTGTTAAGCAATTGTAGGATGCTTTCTACTGTAATGTTGACATTACTGATGTTGTTGTTGTTGTGCAGATGAAATTTACACTGCTATAGTCTCTTGACCTGCTGGAATTGCTCAGCCCGTTTCTTTGGAGTGCCAAAATGTATTTTTTTGTTTATTTTTTCTTTAACTCTTTCAGGGCAGAATATTTTTTCCAAAAAACTTAATTTTCTGAAAAGCATACAAAGCAATGGTTTCACCCATAAGTCAACATAAAGCAATAAGTCTGTTGCTGTGTGCTGTGGCTGCTGTTGGGACCTAATCGCCAACTCTGCTTTATGCACAGGGGCAGTTTGATGGCCAGCATGAATGTGAGGTGGGCTGGCTGCCTTCTTCCCATAGCAGGTGGGCGGCAGTGGCATTTACAGTGTGACGCAATCTGGTTTGTGCCTGTTGTCATTGTAACTGGCGGTCTTCCAAAATGAATATTGCCACACTTTCAGCATCATGATCAGCAGGGGGCTGTACGCTGATGCAGGCACTCACCTCTGTTTTCGATCTCCGTCTCCAGATCACTTGTGTCACATTTGGAGACTGATAAGTCCGAGTCTGATTCAGCGATAATACGCAAAATGTCGTCCACGGAGTATTTTACTTTATGCATTTGCTTTGGCCTCTCGCCAGATGTCGATTGTTTACTCTTCACCACTCATGCATGCACAGAAAATCAAATCAATGAAGCCGACTTTCCTTCTAGCAGAGATAATCGAACTTAAACGTAACGGCAAGTTTTGTCACTGTTTGCAGCTGATTACCATCCTCTACTTCTGAATTTCAACAAAAGTCGACATCAGCCCTGAAAGAGTTAAATCAGGTATATATTGATATGTTTCTGAATAGCTCATATTTGTACTACAGATCTGAATAAATCGTTATGGAAGAGTCTGATGCAGTCATTGGGTTAAAATAGCAGAGTTTTTGTATACATGAAAAACCTTGAATTCTCTCTTCATATATATGGTGATGGACAACACATATGTGTGGGCTTTCTGGGAGGCCAATGTGATGCAAGGAGAGAGGGAGACATCCTGTCAGGACTACATGATTCGTCAGTATGCTGGATCAGGGTGGGCAATCTTGGTCTTGGAGAGCCGCAGTGGCTGAAGGGTTTTATTCCAACCCAGTTTCTTAATGAGAAGTCAGTCAGAAGTGACATTTTCCTGCCTTATTTTAGTGGTCTTGTTTGTTAAGACTGCTTATGTCAGTCTTAAAACAGCAGCATTCATTGTTTCAATGGCTCCTTATTAGCAGTAAGATGTGGACGACAAAGGAGCCTGCAGTTCTCCATCTAACTTGTTTCCATTTACGTCTGTGTGGATTCATCAGACACTATTCGGTTTAATAAAACACTGCATAGGACAATGTGACAGACTGAAAATTATCCATTTTAGGCTTCAAATCATTTGGATGCTATCCTTTAAAGGAAAACATCTACGATATAAGAACCTAACATTCATTAATTTAAACGCCAATATTCCAACTCTCTCTCTTGTAAAGTGGGCCTTACTGCTCTCTATTTACAGAAAGTTCTTACCCAGACAAGTCTTGTGCAAAAGCTCAAATACAATGATGCCTCGCGTAAAGTAGCAGTACAACTAAATTACTATAAAGCTTAGAAGAAAAAGTGCAGAAAAAAATAATTTTTTAACTGTGATTGGCCAGCTTACTGTTCACCGACCAAGTCTTTTGTAATAAAAATTAATTAATTAATAAAATTAATTGTCGGCCGATGGACTGAAGCATCATTAGTTCCTGATGGCATTGTGAATTGCTGGTACAAGTTTGTCAAATGCCAGGGGAGCTGCATGAGCAAGCTGCTATTACAGCAACTCACTTCTCCTGCTGGCTGAGGTAAGTTAACCATAAAAGCAAAGAAAAAGGGTGAAAAAGTCACCTGTTGGGAAAGGTGTTATGTAAATGTTGCTCTGTAAGCACAAAGTGAACGAATATATACTTTAAACTAAAAGCAACCTCACATCTGCATTATCTGAATTATTAAAGTGCATTATTCGCAACTACTCTGTGTCGTGCTCCGAAGCAGCCAGCAATTTTACCTTGAGGCTTAAATAGATATTTCAACTCACCATTAGGTACTTCTTTCAAAAATGTTACGTATAATAAGTTTCAATTACAATTAATCACAGTTTGTCCTCATCCAACAACTAATAATAGCATGTCAGTCAAAATCACTTGAGTTGGATTCTGCTCTCTATAAAAGCTGTTGAGGTACCACAAGTCTATTTTGGTCATGTTTTTAACTACATGATTTTTTAAAATACTTTTAAAAGTGTATGTTTTATATAGTCTACTAATGCATTCAATTACATTCTATTATTGCTGTTCTTTTTGAATTTGACTCATTGTTAACAAACTATTTATTTAACAATAATATAACTGACTCTTTGATGAAGTAACTAAAAAATCTGAATGCTCCAACTTTCAAATCAGTTAAGTCCCCAAAAATATCTAATAGTTATGTCATGTGTACATTTTCTAACTTGTTTTATGTTTATTTGTATTATATGATTTAGGAAATATATAATTTAATATGTCATATTTTATTAGACTTTGATTTACTTTGTTTTGTATTAGAGGGTTTCAGGATGTTAAAGCCACATATGGCAGTAGAGCTGGTGCAGACAAAACTGCCCAATCTAAAGCTGCACACCCTTGTTGATGGAGATTGGGGTGTGTGAAGAAAATTCACGGGGATAATGTACGTACACCAAGAAGACTGTGATGGGGTTAGGAGTTAAAGAGACTATGGACACTATGGTTATAAGGCTGCATTGTGCTACCTTCTTTTAAAGTCTTGGAGAAATGTTGTTTTTATTTAAGTAATAACACAATAGATGGACCTAATGTGAACTAATTGTTCTGCAGATTACTGGCATATAAAAGAGTATATGTCTAATAATGCATTTGTGAAAATTTTACCAGCAACTCATCTTGCCTGAAGGGTGTCCTGAGTTGCCTCAAAAGCTTGCATATTGTAATCTTTTTAGTTATCCAATAAAAGGTTTCATTTTGCTTGACTTATCATTGCATCCATAATGGCTAACACTGTACAACACCCTACTACTGCCAGAAATTCTAAAAAGATTGCCCATTTTTTAAAATGATCATTTAGATTTTCTGCAGGGCTGAGTGTTAATTTTCCTGTAATGCTGCAAGTGACCCAGCCACCTGGAATTCACCAGATTCTGTCTTGGTAGCAGCTCTCATTTTCTACTAATTAGGTTTCTCAGCTTTGACATTGTACTTCATACTGTAACTCCTTATGCGTGTAAAGCCAACTCTCATTTCTTACTAGCTGATTGCAAAGGTGGAAGAGGAGGAGGGAAAGTGAGACGCAAGAAACAAAGAGTGCAAAGATAAGAGAGAAGCTTTTGTTACTCAGTGGTGAAATATATGAAAGCAGAAATAAAAAATGGATCTATTCTGAGACTGCAGGCTGGTCTTTTATATGTTTTCTATTAACAAGTGACGGTGTGATGAAACCAAAAATCTTTCTGACCCAGATAGTCAGATTCATACAGTTTCTTTTTTTGGGAAATTCATGGCTGTTTGAATCCTATTAAGTTCTTTTTTGCAGATTGCAGAAAGTCATTTAGATTGGCTCCTCGTAGTAGCATCAGCCTTTGTCTCTTTAGGTTTTACCTTTTCTGCTTGTACAGTCCTGTTATTTAGCCTTTGCTTTTCTTTAAAATTTTTGTTACCTTCATAGATACATACATTCTCAGACCAGCTTAATTCACTAAAGGGTTGTCAGGTCTAAAGATTATTCATGTAACATAGGATTTCAGGTAAGAAACAGCCTGGACAGGGCAACAGTCTAGTGTAGAGCATGCCCCTGCTCCCCCAACACACACACACACACACACACACACACACATATATTCATACGCGGCCAGTTAAGAGTCACCAACCTACTTACCATGAGAGAGAACCTGGAGCACAACCTGTGCATACACAAAGGGAATGCGCAAACTCTACACAGGCACGTAGGCGTGGATTTCAAGCACTTCACCAACATAACTCCTGTGCCACTCTCCATAAAGCATTATTTCTCTCTGTTATAAAAAAAATCTTGGGAAGAGAGAAGAGATGTGATATTCTCAGAGAGACACTTTCATGTCCCGCGAGACGAGACTTTGTGCCAAGAGATTTAACCACGCCCGTGGCCGGAAATAAAAGACAAAGAGTAGATGACAAAGTAGAACGTCGTAAAGAATTCAAAAACGTTGGCACAATACAAATGCAGAGCAGGTCAGAGATAATGGAAGTACAAAAATTTGAAAGTCTCAAAAAAAATTATATTAAAGATTGCATTAGCGCAAACAAACAGAAATTATTACTCGGTGAAGTAATGGAACAGATCTGGCAGAATTAAAAGTTTTGTTGTTTGGTGAAAGTGAAATCCACATACGCCAGCGGCAGAGACGTGAAGTTGCTGACGCGTAGTGCGGGGGGGGGGGGGGGGGAGGATGTGCTTAGTGAGCGAAGCGCCCTAGTATTTTTTAATTTTCTGAACTTATTTAGCCTACTGATTAGTCTAATGTGGTAGGGCATCCACATGTACAAAGAGACAATCAGTCATACCAGCCTAAATTACAGATGCAAGTAATGTGTGCCTTTGATATCTGAGAGGAAACTGGAGTAACACAGAGAACAAACATGTAGACATGATAAGACATACAAATCCCACACAGATGGGGAAATGGATTTGAATTCAGGACTATGGAACAGTGAAGCTGCACTATTAACCACTGTACCATTCTCCCATCAGTTGGAACATTATGAGAGTCAAGAATGACTTATACATTCAGTGTTGCATTACCTACTTAGTAAATTAAAACAGATGCTTCTCAAAATTAGTTTGTACCATTTCAATTTTTATTATTTTACTCACCATCAAACTTTCCCACTCCAGTTGAGTTCTGAGCCAGTTCTAGCTACAGCTTGTGTAGGGCAGGGATCAACTCAGAAAAGGGGCAAAGTCCTTCATGGGGCACTTTGGAGTTTGTGAGGAGAAAACCTGAATATGGCACAGAAATGGTGAAAATAAGCAGACAGCACACAGACAATGACAGAACCATAATTTATTGTATACCCAGGAGTCTGGAGCTGTGAGGCACCAACACTGTCCACCCTTTATGATTATGTCAGATGAAAAATGAAGTGGTTATGTTAGCCTAAATAATGGGTTGAAAAGGAAATTGAAAAGAATTACACTTTTTAAGAAAAGTCTAGAAGTTTACTTTAAACATTGACAGTTTAACAAATGAATTTTAAAAAAGTAACTGATTTCTTAACTTTACAACATTCTGTAATTTTATGTGAGTAATATCGTGCAGTCATTGTTCTTGAGTTATCTATGTTGAACTCCTCTCTTTTAGCAGTACCTTTTGTAAAGAGATGGATTGTCTTCCAGACCCAGGATGAACTGATTCCTCGCCCGGCAGAAAGACCCATGTAGTGGACAGAGGGCACTGATGGATAAATGTCCCCTCCCTGATGGATGATGCCCCCTTTCTCGGATGGGACAATGAAATGGATGGACAGGTGGAGGCAGTATACTCCTCTCACTGCTCTAGATGACAGCATCTCTTGGCTGGAACACCCATGCACACACCCGCAGGGCAACCTGGGAATTGTAGTCCCATTGGGCAGCTCTGCTGGGAGCTGGTAAGAATGGGTTTCCCTATCCTAAGGGGGTTTCCAGATTATTAAAGCCCATATTGTGATCCACTAGTAAAGACCAAGCTGCTTATACTTTATTAAACCTTTCTGTACCTTTAGTTTAGAGACAACAGCAGCTTGTCTTGAGGAAGATGTTCCATTTTTGGGCACATGGCTGTAACCAGAAAACATAACATATTATTCTGAAACCTACTTAATCCAATGCAGGGTCACAAGGGTTCACTATGGGTACAAGTCGTGTAACCACGCTTGTCACGATACTTGTCCATTTCAGAGCTCATTATCGCATACTCCTGCACTCACATGAGCAAATTTGGACTTTCCAGACAACCTGTCTACCACATGTTTTGGAATGTGAGAAAAAAATGGTATACTTAGAGAAAAAGACAGACATAGACTAGGAGAACAAGCAAACTCTACACAGATAACAACCCAATGACTCATTTAAACTCATGACTCTGTATGTATGGAACACTAGCGCCACGACTGGTTTCATTAATCATTGGTGGTGTTGAAATCCTTGTTACCACAGAAAAAAAAATACATTTGAATGTTCAGTACAGTTCTACAGTTCATATTTTTTCATGTTTTGATTCTATGTATATTGTACACTATTTTTCCTTTGTTGAATAAAAATGTTTCATTGGTGTTTTTGTATGTTTTTTTTCTTTTATTGCATTTTTTACCGATGTTTCCATACATTTTTTTAAACTAATTTAGTTATTTATAAATTTTCAATAAACCACAGTCTTCCTTGGCAATATTGGACACAAAGCAGAAACCAGCACTGCAGGTGACGCCTTTTCAGCTGTGATGATTGCACTATCATTCCATCCTATCATGTTTTAAGTATTATAGATTCATTTCTTATTTCAATCAAATTTTTGATCTAAATTCAATTACAGGTTGAAATAAATGCACAGCCTAAATGTACCTGCTTATATAGAGGCATGGATCTTAATCCAGATTAGTAAATACTAAAATCACTCTTGGTCAGGAGAGATAATTTTCTTTTCCTGTGATTGCCACAGGCAGTTTACCTTAATAGCTAAGGATTCAGGTTTGACGCCACACATCCTTCTTCTCCTCCTTTGTTTGACCTTGAGCTTGTCACTTAACATGGCCAAACTCCCCTTACAAGAGTATGTCGTTTGTGTTGATCTCTTCATGTAATCTGCTCTGAGATGTCTTCTGTCTTGAAAGGTGCTGTGCAAAGACTGATTGATTGAAGCCTCGTCATGCATACTGTATGTCAGAATTCTTTGTTCTAATGATCACTACGTGTGAGAAAAGCTGCTTTCATTTCTAGTTTTATAGTGTACATTGTACTTTATGGATTAGTCCTGGAGAGTATTAAGATATTTAACAGAAATCGAATTAAATTTTCCACTATGCTGGATTTGCAAAATAACCTGACTTTAGTTTAGGGATCTCAAACTCCAGTCCTGGAGGGCCGCAGTGGCTGCAGGGTTTCATTCTAACCCTTTTCTTAATTAGTGGCCTGTTTTTGTAGCTATTTAACTTTTGAATTAATTTAAATTGACTTGTTTTTTTGTTCCCTGGAATGTCTTCATCATTCTTCCAAATTGCTTCATTTCTTTTCTTAAACAGAAATGAAATGTGAAGTGAGTGAGCCAACAGAAGACTGTCTAAGTCAGGGTCTCAAACTCCAACCAATTTCACTCCAACCAGTTGCTTAATTAGGTGCCAAGTCTTGTTGTTAATTAAACCCATTGATCTCACTGTGCAGTAGCATACATTTTTAAAATTGTTGATTTTAACAGTGCTCTTAGAAAAGTAAAAAAAAATGTTTTGGGGACCTGAGCAAATCAATATTCTTGAGACCTCTTCCCTTTTTATTTTCAGATATTGTATGATGGTCACTGTTTGCGTCACATGTGTGTCACATTATTGTTTGGCTGCTAATTAAGGAAAAAGAAACGATTATTGGGTCTGAGTCTTTATGAGCAAGTCAAATAAAATTAATTCAAAAGAAGTTAATTAGCAGCAAAAACAGGTCACTAATTAAGAAAAGGGTTAGAATGATAACCTGCAGCCACTGAGGCCCTCCAGTAAAAACGCTGATAAAGAAGGCTTGAACTGGGAGAGGTTTTTGCCCGAGTTGAGCTCTAGCGGTGGGGGGTGGGGATAGGACAGCAGGCTGCTTGCTGCTTGTGCTGATTGATGCATTTACAAAACAAAAGACGCTGATGGAGAGGTGCAAAGGAATTTAAGGTGGCCTGGTATTACAAATTTTTTTGTAGTCTTCAGGGATTCTAGTGTTAAATTCTGTTCATATTGTATATGACATTTTAATTGTAAAATCTCTAACATCTGTTTGTTTATGATTAAAACATCTTATTACACAATAAACACAGTAGCAAATCTTAGTGATTTCACATTCCAGGACCTGCCTTGAAATTCACCATTTGTATGTGGTTTGTCTGTTCTCCATGCATCTGCATGTCTTTCCTTTGCAAAGTTTCCCCAAAGTTATGTACTTTCATATGTCTGACTCTTTTGCAATATTTTTGAGGTATTGACCTTGTAATGGAAAAATAAATTCAGAAAATGTGGGTCTGAATTTATGGATATTAACAAAAAATAAATTTCGACTTAAGGTGGGGGTAATCAGCTCCAGTCCTGGAGGTCTGTAGTGGCTACAGGTTTTCATTGCAACAAATTTTGTAATTAGAAGCCAGGCCTAGCAGATCATCAAACTTGTTATTTAATTATATGGCTTGTTATTGTTTTCATTCTTCCGAGACAAATCTTTATCACATTATAGATTTTTTTTGTTTTCTTAGAACATATGTTTTGTGGTTCAGAACAGATTTGTGCCTCTTGTTCCTTCCCATTCCTCTATTTTATTTAAAAATATTGTATTTAAATGGATACTTCATGATGCATGTGCACGGGTTTAAATGGTGGGTCATTTGTCATTTGCACCTCATTATCAACGGATGGCCAGTTACAAAAAGGGCAGCAATTAAAATTTTAATGCAGCTGTTTAATACTAAAATAGGCAATTAAGGGTTCTGAATTGTAACAAGCGAGTTAACTAAAACTAAGCTCAAAAAATCTACTGCTTTAATCGTAAGTAAGTGAGTTCTAATTACAGATTTGGTTAAAGCTTAAACCTGCAGCCATTACGGACCTCAAGGGCTTCCTGACCATATGAAATAAGCACTGAATTTAGGTTAGTTTTATTGGAAATGGTTAGTTTTGATATATTTAGGACCACCAACACCTGGAAATGTGTTTAAGCCACATTGGTCTGTACACTCCTAGTAGGTTTCTATTTAATTTGTTGGTAAGTACATTTCATTAGAGCTTTGTAAATTAGCAAGCCTTGATATCAATGAATTGTCAATGAAATATAACATCAATAAAATGTGCCTCAATACAAAGCAGTACCCGGACCCCGAAGGAGCTCCAGTCTTTTGGAGAACACATTCCCTTCTATAGGGTGAAGCTGACAATCAGCTTAACGTGCACCTTTATTCATTATTTAAAGGAAATGTATTGGGCCATGGGATGAACATACTATATAAACTTCATACAGACACTGACTAAGCTGAGATGTCAGCCAAGAGATCTTGAATGGTGAGACTATAGTTCAAACCACTGCAAATCATGTCATTCGGAGGAAAACATGACTTGCCAAAATGAATCGGAGAAGGAGGAAAAACTTCAGTTGCACATAGGCCTGAATGTAGAAAACCTTATATTTTTATAATCCTTTTATGAACAGGTATTTCATTAAAGTTACTTACAGGCTGTCCAAGATATCTTCAGTACTCACTATTGTTCTGTCATATGTCGATTTATACTTTCCTTACCCAATTTAATCAACTTTTCTTTGCACTTTCTTGTCTCTATTCAGCTCTGTTTTTATTGGTTTAGATTTCAGTCCAATCGTAACTGTCTTATTTCCCTAATAATTTGCTCAATTAGACATTTAAATAGTTTTTTTTAATGAACTTACTTCTGAAACAACACCAGCTTAATGATGATTAAATCCAATGCCTATTACGATTTTAATTGTACTCTTCCACAGTCGTTCTGGCGGCTTTTAAATGAGGTGCCTCAAACAATTACATTTATAGGTCATCTACACATTTCTTTGTCATCTGTTCTTTGTGCCCATGACCCTCCCCAGGAAGGGTAATGTAATAAATGGATGGTTAGGTTTTGTGTATATATGACAATGGCAATGAATTATATGGATATAACCTTTATATCGTATATGGTCAAAATGATAATGACACATAATAGTAATTCGTGGTGTCAAATTTTAAATTTATGTATTTCTATTGAGCTTATAAAGCTTCACTTTTAGACGGTGACATATGGTAACTTGCACATGTTGCTTGTGTGACTTTAGGTCTTGTCAAATATGTCAAACATACATTACATCATTAGTGGGCCTGTATTGTGATCCCAATCATTTCTGATGACAGCTCTTGCACCACTAAACTTCTAAGCCATGCTCCTGTTTCATAGTCATTTACTAATATCTTCCACTGGTATCCTTTTAACAGATTGATTTCCAGTGTGGTATGTTGCTTGCTCTTTACCTCTGCATGGCTATCATCCTCTTATCCTTGACCGTAACTGTCTAAAGTCAGTCATCAAATTGCTTTTGATAGTGACCTTGATTCATGATAGTTACGCAAGATTCCTGCTAAGTACCACAGACAATAATCGCTTACCTTGTTAAGTGGTTTAATAACTTCACCTTCCAGCTCGTGGTAGAGTTAGCTTCAAGGCCTTACAAATCAGTTACTCTACTCTACAATTGTCAGCAAGCTTTTATTTATCCTTATTACACCCACTTTGTCAAATCATTGCTGTTTTTATTCGTAGATTTTCCTTAAACCCAAGGTCTTGGGTAAAAACATCCATACAATAGCATAGATTTTCATTTTCCTACAATGTTATCTTTAAATATTATTGTGCTTTCTTCTTGAATTTATTGCATTCAGTATGTCTATGTTCCAAAGCAATGCCTCACTAGAAAACACATGGCCATCTGGTCCTAAAATGAAGTGGTTCATACAGAGCAAGCTAAATATTTCCATTTTGGAAATAATTTTGTTTTCAGTATGAAAAAATACTGACCCACAGTGAATGCATCACCAATCCAGCTTTCAAAATCAGTGCTCCTCAACCAAACACTGCTGTAAGGATGGCAAAGCAATGTTTAAATTTGAAAAAGAGTTGTGAGTATTTGACAGTCTCCTTGTTTGTTGGCACACATTTCCCTGTCGTTGTCATTCTTTCATTCTGTAGCGTGGAGAATGTGTAAATGTATCGATGAACCATTTTATTACTGAACAACTGTATGATTCTATATTTAGGTTTACCTCTTGTCATTCTTTGTCATTGAAATGCCTTCTGTGTTTTGCTGTTTTCTCAGGAGATGTTGCCGCTGGAGTTCTTTCTCACAGCATCACAGTTTGTAGCACTATAGATAAGTTTGCATAGGCATTTGTCTGTTTTTGTTGTGCAAAAATTCTGTTTTCTGTACTTGACACTCAGCAGATGGTGCTGCTGTTTTACTTCTTCCTATGAGTGATGTCGGGCAATGCACTTCATGTTCAGCAGATGTTGTTATTTTCCTTTCTGCCATGTCAGCCTCTTGAGCAGTTTGCTGTAAGAAAGATGCATATTCCTGTAACTTCACGGAAGTTGCAGCTATCCAAATTTTTTGCTTCACCAGCACACATCATGTCATAAGCATGCAATTAAGACATTTGCAGTGCACCATCTATTGGAATGTTTTTGTGATGCACTTAGTAATAAAATGCAATGCATTTGTCATTCCAACAGGTGGCGCATCACAATCATTAGCACTGCTAATAGGAATCCCATACCAAAAGGCATATAACAAAGACATAGCATTTAGACAGACTCATAGACATTTGTCCTTTTATGAACTTCAGAAGAGGCCATCCACCTAAAGCTAAGCATGTTTGGGCCCAGCTAGTACTTGGATGGGACACCATCTAGGAAATGCTTGGGTTGCTCCTGGAAGAGGTGTTGCTTGGGCCAGCAGGGGGCACTTACCCTGTTGTTTGAATATGGATCCCAATGCCGCAGTACTGAGATGGGGACACTGTGTAAAAATGGTGACATCCTTTGGGTGAGATGTAAAACTAAGGTCCTGACTCTCTGTGGTCTTTAAAGATCCCTGGGTATCCTTTGTAAAGAGTAGGGTGTATGTCGATGCTAAATTGCCCTTCAAGGCCTAGTCATACTAGCCCCCTTATCATCCCCTATCTCTGATTGGCTAACTATCTCTCTCACCCCTTCACGTCCTAACCGCTCATGTGCGGTGAGTGTACTGGTGAAAAAAACGAGTGCTGCTGCATCATCCGGGTGGATGCTACATATTAGTGATAGTAGAAGTGGGTCCCCACTAACTATGAAAAGCACTTTGAGTAGCAAGAAATGCACTATATAAAAGTAAAAAATTATTATTATTATTAAAGTGGATTCCCTGCACCTCTCCCCCTGCATACTTTCCTGATGTTATGCCTTCTGCATTCTCACAGAGTGTGTTTGCAGGTTGTGGACCATTGGGACATGTACAACCACCCTAACCCTGACACAGGCAGGCAGGACACAAATTGCCACACAGCAGACCTTTATTTACATGTATGGAAGCACTTTTTCCGCTCCCCGCAAGTCACAATGTTCACAAGACAAAGCACAGTCTTTTCCATCTTTTCCATCTTCTCCTTCTTTCCTTCTCTCTTTCTCTCCACCTCTACTACTCTCAGGCAAGCTTCGTCCACTTCCTCCCGACTCTGGCTCTTCGAATGGAGTGAGGCAGCGCCTTTTATTCTGCACCTGGGAGTGCTCCAGAGGGCTCATTAGTATTACCTGGAATCACTCCCAGGTGTGGTGGAAGTCCACTGAAGGGCTCTGCAGCTTCCCCTGGCGGCCCCCATGCAACCCAGTGGGGCTGTACCAATCTCCAAGTCCCGGCATGCCCTGCGATAGTTCGTGGTGCCACAGCTGCCAAGGAGGGCTGCCCTCTAGCGTCCCTGGGGAGGCAGTGCCTCGGAGATGCTCTCTCCCCTAGCCGGGTAGTGGCCGAGGCTGCCCGTCACAAGGTACAAATATGAGATTCACTTTACAGGAAGGTGGGTGGGAGAGGAAGTTAAATGCATTCTTTTGATAGACATTTCAAAACTCTAAAAAAAATATGTATTTTTTTTAAAGTGACATTTTATGAAAAGTTATTTTTGCCTAATTCACATTTGATGAGTTTCACGTTTGCGTTATTTATCCACAGCAGGCAAAAAGTATACAGAGGAAAATGGTGAGTCAGAGTTTTAACGTGCAACAAATGTGCCTTTTTTCTAAACTAAACTTTTAGGTAAATGAGCAAAACACCTATTACTTTATTAGGTCCACCTATCCAGTACTGAGGAGGACCACTTTTCCCCCAGAACAGCTAGAATTCTTTGAGGTGTATTGAACAAAGAACAGGAAACATGGCTTAGGCAGTTTGATCCATACTGACTCAAATAATGTAATTTCTACAGATTTTACAGCCATATGTTCATGCTATGAACTTCCTGCTCCATTTCACTTCAATTGTGCTCTCTTTGGGGACTGTACAGACCAAAGGGTAAACTGAGGTCACTATCTTTTCGTGGAATTAGCTTTAGAAAATGTGTGCATTTTGACTTATTATTCTGCTAGAAGCATTCATTTGAAAAAGGGGAGGCTGGGGCCATAAAGGAACACACACTTAGTCAGCAACAATGATTAGGTAATGTGGTGGTGTTCAAATGACATTTCATTTCTTATTAAGATACCAAGAAAACACACCATTCGTTACATGTCATTACTGTTTCAATCTGTAGAGCTGATGCATGGAGAAAAGGATCCATAGATTTGTGCTTTATGCCAACGTTTGACCCTACCACCTGCATGTTGTAATGGAAATCATACATTTTAGTCCAGGGGACATTTCTTAAGTCTTAATTTGTCCAGTTTTGATGATCATGTGCACAGTGTAGCCTCATATCTCAGTTCTTAGCTGACCTCAGTAAAACCTGGCATGATCTTCTGCCACTGTAATCTTTCCACTCTAACTTTCCATTGTGCATTCACAGACAACTGTCTGCACAACACAATTGTAAAAAATAAAAGCTTTTTGAGTATGTCTGGCCTGTCTGCTAACTTGAATGACTCTAGCCATTCTCCTTTCATTAAGTAAGTGTTTTCTGGTACAGTCTGGTCACTCACTGGATGTTTTTTGTTTACCTCGCTATTCCCAGTCCACTCTGCTGACTGTACTGCATGTTATTTCTGTAATGCTGGAAACAATTGTCTGGCACCAACAATCATACCACAGTCAAAACTGCTTAGATCACGTGTCTTCTCAATAGTAACGTATGGCTGAATACATTAAACCTCTTGACCATATCCGCATTCTATGTATACCGAGTTGCAGCCACATGATTGTCTGGAGGGCAAGACTATTTCACTTAATAAGGAGCTGTACATAATAAGGTGGCTTCACCTCACCATCGTAGAAAGAGCATCTTACCTCTTATCAATGTATTTAACAACATTGTATATGTACTAGGAACTGCAAAAACTAGTTAATGTGATAATAATCAAACCTGTAGTCCAATAGAAGGCACTCTGAGTAAGAGAATGGCTGATTTGTAAACCTGATGTAGCCTTTGTGCATCCTAAATATCTTTAAAAGAAGTGAAGCACCTGGCAGAGCACAACCTAACCTGTATAATGAAGTGTCAACAAAAGAAAACATTTTTACATTGTACAGCTTAATAAAGCTATGCGTGGCTGGCTAGATTGGTCAGATTCCCTTTTTATGGACAGGGTGTTATACTTGCAGATTTATTTACTTTTTGTTGCAAGAAGAAAGCGAGGTTTGACCTTTAAGGTACATAAACTTTCTTATTCCATGTTATTAAATGGAGAGCAAATAGCTGGAAACAAGAAGAATTTTGAATTTTACCGCACCTAGTGTTTTATAAATGAACTCATACATGATAGCAGTCATAAAATATCCTCCATTATTTAATAAATTACTCAGCAAGCAGATTTGCTTGAAGTAACATTTAAAGTTTTTCAGATCTCTTAATTGTAAAAGTGATATACTGTATATTCATGCCTTGTAAAAAGACTGGCTTGTTGATAGATATATTTGACCATAAGGAAAAGTTTGTTTGTTCATTTTTATGTTATCATCAGTGGTTATTGAAGCAGAATTTTTTAAGACGGGATACCTTTCCTGACGTCAACCTCCTTTTGTCACAATGTAAGCATATCATGCTAAAGGCAGAGAATCTCTGAATAAGATGCACCAAATGGGGTTGAAGGGGATGAGATCCCGAAGAGGCTAAAAATGACATGATTGGAGGTGGTGTCAGGTGATATGAAAAGAATGGATCTCAAGCCCAGAATAGCAAAGACTGGAAAAAAAGGATGTGGGGGCCAACTGGCTAATATGAATAAACCTGGACAATGCAGTTAAACAGTAACTTTATTTACAAATGTAGGAGAGGAACATTATAACCTTACGTCATATTCATTCTCAATTTCTGAGAAAGAATGTACAGGAGTCGAAGATTTGAGGTGGAAAGCAGGTATGACTTGCACATTTACTTCTGATTTTTTAAGCATTTTATTAGGCTCTACAGGTTGTGGAAAGATCAGCCTCAACCCAGACAGACACCGACTCACAATGTCCTTAAGGCACACACTTTAATTTTCTGATTCTTTTGTACACACAAGTGCACCAACCACCAACAATGCTCACAATCCTTTATGTAACTCTTTTCTTTCTCTTCTGCCGCCTTCACTCCTCTCCCACAAGCTCTGTCCTCTGCCTCCTGACTCCGGCTCTCCAAATGGCGTGAGGCGGCCCCTTTTATGGCACACCCGGATGTGCTCCAAGTGCTCTCTGAGATCTTCTTTCAGCACTTCCTGTTGTGGCGGAAGTGCTGCGTGGACACCCGGAAGCACTCCAGGTGTGGCCGGTTCCTCTTCCGGCAGCACTTCCTGGTGTGACAGAAGTGCTGCTCTCCATTGCTTTGGGATAGTCCAGGTGCCCCCTGGCGGTAGCCATGGACCCCAACAGGGTTGAACTTCCAAGCTCCAAATCCGTGGCCCTGATGTAATCCAGGGGAGCTGCCCTCTTGCCTCCCATGGAAGATATTGCCTCTGTCCCGGTCCTTCCCTTCTCCAGGCGTCCCAGTGGGACAAGGTCCCTGGTCGTCTGCCACACGGTGTTGGTGTTAAAAGATAGAAGATAGTGAGGGCCCCAATCAAGTTATGCTTTTTGAAAGGTGGACTTAAAGAATAAGAGCGATTAAATTTATTTAGGGTTTGTAGAATATATTAAAGTTCTTTGTGCAAATGTCATCCTTCTGGGTCAATATTCTTGAATATCAGCATAATGGTTCCTTTTTTTTGTGACTACACATTTGTAGTGTCTGAATGTTTTTTTACAGAAAGCAGAGTTTGAAAGCCTTGATATGGGAATGTTAATAAACTTCATTGTTTCTGTTTGATGCAGGCCTCTCCCTAAGTTTGTCTTTGAGTCTCTGTCAATGTTAGTGCCTGAAAATCATATTTTCTCTTTAGCACTTTCTGTCCACTATGTGCTTGCTTTTGTTATGTTCCGAGCTAAATCATTTGTACCAAATGTACTAAAGTAGACTCGACTCTGCTCTGAGCTCTTCCTGTCAATATACTCCTAATATATCACTACCTTTGTGACTTTGCACATTGTCTCCATGTCTGAGTGGGCTCTTCACCTACTATGGCTTTAATATCACATTTCAAAGATGTCTTTCTTAAGCTAATTAATAACTCTAATGTTCTCTGGGAACATGGTTTGTGTTTGAGAATATGCCCTTTTGGTGGACTGGCATACCTTCCAGGGTTGGTTGCTGCTATGATCCAGTGCTGCCAGGATAGGCTATGGCACATGACACCACTCAACTTGAATTATGTGGATTTTGTAAATGGATGGATGGATTGATTGTTGTATTTTTATTTCAACCTCTGTTCTTGTGTGCTTTCTAAACTGTTTTGTAGTGGGGGCTCTGACACAGGCACTTAATAACAGGCACTTAATAAAATGTATTTGAATTGATTGAAAAAAATAGGGAGACTTTACGTGCAAGAGCCTGGGAAATGAAGTTTATTTTTGTACTTTGCAGTATGCACCCATCATGATGGAGCCATTCTGCAAATGTCACTTGTAGGAAATGCATGAAAAACAATACAGTCTTTCCCCACTTTTCTTGGGCATAGGGGGAGAGGTGTACATATTGGTGTTCACTTCTGGTGAGCTTGGATATTATTGTCAGCTTCTTGGATGACCATGTGCTGGCGATGCTGAAGTGAACACTTGTACACTATTCTTCCACTAACATGAATGGTGTGAGGCATTATCGCTGTGATGTTGCTGGCAAGAGTTACCGTGAGTATTAATCTGCACAGAGCTATTTAGACTCACGTATGCCTCAAGGAGCACAACATAAGATCAGCATTGTTACAAACAAGGATCATTTCCTATAAATGGACTGCCCGAGTTTTTATATCTAGTAATTTTAAGAATGTGGATCGTCCCATGGTTGTATTATTAGTATGAAATCACTCAATATTGATTTTATTGCCCTGTGGATATGCGTGTTCTTAATGTTTCCTATTATTTCAGAACAAATCTACTGCCAAGTAATCTGTGTAGCAAATAAACTCAGCAATTTCAGGGTAGCAAGTCTTGCTATATATGCTAAATGATGGCATTATATTGCCGGGTACTGTATGGCAGGCGCCTGCTTAACAAAAACCTTTTACTGGAATTGATGCTGAGAGGACCTTTTTTTTCTTTCACCGAGCTACTTTAAAATTGAACAGATTGAAGATTCTTTTAGGAAAGGCATAAATTACTGATTCTGAGAGCTGAAGGCTGTTAATAGTAATTTAAAGACACAGTACAAGTGAGAATGAAAACTTGTATAAATTTGAGTGGATCCATTACAGGATGTTTGTGGAGAACAATGAAAAATACCAGATGAATATTCTCTGACTTGCATCAGCACTGATTCCATAAAGAAACATTAAAAATAATCTACTTTAAAACAGAAACTAATTGAAAGGCTGACCATTGCATCAGTAAAAGATAAGCAGATTATCAAAACAACTGTGAGAATGTGTACAAGTATCCATTTCAGTTTACTGAAAGTAATTTGCCATACCACTATGCCATTATTCTACAAAAAGCAATCACGTTTCTCCTCCTCTGAGCCTTACTTCATGAAGGTAAGCTATCTGAGTTCCCAGTTCAAGCTCCTTCTCACCTCCAAACCTTTTCACAATAATAAACTGGCCTCCTCCTCCTATTTATTATCTTCCTTTTCTTTTCTCAAACAACTTATCAATATGGGCTTACCTTAAATATATACGTAATTAGTAGAAAAGTAAAGTCTTTGTATGTAATATAGTATTGTAAGTTTCCAAAGATGAGTACGATAATGAAGTCAGGTTGCTGGGAGGGCAGAAGAAAACCTCCAGTTAAGCTCGGGAGAAATCTGAAGGGGTTCCAAGGCCAAAAGACCACCCATTACCAAATACACTTTCTACCTAATATAAATGTGATTCCTCATTGTTACCAGGCTTCATCCCAGACAATTCGATGTAATGGGTCCCATGGACAGCTGGGGCGTCCACCTTCATCTGAGCATCACAGGAGGCTACACAGTGCCTTGATCAGGTGGTGGTTTTGCAAAACCAACACAAAAAAAATTGGATACGAAAGCATACATTAGTAAACATTGTTAAAATAATCCACATTGTTAGCCTGGCTTATTTCTGTTGATAAAGTATAACAGATATTTTGATGCATGACAGCAAAAGGCCACATCACCACATTTCTTTTATGTTTAGCTCTTGAAATGGTAAGTAGAGCACTATTAGAAAATACAGTATAAGGAAACAACTTATAATGTAGAGGAACAGGCATTCCATATTATAGGAAGAAAAAGATTATGTCAAGATTTATATATCATTAGTATTATTTTAAAGTCAGTTCTGAAGGACACAGGACACCAGTGTAGCAATGATAAAACTCGTGAGATGTGCTCAAAGTTTCATTTTCTAGTTAAGATTCTAGTTGCTGCATTGTAAAGTAATTGCAACTGACTGATGTCTTTCTTAGGTAGTCCTGTTAGGAGTGCATTACAGTAATCTAGTCAACTAAAAGCAAAAGTGTGAATTAGTAGTCTCAGCATCTTGCAGTATTATAAGAGGTCTAACTGTAGCTATGTTCCTTAAATGGAAAAATGCAGTCCCAGTAATCTGGTTAATGTACAATTTAAAGTTTAGATTAGAGTCTATGATTTCACCTAAATTCTTTACCTCTGCCTTGACTTTTATTTCACTATTTTGTGTTATTTTCATTATTTATGTTCCAAGACCATCATTATTTCAATTTTTTCCTGCCACTATGATTTCTGTTTTTTCCTTATTTATCTTGAGAAAGTTGCTACACCTCCATTCAGAAATACTAGTAAGACATTGGATCAGGCTAGAGGCTAGAGGTTCAGGTTTATCAGGTACTATAGATAAGTAAAGCTGTGTGTCATCTGCATAACTGTGGTAGTTTACCTTTAGTTTCGAATCTGGCCTAATAGAAGCATGTAGATTGAAAAAATCAGCCGTCCCAGACTAGAAACTTGTGGACAACCGCATACAGTATCATATACTGTATATATATATAGACATATATATATAGTCTTTAGACAATCCAGGAGGACCCCAGTATGTCAATTACGCTATCAATTAGCACATTGGAGACTTCTTTGAAAAAATCTGTAGGGACTGGGTCAAGGACACAAGTCAAACATTTTAGTTGAGAAATTATTTTTTTTTTGTGTTCAGGTAAACCTATTTGAGTGAGGGAATTTAATTTGCTAAAAAGAGCATGCTGAGGTTCAACAGGATTAACTTTGGAGGGATGTATTACTTTACATCTAATATTATTTTTAAAATCCTGCACAAGCCTCTTAAATTTCTCTAGAAGTTTTCAGGTGGCATTCTGTTGATTGAGCTAGGTTTAGAAGACGATCAATAGTTGTAAATAAACTTCTTCAGTTTTCAGCATTATCATTTATAATTTTAAAGTAATAGAACGGCCTCTCAAGGCGGACTCTTGTTTATATTCAGTTTTATGTGTCTTCAGTATTTCATCGTGGGTGGTTAATTTAGTTTTCCTCCATTTACGCTGAGCTCTTCAGCACTTTTTTTTTAAGTTCAGACACTCTAGGAGTCTTCCAAGGTATATTAGTGCTGGAATATTTCTAACAGTTTTTTTCAAGGGCTACTATATCAGCTGCAGCTCTCAATTTAGCATTTCATTTTTTACCTTACTGGTTAAATTGCTAGCAGTATGAGGGCAAGCACTAAATTTGGACTGATTATATAGAATATTAGCAAGCCTAGAGGCTGCTGATGCTAAAAAATATTTTTTTTAACAGTACACTTCTCTTTAGGGCGGCACGGTGGCGCAGTGGTAGCGCTGCTCCCTCGCAGTTAGGAGACCCAGGTTCACTTCCCGGGTCCTCCCTGCGTGGAGTTTCCATGTTCTCCCCGTGTCTGCGTGGGTTTCCTCCATGCGCTCCGGTTTCCTCCTACAGTCCAAAGACATGCAGGTTAGGTGGATTGGCGATTCTAAATTGGCTCTAGTGTGTGCTTGGTGTGTTTGTGTGTGTCCTGCGGTGGGTTGGCACCCTGCCCGGGATTGGTTCCTGCCTTTTGCCCTGTGTTGGCTGGGATTGGCTCCAGCAGACCCCCGTGACCCTGTGTTCGGATTCAGCGGGTTGGAAAATGGATGGATGGATGGACACTTCTCTTTAGCTCAGATTACCGGTATTTCTACTTCAAATAAAATGCAGAAATGGTTAGATATACCAATATTCATTACCTGCCTCATGTCAACCTTTAATCCGTTTGAATGAAGTCCAGAATGTGCCCTTCCTTATATGTAGGCCTGCTGACGTGCTGACTAAGATTAAAAGAGTGTAATGAGTTAATAAATTCTTTTGTTTTATGGTCACACTGGTTATCCATATGAAAATTGAAATTGCCTGCAATTAAGATCCTGTCATAATTAGTTTTTATTATAGATACAAATCATAAAATTCCTTGATTATATTTTGGAGGTCTATAAATGGTCAATACAAGAGACTGTGACATTCCAATAACAGTGGTGAAATACTTGAAAGATGTGAAAGTACTAAAACTTGCATCTTTACAATTTAAAATGCTTGAGGTTTAAATGTGTTACTGGTTACCGATCTAATATTTGCATTTAAGGTGTCAAAAGAGCACATCTGAATCAGAGTGTTACGACAGCTTGAAACGATAATTAAGTTATTTATATTTATGCCACTTTGTCCAGACCTTTTAGTTACACCATGGTCTGTTATCATAGTGCTAATATAGTGCATATCTATAGGTGGACCCACTGCAGAATTATCACATCTTAACATTGGTTTATAGTTAACATTAGGACTATAGGTGCACAGTCAAGAATGGCAAATTATTTTAGAGGTATTGTTGGAGAGGACTCAAGCGCACCACCTATTTGGATGCAGACCATTATTACTAAGGAAAAGCGGTTTCTCATTTAGAAGAGATCCTAGTTGTCTCTGAAGCCAGTATTTTAACCATCACAGAAGGTTGTCATCCTGTTGTTTAGGCCCAAGAATTGACTGTAGGCATCATTCAGTGTATGCAGAATGGAAAGTGTACCTGACACAATGATTCTTGCAGCCGTGGTCCTTTTCTTTTTGGCCTGAGTAAGGGATGCAAAGTCTCTCTTCAGGAGTTACGATTATCTATGTTAAATGTCGTTGGGGCTGTTGTGGAATACAGTTGTCCCAGTAGTCCTGCCCTTGTACTTCTTAAGGACGGTCAGGACTGTTCTTTCCACATCTTTAACTTGTGCTTCTAAAAAACAAGACAGAAATTTTACTGTTTATTAACTGAAAATTCATGTGGTGTGCAACAAAGTCTCCCATAACAACCTTGTCACCACTGCCTGCAGGCACATCTCAGGAGTGGAGATGGTCAAAGTGGTTGTGAGTAGTGATGACTTCTTAAGAAACTGTCCTGGGGCCTCATGCATAACGCTGTGCATAGAATTCACAACATGGCATAAGGACAAAAGTTGAAATGTGCGTATGCACAATAAAATCAAGATGCATAAATCTGTGTGTCTCCTCCCAGAATTACGCCTCTTTGAATATGCAAATCAATATAAATAGCCCTTAAGCTCAGTGTTCTGTGAAAAGACAATCACAAAAGCATGGGGAGATATAGAAGAATTTCAGCGAATACCAAGTGGAGGCAAGGAAAAACGTACCATTTGTTGGTTTAAATAGTGGTATAAACAACAAAAGAAATTTGATCGAGTGTCGAAGAAACTCGAAAGCTCAAGTTCACAAAGTCACACAGTGCCCAAGATAAAAAAGAAGTTGTCAGATATCAAAGTCGCCATGAAAAGGCGGATTGTAGCCCACTGTCTGAGTGTCATATGAAAGCTTATTAGGGTACAGAGAAAAGAAAAAAAATAGGGACACAGTGAGAAAAACTTTAATCTCGAAATTTCCACTTTAATCACGTAGTTTATTTTGTCATTAAAGTGCAATATCATAAACTTCATCTTTAAATCGTTTATTTTTCTAGTTTATCAAATATTATTGTAACTAAAGTAGCACGTTAAATGCTTTGTTTTGTATGTGTTCTTCTATGTGCTCTATGTGTGTGAATCACTACGTGCTTCTTAAACGGGCTTTCTCTTCCTCCGACTGGACACAGAATCCATTACATTCATGATATTACAGCTCTCTGAATAATTAAAATACTGAGGTGTATACTTGATATCATTTTCATGATGATAGGAGTTAAAGCATGTATTAAACATGGTGGTGCAGTGATAGTGACGAGCTGGCGCCTCGTCCAGAGATTGTTCCTGCCTCCCGCAAGATACTTGCTGCGCCATGCGCAACCTTAGTTGAAATAATTTATTGTAGCAGTACTGTCTCTTTCAAACGTACTAACCTCCAATTCCTGTCCTTACTTTTCTTTCTCCAAATACCCAATCGCCACACAATCAGCTCTGTAATAGACGTTAAGCCATCTGTAAGCTGAGATCTCCAATTCTTCAAAACTTTTAAGGAACATTGAAATGTCTTCGTAGTACATGTTTAATTATTCTATCCATCTATCCTTCTAGTGTCGCGCCAGCCCCAGCAAGAATACAGCCCTACGACACTGTGTCCTCACATGTTTAATTATTAACAATATAGATTATTTAAATGATGTTAACATTTTATCTGTATAATGTAATAAACATATTTTGCAGCATTTCATCTTAAAAATGATATCGTCATCATATGTAAATACACGCTTTATAAAATGGGTCAGATTATGCAGTATTATAACTGTATCACAAGTTTTACAGTGAGGTAATTGTACTAATAAGTACAATGAAACTGTTTCTAAACCACGATATCCCTACAGGAAAGGCTCTGAAGCGTTTGCCATATGAAAGCAGTTCAATAGACAGTGCGCATGGCTAAAGCAGCGTGTGCTTGATGCTGTATACCGATAATTCTCTTTTCGATCAGCTGCTGTAGAACTGTGATTCCACACTCAGATACAGTGGGATAAATAGTCTTTAGTGGTGCATTTTGAGGAACAACGCTAAAGCAGCTATGGTATTTGGAATAGTTTGGTCATTCCGTGGACCATTATATTGTTACAGGTTAATTACAATCAGATGCCTTAAACTAATAAACAGAATGTGGTTAATTTCAGTGTATTTGTAAAGCTGTGTCAGGGATGTGCATCTAAAAAAGAAAGGGAAACCGCACTTGAACAAAAGCACTGCTTTGACGCTGGGTGCCGCCAGTTTGCAAAGCCGAGGGGAGAACTTGCGTAAGCCATGCATTTAGCTGGCACGAAAATGTGCGTGGCTTTACGCCAAGTTTAGGTTTTATACATCGCGATTTGAGCGTGAAAACGGGAGTACGCAACATTTTTGTGCGTACGCACCATTTATACATGAGGCCCTTGGTCTTGAATCCCCTGGTGTGCATTAGCAGCACTGCTAATTGTGGAAACATCTTAATGCCTTTCTTAATCACATCTTGGTTAATTTTATATAATAGAATCTATTTAGGACATGACGGCCATTCAAACATATGGTTTTACTTTTCTCAAACTTTTTGCTTAAGTAGATTCCTGGAGATATCATATTGAATTTTTCTAAGAAGTCATTGCCTATATGAACATTATTTCCAAAATGGCCATCCCTTGACACAATAGATTCATAGATATTTGGAAAAATAGCCCCAATTAAATGTGCTCCTTGAAACATTTGCTGTGATTTCCTGCATAAAGGCAAAGTTATTTCTTTGAAAATATTTATAGTAGTAGCATTAATGCTTTTTATACAATGCTTTTTATATAAGTATTCAACTATGTATTGTATTCTCAAATTTTAATTTCTCAAATGCCACATGACTTGAGTCTGTAGATTATCTGACTATTACAGCCATGCCTCAATGTGTATGTCTGGAAATCAGCTAAGAAGGCACAAAGACATATTCCAAAAAAACTATTCCCGTTATTTCTTACTGTGAAAAATCTCCATTCTTTCGTAATCTAACACAAATTTATTCAGAAATTACTCAAAAATATCTTGAATAGTATTAACTGCTGTCTAAGATTGAAAACAGACCAGTGCACATCAAATAAGACAACACCTGATGTAAAAATAATTATGGGAAATGTGTGTAAGCAACTGAAATTTTATATGTTGGAGTGCTGTGTACCATAGTATTGGTGATTGCACAGAAAAAAAATGAAAAGGTAATAAAAAATTCAAATGACCAATTTTGATGTCAGGTGAATGTGTGGTAAGAATAGGTGAAGAGATGAGAGGAGAGGGAGCTGGTGAATGAAATTTATGGAGGTAGAAGAGCATGAAGAAAAAGAATTGGAATGAGGTGGATTGCATTCATCTTGATCCATTTCTTCTACATTCTTCTTGAAACGTTTTTGGCACAAGCACAGAAGAAATGATGAGCACAAGAGGAAAAAGAAAACACTGAAAATTACAATGGTGTTTTTTCCTATCACACTCAGTGTTGGGAACAGCAAAGCACTGTTTACAGGTGGTTAAAAATGGCTCATGTGCTGAACTTTGTTTCTATATACAGTATATAGACTTAACGTACGTAATGTTTGGGTAAATCTGGGAAACTGATCTTAAAATTTAATATAGGTTATACATTTTTAACATTCAGATAACTTCATATTTCAGTTTTCAATTTTGAGTAGTCTTGAGTTGCCTTATGGGTGTTTTATCTGAGGTGCTCAAATGCTTAATCTGGTAATTTTATGACTAGTATTGATAAGAACATTAGAAACTACTGTATTTATTTTGTGTTACATTTTGTATATAACAGTATTATTTATGGTACTTTTGTAAAATGATTTGCTTTAAGTTATTTATAATCACTATAAAAATATGCATGTGTTTGGGGATCCTAATTCGGTTTCCATGGAACTTAAATTATTTGCTTAAGAAAAACAAATACTTATTAATTTGCATTTTGTTTGCATTGCTTAAATATAAATTGGTACTTCTGGCTATTGCAAAAAAATGTGTCTTAGTGAACAGTAAACTAAAAAAATCATTTTGCCTGAGAAAAACATCATTTACTTTAAATTATGACTGTGTTATTTATCTGCTGGGGCCTGAGTCTCTTTCGGTGGTCTAGTAGACGTAATGAAGAAGCGAGACCTGGATGGGATGGTAGTCCATTGCAATGCACGCAGCACACAAAGACTGATACTTAGTCATACAGACTAAGTCAACCACACCCTTAGCACCTCCTTTCTATTGCAGTTGTTTGACAACTTAATTAATCAGACAACCAGGAGAATAGGAGGCTGGGGAATCACAGTGTATTGTGCAGGTGATTTTACAGTTAGATATTACTTGCATCTCCCATGTAGTTTGGAATTTGAGTGTAGCTTCAATCAGTAGGAAAAGTGATGGTCCAAAAATTTAGTAAATGTAAGTACATTCTGTTTTGACTTGCTGATTACTTGAAAACTAGTTATTTTGTAAATGACAAACTAAACACTTTATTCATCCTTCCTAAAGCTTTTGGGAAAAGTTCAGGTCTGTTTTTATTTGAATGCTTATTAAACTTGATTACTTTCATCTAAAGCATTATGTTAGATATTCTATAAGTGCGAATAAATACTAATTGCTGATATTTCATGATGTTCCTGTAATGTTGTCACTTGGTTTCTTAAAAGATTTTGTTTTTGGATGTTTGACAACACACTCTTTGAATGTGATTATTTTTTTATTAAAATTGTACAGAAAGCTTTATATGCAATTGTTTTTCATAGCAGAGCAAAATCTTTCTGTTACATTATCTGCATTTATTTTAAGAATAATGTCCAGTTTCTTATGATCATGAAGTCAATACAGCAGGACATAAATGATTGCGAACACCGAAATTAAAAAAAAAACACTTAGTGACAAGAACCAGAAGGTAGCTGATACAAAAACTCTCCATAATAGTCTGGAACATTCCACCAGATAATATCTTTTGTTGTAAAATACTGAGCTCTGTAAGAATGTCTCATCATGTTAAATCCCTGATTGATGCAGCTGTGCTTGAAACCATTGCATAATATGATTACAAAATCTCATAAAATACTCAGTGGAAAGTCTGTTTCTCTGTATTTTATAACATTGCAGTTAAAATGGGAAAAAATCCCTGCCATCTGTCATGTTCACAGGTTGGGGTATTTTGAGTTTAGTCAATTGTGCTAATTAACTTTGAACACTTTAATTGTACCTCAAATTCCTTTTAGTTGTGTATACTCAGGCGTGATTAAGCAAATACAAATTAATCTGATTATTTTTAGGGATCTTTTTTTCCTAGTAAACATCAGAGTGTTTTACTCGTAATGCTGTAAACCGAACCAGTTTTACTTTTGGATTGCAAAGTGGATTATGAGAGTTGTGACCAGACTGAAGTTTAATCAGAAAAATATAATCGGGCTTAACATAGTATAGATGATTAATTGGAAGGAGCTCTAGATATGTTGGCACTATTATAGATTTAAATTTATCAAGTAAACCTCAGAATCAAAGAGGCAGTTTAATATTAGGAAAAATAGATATAATGTTCTGCAGTGGGCTGGCACCCTGCCCATGGTTTGTTTCCTGCCTTGCGCCCTGTGTTGGCTGGGATTGGATCCAGCAGACCCCTGTGACCCAGTAGTTAGGATTTAGCAGGTTGGATAATGGATGGATGGATATAATGTTTAACACATAACTGGATGGGGAGTAGACCTAATGATTGATTTCACTTAGTTTTATTCTGGAAAGCATGCATTATACATTGACTTAAAATGACAGTACTGTATAAGCTGATGATGATCATGATGCAGTCTATGGCATCCTCGGAAATTAAGTCTAGTGTGTAGTGTCAAAGTCAATTTTAATGAGGGCCAAAAATAACACTTTACATACCAGGTGGGGCCAGAATATATCCACAAACAACTACTACTTACAAACACGACACACAGGTACCCATCTGCTCATCACAATCGTATACTCTTGCATCTCTTTAAACAGTTATCTCTCTTTATCAGTTTGAGTTAGGAAAATCACCAGTGACAATGTGACATAAATCAGCATTGATTGATAAAATAATATCAGACACTAAAGTTGAATGAGATTGAGAATATATAGCAAAAGCAAAGTACATGCATTTATACCTGCATTAACATCCGTCATGATCGGAATGGCACTTAACCAAATCATAAAATGGGTGTAAACACGCTGTTGACAGATTACACAGACCAAATTCAGAGTTGGTCAAAAAAAAAATGGAGCCCAGATTTAACTCAAGCACAAATGTAAATGTGTTTTCTATGTACATCCAGCAATCAAGTATGTGGATAAAACAAGAGATTCACCACAGTCACCTTATCCAGGGCATATCAGCAGAGCAGCCATCTTGGAGCGGTCGACTTCTCATTTTAAAGGCGTGCAAAGTGCATCAGTTTTACCAGTAACTTTGACAGAATGCCTCAAAACTGCTCAGTCTGTACATGCAAGGAGAAGAGAATCCTGCAGACAATACAGGAAAGGATCACTTTTCTCAACTGAGAGATTGTTAATGTGTGCTTTCATTTTATTACTAGTTTGTATTTTCTTTTACCAGTATTACCTAGTTAGCTCTGTCAGACTAAAAATAGGGGCAAAACAACAATCTATTGATATTTTGATTTGGATATTAAGCACTATAATCTGGTTGCCAACAGATTCCGAAGCAGTCTGTTGTATTTGTGCTCCTCCTATTGTATTTGAAGGTGGGCTTCAGGTCCATGCAACTCGCACCTCTTTTTGATGCAGGCTAAACAGAGGAGGTGCCCCTCTTTCTATCTGCCTATGTTAGTAGCTTTGGTGTGGTGCACTGTGCTGTGCAGATAAACATGAGCAGAGATGGAAAGTACATTTTAATGACAGGTGTAAATGTAAATCTATATATATACAGTAAAGGCGAAAACGCACTGATTCATCACTAGATCTCATAAAACCCAAGTCCTAGAATTTAGAAATTTGCCATGGAGGTTTGTTTTAGGGTCTAGGTGAGAGAAAAGAATGGATTTTGCGAAACTCCTATCATAAGGGAGTGAAACTATCTCTTCAATATTAAAATGTTTTCAATCTCAAAAAATTGTTATTTTTTCTCAGAAATGCCAAAATAAGTCTGTTGTACTTTGATAAATACTATTTTATGCAATTTTTAAAAATATTTTATTTTTATACAGGGAGGTCAAAAAATGGGACACGTGCCAATTTTTGGGTTTTCTTGCAAAATTTTAGCAAAATATTTCTGAATTTCACATAAGAAACTTAGGCATACTGTTATCAAAAATTCAATTCACAGTAGGACATCACTGCACCACACAGCATTCAACACGTCAAAACATTCTTCCAGATAAAGTCTGACGATCCTTTACTGTTACAGTACATGATGTTGCCGGTTTGTGTAAATTGAACTATTTAAAATACACTAATATTTTCGCATGACATTGCTGGTCAGTATATGGCCTGAAAATAAAAATACTGAGGCTTAAAAAAATATTAGAGTGCTTTTAGTGGGTGACTTGAAAGCACAAGTGTTTTCAGATCTATTGTTGAAATTAAGAGACGGTAAAATAGAGGAGAAAGAAGGAAAAATTAAGATCTCAGACAATTTATGTACTTTAATAGACGACATCCTGATATATCCTGAAAACATATCCTTCTAAACCTGTATCTTGGATAAGGGAACAAGCTGTATTAACTCTTAAAAATGACAAAGCTACAGAAATCAATAACTGTCTTTTAGCAAAGGTACATACCCACAAGATGACATTTGATTCAACTGACTCAGTAGTAAGAGGTTGAAGAGGTTGTACACTATCCACTATCCAGCATATGCTCAATCCTCCAGAAATTCCTCCATACAAACTTATTTTGAAAATAGGAGCACAAGTTATGATATTGAGAAACTTAAATTCTCCTAAACTTTGCAGTGGCACAAGACTGTAAATAAAAGCTTTACACAAAAATTTAATTGAAGCATGTATCTTTACTGGCTCTGGTCAGGGAGAAACTGTCTTTATACCACATATGGTAATCCTCTTATACCATCTGACGTCCCTTTTCAATTCAAACACCTGCAATTTCCAATTAAAGGGTGTTTTGCAACGACTTTCAATAAAGAACAAGGTCAGTCTCTAAAAGAGGCGGGAGAAGATTTAAGGGATGATTGTTTTTCTCATGGTGTGATCCAGAGTGAGTTCATCTTGTTCCCTATTCATTCTGAACCCTGGGGGTGCCACATCTAACACTGTATATGGAGAAGTATTGTAGTTCCTTGCTCAACATATTTGCTCCCTTTGTGTGATTTTCGTATTCAGTACAGACTTGGTATATAATCAAAAACTGAAATAAAATTGCGTCTATATGTTTATATCAGCCAATTTATTAAAAGAGGTCTTTGCGAGCAAAACTTTGGGTATTAGCTAGTTATATATAAATACTGGCTGTATATGAAATACATGTTAAAGGGGGTCTTGAAGAAGACTAATGGTCAGTTTTGGGCCATATATAACATATTTTGAATATTGATGATGTGGGGTGATTTTAAATTGATCCAAGGTTAGAATCTTTGAGTTTGACACCACTGATCTAGTGGAATTATGGGGGCTAAAAAGTTGCATTAAGGCCAAAGTATGCATAATAAAATAATAGGTTTTAAAAACACTACACTTTAAAAATATTTGAGTTGGTTGTGGTTAATTATTATTAAGGTCAATTCATTTCCACAGTTAATGCCTCCTATTCTTTTCCTTATGGGGAAGGCCACTTTTGCCAGAGAGGAGTGAAAGAGGTGATTGACAGAATAACACAGACACAGTCTAAAAACTAAAGTGCTTTCTGAATTGTGTCCAAATATTGAGTGACTGAAGGCTCATGAGATTAGTACTGTACTGAGAATGTGAAAGAAACAAAGAAGAGCAGAGGAGGCCACAGCGGAAAGGGAATTGGCCAGACATGACTTCTGTGTGCTAACACTGGGCTATCCAAGTGATCCTGTGAATGATGCCAACACGCTGTACTACGGATACTGAATGCTTAATAATGGAAAAGAAACAGGTACTAACAGCTTATATTTCTGTAAAGTGGAGTATATTAATGCAATGCATTTGAGATTTTTGTTCCAAATTAACGATGAAATAATGTGGGAATTAACACATATTAGAAATTAACACATATTTACACCAAATATTTATCAAATTTGGCCAAATTTCTCAAACCTGCTTACTTTAATTTAGGGTTGCATGGACAGAAATATATTGTTGTGTTTCAGCCAGGGTTCCCTCTTGACTGCCGTTCAAATTCAGGTTGTGGGTCTGTTTTGTTCATTTTTCATTTGTAATCTCATAAGAGTTTAAATAAATAAATGAAGAATTTCACTTTATAGTGTTTATCATGATTGTTGGCTTTGTATTACACAATGTGGTTGATTTCATGTAGAAGTTTAACTTAGTGGGCCATGACCATGTCAGGGTGGTATAAATAATGTTAAACTAAGTGACAGTGAAAAGGTCTGCAACCATAAACTGAGCAAGTATTGGAAGAGGTATGGATACATGGAATATTTTATACAATCATTTAACTCCTTTTGACTATCAGGCACATCACTAGACTATTAAGCTACTATTTCTTTTGAAATATACTATAAAACTGTGGTTGCATAAATGTAAGAATGACAACCATGTGACCGACAGCAACAAACTCACAATATCCAATTTAAACTGCCTATTTATTTTATTTCATGTGGTCGTGTCACATTGGACGTTGCTAAGCAGGCAATGAAAGCATGCATACTGCCTTGTCGATAATATCAGGGACAGTGCAACGCAGCATAAAACCCTGCTGTTTTCTCTGTGTTGAGTATGAAGAATATATTTGATATAAATTACAATTACATATCTAATAGGTTTGTCTAGGAAGTAGTTTTATTGGCTTGGCACATGATAGCTTATTATACTTATGCTACATGTTCGATAAAGCTGTTATTTTCTGCAGTGATGGAGTAGTAAGAACTAATTCCTATAAACAATGTTCACATGAATGCTCTCATTTTGGTTCTCAGTACAAGACATGCATATCAAGATCATGAGCTAAGATTATTAAAGCTTGTCTTCCTTTTTTCAGACACATACTGCTAAATAAAGAGTTGTCTGTCCTGGGTTTATGCAGTTAGTACGACTAGTTTGCTGCTAGTTTGTATTGTCTGGCAAAGGGTTTTGTTTTGTTTTTGGCCCAAGGGGAGACAGCTGCTGTAACTGCCCTAAGATTACATCACCTCTGGTGATCTCCTTCTTTATGCCAATATTTCATTCCTTTAGGTTTGAGAAATATGCTTATGTGATTTGAATTATCTATGAATGTTGTTGTTATATTTATATATACAGTATATATTATTTCTGCGCCATCTTTGTCAAATATGTATTCCATTTACAATATATTCTTAAATAAACTACATTCCTTCAACTAATGCCTGCAAGTTTCATAATTACATGTACTCAAGTCAGTGACCCTCACAAGCTCAACACAACCTGCGGCTATGCCGCTGGTGAATATTGCTGTTATTGCTACTCATTATAGTCTTATTATAGCTTGAAACCCATGTATATGTTTTAAAATTGTGTCCAATGTCTCTCTTGTTGTCCTTTTCATATTCCTATTCGTATAGAAGTCCACCACAGAGGACACACATACAGAATCGCACTCATCCAGTTTAGACCCATCAGGTAAAAAAGAAAAGAAAATCCTGACAAAAGAAAATTCAATAATAGTACCCCGATTACATAATCAATGAAACCTAGTTATTTGCAAACAAGAAAGTCTAAAGTAAAATGGAAGTACATCTTTAAGCCAAGACAATAGACTCTAGAACAAAGTAAAACCTAACTGAAAGTAAAATACAGTGGAACCTTGGATTGCGAGCATAATTCGTTCCGGAAACATTAGAACACTGTAAACGAGAACAGGTCATTCAGCCCAAAAAAGCTCGCCAATCCTATCCACTTATTTCTTCCAAAAAAACTTCGTCGAGTTTTGAAAGTCCCTAACGTCTTACTGTCTACCACACTACTTGGTATCTTATCGTTCTTTGTGTAAAGAAAAGCCTCCTAATGTTTGTGCAAAATTTACCCTTAACAATTTTCCAACTGTGTCCCTGTGTTCTTGATAAACTCATTTTCAAATAAGAGTCTCAATCCACTGTATTAATTACCTTCATAATTTTAAACACTTCAATCATGTCACCTCTTAATCTTGTGCTATATAAATAAATTAACATTGGCATTCTTTTGCTTAAACTGTATAGGCTCAGCTTTTTTAATCTTTCTTCATAATTCAACCCCTGTAGCCCTGGAATCAGCCTAGTTGCTCTTCTCTGGACCTTTCCTTGTGCTGCTATGTCCTTTTTGTAGCCAGGAGACCAAAACTGCACACAGTACTGAAGATGAGGCCTCACCAGTGTGTTATAAAGGTTGAGCATAACCTCCTTGGACTTGTACTCCACACATCCTGCTATATAACCTAACATTCTGTTAGCCTTCTTAATGGCTTCTGAACACTGTTGGGAAGTTGATAGCTTAGAGTCCACTATGACTCCTAAATCCTTCTCATAAGGTGTACTCTCGATTTTCCGACCGCCCATTGTGTATTCAAACCTAACATTTTTATTTCCTATGTGTAATACTTTACATTTACTGATATTAAATTTCATCTGCCACAAATCTGCCCAAGCCTGTATGCTATCCAAGTCCTTCTGTAATAATATAATGGATCCCAAATTATCTGCTGTTCCACCTATCTTGGTATCATCTGCAAACTTAACCAGCTTGTTACTTATATTCCTATCTAGATCATTTATATATATTAAAAATAGCAGCTGCCCTAACAATGACCCCTGTGGAACACCACTCTTAACATTGGCCAATTCTGAAGAGGTTCCTCGCACCGTCACCCTCTGCTTCCTCTGTCTGAGCCAATTCTGCACCCATCTAAAAACATCACCCTGAACTCCCACTTCTTTTAATTTGATGACCAACCTCTCATATGGCACCTTATCAATTGCTTTCTGAACGTCAAGATAAATAATATCATATGCTCCACTTTAATTGTATCCTTTTGTTGCCTCCTCATAGAATTCCAGCATGTTAGTAAAACACAACCTCCCTCTTCTGAACCCATGCTGACTGTTCTGAATAACTCCTGTCCTTGCCAGGTGTTGCTCAATCTGATCCTTAATAATTCCTTCCATTAATTTTCCTGTGATGCATGTTAAGCTTACTGGCCTATAGTTGCTTGGATCTAACCCTGTCACCCTAATGGGATGATATTTGCCATTTTCCAGTCCTTCAGAATCTCTGCAGTACGCAATGACTTCCTAAAAATATGTGTCAAGAGTTTATATATTTACTCACTAGCCTCTTTAATAACTCAGGGATAAATATTATATGGTCCTAGTGATTTGTTTGATTTAATTTATTTAATTTGAGCAGCGCTTCTCCCTCTACAATTTCCAAATCCCTCAGTACCTCCTTAGTAGTTGCATTTACCTCTGGGAGGTTATCCACTTGCTCACTTGTGAACACCACAGAAAAATGTATGTTTAGGGCATCTGCTATTTCATTGTCTGCATCTTTTAATTCCCCTTTACTATTTGTGATGCACTTGACCTCCTCCTTGACTGTTCTTTTACTATTAAAATACTGAAAGAATCTCTTAGGGTCTTCTTTCGACTTATCTGCTATATTTCTCTCCAACTGTCTTTTAGCCTCCCTGATATCCTTCTTAATGGTTGCTCTCATATTTTCATACGCTCTACGATTCACTTTGCAGTCATTAGTCTTATATGCCTTATTAAGCAGTTTTTTCCTTTGCAACTTCTTTTTAAAATTTTTATTAATCCACCATGGAGTTTTTTTTTAATTTCCTATTATTTCCAAATTTAGGTATGTATCTGTCCTGCATTACATGTAAAACATTTTTAAACCTGTTCCACTGCTCCTCGACTGTCTCCACACTTAAAAGCTTATCTAAGTGTATCCTACTTAGACATTGTCGTATCTGCTCAATATTAGCCCCTATCTGTTGGCTCACAGGCATCTTCTTCTGTTTTTGCAACTTTAACAAGGAACCTATCCAATGACAGTTGCTTTTGCCTGAAGATTCACTACACTTGGATACAAAATAAAGAAATGCTTCATGCACTGTAAGGTTTCTAAACTCTTTTGGGATTCTATCCAACCGGACGACACATGGAAGAGCGTCCCTAAGCAACCACAGGCTCCCAGCGCTGTAGTAGTTCGCTGTAAAAGCGAATCCGAAAAGATTGCAGACATGCTATAAGCGCCTGCCATTGATGGGTGATATAAAGAACAAGGAACATTATAAATGCGCAGGGCACAGTATTACTTGGCCACTAACCTGGCCATGACCCTGCCTGACTGCTGAGTCTGTGTATAGGAGAGTGGCAGATCCCACTACAATAAATAACCGTGCTGTTCCTGTTTCAAGCTGAATAAATCTGATGTTGCTAAAGTACTGAGACTCAGCTTCGTGTTTTGGTGTGCAAGACAGGGACTGACATGTTACAACACACACACGTGGTCACAATGCTATAGTAAACAGTATACGCTTGTATGGATGTTGACTATATGAGTGAGGCATGCCGACTGAAACCAAAAATGGGAGATGGTTATCCAGAATCCCACCTCGAGAGAGAGAGAGGGAGAAGAACTATCAGCTCAGTTGTGATCACGTGGCGCTCAGCAGATATACGTACTACTCATATTGCAAGACCTCGCTCATTTATCAAGTTAAAATTTATTAAAAAGTTTAGCTCGTCTTGCAAAATACTCGCAATCCAAGGTTTTACTGTAATCTCACTTGAGGAGGCAAAAAACAAAAAAGAGCAAAGTACAAAACTCTAAATTGATCCAATGGTGACCAATGATGGACCACAGCATACAATATCAATAATGTCAATGAAAATATCTTGTGTTACTCTTGCTGCATAATTCATACATCAACCCATTCAGTTGTATGCTCACAATGCGCAAAATGCAGGTATTTTTGCATCATGTTTTGAATTGAAGACAGGACTCTTGACCAATGAATGAAAGAGTGAGGCAGGTTTTCAATTCAAAAGCAAGATCCAGTGTGAAATGTTTGTTGACAACTTTCATTTTACAGAGTTATTTATTTAATAATATTTTAGCAAAAAATGCATGTGGTTTGCACATTGTGATATTAAAACTGGATGTGTGGACTATGCAAAATGAGTGATATGAGATTTTTTCAGTGAGGTTTTTAGTATTATTTGCTGTGGTCTGGTGCTGGTCATCATCTGTCAGAAACTTTGCTATGTATGTTCTTTATGAAAAAATGAGATTACATTTTTTTCTCAACCATCATTATAAACTGCATGGGGGAAGTAACATGAAAAAGAAACATTTTGGGTGGAATATTCCTTTAAATACAAGGATCTAAATTCACGATTCAAAAAGCATAAACCTTAATAAACAGAATACAAAGCCTAAACTAACAATACACAAAATTAGCCATCCCCCAAAGCTCCACCCATGTAGTAGTGAAACAGGACAGTGAGGAGGGCCCTGCTTGGCTCCCCACGCCTGACATCACACTTCCCCCTCCCCTCGGCCCACAGCCTCTGTCTCGGATTAGCGCGAATATATCACTCCTGCAAGCAAACTATGATTCTTAGCACGATGAGAGAAGTCGCGAAATCAACTGGAATGTTCAAGCAAATTATTGAAAAAACCTGATCTAAATCCATTAAGTAGTTCTCTCGTTCGTTAGCTAAGTGTAGGTAAGCTACACCCCGAGGAAGGCGTGTGAGTGAAGAGGGCCCCACCCCTCAGCCAGCTGTGTGTCTTGCAGATTTGCGCAAACAAATCGGTAGCACAAGTGAACTATGATACATAGTGCAATGAGAAAAGTAGCAAAATCAACAGAAATGTTCAAGCAAATCATAGCAAAAAACCCAATCTAAATCCATTAAGTAGTTCTCTCATGAAAAGCGGACAGACATACAGACAGACAAACAAACAGACGTTGGATTTTATATATATATATATATATATAGGCAAAAGATATATGCTGGAGCACAGCACTGCTGCAGTGTTCACTTTTTATTTGCTAAACAGCAGATATTTAAGTTATGGGGTCATAACTAGGGTTCACAATAGACAGCATCATGTTAGGAAGAGGATGCCATAATAGATAGATGAAAATGTAGTTTGGCTGAACTAGCTTAAGAGGCAAAGCCAGAAGCCAGTCATAAGCACATACAACCATATTCCTGAAGAGGAGGAGAAAGATCAAAAAGGTCCAAAAAAATAAAGCCATTGGTGGATTGTAACATTTTATTAAGACACCATCTGGCTGACTTTTCTGAAGTACTTTTTGACACTTTCCTTGTGACCTTACTCTTCCCCTGAAAGTGTTGGATGGAAAGCTTTCAAATTACTTTATGGCAATGCATTTGAAGTTTATACAAAAAAACTGTTTGAAAATGAAAATATATGGAAGGTATTATTAGTGTAGCTGGTGTGAAGATAAAACTTGCTTTATTACAGCTTCAAACAAAGGATACATTTTACTTCTCTATTTTAAGTGTAAAACGGGTAATATGTGCACAAGGGGCATATTGTATCTTCTGCATCTCAGAAAATAAAAAATAGAGTATTACTCAGTGAAGAGATGACAAGATATATCTGTTAACACGTTTGTTAATTTTATTTCCACTCAAGCGAAAAGAAAGACAAGGGTTTTACTCAGGTATACATTCTGAAATGAAACTGACACACACGGACAAGCAACAACGTTTATAGGAAAATGCCAACAAGGCTGTCGGTACTATTAATTTCAGATGAGCCATTCAGTTGGTGTCCCCGGAGAAAAGTCACGTCTGAAAGTGTCACACCATTTGCAGGAGATACTCTCCCCACACATAATTGGAACAGCTTTGGAGAAACTGAAAGATGTAAGAGCATTGCAGTTTTGAAAAGTGTGTCAAAACTGATAGTGATAATCCAGAGTTAATGAATTGTTTTATGTCAATAAACTTCTTGCACATGTATGCTTTTAATATGAGACAATCCGTATGTGCAGAATACTGCAGTGGTGAAAGTGGAAGATTTATTGGGCTGTTGTGAAGATGCCACTTTGGAAACTATGCTTCAAAACTTTTATTTACTTAATTTCACTAATAATATGGGTAACCTGTCCTTTGTACCAATAAATTCACAACATTAAAATGCATAAAATTCAGTCAAATAGAAGAGTCACATTTATACTATGCACAGCAATTAAAAGGACACATAATCGTGATTTTTTTTCTTTTTTTTGGAGAGGAAAGTAGTTAATCCCACATTTAAGGGTGGAGCTGATGGACTTAAATGAGGACTGTATGGGATGTTCATCCTTCTGTTTCTCAGGCGGTTTCAGCCAAAAGACCACTGGTTTTCAGAGTCTGTTTCATTAGCATCAGGTGCAAAGAATCATGAAGTACACTTCCCATGCAATGATTCTCACTTATGTGGGGCCAAATATTAACCGTATTATACATTTAGGATAAAATAAGTACTCTAAAAATTATAAACCGATTTTTGTGCTTACTACAGATCATAGTAGGTACAACTAGCATAGATAACATCTTATTAAAGATGGGCTAAAAAGCAGGAATTGACTAGCCAGCTAGCCTGGGAGAATACAGATGGTTGAAATGAAAGTGCAGCCTGACTGGGAATGGAATGGGGCTCAATTATGCAATTATTTAATATGACTGGCATGAAGCAGGGAGTCACCTTGCACTATGATATCCCATTGGCCCTGTAGGTACATCAAAGAAGCCAGGCTAACATAAACACAGGTTTAACAAAGAAGCTTTTGCTCCTCCATTTTTCATCCTAAGGAGATCATTTTTTTGGCGACCATATTTAGATAGGCCATAGTATGTGTTTCTGCCACTCCATCAAAATCTATGGCGGACCAGCTTGGACCATACCAAGACTGAGAGCCACCTGGTAGTCTGGCAAGATGAACTGATTATTTCTCAGGTCTTTTAATGTTATTTTGCCAACACTCACATTTGTACTCATTTGTACAATTAGATTAGATTAAACTACATACATCTTGTATAATAACCCATGAGATTAATGTAATACATGAATACCTAACTTTTCCCCTGCCTATTCTGGTATGGTTTATAATTGCCTGAGGTTATAGGTGAAAAAGAAAGGGGGATGTATTGAACTACAATAGCAGTCAATCCTGGCGGTATGGTTAGAGTATGGGATTTGGGAGATTCTGGTATGGTCTATATAATAATGAGTATAATGGGGGAACAGGGTCACCAAAGACCCTACCACTACAAATCAAAAGCATAAAAAACTATAAGAGTGCAATTTAAAACTCAAACATAGGACTGGTATTTAAAAAAAAAAAAGTGTTCCCTCTATAACCAGCTAAGTACTGTTTGCTGCTCCCTGGTCATTAAATGTATTAGAACATTACAACAAACTAGACAAGAACAGGCCATTGAGTCCAACAAAGCTTGCCAGTTCTAGCCATTTAATCTCTCTATTATAAAAAGAAATACTGGAAAGCAAAAGCAAGGCGACGATATGTGATCTTCTCGGAAGTTCTCGGTAGACATTTAAAAGACGGGCGAGACAAAAGAGACTCGCCACGGAGCATCTCGCGGGGACCGTAAACATGAGACTTGGTGCCAAGAGATTGTCCCAGAGCCATTTCGCGGGGAGGTGGATTCTTGAAAGACACGGCCTACTTACAAAAGATATCATATAAGAACACATCCATCACAAAACAGTCAGTCGCAGTAAAAGCACATAGTGCACACATATCCTGTGCTCTCAACACATATAAAGCGTATAAGGATAATACGGAGAATAGAGACCCAAAGACGTTGGAGAGAAAAAAAGACAGATAAGAGATTATGAAAGCAGTGTAATTCGAAAGGCTCAAACAAACGATGGCACGACACACATGCAGAGAAAGGTACAGAATATGAAAGCAGTAAAATTAGAAAGTATTGTAGCGTCCCAGCCAGGTTGAGGCCTTTTTGGTTTTAAGTGACGGTTCGGTCCGATTGAGGAAGGGCGGAGTACAGCATGGAAGACTGATAGCGGGGTATTGATTGATGCGGTAGGTGGGGGGAGACGTGGATGAGGGATTGGAGAGGGTGATAGAAAGTTGTGTTTGGGGTTATGGGTTAAGTCAGCAATTGTTCAAGTAAAATTATGTCAGTCGCTACAGTATCAAAGAAAAGACAGAAAAGATTGCATTACCTCAAAACAAAAGGTGATTAACCATCAGAACCAGGTGTAATTGAAAAAAGAGCAGGACAAATCAAGGTCAGAAATAAAAGGCAAAGAGCAGACAACAAAGTCTTTTCGTATTCTCATCACTCAATGCACAAAATGTGGATTTACACAATAGTAGACCATACGCTATGAGAATCTGTGGTCCCGGAACAGTTAAAGCAATGACAAGTTGAATTTCAAATAATGCACAATTCATTCAGGTGTATATTTATGATCATAAAGAAGCGATGCAAATTTTAATAGGCAAAAAGAAAGGTAATGTATATATTCCGCAAATAACATTACACACCAAAGGAGATCGTAATATGCCATTCGTATTAAAATGTTTACAGTTTACTGTGAGAATAGCTTTTGCTATGACAATCAATAAATCACAGGGACAAACATTAGAAAAAGTCAGATTATTTTTTAGAGAAACAGAAACAATATTCACTCACGGGCAGTTATACATTGCGTTGTTTTAATGAACCCTTTAAGTAAAAGTGCAAATAATGCAATTGAAACAATTCCAAAGAAAAAAAATAAAAATTGTATATCCGATTAACCAAACACAGGGGTTGGCAAGTGAAGCGAGCAGGGGGCGAAGCCCCCTAGTTTTTCTAAAATAACATCTAGTTGAGTTCTAAAGGTCCCTAAAGTTTACTGTCTACCACACTGCTTGGTAACTTTTCCCATGTGTCTGTGGTTTCTGTGTGAAGAAAAATTTCCTAATGTCTATGAAAAATTTTCCCTTCATAAGTTTCCAGTTGTGCCCCCGTGTTGTTGCTGAAGTCATTTTAAAGTAACAGTCTCAATTCACTGTACTAATTCCCTTCATAATTATAAACACTTTGATTATGTCACCTCTTAATCTCCTTTTGCTTAGTCTGAAAAAGCTTAGCTCTTTTAATCTTTATTCATAATTCATCCCCTGTAGCCTTGGGATCAGTCTTGTCTCTGGACCTTTTCAAGTGCTGCTATGTCCTTTTTGTAGCCTGGTGACCAAAACCGCACAAAATACTCCAGATGAGGCCTCACCAGTATATTATAAAACTTCAGCATAACCTCCTTTGACTTGTACTCTGCACATCATGCTGTACAACCTAACATACCGTTAGCCTTTTTAATGGCTTCTGAACACTATGACTCCTAAATCCTCTTAAGGTGTACTTTCAATTTTCAGGCCTCACATTGTGTATTCAAACCTAACATTTTTACTTCCAACATTTAGTGGAATTAAATTTCATCTGCCACAAATCTGCCCAAACCTGCATGCTGTTCAAGTCCCTCTGTAATAATTCAACAGATTCTAGATTATCTGCCAGTCCACCTATCTTTGTATCATCTTCAAACTTTACCAGCTTGTTTTTTATATTTACATTTACATTTATTTGCTTGACAGATGCTTTTATCCAAAGTGGCTTACAAAAGACATAAACATACTCGAGTAATATTAGACTAGAGTCTGTTTATTCAGGAAGTGTAGTAGGACAGGTAACAAAATATAACAATTTTGCATTATAACCATAAAGCTGTTAAACTTAATTCATCAACAAATCAACCAACAATATGAAAGATCGCAGAGAAGTTTTTTTTTTCATTCCATTAGACGCATACTGTATTTACAGAACAGATAGTTTTTCACTTGCTTCTTAAATACATTGAGGGAGTCAGCAGTTCAGATGGAGGTGGGCAGCTCGCTCCATCAACTAGGTACTACACCGGAAAGTCTCCAAATTGAGACTTGATACCACACAGAGGCAGCATCACCAGGCACTCTTCATTGGCAGACCTGAGTAGACGAGAAGGAGCATAGCACCTCACCAGTGACTCCACATACGCAGGTGCAGACCCTTTGACTACTCGGTAGACAAGCATCAAGGATTTGAACTTAATGCGTGCCGTTACACAGAGCCGATGTAGCGACCAGATGAGAAGAGTGACATGTGCCCTCCTTGGCTGGTTAAATACAAGACGGGCCTCTGCATTCTGGACCATCTGTAGCAGCTTGATCGCACATGCAGGTACCCCTGCCAGAAGTGAGCTACAGTAGTCCAGACACAACAGGACCAAAGCCTGGATCAAATGTTGTGCTGCATACTCCATCAAATAAGGTCTGATCTTGAGGATGTTGTAGAGTGTGAGCCTGCATAAACAAGAAACAGTAGAAATTGGTTGTTTACTGACTTGACAGGTGTTAGTGACAGTGAGCCAAGCTGTACAGAGATGCAGAGTAAAACAGACTGCTGGCAGAGATCACAAGAAGCTTGAATTTTGCCAGGTTGAGCTGTAGATGGTGGTCCTTCATTGAGGTTGAGATATCAGGAGGACATGCAGAAACTCTAGCTGATACCATGTTGCATGTTGTCCTCAGAAGGGAACAGGTACAGCTGTGTATCATCAGCTTAGCCCTGATAAGAGAACCCATGGGAGTGGATGATGGAGACCAGCGAGATGGCGTACAGAGAGAAAAGCAGGGGACCCAACACCTATTTTTGGGGCACCCCGTGTATGTTTGATGTGCTGTTGACAACTTGCCTCGCCAAGACACACTGTAGGATCTATGTAGAACTCAGACCATCTGAGAGCAGTCCAATTGATGCCAAGGTCAGAGAGGGTGGCAAAAACGATGTCATGGTTGACCATGTCAAAGTCAAAGGAGAGATCTAGAAAGATCAGAACTAATGACTTATTGGTAGCTCTAGCAAATTGTAGCTGGTCGTCCACAGCCAGTAGAGCTTTCTCAGTCAAGTGGTTCCTCTTGAAGCTGGACTGGTTAGTACTGAGCAATCCATTCTGTACAAGGAAGAAAGAGACTTGGTTAGAAAAAGTATGTTTAAGGGTTTTGGAAAAAAAGGATAGGGGAGAGACAGGCCTGTAATTGTTAACTTGGAATGGATCGATTGTTGTTTTTTTGAGAAGTGGGATTATCAGAGTGTGTTTGAAGATGGTAGGGAATGTGCCTGAGTGGATCAGTAGACAAGCAGGCTGAGGGAGCAGGTGATGAATGGTTAAGAAAGGAGGGGAAAGCGGAGAACAAAGAGTGTGTGTTGGTGGAGCTGTTAATTCTGGTCTGACAGAACCTTACCTAGTATTGATGGTGGTAGAAGAATAGGATGCAAGCAGGGATTGGTTCTTAGCCAGATGTGCCTGAGCCTTTGACTTCCTCCATTTCCTTTTGGCTGTCTGGAGCTTAGTCTGTTGTTTGAGTAGTGCTTCAGAAAGTCAGGGACAGCATAGTCTTTCACATGCAGGCCTGGAAGAAAGAGGACAAACATTGTCAAGACAGGAGGACAGAGTCAGTATAGGGTGTCTGTGGCAGTTTTGGTGTCAAGAGAAGAGAAGTGATCAAGAGGAGGGAGATCAGAGAAGACTTTGGAAGAGAAATGGGTGGGAGAGAGAGAGCGGGTGAAGGTGATGGCAGAAGGATGCAGTTGCAGAAGGAGAAGAGTGAGAAGAGAGAAGCAGCACAGAGAACTAAATGAAAAAGTGGTCAAATGTGTGAAGAGGAGTGACAGTTGCATTTGTGGGAGTGCAGCTGCATGAGAGAACAAGGTGAAGCAAATTGCCAACCTTGTGAGCTGGTGGGATGTGAAGCTATGTGATGTTGAAGGAGGAAAGAATTAGAAGTGGGCTGCTGTCATCTGGGAGGCAAGAGAGCAGTCCGTCCAGATCATCAAGGAAATTCCTGAGCAAACAATGTTCATGTTAATTGGAAAGTAATTGGATAGTAATTGTATGGTATTCAAAAGTAGTGAACTTACATAGATTAGGCAGGGAGGTGAATCTCCAGCTTTTATATTTCTATCCAAATCATTCATATATATTAAAAGTATCAGCTGCCCCTAGCACTGACTCCTGTGTAACACCACTCTTAACGTCAGGCAATTCTGATAAGGTTCTTCGCACCATCACTCTCTGCTTTTTGTGTCTGAGTCAATTTTGCACCCATCTTCACAATGCACCCTAAACTCCCACTTCTTTCAATTTGATGCCCAACCTCTCATGTGGCACCTTATCAAATGCTTTCTGAAAGTCCAGATAAATAATATTATATGCTCCACTTTCATTGTATCCTTTTGTTGCTTCTTCATACAATTCCAATATGTTAGTAAAACATGACTTCTCTCCTCTGAACCCATGCTGACTGTTCAGTAAAAGTTCTGTTCTCGCCATGTGTTACCCAGTCTTCATCATAATTTCTTCCATTAATTTACTTGTGATGCACATTAAGCTTACTGGCCTATAGTGGATTGGATCTGCCCTGTTACCCTTTTTATATAATGGGATAAAATTTGACATTTTCCAGTCCCTCAGAATTTCCCCAATACACAAGTACTTCCAACAATGAATGTATGAATGCAAACATGTCCCAGTTTCCCTAGCTTGGGATCCTCTATTGCCACCTGTCAGCTATAAGGTTTAATTGACTTTTTTCAGACTTCTGCGGCCTCCCTGCCTGTCTCTCTCTCTCTCTCTCTCTCTCTCAGCAGGCTTTCTTCTAGCATTCTGGGTGAACACTGTGCATTTCTACTGAGTAGTCTCCTTCACTCACTTGCACTGGTGAAACTAGGGACTTGACTTTCAAGTGTACTGCCCCTTACAAGCCACTGTGTTTTCACGTTAGCATTCAGTGGTGTTCTCTTACTTCAAGAGTAGTACTCTTAAAGGTTGATGTGGGACTGCATTCTGCTCCATGCCATCCTAAGTGGTACCTTTGCTTCTACAAACCTTTTACAATTTTTAAGCTCATTATGGCATTTGTTATGATTGCTGCTTCCTACATTTGCCACAGGCTTGTCTTTATAGTAACTTACTTAAGCAACATTAATGTCTCATACATGATTGACTAGATTTGGCCAGACCTGATTGTTTTTTTTGATGTGGTGCAGTGCAAACACACTTCAGCACCATAATCTATAAAAGCCAGATACCACATGTAAGTTTTAGAAACGGGCATACAGCTCTTGTGTGAGTATACGTCCTCGTGTTAATTCTTGAGTTTTCCTTGTGTAATCTACAGTACATTTGTGCAAAGATCCTGCAGTGGAAGATTGTGGAGAAGAGTGCTTACTGAAGCTTTAACAACATAAATAATTCAAGTGGAATTACCCCAGAGACTTAGCTTATATATTTTATACACACCATTTCAATAAAATGAAAACAACAATACAAACATAATTATTAATTGCAGTAGAGCAGCACAGAGCAACAGCATCCCGCATAGTTACAAATAATTAGATGGTAAAGCTTGGTAAGCCATTCATGGTGAAAAAAAGGCATGACATTATACTTGCGACAAGATGCTGCTGAATATCTGCAAGAGATGGATGCACATGTAAAGGTTATTTTTATACATCCTTTCTAATGTAGTGTTATTTCTTTGTCATGCTCAGCTACATAGCCACAATGAATTCAGTTATTTGCATTGCAGACGGCTTACTGGAATGATGTACTGTATAATATTACAGTAAAAACGGAACAGAGAAGGCATGTGTTGTGTTGAATTTATTTTGAGGATTAAGGCTTACATACAGCTCAAAATAATTAAGACCCACTGCTAGCCCACCCAGAGGGTGGGCATCCCAGCCTTTTTGGCTCTGAAGCCATTCCATCCTGTAATAATGACACAGTGTTTATATAAGGGCCTCTGGACTAATCCTTTGATTCATCTTCTGGCTGTTTTCAATCAATGCCCAATTGCCTCCCTTGCTGTTACCTTCCCTCCTTCTTGCTCTTGACAGATCGTCTAGGGCATTAAATATCCTGTATGCCCCCAAAATGTACACCAGTGATCAAATTTACAGAGCAATTTAAAAAAAAAAATAGTTTCTTTCAAATATTGGTGACTGTCACCACTCAAAATTTAAAGACATAGTAATTGTAGGTATGGTTCCTGTTCTGCTGGAATGTTTTCAAAAATAACCAAGGCAAAAAAAAAGTAATTGAACAAAAAATAATTTCTGTGCAATGTGACATTTGATATGCTGGTAAAATTACCTAGGAATATGAAGGATTCACAAGCCATATATTGAAGTATGCAATATCAAGTTAAATCTGTCTCACTTTAGACACCTCTGAACATTCCAAAGTTATTTTAGTAGGTCACATTGCACAGATGAATGACCACTTTACTGATGCTTTGTAAGTGTAATTAAAACCAAAAGATGCCTTTGTTAAGGTCTTGTCATATAAGAGTAAATAAGTAAAAGATGTAATTTAGAAGTACCTAAACTAAAGTGTTACCATGCAATTGTATGAATAGCCAAATGTTTCCAAATTCATTGATGTCTCCAAGTATTACAAACTCAAGAAGAATTCCATGTTGTAAAACACTTCACGGACCATTCTATTGTTACGGAGCTTGCCCTTTAAAATGCAAATGCTAATGTGATTCAAGTTGGTCTTTCTGGTCCTCTTCGTAGTTATCTCTTTACAATGCTGTAAATGTGGCGTGTAAAGAAAACTGGAGAATAATCTATATTCAAACATAATATCTAGAACTTGTTAATTAAGTCCCATTCCAATAAAGCTCCTTATAAAAGTACTACAGCTACAGCATTTTTGAAACAAACAATATTTTAAAAAAATCAGACTTTTCCTCTGACCACAGCACAGAAACACTACCGTCTATAGTGGTATTTATACCGTGTTCCCATCTGATGCCAGGAAATGGAGCAGTTATAATGCTCCTTTGCCAAAGTGCTGCATTTCAAAGATGACACTATTTTATTGTTGAGGTTTGACAATTATGTCTGACTGTTAGGAAATGTTCTTATGTGGTTCACATCCTTCCTTAGTGAAATCATTTACAGTATGTGTAAAATTTTAATGATCATTCATTCTTGTCGGTAGGTAACTGAGTTTCAGTGTACTCCATTAACTAGTACATACAACAACAACAACAACAACAACATTTATTTATATAGCACATATTCATACAAACAGTAGCTCAAAGTGCTTTACATAATAAAGAATAGAAAAATAAAAAACACAATATGAAAACAAAATAAATCAGCATTAATTAACATCGAATAAGAGTAAGGTCCAATGGCCAGGGGGGACAGAAAAAACAAAATAAAAACTCCAGACGGCTGGAGAAAAAAAAATAAAATCTGTAGGGATTCCAGACCATGAGACCGCCCAGTCCCCTCTGGGCATGCTACCTAACATAAATGAAACAGTCCTCTTTGGATTTAGGGTTCTCATGGAAAGGCTTGATGATGATGGTTAAGTAGAATTCTGCCTTTTAGTCCATCCATCATTGTTGGAGCATCATGAAGCTTTGAGTAGGTGGAGGTGGCGCATACTCTCTTTAAATAGATCTCCATGCAGCAGAAATTCCTTTATTAAGGTATTTCCAAATCATCATCAGCTCTGTAGGAGTTAGAAGAGACCTAGACTCTTATAAGTGGTACAAACATGAAGATGTTAGGCTGTATCTTTAACCTTTTGCACTGTAATTATCTGGGATATTACCCTGTAAGATATAATACACCACATGGGCAACTCAGGGTGGAGTTCTGCTCCATGTTCTGGAAGTGAAATGCTGGACCTTTGGTGTGAGCTCCCTCCATCAGACGTGCTGGCCAGCTGATCTGAAGTGCCTCATCAACCTGGAGTGATATTCTTAGGCTATGTAACTCATAGCCAGTGCTGTTGACCTTAACATTTTGTGGTTTACCTGCTAATGGTCCTTCTCAGTAAAGAGAGATGGGAATGGGATTCTCCTTGAGCTGCAAGGCTACTGTGCCACTTGGCTAGCTTACTCTTATTGAATGTAAATAAAATAACAGTAACTGGTAGAGTCCTTTGTTACCAGAGACATAAACTTTGAAAAATCTTGAGGTGTTTTCATATTTTCTGTGTTGCCATTTTCAGCAAAGCTTATTATAGCACAGGAAGTTCTCTCCTGAAGATACTGGCGTGACCCATGATCACAGTGGAGAAGCTGTCCTTTTATCGAGTGATCACCAGTAACCACCAACCTTTTTCCTTCCTAACATCCTGTGCACTTCAAAGACTATATTGACTTTAAATGACAGCTAATTAATTTCAAAATCATACTGAAGGTCAAGCTTGGTTTGCAAGCATAATCTGTTGGAGAGGTTCTATTATTATGATAAGACGTATCATCATGAATAAATATTTTTCATACAGTGTAATGAAATGCTGTCAATTACAATCCATTAAGTATGCTCCTATCTTCTTTTATGCTTTTATACAAGACCAGGGGTAAGTCTGAAATGCAAGTTAGGAATCTATTTGGGTTCTTTCATTGTGTAAATGAATCCAGTATATTTTCAAGATTAATTTATTTTGTACTACCATTAAGTGAGATCAGTTAGGAATGGCAAAAATGAAATAAGCTCTATAAAACACATTTACATGCATTAATCAGTAGATCATGGAGTCTGATGCCAGCTTAGCTGCCAAGGTGAGAGGCACCACATGGATTTGCATCTTAAGTATCCAGCTTAACTTTAGCAGTCATCATATGTTCCTGCCTGCTTCTTTTTGAGTCACCAAGAATTTATCTGGCAACTAGTTATCATAGTATAAAAATCTGACACTAAAAGAATTCTAATTAACAAGGCCTAACAATAACAATAAACTGCTTCTAACAAATTAACGTAATGCAGAGGAGAAGTGAAAGAAAGAATGAATGCCTAAATGAATGTTGCATTATTGCTTTTTAGTTTTTCTTAATAATTTCAAGTTGAACTAGTCAAAAAATAATAATTTCAGGGTCCCAGAATGATACAGTATATTTGAATATAAATGGCTATGGACACTTTATGCACATCGAGCAGAAGCATTTCTTTGAGAAGTGTCAAGCTTCCTATGTCATTTGAGTTTGGTTTTCATGTCAGGCCATCTCAATAGACAAATATAAGCACACCATGGTGAGGTCCCAGAGTCAGCACAGTCATGTTGTGGTAAAGGGTGGCCATGCACAGCAAAAATAGAGACCACTTTTGAGCAGAGTTCACACCATCTAAACCACACATTCAGTTTATGTATTACTAGAACCAGAGCAGTTGAACTTAACATTTCTCTCACTGTGACAGTCCGGGTTAGCTCCACGGTCCCTGGCAGCTTGAACCCGTAAACGTTGATAGTCATAACCAAGGATGAACTGGGCAAATGAGGCCACACACAGTTAGCAAGAGGTAGATGAAGTCTGCTTCACTGCATTTATTACAAACCAAACAATAAAGTATCAAAAATTAATTGCTTCTTGTAATGAATAATTCATTAAACCAATGTCTGTCCGTGAGTTAAAATCCAAGAATTAGTCAAACAATAAAACCAGGATAAAACCAAATAGCCATCGGGTACCTTTTGCTCTCTCTCTGTCTGTCGTTCTGAGTGTCTTCTTCCATTGTCTCCCCAGTTCACTACATCGGTTTTGTAGTTGCAGGCCGCACTTCCTACTCTCGTCCCAACACCCTCTGTCAGTGTCTGCCGAAATGCCCCGAGCTGGCTGTCTCTCGGTCTTCCACTATGCTCTCTTACCACCTTCAGAATCCCTAGGAGGGCACCATCACCATTGTACCCCACTAATCTTTAATTATTCAGCAGAGGGTGATCTACCCCTGGAGCGCGTTGATTCCCTCAACAGAGCTACCAACCACTCTGCCTCTTCTCCCCCACACTGGCTCAGGCATCTGATAGTTCAATGTCACTCACTGTTTTCTTCTTGTTCTGTTCTGCTTCTCCCCTCTGATTCTCACTCAGATTTCTTTATATACTTTTAAGGGATGCAGATGTGCTGGTGCTGATTATAGCATCTGGAGTGCTAATGAGGCAATCGACTGAATGCACACTCAGCCAATCATCTCATTTCACACCCTGGAGTCGTCCCACTATGCCACCACACACACCTACACCCCACATAAGCCTGAGCGCATATTTATTTCATTAAAACTGCAGGATCGCTACGGACCCCGCTAATCCACACTCAGCAACTGGTAATGTTAGAACCCAGAGAACTAAGAGAAACTCCCCCCTTTACATTGACACAATATAATAATTTATTTCATACAAATTAAAATTTATAAATGAAATTCTTTGTTTCAGAAACAGGGATGATTTGTGTTTTACTTAATTTTCTTAAATATGCTGTATTGTTATCTCTCCTCGTGTTCTTGTTTAGCTGGCTTCCCTTGGCAAGTCCCATATTGCCGATTATGTCAGACTACGGTCTTAATGACTCTTTGATATAATCTGCTCTTTTTATGCACGTGTATTATGTTACACTTCTTGTGCTTCGAAGTGTTAAGTAGGATTATAGGCACTAATTTTATGACATTAAAACTGTACAGTGTAATAAAACTGTAAGTGCGCCTTTTCTTTAGTTGACCTTTTGATCTCTGTAATAGCAGTCTGCTTTAAACACAGAGGAAATGTTAGTAGAAACAAGGCAGTTTTACAGAGAGAGGATTTATCTGCAGTCAGAACAGAAGACAGACACCTTTTGCATACAAGTAGAAATTAACTTTTGTAGACGAGTAGGATTTAGTGAAAGGTCAAAACTTTAAGCATAGCAAATTTATATTTTAAGAAAGGTTGAATTCTAATGATCTTTTTCTGGACTTTCCACATGCGTAAAAGCAAATCTTTCAAACCATTGGTTATCTTCTTTTATACACACTTTGTGAATATATGCTGATAAGATCTGTTGAAGTGATGTTAGATAGAAAGTGGCAGGGTGTCGTTCACTTTCACCCTGACAAGCTGTAAAAAGTCAGCAGCTTACAGTGAAAAGATTATGTTGAAGAAAGGAAGAACCAGAAAGAACGCAGTCACTATGCCGGAGAGTCACAGCAATTGGGCATTAAGAGACCGAACATCATCTTCTTTGGTTGCCAGCATCATCTATGACAGCTCCTAAAATATCCAGGTTGTATTATTGGTGATTTGCTATTATCTGTTTTGCTTTTTCTTCTGCTTTTGGTCCAGGAATTTTTAAGAATGTTAAAGACTACCATGTCTGAATAAAAGTATATTACCTGCTCACATTTAGTATTTGCACTCCGTACCCACCTGGGGTATAAATGAATAAAGAGGAGATGTTCTCTAATAGAAGACGTGAAGCACAGTAGCAGTCAGTTCTGGGTGTAGTTGGGACTCATATTCTTGGTGCAAGTGCAATGTGACTGGCAGGCTGCTCTCTGTCTCTGCCAGGTGAGTGTAAGGACAAGAGTCATGGTGGGCGTCATATGTGATGGGTTATGTAACAAAGGATCTTGTTGTGTGGAATAAAACTACCTATGTTTTAGAATAAGATCACCCCATGGTATATTTATGCTGATTGCCCTATTGGTAGAATCAGTGTTTAGTGATTCTCTAGCCATTGCATGTTTATCATCCATAAGGCATCATTCCTGACTCCTACTGTTATGAGCACAGATAACGTTTTTTTCTTGAAGAACTAAAATAAAGCACTGTGTGGACAAAACAAATAGTAAGAAAAACAGGCCAAAATCAACACCAGGAAAACATAGAGCCAATTGTCAGAGCACAAAATGAAAACTTGAAATAAACCGTTGCTGAAAGTTCCCAGTGAGCCTCCTCCTATATAACTATAATGAATCATAAGGTATTTTTATCACATATTTATTGCAGGTGGTTGACCTGATTTAAAGCTCAAGATAAAGCTTCTTCAGGCTAAGCCTCACTGGACTTCATGGGTCACCACATTCTTATCTCCAAGAGTGGGGCCTGGTATCTCTGTTGACACTGAGGTTATCTCTTTTTCCTTTTCTGTGTATGAATGATAATGCAGGGCTATATTTTGGATATTTTTATTGTGCATGATCCCTACCTTTAGAATAATTTGCCAAAGGTAATCCTTGCTATAGCGAAAGGTTTACAACAACTTAGATCTAATTGAGACTCAGCAATATTGCTTCAATAGCTGAGCTGTAGTTTTGTAACCATTCTACCAGACTGCTAATAAAAGGAGAGCTAAGTCCTTGTGCAAAGCTTCCAGTTTACTGGTCAGTCTGCATCCCCCTTTTCCCCTACTGTATAATCACAAGCAGTGGATGTTGATTGAAGGAGTGAGATTTTAAATATAAAGTGTCTAAAAACAGGTTGTTGCAAAGTGTTATTGGCTTCACTGTTTGTGATGGAGTGAGAGAGCTCAATAATATGAGAGCTTTTTGAAGTGAGACCTTTATTTCTCACATCATTTGGAGCTAGTTGAATTAGTATGGACATATGATGGAAGTCAACATATGGTAAGAAGCTGCAATGGCAGACCCGGGACTTGCTGATGGAATTGTTTCTCTGCTGACATGGATCCGTCTAAAACTTCTTTAGGGTGACCTAGAGATTTCTGATGAGGACACAGTGGCTGGTCTGTTCCAATCTACAGTATGTCATATTACCTCAACCCTCAGTGTTGTAATTTTTACATTCTTCTTGTTTTTCACAGTGCTTGTTTGGAGCCCAGTTTTGTCTTGTTTATTGCTGGCCTTACCTAAACAACTGCTACAATGAACCACTCTTCTTTCTTGATGCCCACAAATGTGAGATGAGTGCCTTCTTGTTCACAGCCAGATATGTAAGCCCTGGAGATAGTATACAGCAGTGGTTCCCAAACTCAATCCTGGGGACCCGATTTATCTGCAGGTTTTTGTTCTAACCAACTTCCATTTTTCATTGGACTCTTAGCCTAATTGAGTGAGTCATTATTTCCCAGTTTCTGTGTTTTGGAGTCAGTGTAGAAATTACAAGCTAAGTTTAGTAGATTTTTATTAAAATGTAATAAGCAGTTATATGGGGAATATGTATTTTTTTTAAGTCGTTAACAGTATTTTCAACCTAATTTTTATTCTGCTTTTCCAGGTGTTCTGGTTATTTAATAGATTTTTTTACTAATTGGTGAGTCTGTCACTGAAGTCGTTGCTGCTTTCATCATTCTGGGTGTCTACTGTGCTGGTTGTTTATTGTCACTATTAGTGTTAAATGAAGGGAGCAAACTACACAGGAAAAGGGGAAAATAACAGGAAAACAACAAAAGAGAGTTAAGTATTTATAGCTTTAGAAAAAAAATAGAAATATTTCTAAATGTCTTTGAATCCAGCAGGGGGCGTTAGCTCCCTTATTGGAATAAGTTATTTTGTAATTGCGGCATGTTACATAACCTGAAACTATAAAGATACTGTTTAAAAAGGCGATAACCCTCCCTTAGTGATATGGCGGTAAGAAATCACATAGGAGAAATAACTTAGCTTTCTTTAATGACGCTTACGCGGTATAACAGACAAGGAAGCCATGACAAGACCTTGTGTAGGGTCTGCCATTTTCGTCACTGCATTGGAAGGATTTTCCGGATCGGATGACTGTATCTCCCATCCATCTGTCAGCTCCAAAGATGTGCCGGGCAGTGTTCCAAGGCTTTATACTCTTTCTCCAGGTGCAGGCCTCCACTAAGGTAAATCATGCCATTCCAAATAAGGAAAAGAAGATCCAATGTCATGCTGACTCCGACACACAGAAATAGTATAATGCCCATTTCGCAGTTGTCCCTGTCTTGTCTTCTAATGCTTGCCTAGCAGTTCTAAATGATGAGCCCCTGTGTGCTAAATCTGGCTTTGTGTTAGCTGTACATGTGAGTGGATTTATAAAATATTTTTTTTGCAGAACACTGTGACATATTAAACTTGTATACTTATTACAGTCTTATAAATGTAAAAACTGTACTGTTGTGTTTTTCTGAATGTAGAATAAGAGAAGAGTTAAATGAGATCAGTTGTTATCGATTATTATCACCGATATTCAATCTGGTCAGAACAGAAACCTGCAGCCACAGTGGGTCCCCAGGATCGAGTTTGGGAACCATCGGTATATAGTATTACAATAAAGTCAGAAGTAGACTAAGAAGTAGACTAGTTGGGGAAAAACACAGATTTCTGCATGATTTTGCTTGTAGTACTCCAACAGGGTTGTGCAATTAAAAACCTGTTGCTAGCACACCTTGTAGGCAGTCCTTCTGTGCAGCATCAAACAAAGCTTTTTGGACCTTTTCTTTCTGTTTTATTAATCCTATTTAAATGTCTGTGCATACAGTATATATAACAAGATACTGTTTTCCTGATATCTGCAATGCTGATTTTAATGGAGGGATGGATCTCTTATGTTCCCCAGTTCCTTTGTTTTTATTTGTAGTTTGATCACTGCGTTTATGTAGTTTACACATTCTTCCAGTGTCCATGCAAGTTTGCTTTGGATATTCAAGTTTCTTGGAAGATGCTAAGGTTTGCGTCTAGGCTGATTGGTAAATCTGTCTCATTAGGTAATCCAGGTCACACTATCACATTTGAACATAGTGATGCAAAGTGACCATTAGCTTGGAAATATGGTTGTCAAAAACAGTAAGGTGAAGTTTAGTTAAGGTGTTAAGACTGGCAGGTGATGCAATGTTGAAATTCCTCCTTAACAGCTGCAATATGAGAAAGTTGGCTACCAATGTATAGAAAGTGGTCAACAGCTTCTACACATTCTCCAGAGATAGTGATGGCTGTGATGCAGTTACTTGGCTAAGGACATCTCAGTAGAGAATCTTCATTTTCTCCAGTGTAGAAGGACAGTCCTAGAGTTTTGTAGGCTTTGTCAATGAGGTTTAGATGAGTATGGAGTTGTTCTGAGTGTACAAAAGTGACACAATCGCCTGTATGCTGATGTGTAAGTATGCTTTGGAGATAGACTGGCATTTCATTTAGGCTTGGTTCCTGCCTTTTGACTGATGTACCTGGACAATATTCTTGAAACCATATAATGGCTAAAAAAGGTTCTCTGATTTGTGGGTTTATGTGTTTATAGATGTTCAGGTTTTGTTAGTCCAATAATCCTACAGTGTTGGTACATTTTAATCAGAGTATAATTAGAATTAGAAAAACCACTGTTTTTTAGTGTGGGTAAAATTTTAAATCTTGGACTTCATGCTCTGGTGCCTGATATAGAACAAAAATTAATCTTGTTTTTTTCTTATGTAACATCTTTTCTAGCAGTCATCAGTCTAAAAATGTTGTAGAACAGAATTAAATGTCCTTCCAGTTAAGATTACAATAATGCTTTTAGGTTTTTACTTTAAGGCTTATTACCTTTTTGCATGCTATTAGTGATAAGAGGTCATAGGAGGGACATGTTCTACAGAGTGTATGTCTTCTCCAGAGCACACCCTTTACTCCAACAAAAATAAACTAAAGTTATTGAGAAATTCTGGTGAAAATTGCTAGATAACCACCAATTAGCCCTCCAGGAGCAACATTTCTAACCTCGGGCACAGACAATGGATTTTAAAGAGGAAAGCTCATAAACACAGTGTCTGTTGTTGCAAATCTCAGTCTGTGTCATCAGCTGTGTGAAGAGGTCTCTCAGACATAAACTGATCCGCAGGCTGATGCCTGCAGATACAAGTACTCTTCACTAGGCTGATAAATGATCCGCCTGTCACTCAGACGACTCTGATGACATTTCACAATCCAGTGAAGCACCGATTCTCTTAAATACTATTTATGTGATGTATACAGCCAAGCCATGAGTGACACACTGCTGGCACCATTCCGCCTCCATTATTCTGTTAATGTAGAAGCACCTATAAAAGTAGCTGTCACCAGGTGATCAGCAGAACCACACAGCTGTCTCAGGACACACACTAGCCAGAGTAATGATCTTGTTTTTGTGCCACTTGCTGTTTTGCTGGCAGTCTAGAGATGGCAAATTCTGCACTGACCAGCTGCATAGCAAGCAGAGGTAACAGGCCTCCTGCTACTTGTGTCAAAATAACTGCCATATAGAAACTGTTAAAATAATGGATTCTGGCACAACGTATGTTTCATTTGTCAAACCCATAAGGGCCAATTGCAAAAATGAGTAATATTGGGACAAATTGATAACATTTATTTAAAAGTGAATGCATAAAAAAGTGAAGCACGTTTCAAGTAGACCAATATCTGGCCATGTGCAAAACATTCAGATAGACTAAAGTGGTTGAAACTTGGCACATAAAAAGCTCAAAACTGCGATGAAAAGAGTCAGAGCAGGTGGCTCCTTAGCACCCAGTTTACAAATCACAAACTTAAAGGAGAATATAAAAGGTCTGTGTGTGTCTGTAGAACTGTGGCCACATTGAGGAGCGTCTTTTAGCTGTTTATGGGTTGCATTTTGAGGATCGTCTTCAAAATTCAACGAACCTTCCTTCCTGCTTTTTCCTCTCATCCCACCGCTCCCCACCTCCTGCATTAACTGAATGTCACTCTCCAAGTCTTGTTTCTTGCATTTTGAAGCCAGGCAGTCAGTTGTTTATGTGCCAAGTTTCGACTTCTTTTGTGTCTTTTTCTTAGCTTTGCTTTGTATATATGTCTGCCCTAAATAATAATCGCCTCTTCTCTGGGAAATGGAATTCAGACAAACTGCTGTTTACTAACAAATTAGTCATTTTATTAAAGCTGCACCTGTGAAGTGAGTGTCAGTCAAATTTGATTAGAAAGAAATGCATCTCCGTTGAGGTAGAATGATGGTTAAGTGATTAGCACTGCTGCCACACATCATTAGGGATCAGGTCACTGTCTCTGTACAGACTGCACATTCTTACTTTTGCTGCAGTGGATTTCTCCAAGTCTTCCATTTTCCTCCCACATCACAAAAACAGGCAACTCTAAATTGTCCGATTATATAGGTTTATATGGGAGTGTGTGGTAAGATGGACTGGAGTCCCATCTAGAATGGTTTCCTACTTAAGTGCTCCTTGCTAACAGAGTAGCATCTGAACACCAAACAGCTCTGAACTAGAGAAAATGGTGGATGGATCAATGAACTGGTGAATGTACTTCTTTTTAGAAAATACCTAATAACATGATACAGTCATGGAACATTGTACGTGCTTGTTTTTATGGTTTTACACTATTCAATGATTATACAATTGTCTGTGATTTGTGGTTTTCTGCACACTACAGCAGATCACTTTGCTTTTTATGTATGATGAACAGTAGCCAAGAGCATCAAGGGCAAGCACCAAGCTGTCTCTGTGCAAATAGATAATCAGCACATTATTATGAAGATAAATTTGAATCAGTTTTAAATGCTCTTGTATAAGTTGCCTTTTTAGATGTAAATCATTCTTAAAATTAATATTCATTCTATACCGAAAGGTGTACATTTTATGTCTACAATCTTACACTGCATACTGAGTTTGTTTCATTCGCTCTATATTGCAACAATTACATTTTATAATGGATTTTATCAAATTATCTGTAAAAAAGGTGCTGTGCTTAAAAATGCATTCATTTTCCATCTGCTGGCAATGAACTAAGTGCTGAATATTTGAGAAAGTTGTGACTTTATTTTTTGTTAAGTTTTCTATAGTGTTGCTGGGCCAGCTGTGATTCTCAAATGAGGTTCCACATCTTTGGACAACCCGTTAAAAACTGTGTAGTGAATAGAAGTGAAATTCTGCACTGCAAAGGCTACACCAACGGGACTTCTTCCTATAACACCTGTTCCCAATTCCTGTAGTCTGTATATTTTAAACCGCCGCTGGCGATTCTGGGAAAGAGCAAAAGATACTCTGAATAAGAGACTTGACACTGAGAGAAAATACCTGTTAAAAGCCAAAATCACCGTTCTCCAAGGTAACCAAAGTGTAATAATTAATTTGCATGTTATAATGAGTGTGGCATCAGTTGAGACAGAGCGACAGGCATACGTGCACACACACATAGACCACCACAGCTAATGGGCTCCACACACTTGAGAAGTACCACTGTCTGCTACGATATCTTTCTGTCATTAACTTTTGCTTCACTATATGACATAACAGAAAACATAATTTAGATTAGAATTAAGGTTTGTGGATATATAACATGTTGAAACGCTGTGGCTATTTTGTCATGGCATGTTTGCATTCCAATTAGACAGTAATATTAAATATATTTAGTTATTCGTTTTAGACATGCAGTTAGATGGTGGATGTTCTGCAGCTTAATCTGTGCATCCACCGGTGTTATTAGGCAGATTTGTTGTTTCAGATGTTTTAAGTACTGAAATCTGCATCTCCTGTCCCTCTTCATTATCAGCTCTCTAAACAACAGTCCTTAAATCGGAGTGTGACACACTGTTTATTTCAAATGTATATTTTGCAGTTCATATTTTTATGAATATAACTGCCAGGTCTTTCAAGCTTACATCAACTCCTATACTGTTGTTGTAACTACATAACAGGAAGTGCACACAACACCTGCAACAACATATTACTCATGTTTACCATTCATCCATTCATGCCTTTGAATGGCAATATATAATCTAATGCTACAGAAAGGTTTTTCCCTTGCGTCATGAGATGTTGGATTGGTTTAGAAATGTGACACTCAGTGAGCTTTCTAAATGTTCACACACGATTTTAAGCAAAATTCACTCATTGTTGTTTCCAGACATTTTATATATATATTGTGGCAGACGACCAGAGACCTTGCCCCACCAGGACACCTGGATCAGGGAAGGACTGGGAAAGGGGGAATATCTTCCCTGGACAGAAGAGGACATCAAGGGCCACGGATACGGAGCTGGGAAGCTCAACCCTGTGGGGGCCCGTGGCCCAATCAAGGGGCTGCCTGGATGGTTCCTGAGCCCTGGAGGACAGCACTTCCGCCACACCAGGAAGTGCTGCCGCTTCAGGAACTGTGTACGCCCAGAGTGCTTCTGGGTGCAAGGACAGCACTTCCGCCACACCAGGAAGTGCTGCCGGAAGACGATCACTGAGCACCTGGAGCACATCTGGGGCATGATAAAAGGGGCTGCCTCAGTCCCACGAGAGAGGAATGGAGGCGGCCGAAGAGAGTTAAGACGGAGGAGTTGTGACTGAACTGGTGGAACCAATTGTAAATAGTGTTAAATAAACGATGTGTGCTTTGGACATTGGAGTCGTGTCTGTCTGTGGCAGGGCTATCTGTTACCTGTTATAAAAAAAAAATCCTGGAGAGAAACACTAGGGTGACGGGACGTGATCATCATGGGAAGATCACCGAAGACACTTAAAAGACCTGTGAGGCTAAAGAGATTGGCCACGGATCATCTCGCAGGGACCTTAAACATGAGACTGTGTGCCAAGAGATTGATCCAGGACTGTCTTGCGATGATGTAGAACATGAAATTCTTGCAAGACACGCCCTACTTACAACCAATATCAAATAAGAGCATGACTCTCAGCAACACACTCAGTCGTGTTTTGGCTTTGAGCACACACAGATCCAGGGCTCTCAGCGCATATAAAGCGTATAAGGACAATAAGTTATAAATTAAACGTAGACGACTAAGCAAAGAAAGCAGTGCGGAGAAAAGAGCCTCAAAAGCTTTAGAGAGACAAAAAAGAAATAGAATAATCTAGGTGCAAATTCAGAAAATAAGGAAAGTAATTATCAGCCCGGAACAAGTGGAATTGAAAAAAAGCACGTCCAATCCGGACATTGGCACTATACACATGCAGAGCAGGTTAGAGATTGTGGAAGCAGTGGAATTCGAAAGGCTTAAAAAAAAAAAAAACGGTGCGATACACATGTGGAGAAAGTTAAAGAATATGAAAGTAGGCAAATTAGAAAATATAAAGAAAAAAATAAAGATCACAGTAGCGCAAACAAACAGAAATTATTACTCGAAAAAGGGAAAATAATCACCATGGACCATGGACCATGTTGTCATTGGAAAAAAAAGCAGGATAAAGCGAGGTCAGAAATAAAAGACAGAGTAGAAAACAAAGTAAAACGTCATAAAGAGGTTAAAAAACAAAAAACACATGCAGAGTAGGTTAGAGATAATGAAGACTGGAATTCAAAAGACTCAAAAGAAACGTAGGCGCGAAACACATGCAGAGCAAGATACAGAATATGAAAGCAGAAAAAAACGACAGTGTCAGAAACAAAGAAAGTAAACATCGCATTAGCGCAAAGAAAGACAAATGCCAGAAGTATGTAAATATTGTAAGGCTTTGAAGTTTAAGTCAAGAGAATTTCAAAAACGGAGTTTACCTCACATGCATTTATTGGTTACTTTGCAAAAAAAATTATTCACTGCTGATGATGTAGATCGTTTTGTCTGCGCTGAAATTCCAAACAGAGAAACCTATCCTGAATTATGGTACAAAGTCATTAAACACATGTCTCACCGACCTCATTTAAAAGATTCAATATATATATTTATACTAGCCGTTCCCCACCAATCTGCCCGTGTAGTATTAAAACAGGATAAATTTTAAAAATCAATAAACAAAAAGATATCACTAGCTAAGTGGGGGCATGTTACACTCCAAAACGCAGAGGTAGACTGACTCCCCACTCCTGATGTCACGCTTCCCCTTCCACTCGTCCCACAGCCTCTGTCTCAGATTAGCATGAATATATTGCTCCTGCAAGTGAACTATGATTCTAAGTGCAATGAGAGAAGTTGCAAGATCATCTGGTATGTTCAAGCAAATTATAGAAAAAAACCCAATCTAAGTCACTGAGGTCTGCTGGAGCCAATCCCAGCCAACACAGGGCGCAAGGCAGGAAACAAAACCCGGGCAGGGTGCCAGCCCACCGCAGACACTAGGTTTACTAGAGCTGTATCTTGGTGTTCTAGAAGGTGCTATCCATTTAATTTTTGGAAATTTCTGAAGGATTTTCGATATTATTTATGACATATCATTTTCAAACCTCTTAATGTAGACCAGGGTCCCAGGGAGGGCTGGAGCCTATCCTAACTAGCATAAGGAGCAAGGCAGGAACACACCCTGGCATCACATAACAGAAATACAGGTATGGCCTTCTCTTGTTCTACAAATGCTGCTCAGTTCAATGGGTCTGACTTTGAGGAGCTCTGTCCTCTAGTTGTCTTGAACTATTATAGGGCTTGGCCTGGAAGGGGCAGAATTAGTTGCCTTCGCTTGATGTCTTCTCTGAGCTGTGGAGGCAAGAGCAGGTGATGAAGTTAGCGACATCGCCCCCTGTCATCCTGGAGTGGTATTACCAACTCTGAAGAGCCTGGAAAGTGATTCTCAGTTGTATTTTAGAATGAGACAGTAGAGAAGTAAATAAAACAAAAAAATACCCATGGATAAGAGCATAAGGAGTTACATAGTGCCAAATGAATTATTTTGTTACAACTCCATGTTATGAATGGCTTAATCTACTTGTCATGGTCAGGGGTTTTAGGGAGTTATAGCCAAAAGGGAGTAAAATGACCAATATTTATAGATTTCTGAATCATATACTTCCTAGACACTTGATATTGATTTAATTTTGTCATTAAAAATTTCTTTACTGGAAATAGGCCAGTAATTTATTTTTGTTGATAAGACTCATTTTCCTAAGGGCTTTCATAGTGAGGACACTTACTGTAATTATAATGGACAAACCCATGCTATTTATTGCAAATTTATGTTTCTTTTTTAATGTGATTAAAATTTTGAAAAGTAAAATGTGATCATCAGAGATTCAGGAATTATTGTTAGCAGATGTTGCAGAAAAAAATCATCAAGTGTTTCAGGATGCCCTAAAATAAAAAATTAAGCTTTAATAATTTCAATCAGTGGTCTTCAAGTATGTATATACTGTATAATGTATGTGTGTAAAGTATTTATTCCTGCAATGGTTTGTATTAAGTACAAAATGCCATTTTTTAAATGAAGGTATAGTACTGTATATAGTCATAATTTTTTTACTTGTCCACAGGGGCCTGGGTTTCATTTTTGAGTCTGGCCAATTTCTGTCAGATTTTCCTATTCTTCCTATGTCTTCTTACCTTTTAGTGTATTCTTGTTTCATGTCCATTTCCAGATAGGTGCAGGTCAGATTAGCTGGAATCTTTCGTTGGCGACTGTGCAGATGAGAGGGGATATGGCAATGAATATGTCCTCTATGGTCTGGCAACTGTTCCAAGGCTAATTGCTGCCTTATGCTTAACATTGGGTTGTGGCACTTCTTTGGATTTAATTGCATTTTTATCTTCCCTAGACTGGTATTTGATTTTATATATACATTTTATATATATATATATATATATATATAGTGTGAAAAACTATTTGCCCCCTTCCTGATTTCTTATTCTTTTGCATGTTTGTCACACAAAATGTTTCTGATCTTCAAACACATGTAACCATTAGTCAAATATAACACAATTAAACACAAAATGCAGTTTTTAAATGATGGTTTTTATTGTTTAGAGAGAAAAAAAATCCAAACCTACATGGCCCTGTGTGAAAAAGTAATTGCCCCCTTGTTAAAAAATAACCTAACTGTGGTGTATCACACCTGAGTTCAATTTCCGTAGCCACCCCCAGGCCTGATTACTGCCACACCTGTTTCAATCAAGAAATCACTTAAATAGGAGCTGCCTGACACAGAGAAGTAGACCAAAAGCACCTCAAAAGCTAGACATCATGCCAAGATCCAAAAAAATTCAGGAACAAATGAGAACAGAAGTAATTGAGATCTATCAGTCTGGTGAAGGTTATAAAGCCATTTCTAAAGCTTTGGGACTCCAGCGAACCACAGTGAGAGCCATTATCCACAAATGGCAAAAACATGGAACAGTGGTGAACCTTCCCAGGAGTGGCCGGCCGACCAAAATTACCCCAAGAGCGCAGAGACGACTCATCCGAGAGGTCACAAAAGACCCCAGGACAACGTCTAAAGAACTGCAGGCCTCACTTGCCTCAATTAAGGTCAGTGTTCACGACTCCACCATAAGAAAGAGACTGGGCAAAAACGGCCTGCATGGCAGATTTCCAAGACGCAAACCACTGTTAAGCAAAAAGAACATTAGGGCTCGTCTCAATTTTGCTAAGAAACATCTCAATGATTGCCAAGACTTTTGGGAAAATACCTTGTGGACTGATGAGACAAAAGTTGAACTTTTTGGAAGGCAAATGTCCCGTTACATCTGGCGTAAAAGGAACACAGCATTTCAGAAAAAGAACATCATACCAACAGTAAAATACGGTGGTGGTAGTGTGATGGTCTGGGGTTGTTTTGCTGCTTCAGGACCTGGAAGGCTTGCTGTGATAGATGGAACCATGAATTCTACTGTCTACCAAAAAATCCTGAAGGAGAATGTCCGGCCATCTGTTCGTCAACTCAAGCTGAAGCGATCTTGGGTGCTGCAACAGGACAATGACCCAAAACACACCAGCAAATCCACCTGTGAATGGCTGAAGAAAAACAAAATGAAGACTTTGGAGTGGCCTAGTCAAAGTCCTGACCTGAATCCAATTGAGATGCTATTGCATGACCTTAAAAAGGCGGTTCATGCTAGAAAACCCTCAAATAAAGCTGAATTACAACAATTCTGCAAAGATGAGTGGGCCAAAATTCCTCCAGAGCGCTGTAAAAGACTCATTGCAAGTTATCGCAAATGCTTGATTGCAGTTATTGCTGCTAAGGGTGGCCACACCAGTTATTAGGTTCAGGGGGCAATTACTTTTCACACAGGGCCATGTAGGTTTGGATTTTTTTTTCTCCCTAAATAATAAAAAACATCATTTAAAAACTGCATTTTGTGTTTACTTGTGTTACATTTGACTAATGGTTAAATGTGTTTGATGATCAGAAACATTTTGTGTGACAAACATGCAAAAGAATAAGAAATCAGGAAGGGGGCAAATAGTTTTTTACACCACTGTATATAATATATTGTGGACCACCAGGGTGCGTACAGCTGCCCTAATCCTACACAGACAGGTAGACACAAGTTCTAGTCCAACACACATAGTTTATTTAAAGATGGGGAGTGCTTTACTCTGCTCTCCACAGCACAGTACCTAAGCACAGTATAAATCTCAGTCCTTTACTTTTCTTCTTTTCTCCTCCTCTGTTGTTCCATCTTTCCACCTCCACTCCCTCTCAGGCAAGCTTTGTCCACCTCCTCCCGACTTTGGCTCCTCGAATAGAGTGAGGTGGCTCCTTTTATTTTACTTCTCAGAGTACTCCAGGTGGCTCATCAGTATTACCTGCAATCACTCCCAGGTGTGGTAGAAGTCCATTGTAGGTCTCTGCAGCTCCCCCTGGCTGGCCCCACAGAACCCAACAGGGCTGTGCCAGCATGCTCTGCAGGAATCCATGGTACCACAGCCACCCAGGAGGGCTGCCCTCTAGCATCCCAGGGGAGGTAGTGCCTCAGAGATTCTCCTTCCCCCAGTCCTTCCATTCAGCTAGATGGATACGCTATGTCGATGTAACATTTCTCATATTAAAAAGCGACCAGCTGAATGAATTCCACAGCCACATTACCTCAGTATTTCCTGCAGTTCAGTTCAGAATGGAAAGAGAAATGAACGGATACCTCAGCTTCCTGGGCATCTCCATTGAAAGAGGGAACAACGCCACTTTGACTTTGCAAGTGTTTATTGCAAAGAATGTTATGCGGACAAAATATTACACTTTGGTAGCAATTACCCCTTATCACCTAAACAGAGGTGTGTTAAGACTTTGTTCAAAAGGATATACACATCCTGTAATACAAAGGAGCCAAAAAAGAATGAAAGACGTTATCTGTTCCTTCTGTTTACATCAAACTGCTACTCCAAAGCATTTATCAAACAGTGCTTACGTAGGAGAAACCCCAGACCTCAGCAAACAATTGGCTCCAATGTGTTCTCCCATTCTACCTGTGCCATCTTCCTTATCACCATGGCATATCTGAAACCATAGTGCACATCCACTCCAGATTAGACATTAAAGTGGCACATTAACCATTAAATACTCTGTGGATAGTTCTTTTTAATGTCAAAAGCAAGGAATCTGCAGCAGAAACACAAAATGCAATATATGCCCTGCTGAATAAGTGGGACAAACATCTAAAAGACTCACAAACACGTATACAGGAGCATCACAATGCTGTCAGAAGAAAAAACCCATGGCCTCTGATAGACACACATACAAGTTCAACCAGACACACGCTTAACTGGGACATGGTGCAAGTAAAATTCAGTGCTAATACTAAGAGTGGCAGAGAGAGATGGCTGAATCGTTGCTATCAAATGAAAACACCATTAACAGACATTTGTACTTCAACCTAGCATATGAAGACTTAAAAAGAAGAACATCCAAATAGTAAAATAAGACTTTAAGATAAACACCCCCCCCCCCCCCACCACCTTACTAATCCACCCCTTTTACATCCACCATTTGATATATTGCCTATGATTCCTGTTGGTCTAATCATTTCACTCTGATGATGACACCTAGTAGGTGTTGAAAGCTCAGGAATAAAAGACTATTTTATGATTCGTGGCTCAATTTATCTCTTCTCTTTCTTGTTTTATATATATTTTGCACACCCATTGATTACTAACACTGATTATTAACAGAGTTTTGAATATGTTAGTGTGCATAATCTACAAAATTGTATTTTTGATTTATAAGTTGTCCAGAAATTGCTTTAATTAAGGAATGTGCTTCTGTGGGTATGTTTTATTTCAGTATACACTATGAGATGCGCTATATCTAATTTGTTACCTTTTATAGTCTTAAATCTCTATGGCATGGCTTCTATTCCTATGGTTCTATATAATATAAACCTCTAGAAGGGAGGGTTGCACAATATTCTCTTCTTGAAATAATTAATGTAAAAATCATAATGTGACCCAACAATTTAAATTTTTATATAAAGTTATTATTTAGATTACCACCCATGTCATTTCAGATAACATATCAGACATTAGATGAGTTACAAGAAAGTTTGTAGCAAAATTCATAAATGCAGATCTTTTCTTGAAGAGTGTTTATTTGAGTATAACCATGTTTTATCTCATTATATGAGGGCACACAATTTCTGAGCTGCGTGCTGGTGTATAATCGCAGTAATGACCTTACAGGCATCATTCAGGATATGAGACATCTAATACCATTCTGTTACTGTAATAAGAGAATACGCTTATCGTAGAATGCAGTTTCCAAGTTAATTAATAGTGAATCTGGCTACTTCCAGTTTGCTGGGCAGCCTGCTATTAATCCCTTTTAAACCTTTTGTTATATTCTTTTTTTAATAGAATGGATCCCAAATCAAAGAATAAAATATATTTCACAAACTGCACTAAAAAACAGGCTTGTTTATTCTATCAAGAAAGTTTGGGAGTTAATATTTTCATTTTTCAAAATTTACATAGTCATAATCCATCCATTCATCCATCCATTATCCAACCCGCTATATCCTAACTACAGGGTCACGGGGGTCTGCTGGAGCCAATCCCAGCCAACACAGGGCACAAGGCAGGGAACAAACCCCAGGCAGAGCGCCAGCCCAACGCAGATAGTCATAATCATGTATTTTTAATGACATATTTTCATGCTAGGAAACATTATATAGGTAACTTTGTTTTAGGCAGCATGAAGGCGCTGATCTAAAGTAAGAAAGCTGTGCTCAGTTCCTCATTTTAATCAATATTTATAGGTGGATTCTCAGATGCCTGTATTGAATATTTGACTCCTTAGCTTCTAACAGTAAGCAATTTAGTATCACTGTGTGCACAATTGCAAAGCAAATCACGAGCTAATCAGGGTGACATGGTACAAAGCTAAAACTGACCCACATTGATGTTTCTGTATAGGGTGGTGTTCAGCGGCTTTTAATTTTATTGGAAAATCCTTTAACTCTCAGAATTGCATAAACATTTGCCACAAGCTAGCCCCATTTTCCTGTCATTGCTTTGATAGTATTAATAGTTCTATTCAAAGCATTTAAGCCACTTCTCAAAGCCTCATCATCTATGTGTTAAGAAACATTTTACTGATGCATTTACCTTTTAATCATCAACACCAATATTTTAGCCTAAGTCTTCCTGATTTGTCTTGGAGATTTTTGCACTGTTTATCATTTCACGTAAACAGAAGTGATTTATTAAGGAGAGACATTTCTTCTTTAACCTACGTCAGTTGTTAAATGTGTTAAAATCACTCATCAACGTCAGACAAAATTTTTGGTTCCTGTTTCTCTAGGTACAGAAAATGCATTTGACAGAATTAAGTGAAATTACTTATGTATTGCATTACATACATTGGAAGGTTGGCCCCAATATTGTAACCTTCAATTCAGCTACACAGGTCTGCAAAATTAAATTCATAAAAAAGTTTTAATTGTGAATAGTTATTTTTATTTGCGTTTATGAACACAAATAAAATGTAATTAGAATGTTTCCATTATGTTACATTTCAGTACAAAATTGAATAGAAATTTTATTACACTTTAACAACTTACCTAATTTATTCATGTAAACAATATTGTTCTAAATCAATTAAACATTTTTCAATTTAATATTTTTAAACATATATATATATAGAAAACAACAGTACACATTCATTGGCCTATATTTAGCTTCTCTACTTTTTGTCTACTTTTTGGTTTTTTTTAATTGAAAACTTTATTTGTTGGCCAGTCGCTTGGACATTTTTTTCTTGTGCACTCCTATGAGTCATCCAGCAGTAGTCCACCATTATACTGACATCCCAATGTCTCTAGTACCTTCTTTCCATGTCCTTGATGGAATCTTTCATCCTCTTCTTCACGCAGTGCTCCAAGAGTTTCAGGGAAAAACTTTCAAATGTAAATCCAAAAAGTGAACTTTGAGACTCATGTTGCAACTCAATTCCTTAAATTTAACTAATTATTTCTCCACAATTTCTGTGTAATTTGGAATTATATTGATTGGTTACCTAAAAAAAAAGAAATTGTTTCTTTAAATGATACCTAAGCCTCTTGTTCCAGATTGTTCATCACATCATCAATTTCTACGTCAGAAATCAGTTTTCTAATATTGGCATTCTAATATTGAAAAATGTCCTCTTTCAATTGAGCCTCAAGCCCTGACACAGAAACACATAAAATGGCTCCATGTTTTGATAGGACTTGGCACTACCATATCTGCAGTTATACTGCTGGGATTTTAAGATTTGTCATCTAATGCTAAGTTTATTCCGGCATGGGCGGTTATGAAAAAGAAGGCTACTGTTTTATCCACTCTGTTTGCTTCTTGGTGTACAATTTACTTTACTAATTATTATAGCTATATAAGAAAACTAGTAGCTCAAAACTCAAAGAGAGTCTGTTATCACTCTAGGTGACACTTTGTTGTCATTAGCACTTTTAACATCATATCATTCATTTTCCCTTTAATTGCTGCTTTTGGAGTTTAATTTTTATAATATTGTTATACTACATTATTATTGTGACTTTTAAAGATTTTTATGAATCTCTATAATGTCATTTGAGCAGCTTGAATATTTTTTTCCCACTATGCTTTACTTTCCTCTCCATCCTGTTTGTAGAAACACTTCTTAAGGCCAGCGTTCACTGGTAGTGAACCCAGGGGCAGAGGTTTAAGATCACTAACCAGAAATAATAAATATTAAATGGACAGCAAGTTTTCAAAGAACTTTCAGAGTTAGATATCTTTATTTGGAATCTTTATTTGAAATAATTTCCAGGTAACATACAGAGTGTATGTATCTTTATTGGTCATAAAGATCAGAAGAATGCTGACCTCTTATTCTTAAATAACGTGGCATCTACTATGTTACAAATTGATGCTGCACCCTAAAATAGGAAGGTAGCACTAGAAATCATTGCAATGCGGGCACTAAATCACATGAACAATAATGAAATGAAAAGAATTAATTCCAAATGAAAAATTAATTCCAAGAAACTGCAACAAGAAAAAAATATTTAAAACTTGTCAGAAGAAGCGTAAATAGGATCTTGACACTACTGCAAAAACTCCACAGGGAAAGAAGCAGTGTCAAAACTACAGTAATTTAAAGACATTAATACATTCCTCTTCCCCTCACCTGTGGATCTCAGCAAACAGTTCTGGTAAGATTTGACAATCATATTGCACAATAAAGAAAGACAAGTCACTCTGCTAAGAGCACACTCTTCCTCAATGTGTGCTACGCATGGGCTTATTCATTTTGGAATTGTACATCATATTTATCTCACCAAGCACAGACTCTTTAAAATGTACTCATCTTTATACCCAGCCTGTGAGAGTTGCAACCAAGTGTCTGCTTTCTTCAGGCATGTGCTCTGGCATTGCCCCTGCTGGCACCCTATTTTTAATCCACTGTTGGATGCCCTTGGTGTCTCAATGCCTTTGTCATACTGATAGCATACTGCCTAATTTTGCTAAATTGGAAGAATCCTACATTTTTCTTTTGCTTCACACTGTGTTAGGGATGTGCTGTGTTATCTGAAATTGGAAAGGATAACATTTACTCAACAGGGGTCAACTCAGCAATTTTACGAAATATAAAAGCCTTCTGTAGATCCTGATCCTTAACATCTACCTCAGGAATAGCCATAAGTACTGTTTTTTCTCAAGCTATATCTGATGTTTTTTTTTCATTACATAATTTTCCAGTTATACTTAGGAAGGGGAAAGACTGATACAGTCTGAATTTTATTGTAGTACAGTCTGAATTATATTGTAATCTATTGTAACATTTTCCAGATACTTAAGGACAAATTTAGATAAGCCATACAATATAAACATGCCTTTTTAAATACTTGACCAATTTAGCCGCTGTAGGATTCCAGTTGGAGGGTGAGGAGGAGGAGGTTGGGAGCATACGCTGATAGCGTGTTGCTGCACCCACCACACAACGAACTACCTGGATTGGGACCTGAGTGCAGAGGGTGACACCTCAGCACCACACTGGAACAACGTGAGTTTTTTCTTTATAGTGGCTGGAATGCCAATCCTGCCACCGATGCCTAAGTTGGGCCTGATTAATTATCCTAAAAGTCTAATTCTAGAAGTTGTGAATAGAGAAACCCAATACGTCTTATACCTGTACCTGTAACTCATACAGACAGCTGACATTAATAATTTTTATAATAATAATTCATTTTATTTATAAGGCACTTTACATTAGTAGTAAATCTCAAAGTGCTACATAAAAAATGAACAAAGACAAAACAAGATAAAAAAAGAGATAAAACAACAATATTTAGTAGCATTCTTGTTAATATGTTTTCCTAAATAGAAAAGTCTTTAGCAGTTTTTTAAAACAGTCCATAATCTGCTGTGTTCTCAGGTTCTCTGGTAGGGCATTCCAGAGCTGTGGAGCAGCGACTGCAAAGGCTCGGTCACCCATTGTACGAAGTTTGGTCTCAGGGGGGCGAAGGCGGTAGGTATTTGAAAATCGGAGGTTTCTTGTAGTGGATTGTAATATAAGGAGTGTCTTAGGATATTGTGGAGCATTTCCATGAATACACTGATGAGTGAGCAAACAGAATTTGTATTCACTATGGAGGTGAATAGGGAGCCAATGAAATGACCGAAGGATTGGGGAAATATGCTCATATTTCCACACCCTCGTCAGGATCCTTGCAGCACTATTTTGAATTTGTTGGAGCTTTTGAAGACTCTTGTTGAATATCCTGATGAGGAGTGCATTACAATTGTCCATTATAGTGTATAGATATTGTAACTTCATAAACTTTCTAAAGCAGAGAGGGCAATGCCATCCACCTAACTTTTACTTAACTGGCAAAAATGCCCCTTAAATATAAGAAGCCCAAATAATGCCCCACTAAACGTATTTTGGCTTGTCAGATAGAACATTTAAGGCTGTGAGTTCTTGATGAGGTATTGTATTCTTAATAGGGTTGTCATAATACCAAAATTTCAAACTTTGATACGATACTAAAAAAAGAATTGAAAGCCAATATAATTTTCGATACCCAATACAAATAATGTAACTCAAAAAAAAATTATTTAAATTGCAATTCTGTAGGCATTAAAATGTTTATATTTATGAAAAGAATAAAATACTTGAAGTAGTGTAGTTTTTTGTAAATGGTAAGAGTAAAGTTTTGTAAATAATAAAAAGTAAAGAAGTTTAAATCTGGTCAATATTTTTTTACAGCAATGAAGAAAAATACTGTTATTGATGGAGCACAATGAAATGTTATACATGTCATTAAATATTAAATGAATAAGTAGTGCATAAATATATTAAAATAAATATTAAATAAACATTCAAAAAAGAAGAATATTAATGTGGTTTTTTATAAATAGTAAATAAACCTTACACTTATGTAACAGTTGTCCAGAAAAGTAACACAAAATAGACCACTAAGACGTTTGAAGCTTTCCATAAATGCAAACCATGCACTTGGCTTTTTTCTAGAATATGATGTTTTTTCCACTTCTAATTTTTTAAGAAGGAGGACTAGCATATCAACGTGCTCTTCCATGAGGCGTGCCCTTACTGAGCTGTTAAGGGGCCCTTACATACTAGACACACATTCTGAAGCATATCTGAAGTGTCTGAGCACATGGAGAAGTGCTGCCACTGTTTATGCAGTTGAACAATGAAAAGTTATAACGCCTTACATTATAGAGTAAATGTGACTAAATATCATTTTAAAATTGCATGTAATAAAATAAAAGAAACGTGCTAATGCAGCCCCATGTCTTAATGCGTTAAATATCCAACTGCCTACAAAAAACATTTTATCCACATTTCAAAGACATGCTTTTTGTTTAATTGTCAGATTTCAATTGGCCCAGTGTGGGGGATAGATGTGTGTGTGAGGGGTTGAGTGCACCAGATGCTACCATAATAAGATATCACACCCATATGACCCTGAATTTGGCTGATCAATTTTGAGAATGTTATACATGTTATGATAATTTTTGCAAGTTAACCTTAAAACAGAGCAGAATGGAAGTAAATAACTCAGAGAATATCAAACAGATAAAAAAATACAATTTACACTAGCAATTATATTTCAGTAGAGCAACTGAGAAAATCTAATTCCTAAGAGCATTTATTTATAAGTATGAATTAATTAATCGTCGATTAATGCTTTGATTACTAGAAAAGTGTTGTCCTATTGTGGGCTTCTAGGCGTAGACTTTGGCATCCTTCAATAATATTTTTAGTAACGTTTGTTTGTATGCCTGTTTTAGTTATGTTGTTAGGATTTACAGAGAGATCAGGGTCTCAGCCCCATCTGTGATGTTTGCAAGATCAAATATCTGCATGGGGAGGTTTGAGGGGGGGTGTCCCTCTTGAAATTGCAGGGTTGTCTGTCCAATATATAAATTTGAAGAGCGGGGTGGCCTTTCATGCTATGATTAACGGCTGAAGCAAATAGGATTGCTAAAAAAGATCAGGGGCTTAACAAGCTTAACAATATTATACTTGTACATTACTGACAAAAGATCAGGGGCTTGGTGTAATAAATCAGGGGCTAAACCCTCTCATGCCTCCCACAAAACGACACCACTTGCTTGCCTGTCCTTCAATTTAAATCAGTACTGTTGTTTAACAGTAATAAAAACTTTATGCTTAATTATTTATGAAACAATTTAATTTTTGCATTGGTTCTAGAAAGTTGTATTATCCATTTTTAACTCTATTGAAAATCATAAACTAAAAAATACATTAGTATTTTTTTTTTGAAAGAAAACATATAAACTCTAGAGTTTGATTGATCAAACGTTTAGTGTTTAATAAATGAATACATTTTATTTGATGAGAACTCCTATTATAATAGGTTGTGTTAATATTGCAGTGGTTAGTCCTTCTCTTCACAGCTCCAGGAGACTGTATTTCCATCCCAGCTCAGTCATTTTCTGTGTGAACTTTATGTGTTATTTCATTTTCATATGTTTTTCTCCTGGTTTTCCAGCTTTCAACCACATTGCAAATATATGTTGGTTTGATAAACTCGCTCTTTTAATGTTGTCTGTTCGGTGGGTGGTGTTCTCTGTCCAGCGTTGGCTCCTGCTTTATGCATTGTGTTACTGTGCCCCTATGCAAAATGCTATTAATAAGTAGTTTAGATATTTAGACAATTTCAGCATTTTTAATCTAAGTGACTTGTATTAGGTCAACCAGCATAATGTCAAATTTCAATATGGGAAAAGAAAAGAAGTGCTTGAAATTGCCTGCCTTTTAAACTAGGACATCCAGACATTAGTACCAGTACATTTAGATAAAAAAATGAGATCGTATTAAACATATAACTTTGTGTTTTATTCTCTGATAACAGTTTACATATGAGAAGTCATATTTCTTATAACTGGGACTTTTTATATGTTTAACTAATTTGGGACTTTACATAATGCTTAATTCAGTGGTGTTTTTCTAGAGTATACCATTTATCTAAAGATGATTGGTGAAAATGAAAATATATTGGAATGTGTGATGTAAATGAACCTAACTGATAAAGGGAGCTTTCTATTAGAGTTCTTCAGTCGGCTGCGATGGTCTGAAGAAGGTACATCTCCACCTGTGGGTGCAAATAAAGGATGGCTATGTTTAAATTTCACATATAACAATGGCTTATGATTCTTCTTTTAGTATTTTTTTGCAACAATGGGCACACCCTGACTTGCCCACGATACTACCAGAGGACACTTAATTTTATTGAGCAGTTTACAAAATGAATAAATGTAGTAATGTTGGTGCATTGCAGTATCTGTGGAATCGGTTAATTAATTTCAGTTATTCATGTTCTGTTGAGCAGAGAAACAGCTGTAGCTTTCTTTGCATGTACATGAACTGTTTTACAAATTCTTATAATTTAACAGCATTAGAGTCTCAAAAACTATTCCACAACGATATTAATATTGCCTGCTGTATACAACAACTTAACCAACAATACATAGAATTCTGTTAATAGAAAGGAGAATATACAGAACTATCTGCAGCTTTGCTTCTAAATAAAAAAATGTGGGTTTATAATATTGCTATGTCCATACTTGTGTGTTATCAGGAGAAAATGTATTTGTATGTTGAACAGATTAAAATTACTAATTGTGCATGTGCATGTTTATATATAGAATTAGTATTATTTTACCATCTGTGAAGGTACAGTGTTGATGCAGAATATAGAGTAGCAGATACAACAGTGGGCCCAGAATGCCATCAGTAGGAAAGTAGTATGTGCAGCTAAGCTTGAAATTAAAAGGTGCATGGTTATATTACCATTATGTCCACCCGCCTATACATTTGTTTGTGCATACACCATTTCTTTTTGGATTTGATAAATGAAAAAGTCGAGTTTTGCGTCCATAGATTTTAATGAGCTTGTAGACAGGTTTCTGAGCCCATACTCAGTGAAGAGCGCTCTTTAAAAATAAACTGAATTGAAATGAGTTATGGAAACACTAATATTGTATGTCCTGGTAAAAATCTGTTATTTTGATGGGGGCAAGGATGGAGAGGCTTTTGTTTAAAATTTAGTGAATCAATCACTCATAGACTGACTCAGTTTAGTTATTTAATGATTACATAGTTTGAGTTGAGTTGGTCGCTCTGCCACTCCACAAATGTACCATCTTGAGTTTGAGTTATGCAACCAGACACTGATTGTGTGGAGACTGGATTTTCTTCCATGTCTGTGTGGGTTTTCCTCTCACATCTTCGAAATTGTGCAATTCAAACCTGGCCCTTGTATGAGTGCGAATGGAGTACGTGGGTATGAGCTGGATCTGAGATGGTACAGTTTCAAGCTTTAAGCATTTTATTATCTGCATAAATTTGTTTTAAACTTGGTGAAATTCAGAGTAATAACAAATCACAAAAAGCTGAAGAGAAAATTTCATTATACATAAAAACTTACCTATTACATATTGGTTTCAGACTTTTATATATTTATTACGTTTGTATTATCATATGTCTACGTTATTACATGATTAAGTACAGTCAGAAAACTGTGCCATTATATTTTGCTCTTGATGAAACAAAACAAATCCTTATTTTATTATGTAAAGGGAAGCAAGTAGAATGGGAGTAACTATAGAGCAGAACATTTTTCAGCAGAGTTGCATTTCCCCAGCCAGGATGCCATGCTGACAGATTTTTTTGCCCCATGCTAGTTCAAAAAGAGCTATTTTCTCCTCGTCTATTAGAAGGCAGCCTGAGGTTCCCACAGAGGCTACTGGGAAAGTGTAGTGTTTGAACCTGAAGTACTGCCCAGCTGATTGGAATGGCACAGAAGTTATTCCTGAGCATAGCTTTTTTGGGGCCTCCATCTCATCAGTCAGAAGAGGTTGGAGCTGGGAGAAGAACTGAGCCAAATATTCTCCAGGGGAAAGCTCAAGTTCACAAAGTCGCACAGTACTTGAAATAAAAAAAGAGTCACCGTGAAAAGGCGAGTCGTAGCCCACTGTCTGAGTGTCATATGAAAGCTTATTAGGGTACAGAGAAAAAAAATAGGCAACAATGGGAAAAAAGCTTGAAATGTCAACTTTAATCTCTAAATTTCCACTTTAATCATGTACTTTGTCATTAAAGTAGAAAATCATAAACTTCATCTTAAAATCATTTAATTTACTAGTTTCTCAAATTCCATCATAACTAAAGTAGCATGTTAAATGCTTTGCTTTGTATTTGAACTTCTATGTGCTCTATGTGTGTGAATCACTACGTGCTTCCGGGCTTTCTCTTCCTCCGACAGGACACAGAATCCATTACATTCGTGATATTACAGCTCTCTGAATAATTAAAATACTGAGATGTATATGTGATATCATTTTCATGATGATAGGAGTTAAAGCATGTTATTAAACATGGGAACACAGTGGCTCAGTGATTGTTTATGTCTCACGCCAGATGCTTGCTGCGCCATGCGCGACCTTAGATGAAATAATTTATTGCAGCAGTACTGTCTCTTTCAAACATACTAACCTCCAATTCCTGTCCTTAGTTTTCTTTCTCCAAATACCCAATCGTCACACAATTAGCTCTGTAATAGACGTTAAGCCATCTGTAAGCTTAGAACGCAGATTCTTCAAAACTTTTAAGTAACATCGAAATATCTTTGTAGTACATGTTAAATTATTCAATCCATCTATCCTTCCAGTGTTGCGCCAGCACCAGCAAGAATACAACGCGAGGCAGGAACAATCCATTCACATGTTTAATTATTAACAATATAGATTATTTAAATGAAGTTAAAGTTTTATCTGTATAATATAATAAACATATTTTGCTGCATTAAATCTTAAAAACGATATTGTCATATGTAAATACGCACAAGTTTATAGTGAGGTAATTGTACTTATAAGTACAAAACATTCTACAAGGAGTACTTGATGGACTGATTGAGTGCGTTTAGAGTTCTTAGGATGAAACTGTTTCTGAACTGCGAGGTCCGTACGGGAAAGGCTCTGAAGCGTTTGCCTTATGAGAGCAGTTCAATAGACAGCATGGCTGAGGCAGCGTGTGCTTGATGCTGTATCCCGATAATTCTCTTTCCGATCATCTGCTGTACACCTGTGATTCACACTCAGGTACAGTGATATAAATACTTCGAGTGGTGCAGTGAGAGTAATATGGAAAAAGAGGATCCGATGAGGATCACCTGAAAGAAGAAGAAGGTGCAGTGAGAGTAACAATGTTAAAGCAGCTATTGTATTTAGAATAGTTTGAGCATTCTGTGGACCATTATATTGTTACACGTTAATTACAATCAGATGCATTAAACTAATAAACAATATTTAGTTAATTTCAGTGTATTTATAAAGCCGCGTCAGGGATGTGGATCTAAAAAAAGAAAGGGTAACCACACAGGAACAGTAGCACTGCTTTGAGGCTGGGTGCCACCAGTCTCCAAAACCGAGCGCAGAACTTGCGTATGACAGGGTATGAGCTACCGTGGAAATGTGCGTGGCTTTACGCCAAGTTTAGGTTTTATACATCGCGATTTGAACGTGGAAATGTTCTTACATAACATTTTTGTGCGTACGCACCGTTTATACATGAGGCCTCAGGTGAGGTGTAAGAGGAGGCCAGTATACTGAGCAATGGGAAGGAAGAAGGGTAGGAAGGAGAATTCTTACCGATACTCAGGTAGAGGGGCTTAGGGTTTGTTATTTTTGTGTTTTGTTTTACATAGTGTGTACTCTCCCACAGTACTCCCTACCTTCAGCCTCCCTTTTCTATATTTTCTATTAATTAAATAATCTTCCTCACCCTTATTAGGACTGTGCTGGCGCTTTTCAGGATTTGGGAGTTGCTTTAAAGCACCCTCGTCTGGTCACATCAGTTACACCAAAATTACAATAAGAGTTACAGATTGGTTAGCTTGTACGGGATAAGACAGACCCTTCCATTATGTATGTAGCTATGCAAAGCTAAACACTTAAATAACTAACCAAATATGTTTATCGGCTCAGTGTTGTGAATTTAACATTTTCATTAACTTCTAAGTGTCGCTCTTACAGTGTGGCATGGTACTTTAAGTGACAAAACTGAAATAGAATGAAATGAAGAATCAGTGTTTCTTTTATTTTGTTTTTTTAAGTCACCTTAACAGCTCCAAAAGAATAAACATACATATTATGATCACACCATGGCTCTGATAGTACAGTATAATACCAATTGTCTCTATGCCTGTGTCATGTTTAATAGACATGCTCAAGAGCCCACACTAAATGCCTGTGATGCAAATATTATTGAACAGTCAGGCCTGTGCCTTTCTGATGAATGGATAAGGGTTATCTGTTAAGTCAAAGGGAGAATTTCTTTAGTTTTGGCTTCATATTGTACCTTCTGGTTTCTGTTGAAATACTTTAGTAATTTTGACATAATTCTGTTCAGTCTGGAGTAAGTGCCTTTTCAAATCTGACAGGAATCCTACTCAATATTATCATTGCTGGACTACTGTATAATTCACTAACCACCCAGCTTCACATCCGTCTTTTGTGCATATGGAGCTGATCTCATATAAATCATTTTCCATTTAACGAGATAACCTCTAATATACAAATGTTAAAAATGTATCTGCCTTGCAGCTAATGTTCTTGCTGTAGAGAGTTCATTTATAATAACATGGAAGTGATTTAATGATTTCTTTTTAATTTATTCTGTCTTGCCACATTTTTTAACAATGAAAATAAAGGTAGTTGTGTAGTTTCCAATTTATACATATGACAAATAAGACTTAGCTTATGGCTGTTTTTAACTACAGTGGCCATTCCACATATGATCTGTATATAAACGAATGTTGTTTCACCCCTTTAGCCTTAGCCTTGACTTAAACATATCATAAATACAGCCTTTCAATTTAAATTGTGTGCTACTAGCCATAAACAGAAAGAAGAAGAAGAAGTGTAGTGTACTACTAGAATTCTTATAGAAATTATACTCCACTTCCATCTGGGACTGTGAGACACACGATCCTGCTTCTGATCTCAGGCTACATTAGCTTGGCCTGTTTAACTGCACTGTCTTGCTTCAGGGAATGATGGACATCACTATGTAAGCATCCTGTTATCAATAGTTGTAAAAGTCTCCTTGTGTCATTTCTTTCAAATGTTTACAGCTTGGGATGGTATGATGGTGCAGTAGTAGCATTGCTGCCTTATAATAAGGAGAGTGAGGTTAGGTGAATTGGCTTCTTGTAACCTCTGCAGCACTTTGGGAATCATCTACGTATGAAAAATAAAAAAGTTAAACATAAGCTACATTACATGTAGAACAGATAGTTGATATATAGGCAGTGTATCTCATATGGTGTCACAGGCAATTACTCAACCTGAAATGCATGTTATTTAATTCATATATGAATTTTAATTAAAAAATGCATTATCTATCACTGGATAAAAGTGACATCCAATTGTGATGACTGGCATAAGAGTTAAATTCACTCGAGATAAAGTATGAAGGTATTAGCAACCAGAGATATTCACTTTTAAAACAATAACATTTTATATGATATAATGTATGGTTTAGAAATACTTAGCAATGCATGTCAGTTCTTCCATAAAAGATGTAACACATTCAGAAATTGATAATTTATATGATCTATTAAGTAAAAAAACTGTTATGCATCATCCTATTAATCAGTCTATTTCTGTAATATTCTGCCCTTGTTTTGTATTCAAAAAATTAAAATAACACAATGTTATCGGTATACCTAGATTAAGCATGCCTCTTTAAAACGCTTTGCCTCAGGTATGGCACCAGATATGGGCTATTTGCCTGTGTCTTCTCATTCTCGTTCTCTAATCTGCTCCTAACTCCTCCTAACTCATCACACAATTCTACATGGTTGATTTTCATGTGTTTGGGCAGGTTTGCATTGTTCCCACAATATCATACTGGCTTTTGGTTCATATCAAATTTTGTTTCATTGCTGCTCAGTGAAATAGACTCGATCCAGACAATACTCAGTTTAGGTTTTTTATTGCTACATTAGAACAGCACTGGAACCTTCATACTCTTATTACATGACTGCGACAGCATGTGTTTCATGTGTGTCTATATGAGGAGAGGAAGAAGAGGGTGGAAGAAGTAGTTCCTCCCCACAGAAATTATAGTAATTATTTGCTACATTTTATTTTTTCACCTTTTTAGCATCAGATGCATGTTCAGTTTCATAAAAATCTATATATTTAAATTACTAGTTATAAAAAGACTGCATATTGATCCTTTTATACAAAGATCTGTCCTCAGAAGGAAATGGAACAATTGGAAGTACAAATACTGTAGCATTGATCTACCCATCCCTGTTTGTATGTGTAGATAAGCAGGGCACTTGCACTCAGGTTTAGAAGTTCTATGAATATTGAAAACAGAATTCTCTAATTAAGTTTAGTTTATTGTTATTTTTTTTTTTATTTAATCATGTTTATTTATTTATTTTTATTTAATCATTTCCATGTTTTATGGATGACAAAAATATACTCCTATTCATGTGGTATGTTTTAGGAAAATTAGTAAAATAAACCACATTACATATACAGCAAGGCCTCTTGGTGATGCCATAGTTGGTGTTGCTGCCTCACAGCTTCAGTAGACTAGATTTGAATTCCACCATGCATTCTGTGTTGGGTTTGAAATAGGTTTGTGGGTTCTCTGTAAGTGTGGATGAGTCATTCTCTAGGTATATTTTCCCTCAACTGATTAAAAAGGTTCAATAATGGATGGATGAGTGGATTTATGTATGATATTTTGGGGTCAGTGTCACCAGGGTATTTGATATGGGTGTTCCAGCTGTTCACTGAATCTTGACTGTAGGATAATGTGATTGTTAATTAATATGACTCTTGTGTGGGAGCTTAGTTTCTTTATATATTGAACTTACAGTGCATCCGGAAAGTATTCACAGCGCATCACTTTTTCCACATTTTGTTATGTTACAGCCTTATTCCAAAATGGATTAAATTAATTTTTTTCCTCAGAATTCTACACACAACACCCCATAATGTCAACGTGAAAAAAGTTTACTTGAGGTTTTTGCAAATTTATTAAAAGTAAAAAAAAACTAAGAAATCACATGTACATAAGTATTCACAGCCTTTGCTCAATACTTTGTCAATGCACCTTTGGCAACAATTACAGCCTCAAGTCTTTTTGAATATGATGCCACAAGCTTGGCACACCTATCCTTGGCCAGTTTCGCCCATTCCTCTTTGCAGCACCTCTCAAGCTCCATCAGGTTGGATGGGAAGCGTCGGTGCACAGCCATTTTAAGATCTCTCCAGAGATGTTCAATCGGATTCAAGTCTGGGCTTTGGCTGGGCCACTCAAGGACATTCACAGAGTTGTCCTGAAGCCACTCCTTTGATATCCTGGCTGTGTGCTTAGGGTCGTTGTCCTGCTGAAAGATGAACCGTCACCCCAGTCTGAGGTCAAAAACGCTGTGGAGCAGGTTTTTATCCAGTATGTCTCTGTACGTTGCTGCAGTCATCTTTCCCTTTATCCTGACTAGTCTCCCAGTTCCTGCCGCTGAAAAACATCCCCACAGCATGATGCTGCCACCACCATGCTTCACTGTAGGGATGGTATTGGCCTGGTGATGAGCGGTGCCTGGTTTCCTCCAAACGTGACGCCTGGCATTCACACCAAAGAGTTCAATCTTTGTCTCATCAGACCAGAGAATTTTGTTTCTCATGGTCTTAGAGTCCTTCAGGTGCCTTTTGGCAAACTCCAGCCGGGTTGCCATGTGCCTTTTATCAAGGAGTGGCTTCCGTCTGGCCACTCTACCATACAGGCCTGATTGGTGGATTGCTGCAGAGATGGTTGTCCTTCTGGAAGGTTCTCCTCTCTCCACAGAGGACCTCTGGAGCTCTGACAGAGTGACCATCGGGTTCTTGGTCACCTCTCTGACTAATGCCCTTCTCCCCCGATCGCTCAGTTTAGATGGCCGGCCAGCTCTAGGAAGAGTCCTGGTGGTTTCGAACTTCTTCCACTTACGGATGATGGAGGCCACTGTGCTCATTCGGACCTTCAAAGCAGCAGAAATGTTTCTGTAACCTTCCCCAGATTTGTGCCTCGAGACAATCCTGTCTCAGAGGTCTACAGACAATTCCTTTGACTTCATTCTTGGTTTGTGCTCTGACATGAACTGTCAACTGTGGGACCTTATATAGACAGGTGTGTGCCTTTCCAAATCATGTCCAATCAACTGAATTTACAGGTAAAGGATGATCAGGGGAAACAGCTTCATGGCAAAGGCTGTGAATACTTATGCACATCTGATTTCTCAGTTTTTTTATTTTTAATAAATTTTCAAAAATCTCAAGTAAACTTTTTTCACACTGTCATGGGGTGTTGTGTGTAGAATTCTGAGGAAAAAAATGAATTTAATCCATTTTGGAATAAGGCTGTAACATAACAAAATGTGGAAAAAGTGATGCGCTGTGAATACTTTCTGGATGCACTGTATTTATTTACAATTTTAGGAACCTGTCTTAGAATATCCAGAATTTGAAGCACAAGGAAGCAAAGTTTAGTCGAATTTGCTTGAACGCCGACTGCTTTTATAGCAGCTTAAGTGTCAACTGGGCATAGGATTAATGGAGAACTAGCAGGGATCTGCCACCTAAAAGCATGTGAAGACAGGATTTGCCAGCAGAATGATTTATTGCTTACAATAACAAGTGTTAATGATTTTCCATATAATGTATTCTGTCATGAATTCCAATTTTTATCTCAATGGAAACATTACATTGTTTTTAATGGTTTTGAATTACTTTTATCATTGTGATAGTGACATCACTGCATCAATATTTTGCAATTACTGTTTTGTTCATGGGGGACATCATTTAGTGCAGCAGGTCACAACATTGACATCTTGTTCATTGTCTCATGTCACAATGAGGCATCATGATGTCAGATCCTTTTTTCCTATACAAATATTTTAAATTGTAATTGTTTTTAAAGAAATGTAGAATTCACACTAGCATTCATAAGTTTGGAATAACCTAGAAATATTTGTTTTTGAATAGAAATGTGATCCTTTAAAATATAACCAAGACATTACTGATATTGCAAATAATCTTACTGCTTGAAACAGCAAAAATGCTAAACATAAAATAGTTTTCTCAGGAGACACAGCAGTCTGTTGTGATTTTGTGAAGTGATAGATTGCCAAAAAACTGAAGACAAAGGTGTCCACTACTGTCTTGAACGAAGGTCCAGACACACAACTGAACAAAAGGTTGAGCACATCAGAGTTTGCAGTTTTAGAAGCAGACATCTTGCAGATCTGCAATCGGCTACTTCCTTAAATAGTAAACATCAAATGCCAGTGTCTTCTACAACAAAAGAGAAGGTTCAGTTGGGCAAAAAATATCAGTGTGATTTCCCTTTGGTTGTATACTGTAAAACATTTAGAGGGAAGCACATATTGTATGTTGTTTGAGTTTCCCCAGTTTGTTTGCTAAAATCTACCATTGATATCATCCATAGCTTGAGCCTACTGTGTAGACTTCATATTGAGTATACTGTACTACCAGCTCATGGTAGGCATGGAAATGTGAATGAGTAAGAATTATTGAACGTTTAAATATTATCAATGAAGGGACTGCATACCAGACTTTACTTTTAGTTAATCATCATCATGAAGAGAATATGAATAAGGTAATTCCCTAGATATCTGAAAAGCAAATCTGAACAGTTTAATCCCCTATTGAGAGCTTAGTAAATGTAAAAATTGTTTTAATGTTTTTTTTAGTTATGGATGGAGAGGTGACACAGTGTTTAGTGCTGCTTACTCACAATTCCTAAATACTGGGTTCCGGTTTTGGTCTGAACAGTGCTGGTATGGAGTTATGGAGTTTGTGTCAGTTTTTGCAAGACTAGTTAAAAGGGGTATTTTCAGTGGCTCTTGTTTTTTTTTCCCAGGGTTCCTAACAATTTGCAATAAAAGAACTAAATATGCAGTCACTTGTTGCCAAATGTGCATCTAATGAATATATATAAAGTATAATAGGAGTTTCATTTTCCTTTTGTCATGCTTTTCTGTTACCTTGGAGTATAAACCTAAGTTAAAACACACGTTGTCTATGAATAATGGTTTGTGATTTTCATTCAGACACATTTCTAAAGACCCTAATAATTCTCCATTTTGTTATCTTCTTAATTTCCTAGAATCCCCAATGGAAACTGATTTTCACAATACTAGCATGGCTTGTTATGACTTTTCTTTGAATTTCATTGCACTGTATATTTACAATAATATTCTGTAATCATAGTGCATGCACAGAAATAGTAAGGGGCACAATCAGTGAGAGGTTGACTAGCCATTTCAACAAAGGAGAAAAAAAAGCATTTGATTTAATGTTACTCTTTTCAAATGAATCAAAAAATACATGCATAACAACATGCTGACCATGAATACTTCATATATATGAGTAAATATGATTTCCCAGATAGCAGTAAAGCAGAAGGCACTGGAATGTCAATTTACCAGCCTGTTTTCTTGTGTAATCAGTGGAGCTGTTTCTTCATTTTTTCTTTAAAAAATTTAAAAGATTTCACACCCCTTTTGATTTAATTGTAATGAATAAACCTTTAGAGGTAATGGGATGAAAGGAGAGATTAGTAGCACCATATTTTAGGGCTGCCAAAATCATATCTGAATTTCCGGTGTGACCAGTTACAGTTTCAGATCTGTCCATTTAGCTTTGCGTTACTCTGGACATCTTTATGCAGCATTGTAGGGTTTTCAGCTTTACATCTAACTGATTAAATATAACCATAATGAAGTCAACCTATTTGCATGTTTGAACTGATGTTAATTCATTCCTTTGGTGAAAATTGCAATGTACTTTCATTGCTGGTGTTACATGTTCCTTCTTGAGAAATCCTTGTAGTCACCAACGCTTTTCACCCACAGTCAAATCTATTCAGAGTGATAGTAGCTATTAACTGCTGTTAAGGAAAACACAAACATAACATGTTTAGTCAGAAAGTCATTGTCCAACCCGCTATATCCTAACACAGGGTCTCGACCAACACACGGCACAAGGCAGGAACAAACCCCGGGCAGGGTGCCAGCCCACCGCAGGGCACACACACACATACACACCAAACACACACTAGGGACTATTTAGAATCATCAGTGCACCTAACTTGCATGTCTTTGGACTGTGGGAGGAAACCCACGCAGATATGGGATGAACATGCAAACTCCATGCAGGGAGGACCCGGGAAGCGAACCCAGGTCTCCTTACTGCGAGGCAGCAGCGCTACCACTGCGCCACCATGCTGCCCATAACATGTTTAATTAAGTTAAAGTAAAAATAAAACAAAAAATGTCAGCAAAACATAAATAAGTAAATAAACAAACAAACAAACAAACACACAAATAAATAAATAAATCAGAGAAAATAAAAACTAAAATGAAACTTGAGCTTGATTTTTGGCAAACTAGTCTTTGTGCATAATGTACATGTGCACATGCATTTGCCAGTTTATTAATTAAATATTATGTAAAATCACGCAGTTATAATATTAGTTCAGAGAAGAGCATTGAGTCGTGAGCATGTGCAAATACCCCTTGCTGTGAGCGTCAAATATGTGGATTTCATTGGTCATTTCAACCATCAGTCAGCTTTCCCTTCTAGAACAGAGAGCAAATACCAAAGCCTTATTATTCACCAATGTCTTATTCCGTGGATTTCATTGGCCATAACTGAGTGTCAGTCACAGATGCCCTATTGTCAATGACTGGCAGGCAGATTTCAGCAAACATTAAAGAAAAGGCACCTTAACATGCCATGTGATACTTTGTAAGATACAGCTAAGTGTTTTGAAAATTAGAACCATGGAGAATGTGCCAAATTCGATCACCCCCGTGCTTCAAGTTTACAATACAATACAATACAATTTCTTTTTTGTATAGCCCAAAATCACACAAGAAGTGCCGCAATGGGCTTTAACATGCCCTGCCTCTTGACAGCCCCCCAACTTTGACTCTCTAAGAAGACAAGAAAAAACTCCCATAAAAAACCCTTGTAGGGAAGAAATGGAAGAAACCTTGGGAAAGGCAATTCAAAGAGAGACCCCTTTCCAGGTAGGTTGGGCATGCAGTGGGTGTCAAAAAGAATGGGGTCAATACAATACAGTACAATACACAGAACAGAACAAATCCTCAATAAAATATAAAAATAAAAATTTTAGAAATACGGAGTAGAATTTAATAGTAGATGATATCACATATGATTTGGATTTATTTAGAGTCCTGGAGACCTCATCCATCAAGCTGCCTCCCCCATTTCGCCATTCCACAGCTGAAATAGCACTAATCCGATGAAAGGACCCCTCTTTCCCACGATTCCTGCGATCCTCCATCAGGGATGACTTTACCTTAGGCAGGCAAAACAACTTGGCAGGTGGGCCGTGGCACCAACAACAACAACATTTATTTATATAGCACATTTTCATACAAATAATGTAGCTCAAAGTGCTTTACATGATGAAGAAAAAATAAATAAAAGACATTAAGAATTAGAATAAGACAACACTAATTAACATAGAATAAGAGTAAGGTCCAATGGCCAGGGAGGACAGAAAAAACAAAAAAAAAACTCCAGACGGCTGGAGAGAAAAATAAAATTTGCAGGGGTACCAGGCCACGAGACCACCCAGCCCCCTCTGGGCATTCTATCTAACATACATGAAGCAGTCCTCTTGGTATGCCACATTTGAGTACCGAGAAGAGAAACAGAATAAGTGAGGGTTAGTAACAAATTATAACTATCATGTTACTTATGTTTTAGTGCTAATGACTAACAACAGAGATGCAGTCTGTACAGTTAATCAGCAGCTCTAGTCAGGATATGCTAAACTGAAGTAGTGAGTCTTCAGCTGGGATTTAAAAGCTGAGACCGAAGGGGCACCTCTTATAGTAGCAGGCAGACCATTCCACAGTTACGGGCCCTGTAATTAAAAGCTCGACCTCCCACTGTTATTTTATTAATCCTTGGAATCATAAGCAGACCAGCATCTTGAGATCTTAATGTGCGCTTTGGTTTGTAAGTCATGATAAGTTCAGACAAGTAAGCCGGACCTTGGCCATTTAATGCTTTATATGTTAAAAGGAGGATTTTGAAATTTGCCCTAAACGTAACCGGGAGCCAGTGTAAGGATTTAAGAACTGGAGTTATGTGTTCGTATTTTCTTGTTCTTGTAATAATTCTTGCAGCAGCATTTTGGATTAACTGGAGGCTGTATAAAGAACAGTTTGAACATCCAGTGAACACCGCATGCAGTAGTCAAACCTACTAGAAATAAATTCATGAATTAATTTCTCAGAATCCTGTTTATTTAGAAAACGCCTTAATTTCCCAACATTTTTAAGATGGAAGAAACATGATTTGGACAACTTTGTAATATGTGCTTTAAATGACATGCTAGAGTCAAAGATAACTCCTAGATTGCGGGCTGATTCAGTAAAATTAATTGGGATTCCAACTGAGTTAAATGATAGCAGAATATTGTTGTGGTCAGCGTCATTCCCTCCAACAATTAACATCTCTGTTTTATCTGTGTTTAAAGACAAGTAGTTCTCATCCATCCACTCCTTTAATTCACTAACACAACTAATTAAAGAAAACATTGGAGAAACTTCATTTGATCTAAATGAAAGGTATAACCTTCGTGTCATCTGCATATGAGTGAAAATAAACATGATGTTTCATAATGATAGAACCCAGTGGAAGCATGTAAATTGAGAATAGTAAAGGTCCCAGTACTGAGCCCTGCGGGACACCTTATCTCACTTCTGTGTATAATGATGGAGTACTGTCAGCACATTTCTGTGCATACTGGAATTGATTTGATAAATAAGAACTAAACTAAGCGAGCACAGTGCCTGTAAGCCCAACATTATTTTCTAGCCTGTGCAGTAAAATAGAATGGTCAATGGTGTCAAATGCTGCACTTAAGTCTAACAACATAATTACAGTGGAGTTTCCTTCATCAGAGGATATCAGAATGTCGTTTACAACCCGCGTAATTTCTCAAATAAATTGTAATGCGTAAGGTGTGACTGAAGCTGATTGGCGACTACTTTTTCTAGTATTTTAGAGAGAAGGGGTAAATTTGAAATAGGCCTATAATTATTTAGTATGTGTGGGTCTAGGTCTAACTTTTTAAGTAATGGTTTAATGACTGACACTTTTAGTGTATCAGGTACTGTGCCATGCAATAATGAACTACTGATAATGTTTAGAATAGGTACTGCAAGAACATCCATTGAACTTTTTACTAGTTTTGTTGGCACTGGATCTATGGAACAAGTAGTGGGCTTCATTTTAGAAATTAAAGTTAAGACTTCCTGCTCAGTTACAGAATTAAAATTACTAAAGTGCTGAATGCAATGTGAGGCAGGGTCTGCTAAGCTAGTATTTGGTTTGTACTGTGATGCTGAGATCTGGGATCTTATATTTTTAATTTTCTCATTGAAGAAGTTCATAAAGTCTGTACTGCTAATATGTAGATCTGAATTTCCATTTGTTAATTTAGCCATTGTTCTAAACAGTACCTGAGGATTTTTATTATTGCTATCTATTATTGTAGTTTAGTCAGTATTGAAACTGTATCACAGATGTGTGTCTGTGGATCAACCTCTTGACTCATTTTGGGTAAGCAGTCCAACCTTATGTTCCCAATGGCAGAAAAAGATGCTCAGTGAGGACAATTGACTCCACCCCTTGTGGCTGGGGGAGTATGAAGGCAAGACTCTAAGGCAACAGAAGGTGGCATCTCATTCTGGACTGACACTTGAGAACGACAAAGCTGAAAACCAGAACCCAACATTTCTCAAAACCAACTGGAAAAAAACGCAGCAGCCCTATTACACACAGTGGTACCTTTGCAGTGACAGATTAAGCACATGTGTAGCATGCAGTCAGTGTTATCAACTGAGCCAACTTTACACATGTACATTTAGTTTTAATCAGGTTAGTAGTACTGATGCTTCAATGTGGGCAGTGCAGAGTCACAGAGCAAGTTACTGTCACCTTCAATAGCAAATAGTCGGACTTGAACTTTCTTAAAATATTTTAAATGGGGTCATGACATCACCAGACTGTGCTTGGCAGCTCATCAGCACTGTTAATCATGAAGTACATCATTTTGCTTAGGGTTTATTTTAACAAAAGTAATGTATCAACTTGCTGTATATTGAAATAAACTTTGGAGATAGATCTGTGTGCAACAAACCTTCTTTATCAATGCCAAGCTTAACATATGGCACATCTGTGGTAAAGCACTCGAACTATCTGATTCATTGCAGACTACTATCTTGATATGCTACTCAAAAAGAAAAAAAAAAAAAAGCTGAGGAGTTTGCATCTGTAAATGAGGTGACTCCGTCTGTGTGTTTGGTCTAAAGCAACATGGAGGTGTGGCTGGGATATTTAGATATGAACTGAACACCAAACAAATTGTCAGCATATGGCCGTAAAACCGATAACAATATCAGATGCTTATCATGTTCATTGTTCCTTATCATCGTGGGTGATTGTAACATCAACATTTATATTTCTCTATATAATCATGCGCAGGTTGTGTTATTTGTTCATGGCTTTCTTCTTTTTTTCCTGCTTGTTTCTTAATCTAAATCAGAACTTTGACTTTAAAATACTTATCTATTATTTGGTGTTTAATATTTGAAATTAGTTTGCATCCTGTGTTATTAATGTCAGCTTTGCTTTTATTCCTGTTGTACTGCTTTGAATATTTGTGAAGCACTTTGAGCATGGGAAAGGTGCTATATAAATAGAATGTATTATTATTATTACTAGCCGATGCCGGTGTAAGAACAGGAACAGAAAATGGTGAGAAACGAATTCAGAAATCAAGAAGAAAGAAATACTTCTTGAAAGATGCAGTTGTGAATAGGTGTTTTGCTGGAGACGACAGATAATGAGTTGAAAGATCTAACCCTAGAAAAAGTCACGTACAACTGACCATGGCTGAAAACTGGTTGTTGTAGATTAACACAAATCTTTGCAAATGTAATGCAACGTGGGATGTTGGGGTCATTTTTGAAGTAAATGACAATGGTAACATGGAGAATCTCGGAAAGAGCTTGAATTTCAGCTTCACCACCATAAACTCCAGATGTTGCCATGTATTGATAGTACTCATGACTTGTTGTGATAACTCGACTTGCGTTGGAAAGAACAACAGGAAGAACGTCACCAACTCTGTCCCAATGTGATGCAATGAAATCTACTGCCCTATGTCATAGTGAGAATGCCAATGGTCGAGAGAGTACCTTCCTGTAGCAGGCTATGGAAAACATAGACATATATAGATAGACACCGCATTCACTGTGTTGCCCAGTCGACATGATACATCAGCACGTCTGCCCTATTGCGAGTGACAAAAATGCCATTTAAACTAATACAGGTAGACGTGGACGTTTAAAACAGTATCGTTTACATACAACAGATTTTGGTGAATCGTTTACATGCAATTATTTATATTCATTTATACACTAATAATGGCAATTATTAAATAATAATAATTATTATTATTAAATAATTCCTCCCATATAAGTAACATTTCTCTGACTGCCTTCTTCTATCTCTGAAACATTTCTAGACTTCGTCCTGTTCTTACACAACACAGTACTGAAGTATTGGTTAATGCCCTATTCATCTCACATATTACTGTAATGCTATTCTATCTGGCATTCCACAAAAACATATCCATCGCTTACAACTGCTTTCAAAATTCTGCTGCAAAGATAATAACCTGTTCTAAATCCACCGAACATATTACACCTATTCTCTCTCAACTTCACTGGTTCCTACAGACTTGCACTCCTCTCGCTCACTCAGGTGCTCCTCTGCAGCTGTACTTTCTGTACCACACATCAAACTCTATCAAACTATAGGAGCTCAAGCGTCTCTCGTAGTGCTCCTCAACTCGGGAATCCTCTTCCCTCTCATATACGTCAGCTCAATTCAATAACACATTTTAAAACTGCCCTCAAAACTTATCTTTTCAAACTGGCATACCAATTGTAAATTTTGCACTGTTACTGCCAGTTATCTTTGTTTGCTAATTATTGCTTTTTGATTTATCATTCTCTTGTTTTAATTTTACTAATGTTGTTTAATTTTATTGTAAGGTGACCTTGAGTGCTAAGATTATAAAACGGGATTTTCTAATCTATA
>JANRMT010062856.1:108481321-108505484 GCA_026402145.1 Polypterus bichir lapradei
GTGGCGTCATACCATCGAAATAAGTAAGTACATCGGTTTCGGTTAGCACAGGGAAGCCGCCTACCAAATTTCGTGAAGATGGGGCCATAAATAAGAAAGTTCAACATGGCGGACGTTGTCGAACTTTATCGACCGTTATGACCGTTACGTGTAAAATTTCGAAATGAAACCTGTTCAACTTTTGTAAGTAAGCTGTAAGGAATGAGCCTGCCAAATTTCAGCCTTCTACCTACACGGGAAGTTGGAGAATTAGTGATGAGTGAGTGAGTGAGTGAGTGAGTGAGTGAGGGCTTTGCCTTTTATTAGTATAGATATATATATAGATAGAGAGAGAGAGAGAGAGAGATGACAACAACACTCATATCAATGACAAAACAATTACATTAACATTCATGTTACGTTATTTTAAAAATATTTCCTTTTCTTTTTCATAACTTCTTTAACACACTAATTCTCCGCTGCGAAGCGCGGGTATTCTGCTAGTATATATATATATATATATATATATATAGAGGGTGGTCCCGATCTAATTATACAATTTTCATTATGCTATAACTTATTAAGTTTATTACATAGAAAATCACCCAAAAAGTACCAGACCATCGAGAAGTGTGCGAACTGACGACATGAAGAATCATCTTTGCGCCAAACTGGAATTATCCCCGCATAAATCAGTCATCCAGACAATCTGGATCTGCACAATTAGATCTGGACCACCCTGTCTATATATATATATATATATATATATATATATATAGTGACAGTTAGGGGGTGCTATCACTCCCTTGAACCCCTGTCCAAGACTCCAGACACCAAGTCAAAGTCCAAATGTTGACTTTATTAATTCTGCACATTGCACAAAGCACCCTCTCCTCAACAATACTCATACACAAACCAGTAATCACTACAATAATTAATCCACCACTCCCAGACGCATTGCCCTCCTACCACCCAGCTCAGATCGCCGTCTGGGAGCTCCCACAGTCCTTTTATACTCCCTGACCCGGAAGTGTTCCCAATCCCCAGTCCATGTGATTCTTTATCACTTCCGGGTCAGGTACAAGTCCTTTTCTTCACCCTGGAAGTACGTCACTTCTGTCGTCGCTCTTCCTATGAAGCACTTCCGGGTTATAGGGCACATATGACTCTTCGGTCCTCCCTGCAGCTCCCTGTGGTATCTAGCAGGGCTGTGTATAAAAACTACATTGTCCATGATTCCCTGCTGTTCTTCGGGGCACCTCCATACCTACCATCTGGCGGCCTGGGGGTATTGGCCGGGTTGACAAGCCTGCCAAAGACCACAATATATATATATATAAACACACACATACACACACTGTATATAGTGAATGTTGGTTTGGGGTCCTTACCTGGATGGGACGCCCGTAACATGGATGGGCAGGGAAAGCAGAGAGGTAACACTCGCCTGGAGAAGTAGCAGTGCGGAGAGAAGAAAGATAGAGAGAAAGGAAGAAGAGACCACCGGTTCAATTGTTGTATAAAAAGGTAACTCCCCTTTTATTGAAACCTGGGACTGCATTGTGCATTTGTGTTTGGGGTGAGGGGCTTAGTGGTGCCCCCTATCCTTTACAAAATATATATGTTTATATGAGTATACATGATCAATATTTTGAAAGTGACCTTTCATCTTTCTCTTTAAGTATCCACATTAATCAGTTCATTAATTTTGGCATCAAGTCATTCCAGAGATGATATGCAAAGCTGCAGTATTTTACCGTTCTGTTTTTGCACTTCACTTACACGGTCTGCCACTTCATCATTTCTGAATGGTGCGTCTGTTATCTTTATTAGTTAAACGAAAAGCCAGACCCCTTCACAATAATTTTTTCTTAGATAAATGAAAGCAATAACAAGCCAAATAGTTAAATATCAAGTTTCGTTATCAGCAAGGACTAGTTGGAAGGAAAACCTGCAGCCACTGTGACCCTCCAGGACTATGACTGAGGACCCCTGGTTTAACCAAACCTGTAGCCTATGTTGTATATTGCTGCATTTTTTCCTTTTTACATCAGTCTTTGTGCTCACAAATAGACCAGTTAGGTCTTAATTATCGATTAGCAAAAAAATAAATAAATAAATAAATAACTGGTTGATTGGTTGGACTTATTTCAACAAAACAAAAATGTCACTGAGTACAAAGTGGCTGGGGCTTGAGCCACTATAGCCATCCTGCTCTCATTTACCCTTCTAGTCATGTTACTGGGAGCTTTATATTGCAATTCTGCAAAGTTCTCCTATTTCTTGTGTTCTAGTGTTTGAATTAAGTTTTTTTTGTGGTTATACTCTGTCCAGAATTCTCTGTTCCTACATGGGAATCCATCAACTATCCTATCACAATGTATCTAATTTCCAGCATTTTAAAGATGGTTTTTAAGAAGCAGATGAAAAATAACCTAACCAGTATAAAACACAGAAACTTTAAAAGGCTGTCTACTGACTTTGCAGCAAATAATCACAATGCCTTTGTTGTCATCTTTTTCATCTCAGAAGAAAGGCTTGTCGAACTGTCACCATCACCTGTTCACTTCTTCAAAAGGAACACTCTTCCTCACTGTAGAAATAACCCATGTAAAACACTTTCAGATAGGTTTTTTTTTTCACCTGCAGAGAGACTGAAGTGCTATAGCAGGCTGACGCAAAGTTTGAATTGTTAATCATCTTGTCTTGTTTGGTGTTTCAAGATGGCTCTGCAGGATTTTTATTCCTGAACGCGGCAGGTTTACAGTACATCTCAAGTGAGTGGAGTCTGCTACAATGTAAGCCGGTCAGACAGGCTGAGTTTGCTTCATTCTGCCTTGAGGTGTCACATTGTTCTTAAGATGAACCATTATAGGTTGATTAGGAATCCCCTTAAAATAAAGGTGAAAGGTGTTCTTTGAAGACATTGTTTTCGGGCAGGTTACTGCTATTTTTATGAAGCTAATGAAGTTGTGTACTGTATATTCCTTTTTAAAACTCATAAAACCATAAGTCGAGGTAAAGATAATTGAATAACTGTCTAGCCATAAGTGAACTACCCCACTTTTTCCAAACAACATTATTTTTTTATGTTTTTTTTTGAAAAATGGCTAATATATCACAGATACGTGGCAACAACTCATATACTTGACTTTCAATTTCTTTTTTTTATTTTCTCCCTAGAGGTGCTTTGTACCATTGGGTGAGCTGGCACAAAGCACTAGTATAAAACTTAGCCTACTGGAAAATGAATTATTCAGTACTGGAACTGATCTTGTTCATTGCATGTGTCTACCGATGCTCTGTTTGTATAAAATATTCCACGGGTGGCATATTGAGTAATTGCTTTTACTTTAGCTTGAGCTGCAGCTATTTTTTTTTATGCAATTATATACTGTTGTTTCTGTCTCAGAATATGAACCAAGGTACATTAGACTAGATTTTTCAGTCCCCTGCCTTCCAACGTGCTCGCTCTGTGTTAAAAAACTTGTAATTTAGAGAGTAGGAGAAAAAGTGTTTTTTGTTTTATGTGGTTTCAAAGGGAACATAGAAAGAAAGGTAAACAATAGAAAACTCAGGACCTGCTCAAAATGAAATGATCCTGTGGCTGCAGAGTGCAGGTTTGCTTCCCAGGTACTGTCCATCATTTCATTATCAAATCACCTTAATTTGGTTCAGGATGATGTGAGCCACAGCCAATCACCAAAAAGTGTGAAACCAACATTAGACCTGGTGTCATTCCATTGTAGGGCAGACTCACTCAAACCAGGGCAGTCATCCTAAACTACAGTTTTTTGAAATGTTTTTGAAATATAGGTGGGAATTAGAATACTCACTTGAACAGAGGAAGTATGTGCTAACAGTAACCATACAGGATGCACAGCCACACTATGCCATCCTGACTCTTTTTGCCATCTTCACATTAAAGAAATGCTTTCAAGAAGGAAAACCAGTTTAAAGACAACATTACAAACGGGTCTGTATCGAAGGAGTGACACTTCATAGGAGTGACATAACAAAGGAGTGATATAAATACTGTATTAAAGGAGTGACATTTTATTGGAGTGACATAACAAGTCACCTACCACACACAACTGAAAGTACACTCGCCAAAAAAATCGTTGTCGCCTCACCTACCACACACAACTGAAAGAACATTCGCCAAAAAAATTGTTGTCGCCTCACCTACCACACACAACTGAAAGAACACTCGCCAAAAAAATTGTTGTCGCCTCACCTACCACTTAGATGGTTGGTTGGATGGTTGTCACTCCTTTGAAATTTATATCTGAGGTTTCACTCCTTTGTTATGTCACTCCTATGACATGTCACTTCTTTGAATAGGACCGTTACAAACGTATCTTTTTGAAAGTTAGTAGACTATTGTTTGTACATGCTGAGGAGTATTTGATGTGCAAATATATAAAGATAGACTGGAACTGCCCAAATACTTTGAAGATGTCTAATGTTAGCTTAATCTAACCAGTACCATTTTGCAGGGCTGACTCAGTGATGCAGTGGTAGTGGTTCTGTCCTAAAGCAAAGAGACTTGGGTTTACATCCCAGGTCCTCCCTGTGTGGAGTTTGAATATTCTTCCCATGTCTGCATTGATTTCTTCTAGGTGCTCCACTTTTCCTCCCGCAGTCCAAAGGCCTGTAGGTAAGGTGGATTAGCAATGCTAAAATGTGCTTAGTGTGGTTTTCTGTGTGCTCACCCTCTGATAAATGGTCCAGGTCTTGTTTTTGCTTTATGCCCAATGCTTGCTAGGATGGGCTTCACCTTCTCTGTGGCCCTGCTCAGGATAAAGTGGATTAAGAAGATGTATGTAGTGCCATTCTACATTAGACCAATGTGTGTATTTGTGAGATATGTGCCAGCAACCCACTACAATCATGAAGGCAGCCATCTTTAGTTCAACTGAAAATTTTCAGATTGAAAAGGATATGTTTAAAGTATCAAAAAATGTAAGTCTTTTTTATTTTATACATCTAACTTTCTTATGTTATGAAAGCATACAGCCAACAACATTAAAACCACCTGCCTAATATTGCGTAGGTCTCCCTTGTGCCATCAAAACAGCTCTGACCCATCGAAGCACAGACTTTATAAGTCCACTGAAGGTGTCCTGTGATATCTGACACCAAGACAGAACCAACAGATCCTTTAAGTCCTGTAAGTTATAATATGGGGCCTCCATGGATTGGACTTGTCTTTCCAACACATCACACAGTCACTTGATGTGATTGGATTGAGACTTTGGAAAATTGGTGGCCTCTGCCAGCTTGCCTTCTTCCCAAAGGCACTCAGACAGGTTGGCCTTCCTTAGTGCCCTTAGCAAATGGAGCCACTTCTGTGACTATTTTACCACACAGGAGGTGTTGGTTGTCCATGTGAGGTCTTCAGAAATATGAGTGCCTAAAAATGTAAAACTGGATACACTTTCCACTGTATCCCGATTAATGTATAATGGGCCAAGATCTTCATCCAGCCTTCTACGACTGATGATCAGTTCTTTAGTTTTGATATTGTTGGAACTCCTCTCTATTTTCAATCAGCTCTGCCTCAGTGGTGTTGTCACACTATGAATTGGAATGGAACCATAGGTATAAAGTTCAAAAAGGAGAGGGCTCAGTACACAGCCTTGTGGAACATCAGTGCTGAGTGTCAAGGTGGAAGAGTTATGGGTACCTAGCCTGAATGTCTGAAGGCGGTTTGTCATACAGTCCTTTATCCAAATACACGTCTGCTGGCCTGTACCTAGGTTAAGCTGTTTGGTGATCATTCTGCTGTGGATGATTATATTGAATGCAGAGCTATAATTCATGAACATCATTCTTATATATATCTCTGGTTTTCAAGGTAGGTCAGTACAGTGCAGAGGGTTGTAAAGATGGCATCTTCAGTTGAACTATTGGCCCTATAAGCATACTGATTTTGAGCCATGGTGAGTGGAAGAGTGGATTTAATATGCTTTAGGGCAAACCTTTCAAAGCAGTTCCAGACAATCAGGGTTAAAGCCACTTTTCTATATTAGTCTAGTGTTACTCAGTTTTTTGGACCACTTAATAAATCTAACAGCAGACCACTTGAGTCTGACACAAACTTGTTAGCATAAATCTGTGTTTCTCAGTTTTTTTTAATGAAAGGTGTTTTTTTTTTGTTGAATTTGCAATTCAAAGTGCAAGATTTCAGCCAATCCCAAAATTTTGCCCTCATGACTGTCAGCCAGTTGACCACTTGACTCCCACATGCTGATCACTGGTGGTCTGAGGACCACGCTTTGAGGAACACTGCTCTAGAGCCATGTGGTATTAGTGTACACCTAAGAACAAATACATGTGGTAGATGTTGTATGTTGAGTGCCCTCTATTCAAGCAATCTTCTGCTATATTTTTCAGTTTTTAACAGTTGTATCTCTTCACATCCGTTAATGTATTTCTTGCTCACATCCATACAGTTTTTAATGGTTTATGAGTGGATGATAAATGCACACTTTGTTTAGCTTCTGTAGTGTTGCATTCCTAGTGTCCCTCGATAACAGAATGACTGTGTTCATTATTACTTATATAACTGTACAGAACTGTAGATATGAAAGTCCCTTTTCACTGCATGGCTATTCAAGTATAATGAGAAGAATAAGAATTTCTAAGGTTTCTTGTTTAGTGTTACCCAGATTTGGTAAAGGATCTTTTGCTTACTATTTCAGAAAAGGAGTGGAAGATAGCCATACACAGAATATACTTTAGCTCCATATGCACAAAGCATTCAATTATTCACCATAACATATTCTGTCAAGCATACTTATCTTGACTATCCAAAATGTTTCCTTGGCAATGTTAAACCTGTGAACATTGCAATCGAGCTCCAGCCTCAGTGGGCCACATGTTTTGGGTGTGCACCAAATTAACATTATTCTGCACTAAAGTCTTTGCATGCCTATCAGACAGTCTTGGTGTCACAACCCCTCCTAATCCATTAATAGTTGTGTTTGGTGGACTCCCAGATGGGCTTAAATTGAAGAAGGACAAACAAACTGTAATTGCCTTTACTTCACTACTAGCACATAGACTTGTCTTGCTCAACTGGAAGAATCCTAACCCACCACTTTTAAGTCAAAAGGTAACTGATGCCCTATACTATTTGAAATTGGAAAAAAAATCAATTCTCACTCAGAGGATCTGTTCAAAACATTTTAAAAATATGGCAGGATCTAATTAATAACATTTTAGAATAAGTTTTTTTTTTTTTTTTTTATCAGAGAAAAGGATACTCTTCCTTCCTTTTAAAAATTTGCTTTGCTGGTTGGCTCTCCTCTCTTTCTTTTGAGTGTGGGTTGAATTTTGGTTCGTTAAGTTTGATTTGATTGTATGGATTGTTATTTGCCTTTAATTACAATTAATAAAATAAACAAATAAACAAGCTTATACCCAAATTTAAACAGCACTGGATTTTCTGCAGCAAGATATTATACCACTACCCAGTCTGCTGTATATCTCTGTCATCTCATTATGTACTGTATTGCTGTGATATGACTATATGCAATAATAAGAGATCTCTAAATTTACTGTTTTGAAGCCACCGAAGCATTTATAATGAAGTAGACAGCACACATGTGATGATAGTTAAGTGCCAGATGTTTGTTGGCACAGATCTCATGCTTTAAAGCAATTACAATTAGCAGGGACTAGCTGGCATTAGTGCTATGTAATCAGACCAGCATCATCCCACTACTTATCTACACAATAAAAGGCCTGGTTGCTAAAGTTTACTTAAGATTTTCCACAGGTTTCACTTTCTAGAGCACTGCCAAGATATTTTTATAGTAATAAAAGTATTTCCCATTGGCTTCTTTTGTAGTTGTTAATATGTTTTACTTTACTCTAATGCTTTTAAAGCTTTATGCCTTATGTGTTACAGTATATACCTCACTATATGGACAAAAGTATTGGGACACACCTCTTAATTATTGAATTCAGGTGTTTAAATCAGACCCATTGCCACAGGTGTATAACATTAACCACCTAGCTATGAAGTCTACGTTTACAAGTATTTGTGAAACAAAATGGGTCGTTCTGAAGAGCTCAGTGACTTCAAGCTTGGTACTATAATAGGATGCCACCTTTCCAATCAGACGGTTCATGAGATTTCATCCCTACTGGATATTCCATGGTTAGCTGTAAATCGTATTATTGGAAAGTTGCAGCTTTTATGAACAACAGCAACTCGGCCACAAAGTGGAATACAACATAAATGTGTGCTAAAGTCATAGAGCAGGGGCAACGACTGTTAAGGTGAATGGTGCGTAAAAATCACCAATGTTTTTGCTGATTCCATAGCTGAAGAGTTCCAAACATCCACAGGTATTAATTAATGTAAACACAAGAGCTTCTAGGAATGTGTTTCCAATTCCATTGTCAAGGAGCTGCATTCAAGCCTCACATCACCAAGTCCAATGCCAAGTGTCGGATGGAGTGGTGTAAAGTACACCGCCACTTTACTGTGGAGTAATGGAAATGTGTTCTATTAAGTGACAAATCATGCTTCTCTGTTAGGCAGTGAGATGGGTGAGTTGGGGTTTGGTGGATGCCGGGAGAATGTTATCTGCCTGACTGCATTGTTCCAGCTATGAAGTTTGATGGAGGAGGGATAATGGTTGGGGTGGTTTTTTCAGGGTTTGGTCTAGGTCCCTTGATTCCATTGGAGGGATATTGTAATGCTTCAGCATATGTACCAAGATATTTTGGATAACACTCTACTTCCAACTTTGCTGAAACAGTTTGGGGAAGGCTCTTTTCTATTCCAGCATGACTGTGCCCCAGTGCACAAAACAAAATCTGCAAAGACATAGTTGGATGAGTTCAGTGTGGAAGAACTTGACTGACCTGAACACAGCCTTGACCTCAACCCCATCAAACACCTTTCAGATGAACTGGAACGGAGATTGCAAGTCGGGTCTCATAAATGTTCTACAGAGTGAATGAGCACAAATTCCCACAGAAACACTCCAAAATTTTGTGGAAAGCCTTCCAAGAAAATTGGAAGCTGTTATAGCTGCAAAGTGGGGAACAACTCCATATTCCAAACCACCTGGATTGGGGCCCGAGTGCAGCAGGTGACATCTCAGCATCACACTCTAACAGTGTGAGGTTTTTTTCACGGTGTCTGGAATACCAATCCTGCCACCAACCCCCACAAGTTTTTCTTGTAATTTGGAGGACCTGCTTGCCGTGCTGGATGCAGACTAACGTCATACCCAGGACGAAGCAATTGCATGTTAAAGGGCTTGCTCAGAAGCCCAACAGAGTAGAGTCACTTCTGGTGTTTACAATTCAAATCGCCAACCTTCTGATTGCCGGCGCAGATCCCTCTACCCTCTGCCCTACTATTAGTGGTGAGGTGATCCAAAAAAAAAAACCCAGCAACCTAACAGATTCAAGTTTTCCACAGGCTCATTTTATTCTTTATCATATTTATAACAAACACAAAAATATTTATTTGTCAATTTTTTATGTCATTTGAACTGAACACCTGAGAACTGTTCCATACTTGTAGGTTTACAACATTAGCACTGCCTTTCATGAATGTGAAAATTTGTCAGTATGTTATTGTACTTTTTGATGAATCCTATTCCTTTTTCAGCTACGTTCACTAGCGTCTTATGTGCTGATAGTTCACAAAATTTCTTGAATGCTGGATCATCTTTCTGCTGTTCTGGTGGTTTCTTTAGAAATGAATGAGACCTTTCTTTGACTTTTTGCATGAGGACATCTTTCCATTTCCTGATCCTCCTAGTTCAGCTGTCCAGATTAATTTGTCAGTTTAAGACATTGAAGAAGGTCTGGTAGTGGTGGACGCTGTAGGCTTTGCATCATCTTTTCCTTTGTTTCTGCTGAGACTTTGTTTTCTAAAAGAGCTAAAATAGAAACTCCTACTTACTTTTAGAATGTTCTTGAAACTCCTGCTTAACATTAGAATGCTCTGGAAACATCCACTTAAACTGTGATGTTCTGGCAACTCCACATTAACTAAAATGTTCTCTGTTTCATTTTTTTCTTTTTTTACTAATAACTAAGCCAATTAAGATCCCTGCGAAAGACTACATATGTAGCAACAATACAAATACAATTTTCAAAATGGAATGACCTCTAAATGTTTCCTAATTAGGCCAAAATTTCACAGGTAAGCAGGCTATCCCTAGTGGACAAAAATAATCCTTTGCATTGATTTAAGGACCACCCTAATACTGTAAACATGCTAGATTCTGTTGTAATATTACCTATGAGCACATCTGTGATTATTATGACATGATGCACAGGAACTAATTTGATAAGTAAAAATTAAATAATTGCAAACTTCTGAAATAGGCGGCACCTCAAGACAAATAAAATAAAAACTGTAGTGGGACATAACAGTTGGAAAAAAAAGTTTGATAACTTCCCTCAATGCAGAAAGCAAGTTTCATAATGAAAGGAAATGTACAATACAATACTTGCCATACACTTGTAGACCACAGATGGGATGAAATGGTAGTCCAGTGATAAATACTAAGAGTAGCAGCAGTCTTTTAGTTTGCTTTTGGTTCTCTTTGAAAAAAATTACCCTTTCCTTGCTGTGTTTCATTAACAGAAGAGATTCCGGTGGAAACATCTGTTACTGCTCCACAAGCATCACTCAGGCCTGCATGTATCGCTGCAGATGTCATCCATATCTTGCTGGACCACTGAGAATAATATTGTCTGTAAGCTACAGAATCAAACTGCTTTGCAGTCTCAAGTGCTTACTGATGTATAACACAGAATAATTCCAGTTTTCACCTTGTGGTACTTTTCATTAAGATATCCTTTTAAACTGAGGGAAACACATTAAAAATCACAAAGTGGTCCTTTTTACACTCCCTGCAGGGGCCAATGACGTACATTCATGCTGTCATGCTGGTGTATTTAGTTGAATGAACTTAGCTTTAAAGATCATTTGACTTATTTTATCATTTCTCCTTGGCAATGGTTCAATGATTGTGAACGCTTCGAGCTATAATTTTCCGGGTTGCTCCATGCCTATACAAAGCTGGAGGGCCTCAGGATTATGACTAGGATAAATTCTTACATGTTGAAAAGAGCAAAAAACTCACGATGGCTTTTATGCATTTGTTGGGAATTCTCATTTTCTGTCATCTTTTGAAGCCACATGCCACAACTTTAACAGACAGTGACTTTAGCAGAATGTATAAACAGCTGACGTAAAGCAAACATTCAAACAGCTGTATGAAAACAGTCCATATAACTTAAGTACACAGTGTAATCGGCGTCAGTTTGTACATTGCCAAACAGGTTAATTTATAAAAGTCACAGCTGATTAGATCCATAGAAATCATCTGTGTAATTTTCTTTTGCAGTCACAGATTATGGTGATTAAAACTGAGCATTTAGATTCTTAGGTATTAATCGTAAGCTCCAGGTCATTTTTTTTTTGTTTTAGTTATGATGAAGAAATATTGTTGCTTTGTCTGGAACTTTTACATCTTAAATTCTGCTTGCAGTTTAACAACAAACAAAAAAATGACCTGCAGAAAACCTATGAAGTAGTCACATGCTTCTTTCTATTTCTCCTGATAACTGTAAGGCACAGAGAAATAAACTGGTGTATCGTACAAATGTAAACTGATACATTTTATTTTTAAGTGCCCCTTTTAGAGTTGATTCCTATCTTGTACCCAGTTCTGCCTGGATAGTCCACAGTGCCACACAATTTTCAAGTGGATAAATTGAGTTTCTAAATGATTGGATTGATGCATAGTCTATAGAAGATTCTTCAACGTAATCAAACAGGCTTTGCTCTGATTACCAGCATTAATACCATTTCTTCCATAAAGAAATTTACCCTTGCAAGATAATGGTTGAAAGCATAAATTATTAGAACTTTTGTCATTGTCAAGCCTGCTGTATGTGATGGCCATTTGCCAGTACCAATAGGAGAAATTCCTTAACCTTCACCTCAATCTCATTTGAGTTGAATGATTATGATCTCAGTATTTAACTAGAATCTTAGCAGACAGTGGGCAGTTAATCGCCGGGTCACATCTACAGTATGTTCTTAAGTTTTGGTTTATATGTTCTTACTAGCTGTCCCCCTATGGCTCTGCCCACATAGTAGTGAAACAGGACAAACTTTAAAAACCAGTAAACAAATAGGTATTGCTAGCTAAGCGGAGGCAAGGTCCGCTCCAAAACGTGGCCAGAGTTAGAGCGTTTCGAAGGGAGGCTGGCGCATGAGTGAGGAAGGCAACCCCGGCTCCCCACTCCTGACATCACGCTTCCCCCTCCCCTCAGCCCACACCCTCTGTCTCAGATTAGTGTGAATATATCGCTCCTGCTAGCGAACTAGAGAAGTCGCAAAATCAACCGGAATGTTCAAGCAAATTATAGAAAAAAAAACAATTTAATTCCATTAAGTAGTTCTCTTGTGAAAAGCAGACAGACAGACAGATGTTGTATTTTATATATATAGAGATTGTGTACATAAGCCCTTAAATAGTTTACTTAACTCTGCGGTGGGTTGGCACCCTGCCCAGGATTGGTTCCTGCCTTGTGCCCTGTGTTGGCTGGGATTGGCTCCAGCAGACCCCCGTGACCCTGTGTTCGGATTCAGCGGGTTGGATGATGGATGGATGGATAGTTTACTTAACTGCATATTTTTACTTACCTCATGTTCATGTTTAGTTTTTCCCCTAATTATTTTCGTTTGGCTTTCCCAATTTTTCACTATGCTTTTGCCTGTTGTATATTTGTCAGGCTCCATTATGCAAGGCACCTTACAAGATCCTTACATACTGTATATAAAATATACATTTGCTACAACTATAGCATAGACAAATTTAATAATTTGCTAATAGTTACTCAGTGAGATGGAAACTGAAACTAAATTGGCAGAACTGTGGTTTTAAAGCAGTGGTTCTGAAGTTCCTTCCTGTGGCTGGAGGTTCTGTTTTTTTTTTACCTCTACTTGACCTAATTGTTTAATTATTTACATTTTTAGATTTTATTATAAGAAACTTAGAAATATTTTTATTTTTGCCATAGCTTTAAACAATTTTGCACACTTTTGTCATTTTACTATGAATTACTTTTTCCTGAGGCGTTTGGTCCTGAATTGTAAAATTATAATCTCAGTTAATGATGAGTAGACTAGACACCTGAGCAAACAAAATAAAATGCTGAAAGGTTGCAGCTACTATATTGTCAGACCTACCAGAGTGCTTATTAGTAAATGATAGAATAAATAGCTATATTACCCAGAATAGAATCTTTGCCCTCCCTAGTGTTCAATGGCACGTTAATGTTTCTGGTTTATAATTCCACCGATTCTTAACAGTATTCTCTTAGATCTCTCAGGTCTTGATTTGCACCCATGTAGGTTCATCTGCTTGGGCACAGTAACTGTTAAATTGCCCTTTGCTTCCAAAAGGAAGATCCTTGAGCCAATCATGTTGAAGAACTGGCTGTCTGCATCATGAATTAATGGAGATTCCAGTGAGTCTATTCAAAACTGGAATTCAACTGCTTCCATGGTAAAACTATTTATTAACAGAAGTGTTTGAAATGAGTTACATTTTGTTATTTGGGGATGGTGGTGTGGTGAGTTGGCATTGCTGCTATTCCTGACGGTATGGTGCAGGACTTGGAATGGGGAGAAACATGGCTGCTTTCTGTAGTCAAGAGTTGCTTTTTCCAGCTTTGTCTATTAGGTAAGATCAAGCCTTTTTTTATCTTCTAGGGATCTTGAGAAAGCTACTCATGCTTTTATTTTTTCTCGCCTTGATTACTGCAACTCGCTGTATTCTAGGATTAGTAAATCCGTGATACACAGGTTACAGTTGGTCCAGAATGCTGCCCCTCGCTTTCTGGTTGGGGTAAGAAAGTATGACTCTGTTTCTCCAATATTAGCTTCTTTACACTGGCTGCCTGTCAGTTTGTGAATTGATTATAAAATCTTGTTGCTAGTTTTGAAATCTTTACATGGGCTTGCTCCTGCCTATTTATCTGAATTGGGTGTTTTACACCAGCCATCTAGAGTGCTTAGATCTTCTGGTCAGTTGTCTCTTGTTGTCCCTCGTACCAAGTGTTAAACCAAGGGGGACAGGGCTTTTGCAGCTGCTGCTCCTCGCCTGTGGAACTCTTTACCTCATTACATAAAGGAGTCGTCTACAATTGAACTGTTTAAAACAAGATTAAAGACTAATTTCTATTCACTTGCATTCTGTGACCTTCAGCAATACTGATGGTTTCCTCATGGTGATTATATAACATTACTTCTATTTATTACTTATTTTATTTATGTTCAAATATTTTATTTGTATTTATGTTATTTATGTTATTTGTTTGTTTTCTTTTATTCTATTATTGTAAAGCACTTTGGTCACAGCATTCCTATGTTGTTTTAAATGTGCCATATAAATAACTTGACATTGACATTGACATTGCTTGTGCCATTTGGGTTTGGGATTTTTTTATATATAGATATAGTATTTCTTGCTGTTGCATATTGATATTTTTTGGTTATATAATTAACATGCAGTATGATTGTACAAAGGATCCTTTAGCTTGATTCGAATTTTGAGGACATAGTTCTCTTCTTTTTATTACTCAGTTTTTTGCACATTTATCTTTTGTGATTGAGTCCCAATAGAAAATTCTGTCACATAAAAATAGAAAGTGGGCCTGTCGATTTACAACTTTACTTGAATATCTGCTTATATACTGGAGACAAAGAGACAGATCATAAAAGACGATATATGTGTCTGCACTTCCATAACCTGTTCAATGAGACTAAACGAATGGATATATAATAATAATAATAATAATAATAATAATAATAGAATAGGTACCTTTTACGTAGCCAAGACAACAACGGTGCATTCTATTTTTCTTTACATCTTTGCACAAAGAATAGTGAGTATGTAGAAAGCTGCCCATTCAGTTTGTTAAAGTGGATACTCTGCTGTTAATTTAAGAAACGACTGAATAAGGCACCGGTAGAGCTGACATTAGCAATTAGCTAACCAAATGAGTAAAGTGAACCAATCAGTGTCTCATTTTTATACTTTTTTGTGCTCTTTCTTGCTCGTTATTATTCAGATAAAGAAGCACTGCCTTGCAAAACTGTCACCTTACTTTCACCAGTTGTACGGAATTGGATTAATGTTGCCTTTGTGTTTCTGTGTGCATGCTTTGGGATGTATCATGTATCAGAAATTCTGTCTCTGGTGCCTTATTAAGGCCTGTCCGCCTTTCCATTGGTTCTCAAACCCACCTAGTCCAGTTCATCACAGGCACAATCTGTTATATAGGGCCACTTTAGAGCTGCCAGTCACACCAACATGCATTTTGGAATGTGTGAGGAAAAAAGAATACTTGGACAAAAATTCAGTCAGGCTCAAGGAGAATTTGCAAACTCGCACAGAAAGCGCCTGTGCCAGGATTTGGACCCAGAACTATGGAACTATTAGAAAGCTGTGATAAACTTTGTGTGCCATCACCTCATTTCTCTGGGCATGTGCAAATATACGCTGCAAGTGTGGAGAGGAAGAGGAAGGACAGGCATCCCGGCCAGGATGGAGGATGATTTCTTGACTGGATGGGAGGCCATAGTGTAAGGACGGCAGGAGTTGAGACTTGACTCAGTTGGAACACCTTCTATTCTTGATCACGGCATAAAAAGAAAGGTGATATTGTAAGTGGACTGGGCAAACAATATACCCTACGATTATGTAAAAAGCCCACAGTGGAATGGTACAAATTTAAAAATGGCATCAAGGCAAAACAAAAAAAATATCCAAACAAGTAGAAAATCATGACAGAACATAGACCCCTGGTGCTATGAGACAGCAATGCTAAACCCTGCTACATCTCCTCATGTCTTGCTGGATCCTTTGCATATCAAAAAAGACTACAGGGCATTAGCCTTTTTCTTGCTGTTTTAGTTCCTCCTTGCACACTGCCTGTTTGAGTGTTTTGTCTCCATTCTAACTCACGGGTTTTTTTATTTTATTTTTCTAGGAACCACTTGGCTAGCCAAGCAATTTTTCATGTTTTGAAATAGCTTAATTTTATAAACAAGACAACACTTTTGAAATTGCTAACATAGGTATTATTGCTCTGTACTGAATGCTCTGTATTGGGACATTTTTAGTAATTAAGCATGCTGAGCTAACAGTGGTAAGTAAAAGAGAGAAAGCAAGAAACCTTAGTTGTGCTGTATGTGAGATAGTAATAGTGTTTCAGAAATTAATACTATGTTTGGAATGGTAAATATTTACAAATGTTAAAGCTTTTTAGAGCTCATTCTCTGTGTGCATTTTACTTCTGATTTATACAGCATGTGGTGTTAAATTCCACTAAAGAAGTAGGCAGCTCTTTTTTTCCGAAAATCTAAGGGCAGCATAGAAGATCCCTACTAGAGCACCAAATCCATGAAAACAACTGCTACAATCCATTATTTCAGTGACAAACAGAGCTTGTTAATGTTTTTATTATGTTTTCGTGTCTTTTTAAAAGAATTTGTAAATGTTCAACCATCATTTTCTTAATAAATAAATGACCAAGTATAATATTTTTGTCTCATTTGTTCAACTGGTTTCTCTTTATCTACTTTTAGGACTTGAGTGAAAATCTGATGATGTTTTTAGGTCACATTTATGCAGTGTGGTGGATGGCCGGCCGTTTATCCCGGCCAATACCCCCAAGCCGCCAGGTGGAGCCCTCCATGCAGTATGGAGGTCCCCCGAAGACCAGCAGGGCATCATGGACATTGTAGTTTTTATACGTAGCCCTGCTGGATGCCGTGGGGGTCACTAGGAGATGCTGCAGGGAGGAACAATGGGTATTTTCCCTAGGCCTCGGAAGCACACATGGACAAGGGGAATGACGTGCTTCCGGGGTGAAGAAAAGAACATTTTACCTGATACAGGATCACATGGACTGGGGATTGGGAACACTTCCGGGTCAGGATATATAAAAGGACTGTGGGAGCTCCCAGACGGCGAGCTGAGCTGGGTGGAAGGGTGGCAACGCGTCTGGGAGTTGGAGGATTGGATGATTGTGGATTATTTGTGATTTGTATGAGTATAGTGGAGGAGAGGGTGCTTTGTGCACTGTGGAGATTTAATAAAGTCAAGTATTGGACTTTTACCTGGTGTCTGGAGTCGTGGACAGGGGTTCAAGGGAGCGAGAGTGCCCCCTATCTGTCACAGCAGAAATATAGAAAAATTTAAAGGGTTCACAAACTTTCAAGCACAACTGTATGTTAAAACATGCACTGTCTGTTTCTGGGGGACCAGAGTCAACCCCAGCAGCATTGAGGTCAGGCATGAGCCAATTCTGAACAGGATTCCACCGCATGTCATTGGAATGCAGGAAGAAAAAGCAGTGAGATAAGCACTTTTGTAATTTGATAAAGTGAAAATGTCAATGCAGTCAAAGAAAGTCATATTCCCATTTTCACTTGGGAAACTGAGAGCCAGTGGCACTAACGCATGATTAGTTTAGACTTGGGTTCTGTTACCATTCCTTCCTTCTATTGACACAATCTATATATTGGCTTGATATTTCTAATGCATAGTAACAATTTATTGATTCATTAATGAAGTTCAATAATGAAGTTTTTTCCCTCTTGTTTTGTCCTTTCCTGGGTGGGATTTTAAAATATCCTGGTAGTCCTTTCCAGCCTTTCACTATTTGGGGCTCTTTAGACCAAATTATAAGGGGGCTTCTCCGTAAAGGACTGCTTATTTTTTACTTGCGGTTTCCATCCTGAAGTAGAGATAGTGCAGACAATAATAAGAAAATGGATTATATAAAACACACGCACCCACACACCTACAGTATATATTGTGAAAGAAAGAGCCTCAACACACTGGAAAGGTTTGGGGCAGCCACCCGTATATTGTCCGTGGCTGCAGAAGGGTTTTTAAGTAAGCACTGACGTGTATAGATTGATCTCCAGACTGAACGGAACTGGTGGTGGAGAAAATGGTGGTTTTAAAGGGTGAGACCGGAAGTGATGTCATATGAGGCCAGAAACTGGAAGTGATGTCTTTCTCGGCACTGGAACCGGAAGTGACGTTGTTGTTAAGTCAGGCAGGTTTTCCCATATTTGGCCTGCAGAGATAACAGAATAAGGTTTAGCACACCCTGCCATCCCCTAGCTTGGTGGGTAATTACCTCCACTTGGTCCATTCAGTTCCCTCCTAGTCGCATGTGTGTGATAATGTCTATATATATATATATACGTAAATATATCTGTCTATATTTTTGTAAAAATACAGGGTGGGTCAACACTAATGGTACTTTTATGTATATACTTATATACAATATTTGTGGACAATTTATTTGCCACATATGGTACATTTATTGAACATGATGGCTAACAGGTTGAGACATTCCTGTAAATCATCTTGCACAGTATGTTTTGTGAATGTATTGTTTCCGCCATTCAAATGTTAACATAATTTTGACTCATCCTGTATACACAGTAATACACACGTACTGGCCCTTTTCTCACATCTTTTATTGTGGCTTGGTTACAACTAAGCTACTCTGCCTGATTTGAAATGGGTCTGCAGAGGTGTCTGTTCTGGATATGTGGTTAACTCTATAGTGTCCCATAGCAGGAGAGGAGGTGAGGCCCAGTCTCTTTTTATTTTTGGTTAAGTTTACCTAAAATTCATTCCTGAGTAGTACTTTTTATTGCCCACAGGTTCCAAGTGCTTACAACTAGAATATAAATAAAATACTATGACTAGAATGCAATATTCTTTTAGGTAGGGAATACAGCCACCCTGTTTTCCATCACATCTATACATTTATGGGGATAAAATGTCACAAGAAGCAGAACACAAGAACTTATCTAGACAGTTGTTATAAAGCATGTCTTAAAAGGGAAGTAGGAAAAATGGTGCAGTATCTTCCAGCTTGGGACAAAGTGCTGTCCCCGTCAAACCTGTCTGTCTCTTAGACTCACTCTCTTCTTTATGAAGTGACTCACACATTCCTTACTTGTGTTAGGTCATTTTCCTGCCATGACCTTGGAAGTATTATTTGTCTCTATCCATACTGCCCCTCTTTCATTCTTTAATGTGTGCTGATGTTTTTACTTTTTGTCCTTCTAGAATGCCCAGTACACCTGCAGGGCTTACTGCACTTCAGTGGTTATCGTGTTCTCGCATTGGCTTGTTTGATTGCTCTACCCCGCTGCCAATGTGAGTCTCTGTCTTTCTACTCGGGATGTTTCACTTGGGACTGCCTTCTGTCTTTGCCACCTTGGTGGTGTCATTGCCCTTGGCAAGTTCTTGCTAACTGGGAACCCTTTCACATCACCCTTTTTAGCAGTGAGGCACTGATACATTGTTACTTTCTGCAAGTCAAAACACAAGCTGAAGAAAATTTATATACATTTTGAACTCCTGAAATAATTGCTGAGAAAAACTGTGCTGACTTTCAATTTACAAGGACTACTATGGCCATGGGACTGAGTGCGGTATGTTTATAATGTATGTAAGATAGGCTTTAATGTTGAATGTATGTGTCTTTTGGGAGCTGGGAGCAGATTAAGCTTATTATAGTATTTCTTTTTATATAAGTACTATTTTAAAACATGGTATGAGGTACGGGCACAAACTTCAGCAAGCATTAAAAGAGCCTATATGGTTAATAATGGTGAACATTACCTTTAACTAAAGAAAAAAGTTTTTTTTTTTCAGAAATAATAAAATAATACTGGCTATTTAAGGAACAATATGTAGCATATGCTACAAAATATTTGCAGCTTTGAGATTTTTAAAACAGTTCAATGAGTTGAAAGTGTACCATGCATCCAATTGCTTGACCACGAGGAAACTGAGTAAAGCATTCTGCATGTAGTAGTTGAGATGTTCCTGTGTCTGATGCAGTTAGTTGTTAAATGCTTATTTGCATGATTCAATTGCATCACTAAGTTTTTATCTTTATTTGTTTCTGCTTTAACGTATCGATTCATTTTCTCAGGACTTGTAGTACACTATTTTTCAGTTCAAGATGGCTGTATATCAGTGTCTATATAGTAGCAATTTATAGTACCTGAGGCAGACTTCCCTCTAAACAGGGCATCAGCTTGCTACAGCATGCTTGTGCAGCCTCTTCAGAGAAATTGTGTATGGTCCAGTAATTAAGTGGATTCTGTGAGAGGAAATCAATTGGTACAGATGAAAAAAATTCACACCCTCAAAAGAATATTTTTATTGCATTATTTCTCAAAACTATTGCATTAAAAAATTTCATTATTTTGCAACTGTTATTGTGTTATTATGCAACAGTACTGCATTACTGTGCAGAAGTATTGTTATTTTGTAATAATTAGTGAGTTATTTCGCAAAGATATTGTCTGCTGCAGTCGGTATTATTGCACATGGGTGTGCTTCAGCCATGTAGTTACAGCTAGTGAAGGTGAGATGGGTAGCGACAAGAACTGAACAAAAGTTAAAGATACAGACACTCCTTAATTAACGATCTCCCTGTTTCGGTATTGTATGCTGTATAAGAACTTTGGTCGTAGAAATGGCAGTGTGTAGTCATAGAGTGAAGCATCTCATCTAACATTACCCATTTAAAGTCTCAGTCTTGTTCCTGCAGCTGTTCAGTATTTGCAGAGACACAAGTGTGAAATCTAAGTGTCCACATATTCTGAACCCACCGTGCTGCGTTTTTTTTTTTTTCTGCCCTGTCAGTGTACCGCCAACACCGAATGCTCATCATGTGATCCGCCCACTGAACTGTCTGTACTTTTCTATTGCAAGAGGTGCAGAGGTCCTCCTGTGTCTACAGTGAGGCTGTGATTATGAAAAGGAGGAAAAGGGGAGAAGAAAATCTCCATGGGAGGAGCCTGCAGTAGATAAATCCTCATTGTGCACATGGGGTCTCCCGATGAGCCACGCCGCTTCTTCTTCTGCTGCTGCCACTGTTGTGCCATTGTCCTTTCTGCCCACTCAAAAATAATGCACCCAAAATGGAAGGGCACGTAGCATGGCCTTTACTAGTGGCTCCTTGCTTATTGACCAGTTCGCTGAACGACCTATTGGGAGCTGGAACATGACTCAGCAGCATCAGGCACAAGGAATGGAACTAAGCACAGATGGGATGCACAAACCTATACACACAGATCACAGCCAGTACTGAACTGCCCATTAACGTAACATGCACTTACATCAAAAATAAATTGGCAAACAAGAATATTTCAATTGAATTAATATCATTAAAATTCACCATATAAGTATCAAACTAATTTTTGGATAGATACCAGTCATTATCATCATTTCATCTTTGTCATATTAACTCTTTGGTGACCTGTTGGTAAAATATGTAGTGCTGCTTCCTCATAGCTCTAGAGTCCTGAGTTCAAGTCCTGGCACAGACATTGTCTATGCAGGGTTTCTAGGTGTGTTATTTTGGTGTATTGTGTTATTTTCTCAGGTACTTGGGTTTTCTTCTAAATCATAAATACTTTCTGTATGGTCACACTACATTTTCCAGTTTTAAGTGATGTAGCTGATTGTATGTTTATGCTGTTCAGTGGACTGGCATGGTCAGAGTTTATTATTGCCTGGTGTGACTAACACTGCCAGCATAGACTCCAGTTGTCTTGGAAAATTGTAATGGAAAAAACTCAAGTTTTTGTAATGGATTGATGCCTAAACCAAGTGCTCAAAACAATTAGATTGTATTTCTTTTGAAAAAATATAATCCAACACAGTTTTTATATATTTGGTTTGTCCTTATAGCAAAGCTTAAAAATGTAATGAACTAAATCTTTTTACAAATCTCGAAAGACCAAGTGATGTATTATTGAGTTTGGTTTTGCTACATACTGGAGTTAATTGAATAGTCACCCAAGTGTTTGTGAGCCGTGACTCAAAATATAAGAGAGACAACATAATAAAGTATGTACTGTCTGTTGTGACCACAACAATATCAGCATTTTATTTTTTTTTAATTATTATTAATTTATGTGTCAGGTATTCACTGTAAAAGGTACTTGATAATACACTTAATGAGTATGGTAAAAATAGCCTTAGGTGTATTTTTTCATTGTTTTCTTTGTTATGCACCTTGAGTATTATTATTAAATATATATATATATATCTATACTAATAAAAGGCAAAGCCCTCACTGACTGACTGACTCACTCACTCACTCACTCACTCACTCATCACTAATTCTCCAAGTTCCCGTGTAGGTAGAAGGCTGAAATTTGGCAGGCTCATTCCTTACAGCTTACTTACAAAAGATGGGCAGGTTTCATTTCGAAATTCTACGCGTAATGGTCATAACTGGAAGCTATTTTTCTGCATATACTGTAATGGAGTTGAGCTCGAAAGCCGTGGAGGTGGAGTTTCGTGTGACATCATCACGCCTCCCACGTAATCACGTGAACTGACTGTCAATGCAGTGTGTAGAAAACCAGGAAGACCTCCAAAAAGCGCTGAAGAAAACATGTATTATACAGTATAATTGAGAAGGCAGCGAAACAATAAGAAGCGAGCGACTGACATATACAACCATATTCATGAGTGCTGCTACTAAGGAAACAAAGCACGGTGGAAACCTAAAGTTTAAATTAAGTTCCTAGACAGGCTGCCGCTGGTGTTTGTAAATTAGTGCCTGCCCATATAAGGCCGTCCGTCAGCGTCAATCCAATAGAAACACTGCCGCTAAATATTCACGGGTGAAGGACTGTACTTATGCAGAGGAAGATGAGATGGTCAGGGTGGTGTTTGGCACAAACTCAGCGAAACTGCGAGAGAAACTTTTAAGTGCCGGGTCTTAGCTGACATTACATACAGCCGTGGACATCACACGAGATGGCACCAGCACAGCTGGGAACCTTCGATGCAAGAACACCAAGCGGCTCACGTGAACTGACGCAGTGCACAGACAAAAAGCAACAGTTCCAAAGAGTGCTGAACAAAAACCGAATTACACAATTGAGAAGGCAGCAAAATAACATGAAGCGTCTGATACATACAAGCATATTCATAAGTGCAGCTACTGCGGAAACAAAGGACACGGTGCAAAAAGTGAATGTCCCGCTAAAGGAAGACAGTGTAAAAAAAAAACCCGTGCATGCAGTGTGTGATGTCTCAAATAAAGAGGAAGACGAGCTGTTTATTGATGCAGTAAGAAACGAATCGATGAATTAAACCTCTTATCTTTACAACGATTGACAAACACGGAATGTAACTTGAACACAACACATCGTACAAATACGACCCTGATTGAAACAAATAATGATAATCAAATCCTTGATGACAGCAACACTCAATAACACTCACAAAACAATTACTGTATATTGACAATCATGTTACGTTATTTTTAAAATGTTCCCTTTATTTTTCATAACATCTTTATATATATATATTTATTTTTCATAACATCTTTAACACACTACTTCTCCGCTGCGAATATATATATATACCCCGATCTACATACTCTCAAATAGACAAGCCACACGCCGTGGCGCAATTGTAGAGGCTTCGCCTCTAGCGCTGACATCTGAAGTTCGATTCCCGAGAGGGGATGTACTGAGTATGTACGCGCGCTTCTCGATTCATTTTAACCTCGCATCTCGTTGGTTTGGGACGTATGAAAAAATATGCGGTTAATGCAGAATCATGTTACGTTATTTTTAAAATCTTTCATTTTCTTAGCACAAGCACAGCTGAGAAGCTTCGATGCATGTACTCCATAACAAAAAATAACGCATTTAATCACACTTTCAATTCCAAGCAAAGGGGAACTTTTGTCAATGCATGATTTCCTGGTACATCGATTACACTGATGCACACATCACAGCTACAAAAATGTTAGAATCGGAATGAAGCACGTTCCTACGACTGATCGGAGGAAAATTTCATTTCAAAAACTACCCGAGCGAAGCCTTGATAAAAGCATGGTTTTGTGCACACTGAAAAGCAAGCAAAATTAGATGCATTACAGAAAGCGGACTTTGTGGCTCTTACTGGGGATCATTGGACTTCCGTGACCGTTAGTAATTCTAATTACATCTAATTACAAAATGTTCAATGATCACACTGTTTTAGCCTAATGTACAAAATAATTTTGGCTAAGGTTACTCAGAGTTTAAAGATTAAGTTGGTCA